>JACMZG010001908.1:20133091-20276060 GCA_018340805.1 Microvelia longipes
AGGTGGAGGTAAGGTACCTCTTCCTGCTCGATCTTAGCAACCCTTATCATCATAGTGGATGTAAGAAATTGTTCAATAATGCTACATACAGGTTGGACAAAAGTCTCCTCTCCCTCTTAAATTTTAAATTGAATGAAACTTAGGGTACTTTTTCTTGTAAAGGAATCTTCTTTTTGGTGGTTTAGTTAACTTTAGGTGTTGCATGCAACACCGGAAGTTGTGAAAAAATAGAAAAAAGTAAATTGGGAGGTACACTTTTATTATAGTTCAGTAAATAATTTTAATTCTAACTACAACTAAATAATTAGTATCACTGATAATTTAACATACAAAATATAATATTTACACTTTATTTATGAACTAGAGTTCAGAATAAAATATGACAAAACTATATTTCTCTTAGGGCTAAAGGTGGTAATAAGAACTAACTAATTAGTAAACCTGAAGAAAAGTTATTAAGAAGAAATTATATATCAAAAAGGCTCTTATAGATTAATATCTATATTCTACTAATGACTCAATAGACTCTTCTTGTTCATTATTTGCTAGATTATTTGTCCCCAAATTCTTCTTTCTTTATTCTTTTAGCAAGCCAAATGACAAAGTTTTAAAATTGCTCCATTACCTTAGATCTTATCATACAAATACTTTATCCCTAAAAACAGCTTTTGTCTGCATTTTAGCCCAGATTTAGCTGTTTAGCCATACT
The DNA here is from genome assembly GCA_018340805.1 of Microvelia longipes. Taxonomy (NCBI): domain Eukaryota; kingdom Metazoa; phylum Arthropoda; class Insecta; order Hemiptera; family Veliidae; genus Microvelia; species Microvelia longipes. The sequence goes on from JACMZG010001908.1 coordinate 20,133,801, forward strand.
TGGCTAAATATATTAAAGGCGCATAAAAAATTAATACAATAAATAATAACAAACCAAATATATGGAATGAGTAAGAAAGATATACAATAAAATAAAATTCAGGCAGCTGAATGTAAGAGTTTATTAAAGGCATTATAGGCAGATTCCAAATCAAATATAAGCTGCCTAACTTGTTGCTCAGTGAGTTCGTCAGATGCCTGCATAGAATCAAGTGTTGACAACCATTCTGATACCTTTCTCTTGCCTTCAAAATCAGATGGTACTATTGATAAGCGAGACATTGTTTCAGATAGCTCACGAAGGTCTGGCTGTAGTTCATCCATAGCTTTTATTTCAAGTCTTAACTTATCCATAAGAGTGATAAACAACTGTAAAGAATACAAATTAATTAGTGAAATAAATATTTCATTTATTACGTTTAAGAAGTTTTTTATATAGCAAATTTTATAAATAAAGCTTTGGGACTGTATTCAATAGATATTACTTAAGTTTCACTTAAATTTAACATAATAGTTATTTATGCATCAAGGGAGTAAAGAATGCTATTATTTCCCTGAGCAGTTACTTGGTTTCAAAGGCGTAAGCCGAGGGAACCAAAGTATTTAACTCACGAGGCGAAGCCGAGGGATTTATGTGTTTAATTCCCAAGGCAAAACTAAGGGACATAATTGCGAGGGGGAAAATAGAATTTTACTCCCAAGGTGCATACCAGATTTTATCTCCAGACGTTAATTTTATTTTAACATGTTTTGTTATATTTTATTCTTATTTTTTTGGGTCAGACCCCCTAATAAATTTGCTGCCACAAAAAAAATGGTTCGTGCTCCAAACAACTTCTATTGATATCATTTGATACTACCGAGTTTTGCAAAACATGAATAGTTGACACAATATAATTGTGCGAGAGACACCTAGGAAATGTAACAAGCAAAGTGCAATGCTACATCTGGGAACTGTTCCATCATTCGACATTCGTCATCATTGATGGCTCGACATAATGTCATGTCCCACTCTGTTTCGTTACGTCTAACTCATCAGGGCGCCGACAGAGCCTGAACTCACTCTGAGTTCAGGCTCCTAGGTGTCTCTCGCACAATTATATAATGATGGAACAGTTCCCAGATGTAGCATTGCACTTTGCTTGTTACATTTCCTAGGTGTCTCTCGCACAATTATATTTCATGTTTTGCAAAACTCGGTAGTATCAAATGATATATGTTTTGCTTGCCATGCATGATGGCGGTAAGAGAGCACCGCTCGTCTCTGGTAAGTACTTCACATTATATTCTTCGGAATTAATTGAAGGTCAGAGTGAGTTCAGGCTCTGTCGGCGCCCTGATGAGTTAGACGTAACGAAACAGAGTGGGACATGACATTATGTCGAGCCATCAATGATGACGAATGTCGAATGATGGAACAGTTCCCAGATGTAGCATTGCACTTTGCTTGTTACATTTCCTAGGTGTCTCTCGCACAATTATATTGTGTCAACTTCTATTGACCTAAAACGGATTTTGAGCCAATAAAACAAATTTTTTGGCCTCTCATAAATTTTGGGGGTGCTGCTCCCAAAAAAATAAATCATTTTTTTTATTGCTCCAAACAACTTCTTTTGACCTGAAACGGATTTTGAGCCAATAAAAACATTTTTTTGTCTGGCCTCTCTTTATAAATTTTGGGGGTGCCACTCAATTTCCACTGTAATTTGGAAAATTACAAAAAATGATCGGTCACCTGTATAAATTTAAATAATACCACTCCCTTAAAAAATTGGTATAATTGGCTCTAATAACCCAATAATAGGAAACACTTTTCACTCCCAAGGGAGTGAAAAGTAACTTTTTCTCCCCTGGGAGTGAAAAGTGCTTCTTTACTCCCTAAAAACTAGTTATTAAACTGTACATTATACACCGTCTGGAGATAAAAGTAATGTTTTTAAATATTGATCAATTAATAAATTTAAAGCTTTTTTCCACCTATCTCTTAAGTTAGGTGCTGAATAAATTTTAAGAATATACTTTGATCTTGCAGAGTTATAAAAACCAAGAATGGTTAAATAAATAATAATGTATATCACTTTAAAAATAATTTTCATAATTTTTTAAATTTACAATTTTTATGAAACAAAAATTAAGTATTCAGCAATAAATAAAAAATAAACATACCGAAACAATATCTGCAATACATTTACTAGTATTTCCCTTATCATCTTTAATTGTTATTGGCCTATCTTCTCTTATTCTTTCCATAGCTGCAGGGCAATCCAACTGCAATAAATGAATAAACAATTAAGTATACAAGAATGTATAGTTTGTCTTGAACTATATATGCTATGTATAATATACAGGGTGGACCAAAAGCCCTCCTCCTCTTAAATTTTTATTCATTAGACATAAATTAATGAAACTTAAAACTTTAATGAAAAGGCAACTTTTTTCAGTGGTTTACTTAACTCTGAGTGTCCCATGCAACACTGGATTTGTGAAAAATAGAAAAAAGTAAATTGGAATGTTAAGTTTTATTGGGCTTTTTGGGTTCTAGAGATAATTCCAAGACATTTTGCTCCTTGCATATTCTTGTCTAAGACCACTTGTTCTTTATAACAATAACTGTGGAAGCCTATGAAGTGATACTGTGTATAATGTGATACTACAATATTAAAACAATTTTTTAAATATGATAAGGTTTTGTCGCTCTTAGGGACCAATATAAACAACAAGAATTCACTTCAAATTAAAAACAAGTTGAAGATGACTATGTTGCGTCTATTAGTTTCAACGCAAGGATTGTGGGCATCAATTCGGGCTTTAATTGGTTCCCACCAATAATTCATAATGGGAACACACTGCTACCAAATATGTCAAAATTAAATGTCCTAGTTGGGGGGACGTCATAGAGATATAAAAATTATGAGGCGTTACCCTTTACAGATGAAATGAAGCATTATTAATGATTTAACTAACTCCTAAAGATTAATGCCACTTTTTTAAAGAAATATTTGTTTTAAACTTATTTATTCTTATTTTAAATACTAGAATGACTATTTTAGTTAAGTTTCTAAATTTAACTAAAAAGTTTCGTAGTTTGAGCTATGAAACGTTTAGTCTATAAAAAGGTGTTAGCAATCCTACCATTTTTTCTCTACTATGGCACTAGGCATCAAAACATGCTAGATATACCACATTAAGTAAACACATACACACACATATATGTAAGATGCCCAGTTATATAGGATTTAGTAAAGTCCAATTTAAAAATGATTTATAGGACAATTAAAAAACAACTTACTCTGAATTTTGTTATAAATGTTTCAAGAGTAGGGAACTCATCACTATGAACTTGTTTGAATGCTGCTTTATATTGAACAAGAAGTTTAGAACAAGCAGCAGTATATTCCTTAGCTGTGACACAGTCTCTAATGTATGCTTTCTCTAAATGTTGCAAAGTGTTAACAACAGCATATAGATCTGCCATATTGTCATACCTGCATTAAAAAAATTAGAGTAAATAACAAAAGGTACCACTACAGTCTATCACTTAGTTTAAAAATCCACAAGGTCATAAGACCAATCAGAGAAGCTGCTGCCAACCCCTCACTTAAAAAGAAAAAAAAAATCCCTACCACCATAACCGCTGTAGGGAAAAATACCTTCTTCCCTGCAATCGTTCACTTTGTTTGTGGTTCTTCTTTTGAAACAACTTTCAAATTAATCTTAAAAATTATATTTTAAAATAAAACTGCACAAAAGAAATGTAAAAAATCGCCAAGAAAATACGGGTAAAATAACCTGATTTGTTTACAAAGTTTTTTCCTGCTCTTTTCTTGCAGGGATTTTTTTCTTAAGAATTGGTGGTGCCTAAACTGACCTGACAAGATTTTTAAAGCAGTTGATAGACTGTAGTAATTTTCTCATAAGGTTATCACTCAGAGTTTCTAGAGACGAAAGGAACATAAATATATCAGACATAAACTTAAAGAATACATTAAAAATCCACCAACAAGTTTAAAATTTTAACAAACCATTTTAGGCATCACCAAATCAGCAAAAAATCCCAGCAAAATCAAGAATTTGCTAAAAAGGGGGAAGGTCTTTAAATATAATTTCCATATTTATTAAAATATAGTCAACTATTTATTTTCCCTACTGTGGTTAAGGCATAGAGTGTTATTAATAGAGGCCTTATCGATTAAATTTTAAAACATGAAAAAAGTAACTTAGACACCTTCCAATATTATTATAATATATACAAAAACACTACAAAATTACAGCAATGTATATAATACAAAACACAATTTTGTATCAAACACAATTAGTGTGTGATTCTGTTATAAACTAATCTAAACCTTGGAGAAGATTATATAAGGTTACAAAGAATCTCAAAATGATTGTTTCAAGCATCTTAATTTATTGGGATAGGGTATGCCCATGGATCTTGAATAAAGGGGACGACCCACTAAGTCCATTAGCCATATAACAAAGTGACCTTGCTGAGGATAATAAAACAATCCATTACACAATGTATGTCAAAAACAAACTGCACATGCTGGGTATGAACTGTCATGGTAACACTTCATGTGCATGGTAACACTCATTACATTAACTCAATCACAACAATTAACGAATGACAAGCACAAGAACGTTGAGGAGCAAACTCAACTTATGTATGCTTCAATTTCTCTAACCCATGCAATGTTCAATGGGTCAGAAAAGTTGCCTTTAGCGTCATTCCCTATATGCAAGATCCTTGGGGATGCCTCTAGATATATATCTCCAAGGATTTTATTCTAAGTTTTAAAGATAGGTCCAGATTGCCTCTTCCCATGGACCTGAGCCCATTCTGTAAAATTATTAATTTCTCTTATAATCTACTTGAATGCATAACAGACCTACTGTAAAATTAGGGCTTTGATTTGATTAATAACGTTGCTAGGCATATGAGAGCTATATCAGCAATATTTGTTATAGAACTGTGGCACTGACCAGCAGCAGTTCAGGGAAAACTAAAATACAACCTTGGAACCTTTTTAGTTCAAAGGAGAATAATAGATAGACGTGATCTCTATAGGAAAAATAGTTGACACCTATTTTTTAATTTCAAGCACTCTTAACTACTAGGTACCTTTACTGAACTATCTAAACACTTACTTCTCTCGTTCTCTGGCATTTCTAAACAGCTTTACTTCGTCATACAACTCAGGTCTATTTGAATCAGCTAAAAATTTAAATAAACCAGGAAATTAAACAACTTAACCATAATTTTCGAATACATAATTCATTGTCATATATACTAAACAATTCTTACCTCCAGCCATTCCGTTAATTACTCGATCAAATATAATCAAACTATAAACTTTATGTACATGAATAACACTTAAAACTTTGCTTAAATCGTGTACTCAAGTACAAATATTCTTTATTCTATGAATCATGTATGTTTTTTTAATATTTTTATAACAATCACGTAATCTAGATTGTTTATTACGTAGATTGTGTAAGAACTAAATATGGCAGCTACATTGATTGTCCGCCATATTTAGTTAAATTTTAGATATTTTTTTAATAGCTGTTCTCTAGCTGCTGCAATTTTTTCTAGTCTGTTTCAAAGCAGGACTCAACAAAGGTGTTTTGATGAAGCCCTAATGCTTTCTACCCAGCTGTACTGTCATTTACATAAGTTTTGTTTGCTCATGAAATTGTTGACTTTTTTCTTTGTTATTCCCTTTAATGGTGATTTTAATCCATTGTTTCAATAAAATGATTTCGTTATTGATTGTTACTTATTTAAGTGTAATTAATTTTGGTCATAAAATTATGAAAATCGTTTAAAAAGTGGGGTTTAGCAGAAATCTTCTTCAATGACATTCCTATGTAAATGTATTTTGTGTTTGAACAGTAGTGAATAGTTTAGGTAGTGACTGAATGTATGATTTATTTGAAAAGTTATGGATACATTTTTTAAACTGATAGCAGTCCAAAATGTTGCCAGTCATTTGGGTATTATTTGCATGCTGCTTGTTGTGTAAACACACTGCCTTCAGCAATGAAGAAAGTCAGGTAACTAAACCAAGTACATTGTATGCGGTATTTTATTATTTATATGTTCTGGCTATATTTTTGCATTATTTACATATAGAGGAAGCCTAGTGTATTATTTTTAAGTCTATTCGAGGCGACTGTGAAGGATTGATTTCAAACTCCACTATCTCTAGGGGAGAGTAGAGGGCATAAAGTTAAATTGTCTCATCACCGTTTTCAGGGAAATGGGGGGATCGACAAGTTGGCTTTTAAACAGCTTGTCTTTTAATTCAACTCTAGCACATCAGAATTTCGTCACACAGTGGATTACATCTTGAGTTCAAACTAGACCTCCGGCCAAACCCCTACCTCAAATTACTTTTTTAATATGCAGTCTTTGCACTGAAGTTGGATAGATTATTACAGTTTTCACTTATGTAAATCCTTTATGTATATTTTGCTTATTTTAATGCCTTATAATTTTATTGCATTTTTTAGAATAAACTTGAAAATGTGAAAAGGACTCCCATATTGCTTCTTGCCACTCTTGATGGGTCTTTGATAGGCTTGGATCAAAAGACTGGAGGCTTTCTTTGGAAAATTAAGAATGGTTGGTATGATGTTATTGATTTATTGATGTGTCTTTTTCTCTGTGGAACATATAAATCAAATCTAAATAAAACAATAGAAAATATTTTATTAGTTAAGAGACAGTAACCAACGGAACTCATCAATAATACTCAAATACAAAAAATATATGTGAAGTAAAACACTCTTTTAGGCCATTAAAAGCATTTTTTGTTTAACAGTTAATTACCTATATTTTGCTCTTTCATTGTTGTATAACTTTATAACTGAAGTCTTTCTCCCCTGTACTAATTTGTAATATCTTTAGTAATTGTTTTACTGAGTTGGAGATTTATAAGAATTCAATATTATTACTTTTTTTTATTCTGTAAGTATGTAGGAAAAGTATTGTGTTAGCACTAAAAATCTGAAATCGAGGCTTCACCTGAATTATCTGTTTTAGATTTTCTTAAGACCTCCTAGTTTTGACAAAGTTGTCTGTCTGTATTTGTGTGTTATCATTGTAGCTCCCAGTGTATTTATGCTAGAGAGTTGAAATGGTACAAAACCAATCTTTAGGTCAAATTGTGCTTTCCTAAAAAGAAATTTGGCATGGTTGTGTCATATGTAAGACCAACATATGTACCTAGTTTCATGCCATTATTAGCATTAGCTTGATTTTTTGTGTAAAGTATCAATGTTTTATACACCCACATGGCTTTAAAGGATGGCTATTTGATGATGCAATAAATGTCATGGTATAATAAATACCATTGATTATGGTGCAATCATTATATAATATTTAATTTTTTCATCTGATAACAAAACTTTTAACTCATAGTATTTACTACTCTTTGATGTAGATAGGTAATTTGAATTTAATTTATGTTTTCAGAGCCTGCCGTGAAAGTTCCTATAGCTGCTAAGAGCAATGCTTTGTAAGTATCTTAATATTCCTGGCATAATTATCAGAATAATGATTTTGATTTTTTTATGTAAACAATCTTATGAGAAAAAAAAAAAATTTTTGGCGAATGTGCGCATTCGCTCATAAATCGACAGATGCGCGTGTGAGATAGTTGGCTATATTTTTTCTGTTGTTGGATAAAATAGTTACACATGTATACCAAATTTCAACTTCCTAGCTATTGTAGTTCCTGAGATGAGAAATCGGACAGACAGACGCTCGACAGAAAGTATAAGAGTTTCAAAGATTATCTTCGAAACCCTAATAAGACACAAATAAGAGTACTATTACTTTAAATTAGTGATTAATCTTTGGACTGAATGCTTTATCTTTTAATAATTATTCATATAGTTTTAAGTTATATTTATAACTTATAGTTATAATATTTATAATTATTAACCATTTATAGTTAAAAATCTTTTTAAAATGTTAAAAAGTATCAAACTTAACACATTTTAAACTTTTTGTGAATTCCCAAAGAATTACCGTCTAGTGATATTTTTATGAGAAAGGCAGATAGATCAAAATTATTTTAAATTTGTTTGTTTTTTCCTTTCTTGCAGGCCAATATTTTTACCCGATCCAAAGGATGGGTCATTATATCTTTTGGATTTTGGTGAATCAAATCTTCTTAAAAAGATGCCTCATTCAGTTCAAGAGCTTGTTTCTAAATCACCTTGCAGGACTAATGACGGCATTTTTTACATGGGAAAAAAAGTTGATTCATGGTTCTCGGTTGACTCTAAAACAGGGTTTAAATCAGAGTTATTTTGTTATGGGCCAGGTTCAACTTGTCCGATCCCAAATGGAGATGCTTTGCTCATCGGTAGAACAGGTATGTTTTCAGCTGTGTACACTCATATCAACAATAGTTTGTAATTAACCATTTTTTATTTAAAGCTTTATACGTATTTTGTAATAATAACCTTTTGTTAAATGACATACTTCTTTATCCTTATCACAAATTACACCTATTAAAATTTTATGTTTAAACTATTTTGGTCTTTAAACAAATAAGTTTAATAATCTTATAAGTATGTTAAATAAATAAGCTACTTATTTTTATTATAATATTTCATTTATTCTTTTCTTACCAATTTTATTCTATTTTAATTATTATTTAATTAAGTTTACATGTTTTTGTTGTATAGTATTAATAATATGTCTTTCTTAAACCTTGAACAATATGTTTGTTTAATTGTGTTTAGTTTAGTGATAGTATTTTATTACTATTAATGATGTAAACGATTCCAAACCCATTAATTCCCTATGTATGTTGCCTTGTAGCAACACAAAACATGTATTTGATTCAATAATTCTAAAAATTTATGTGTTATTAAATTATTTCAACATTACATGAATTCTTTTGATCTTTTGTATCCATTTTAAATCCCTATTGTTCTTTTAGCGAATTTTCAAAGAAAAAAATGAACTTATGAGATTGGGGTCATGGAGGGGGAGGTAGATTTTTTGCAAGGGGGGTCTTCTCATCAAGAATATATATATATATATATATATATATATATATATATATATATATATATATATATATATATATATATATATATATATATATATATATATATATATATATATATATATATATATATATCTCACACATTTTGTATGAGATTTTTGTTCCTAGACATTTCTATGGGACACGATAACTTTCAAACGCTTTCTCAGATCAGGCTTAAATTAAAATACTCCCTTTTTCTACTTTCTTAAACACTCCTTTTTGATTTTTAAAAAATAAAAATGTAGAAACAGAATATGTGATAATTATATTTCTTTTGTGATATTTTTATTTTACAATATGGTTTCATTTTAATAAATGGTTTTACTATTATTTAAATTTGTCTGTACATTATGATCTTACCAATTTGTTCTATGAAGCATTGTATGATTATTTTAATTATATTTATATAATGCATTAAAAATAATGAAACAATCCTCCATTGAACAAACATGTAAGAGTGAATTTCACTGGTGGGTTTACCCACCTGTGAAATTCACTACAAATCTTGATAGACAATCATTCCGGTAGTAATGTCCAACATTTTTTAACAATATTTATAATTTAGACGAAATGTTAATTTGTTTTATTTTTATTCGTCTAATGAATCTAAAGATATATAGAGGTCAAATAAAATAGATGGAAATATAATTAGGCATTCATATCTAGTTGAACGCACTTTATAGACCAAGAGCCCAGGGGCGTTTTTGTGTAATGGCTGGAACCGGTCTCAATTTTTCGTTAATATCTTCCTGAACAAGGATCTGCAATTCTGCAGACTGGTATCGGATGGGTGTCCCAGGCAGAACGCACTTTACATGTCAAATTTACCACCCAAGTTATTAAAAAGTGTAATGGCTGGAAACGGGTTTAATTTTTCGTAAATACCAATACCTTCCTGATCAAGGATCTGCCAACTCGTAACGGATGGGTGTCCCAGGCAGAACCTTTGACCCCTAAAGTGCGTTCTTTGATCAGGAAAGTGCGTACCTTCCTTGATCAGGAAGGTATTTACGAAAAATTAAACCCGTTTCCAGCCATTACACTTTTTATTAACTTTGGTGGTAAATTTGACATGTAAAGTGCGTTCTGCCTGGGACGCCCATCCGATACTAGTCTGCAGAATTGCAGATCCTTGTTCAGGAAGATATTTACAAAAAATTGAGACCGGTTCCAGCCATTACACTTTTTATTAACAAAACACCCCTGGGCTCTTGGTCTATAAGGTAGTTACTGATAGAAAAAGGCATACAATAATTTTATTTAGATTATTTATTATCGATAGGTGTTAATCCTTTCAAAATGAAGCACATTTTTTATCTTTACACCTTTCAAGAGTGAACTCATTCTCTATGTGGAATACTAAACAATGAATACAATAAGCTAGTATTCTTCTAGTATAGATGCTTTCATGGTCAATCTCAAACAGTTTAAGACTTTTCAAATTTATTTGCACTACATAAATATTTTTTGTTTGTTTCAGAGTATAAAATAATGATGTACGATAGTAAGAACTTTAATAGTCATTGGAATGTGACATACTTTGATTATTCGTCTCAAATAATTTCTACTGATGAACTTAATAGCTATGGTAACTATTATTTTACCTTCGTTTTTACTTTTCCTCAGTTATGCCGAAGGTATATAGGAAAAATATTATGTTAGCAAAAAAAAAATTGAAGCTGGAATTTAACCTAAATTATCTCTGAAATAATATAATATAAGTATCCCATAAAGTAAATTAAATTATTCTGTGAGTGTGCTGGTTACCTCTGATATCGGTACTTCCTGCTACCAAACACTTGTCTAGACTGAGGATGGCTGGATGCAGCCGAAAGCTAGCTCTTTAATATATAAAATAATTGGTGGAGAGACGTATTTTATTACTAACCTCTTGGATTAATATAATTATAGTTAAATAATATTAAATAAAGTTTAAATGAGTTTAATTTTTTTAATAATATTATTTATGTATAACTATTTAGCTATAATATAGTTAAATAATTATAGTTAAATCGGCTATAATTATATAAGTATAATTATAGTTTATATAATTATAGTGTAAGGCATCCTAAGTGATTGTCAAAATGTTGTCCGTCTGTGTGTGTGACTGTAATCATGACAGTGTATTTATATCTCCTAGTCTAGTTTAAGTCTACAGGTCTAGTTGTACTATCTGAAAAATAATTTTTTATGACAGCAAACATTTTGAAAAATTATAAAATGCGGAAAAATGTTGTGATCATTTTGAGATTTGGCAAGTATGTTGCCATGTATAAGACTAACTTATGTGTCAAGTTTCATCTCATTATCAGCATTAGTTCAATTTTTATTACATGACTTTTGTCCTTTTTTTCTGAAAATTGGAGAATCAAATTGATTTGAAATTTAGTACAAGTGATACCTTTACGCTGCCTCCGTGGCCTTGATCGTATAGGCACTTGATTTCGGCACCGGAGGGTTTGCAGCCCGGGCTATGCTCCAAGATCATATGAATAGTATTTGTATTAAAAAATTTCGCCAACTTTAATTAATTTTTAGAGGGTAGTAGATGCAACCCATCTGAGGTTGTTCCTGCAGGGTAAATACTCTGATGGGCCAAAAGACCCTAAAATGGGCATTTTTTTGTACCTTTACGTAATAAATAAGTACACCGTATATTTCAATATAGCAAATATATCTACAAATTTTGTTGAATCATAAAAGTTAAGCAGCATCGAGTGTGGTCTGTGCCTGGATGGGAGACCACTGAGAATGAAACAGATGTATTTACTATCTAGGATGAGTGAAGCGAGTCCGAGGACGTGTTGTATTATATATATTACGACTTGTATATTTTAAGGACGAGCCAAGCAGGTAGGATGAGCAAAGCGAATCTGATGTGATGAGGAAAAGTTCTGAGGTACCCCGTACCTGATTTTTAAATATTTTTCTTTAAATTAAGTTTAAAACTGTTCTTTTTATATTTGAAATTTATGTATGTACTAGACTAATAGACGTGTTTATGATCTATTGACAGCTTTCATTGGTCCATTATAGAATAATGTAACCCCAGCCCTTGGAATAAACAAAATAAACCAATGGAATTTTTTCCCTAATGGTTTTTGGCAGGCTATGAACTGATGGTCAAATCTATTTCTGTAGTTCTACTAAAATTGACAAATTTTGACTGTTATTTTTTAACTCAAGTAATTTTGTTTTAGGGTATTTACATCTGAGTGGAAGTTCATCTGGTAAAGTGGTTACTCTGGATAGACTGACTGGACAAGTGCTCTGGGAGACAGACATCGGGTCTCCTTTGGTTGCTCTGTATTCCACTAAAGCACAAGATATCATAGCACTTCCGTTTAAATCAGTTGCTGATTCTATATTATCTAAACTACCTTTATATCATAAACATATGTAGTATGTAGTTTGATTTTTTTCTCTCATTTATGTCTTAATTAGTGGTGTCTTTAATAAGTTTTCAAGTTGAAGTACTATGGGAAGTTTTCAAGTAAAAGTGCTATGGGAAGTTTCCAAGTAGAAGTGCTATGGGAAATTTTCAAGTAAAAGTGCTATGGAAATTTTCAAGTAAAAGTGCTATGGAAGTTTTCTATGGAAATTTTCAAATGGGAAAAGTGCTATGGGAAATTTTCAAGTGCCAAAGTAAGTTTCCAAGTAAAAGTACTATGGGAAATTTTCAAGTAAAAGTGCTATGGGAAATTTTCAAGTAAAAGTACTATGGGAAGTTTTCAAGTAGAAGTACTATGGGAAATTTTCAAGTAAAAGTGCTATGGGAAATTTTCAAGTAAAAGTGCTATGGGAAGTTTTCAAATAAGAAGTACTATCTGTAATTAATATAATACTAATAATATGATAATAAACTTGTTCAGAGCACGACCCAAATGTTAAAAATATCAGAGACACGTGTAAACTCTACCTATTTGTTTAGTTCTGATTCCAAGTTTTATCGAAGTCCTACTTCCTGAATTTTGTCTAAGTCATATTCTGAATTATATTCCTGAAATCTTACTTCCTGTGTAATCTTAATTACAGTCTTATTACGAGTTTCGATGTGAAGTCAGTTATTCTTTTTTTTAAACAATGTTGACTGGTTTCCAATTGATTAAAAACTGACTTCCCTAAGCAACAACAGTGCCACCTAACTTTTTTCGCTCCTTGATTGGGCCTAGTAGTTAATTGATCCCTTAAAATTTCTTTAAAAATGTTTTAGGTCTTTTCTGTTTTTCCCCTTTTCATCAGATTTAAAGTTTTTAATTATTATTTTATCACTTTGTGTTGCTATCCATTACAGGTAATCTATAATCACAATTTTTAATAAACTAACACCAGAATCTTACCTTTTAGATTAGGCTTTTCCCAGTTTTAGCATTTTCGGCCTTCATTGGTGATCATGTTTAGTTTAATTGTGTAATTTTTAGGTTCTAGTGATTAACATTGGTTTTTACTATTGCTTAATATTTAATAAACTCCAAAAGAATGTTATACTTAAATTAATTATCTGTGAGAAGCATTACAATACTATTTTTTATTAATTATTGCTTTATATAATTATAGAATAAAATGTTATCTAATTAAGTTGCATAATTTTGTTTATTTGCAGTTCTACTTTGTACATTGGTGAATATGTTCATGGTCTCTATGCATTTCCATCACTAGTAGATTCTAGTGTGTCAGTTTTACCCAATTATAGACCACAAACATTATTGATTGATGGTCCTTATGTCCAGAATTTACATACTGATGTTACTGGTATGTATTATTAAAAACAAAATGCAATTTTGTTTATGTAAACTTCAAATTAAAGCTAAATTTTATTTTATATGTCTGGTTATGTAAATCTTTTAAAATATAGGATTTAAGCATTAAGCATTGTATAATATCTTCTGAACTAAGAGATACACTTGTACAGCAGGGTTGTAAAAATATGTTTATTTGCTTTATTTTAGCCAATTTTCATCAGAAATTGACGCTTCTAAGGTGTTTTGGATGATGAGAGTGAAGGGGGAGTAGAGGGAAGTTTCGTTTTGGACTCCTGATATTAAAAATGTATGCCCTAAAAATGTTTATATATATATATATATATATATATATATATATATATATATATATATATATATGCAACAGGGTGCTGCAACAGCTGTGCATCTGTTAGATATGTTTTCTTTCTTGCCTTGTTGCAAACAATATTTTATGTGATAATCCTTTAGGGGCCTGGCCCCCAAAAATGAAAAAAATATGTCCCAAATAACTTCTTTGACCTGAAATGGATTTTGAGCTGTCTTCAACAACTATTCTGTTTTTAGTTTAAGTCTGAAAAAAGTTTTTATGTCTGACAATTAGTTCAGTAATGCTTTATTTTTCTGCCATGATCAGATAAAAATGTTTGATGTACAATTTCAGGTCATTACCAACTACCAGATACAAGTAAAGTCCAGCTGCAGATTGCAGGTAGATCAGATGCTGTAATTGATACTGTAGAAATTAACAAGACAAGGATAAGCAGCCTAAAACCTCCAGAGGTTGAAACACCTTCTGCTCCCAGTAATCCTGAAGAACTAGTTCCCTGGTCCCAACACCATTATGCTGAACATAGGCTGCTCTTTGGCATTGTTGCTGTTCTTTTTGTTATTTTATTAGCTATGCTTGTCTTCTTGTATTCTCAGGTTATTATTAAATATTTTTTAAAAAATTGTAAGCCAAATTAAATTGATTTGGTACACGTTTCTTGGTAGATGTAAAAATTGAACTAAAATATGGATCTGAATGTATGGATAAATTTATTTGCTCTCTCCTTGTGATAATGGTACTAGCTAAACTGTATCAGATAAAACTTGATTTTGAAACCAAATTTTGTGTAACCAAGAACTTATTTTGGATAAATTGAACTGGTGTTTTAAATGCCCACAAACTGAAAAATATTCTTGCTGAAATTCTTCTGGGTCCAACAACTGTCAAACCTACGTCTGTGGATTGCATATCTCAGTTTAAAAATTTGGCCAAGTGATTTTTTCTTTTTTTATTAGTAGGGGTACAATATGAAATAGTGAAGATTAGTTCCATATTGGGCAGATTGTTTTAAAATATACTATTTGGTGATATCATTAAATTTAGAGCTTAATCAGAGAATCTGTTTTTAAAACATTCTATGTAGTGAATGTTCCATTACACAATTCCTTCTAACTACATAAATAATTGGTGGCAACTTGCATGCTTCTGATTTCTATTTAGCAAGTAATTTTACCAACATTACTAATTATAGAACAATTTTGACAGGTACGAGACATTCAGATGTCATCACAGAATGGTTCCAGTGGTTCAGGAAATAGAGAAGTGACAACATATGATACTCCTAGTGGTGTTATACGAGTAGGAAAAATATCGTTTAATGCCCAACATATACTTGGCAAAGGCTGTGAAGGGACTTTTGTTTTTAGGTGAGGTTTATTTTTATTTTGTTACTCGTGCCTGCTTGTGCTGTAATTTCAACTACAGATTACAATTGAAAGATTGGGAAAATATCAGATTTTTAAAGACCTAACTGATCTTTTATCAGAAGGTGTGTAGATTATGTGCTAGATTTAACTAACCACCTCCTATAGGGGAGTTACTCTCTGGTAGGGTTAGACCTGCCTGCCTTTTTCAAAGCTATGTTCTACAGAACATAGCTGATTTGAGCAACTCTTTAAGGGTGGTCTGCTTCTTTTATTATCTAATTTACTTGGTCTTTCTTTTCTGAATTAACCTTAGATCAAGAAGCAAGTTATCTCATCTTGTTTTTACTCAGCTTATTTTTATAACTAATAATAATTCTTTATTGCTCTCAAAATTTACATATTATATAGAAACATAAACAATTCAACAGTAATTAATGACACAAATTAACAATATTAATGTTAAATATTAATTTTTAACATGAATGTATTTCATTATGCATTCATTTATGAGCATCCCCTAAAAAGCCAACCTTGTGCTAGGGGACGGCTGCATTTTTACGTATTCTTAATTTAAATACTATTTATCTGTAGTTTTTAAACTACAGATAAATAGTATATTTATCTATATTTTTCACTCTACTTTTCTAAAGAAAAATTATATTTTTTACACATCATTAAGATCCATATATGTATCTATCATAATAAAGATATCTAGGTAATGTAGGTAATATATCTTGCAATAGATTTTCTTCAATTTTTAGGTTCAGACCCTAAAAATGATGGGATATGAGGAATGCCTCTCCTCATGTCCATTCTGTCCTGCCTAATTATTGTCGTATTACTCATGAGTTAACAGCTAGAAAAATAATGCAAGGGAGCCTATGAGGTTAGTTATGGAATTTAAAACAACCCATAATTTTATATGAGACCAATCTCGTTGGTCCCTTAACCATATTTCCCACGCTGTCAACTGATTATTACCGTGTGTAATTCTATATTTAAAAGTCTAGTGGGCTACAAAGAAATATAACTTCAATATTAATGGTAAATTTATTGAATTGTAGATAATTCACTTGTTCCTTCTTAAATACCTTCATCTACTTTTAATTTGATTCATAAGCTTAAGTAACCAAGAAATTTTAATTCACTTAATTATGTCATGTAAAACTATAGAAATTTGTATCTATAAAAATATTTTGTAAGATTTTATGTCAGCTTTGAGTCTGAGCATGAGTTCAGTTTTAGCTTTTTACGTGTATGAGCTTGACCTGATATAGAATATTATATACTGTACTGGTTTTTCATACCTTACTTTAATTTAATTAACTTTTATGGTATATTTAGTCAATTATGTTTTATTCTATTAAATATGTTTAGAGGCGAGTTTGATGGAAGGCAAGTAGCTGTGAAGAGAGTTTTACCAGATTGTCTGAGTCTTGCTGATAGGGAAGTTGCTTTGCTCAGAGAGTCTGATGCTCATCCAAATGTTATTAGGTAATCAAAAATAAATTAATAATTTAATTGACAAATAATAAATTAGAACAATAATTACATTGGCTTCTTGTCATGAAGCTTTAGAGCTTCTGGTGGTGGCTAAATAATGGTGGATAAAGCCAGCTACAAGAGAGAGGACATCAACAGGAACACCTGTCTTTAGGATTACTAGCAAGACACCTGGACCTTTAAACCCTACTATCTCTTCTCATGACAATTTTCATCCTCGGAAGACAAGGTCTGAGACACATGTAAATTGGGAAACCCTCTTCCCAATCCAAATATGGTAGATACGCTTTCTTCTTGTGTTAGTTTTTCTTTTGGCTGGTCCAGGGATACGCATGATGACAAATGGTCCTGTTGATATCCCCTCCTTTGTAGCTGCTGATACAAAGTGCTGCCTAGAGGGTTAGTTTTTCCTGATCCCAGGATTCTTTATCACAATTATTGAAGCCTCTTGGGTCCAAGGAGTATACCACAACCATCACCATCCTTTGTGCTGGATTATGATGGGATTTTGCATTAAGATATGTGTCGATATATGAGTTGATTTGTGATAGACCTGGTTTCCTATTATATTATGTTCTGTTCTGTCAGAGCAATCTTCAGGTCAATTAGTTGAGCATTGTGTTTTAATCTGTGACATCCTACTTGCTTGAAGATGTCTCGTACGGAGGAAGCTAAATGGATTTATCATCTACATTGATATGGTCAACACCGGGAGCCCTAAATTTTCAAATAAAGAACAAGTATCAACTCTCTGCTTCACACAGCAGGAGTAATGCATGCAGGCCCGTAGCCAGCCAATTTTTTTTTTTTTGGGGGGGGGGGGGGGTGAAACCCATCCAAGAGGGGGGCAGTATTCACACATCTATAGGGACTTCCACTAAAAACTACTTTGTCAGATGGGGCCAAATTTCCCCCTACCCCCTGGCCCCTACCTGGCTATTAGTATAGTTGAATGCACTTCACAAACATACATAGACACCCTAACAAGCATGATAAAATCACTTGGGATTTCTTATAAAATCCTAAAACAGATGAGTCAAGTAAACACAATACTTTTCCTATATACCTATTGTAGTAAGTGAGGAAACGTAATAATCATAAACTAACTTATTTGATCTAATTTTTGATTATAAATATAATTGTTTTATGTATTTTTCAGGTATTTTTGTACTGAAAATGATGCTCAATTTAGCTACATAGCTCTTGAATTAGCATCTGCCACTCTTCAGGTAACTAAAATGCCATTTTTAATTTATGTTGCATATTTCCATTTGAATGTAATTGACAGACTGCTGTTATACTGTCTGTCTGTTTTCAAGAGTATTTATATCAAATTTACTCTCATCACTACATTTTAACTCATCAAAATTATTATAAAATATGTTTTACTAATAGTATAATAATATATTTTTAAAAGAAATATTTGGTTTCCAGGACTTTGTAGAGAAGGGTGTGCATCAAGATGATATTGATAACATTGAAGTTTTAAAACAAGCTACTCTTGGATTAGAACATCTTCATTCTCTCAAAATAGTCCACAGAGATGTCAAACCTCATAACATTTTAATCAGCCAAAGAAATGGTGATAGAAGTCTAAGAGTAATGATTTCTGATTTTGGTCTGTGCAAGAAATTACAAAATGGCAAAGCATCCTTTTCACGTAGGTCTGGAGTCACTGGCACTGATGGCTGGATTGCACCCGAAATGATTGAATCTTATGGTAGAACTGTAAGTTTGTATTATTATTTTTTATTTACTTTTCCTTGATTATATTGTAGGTATACCAGGTAGAACATTTCAGATTCACCAACATTAAATCCTCAAAAAATTATGGGAAAACATAATCTTAGACTTAGAATGTGAATAATGTCAATTCATGTGAATTGACCCCATGAAAATTGACTTTTGGGAGTTCAAATTTACCATTATTATTTTGGTAACTATTACCCAAGTATGGTATTTTTTTACCACTTTTGGTAACTTTGACAAGTTTAACTAGAGCCTATACTAATAATGTCCAAAGAACTTTGATACCAATATGATATTGATCTGGTGTATTTTCATGAAGCTATGTTTAACACATATCATAGATTTTTGTTAAAAACCATAAGAATAAAAGTATTTTTAACAAAAATCTTTTATATATGTCAAACAATTGATAAGGGTGTGGTATCAGATTTCTTGATTTTTTTTTTTTAAAGTAAATAACCATACTTGGGTAATAATTACAAAAATAATAATAGTAAATGGTGAAAGTCAAAGACTTTCAAAAATATTTTTTCCAATAATTTTTAAGGGTTTAATATTAGAGCTTCTGAAATGCTTCACCCTGTATAAGATGCTAGAGAGTTGAAACTTGGTACAACTAGTGAGAATGATCTTAGCAAATCCAATACATAAAGAGGTTGCAAGGTACTCCGTACCCGATTTTTGGGTTAATTTAGTGAAGAAACTATAGTGGAATAGAATCAACAAGTGACTTTACTTGCGTATTTTGAGCTTTCAATATGACTGGAAATATTAAAAGAAGAAAATGTTGGCCCCTAGGGCAAAGACTATAGATACTGAAACAGTAGACTGTCGACTCAATGGTGGGAAATTTGGATTCCGGTCGACACTAGCGCGGCGGGGGACCTACCTTTCAATTGGGTGGGCGTGGCTTAATTTCCCGGTTTTTGCCCACAGTCAGTTTGAAATTTAATTTTTATACTTTGTATAGTCATACTTTTAACTAGCCGTACCGCTTCGCACAGCTTTCGTCGGATTTAAGCTTACACAGAACACTTCTGATTACTTGTAAGTTTTTCATTCAAGTAATTTATTAATTTAATTGATTCAATCAGGTAATAATGAAATAGTGGCTAAAGTTTACACATGCTAGAAGATAGTTTATGGCATTTAATGCAGCCTGTATTTTAATTATATCTGCAAGATGCACACATGTGATTAAATGTAATTACCTAATAAAATCGACTAAATCAAATTTACACTTATCTGCCATCAGTAGCGTTCTCTGGAAGTTTTAAAAAGGTTTTTATTTAATTTTAGTTTCTGAATTTTTGAAATAGAGAATATGCAACGGCAAACCGTTTTTGTGAAAAATACATACAGAAAACAATCATTTTATAATAATAATAAATGTAGCTGTCATAACCAAAAATTGCCATGGTATACATAAATTTAAATATAAAAATATAATCAGTCATTTTTGGAAAGCTATTGGAGTTAGTTTATGAGTTGTCCGCACCGGTCTGCCGCAGCGCTATTTTTAGTAGCTTGCGATAATCGAATCCAAACTTTTCCTCATTTAAGTTAACCCCCCCTGCCCTAGGGCTACTTTTAATGACTAATGTAATAGTAGAGGAGGTTTATTCCAATTTCATGTTGCCTGTCATTGATGCAGGTTACATTGTGTGACAGAAATTCATACAAAACAATAACAAATATATACAATTTTTATTTTTCAGGTGCTATTAAAACAACACGGAGGGTTTGTTTACACACTATTTAGGCAGAGTGGTAGACATTGTTAAAATATCAAAAAATTAATTATTTAAAAAAAAATGATTTTTTGGAACTCATACTAGTTTTTTAGGGGAGTCGGTTCACTTGTTTTTGTATTCCACTATAAAGGGAACTAATTTATTATTTAAAAAAAATAACAGCCTTTATTGTCAATGATGAGTGTGAATTGTTAATGTTTTTGTAAGATATGTTGTTTGTTTAAAATTCAACCATAATGGAAAATATTAGTCTGATGATAGATGTGAAATAAGCTTGTTTTTTAGCTTCTAGGCAGAAAAGTTGATGCTGTTCTTACTTAAATTAGGTTTAATAAACATTTCTTAGCAAAGGGGGTATAATAATTGTATAATTTTTTAAGAGAAAAGGAATTCTAAAAAATATTATTCAATATCTGTTTTTTCTTTTTATTATTTTGTGTTTAACGTAATGTTGGTTTGATTTCCTAGATGTGTGCTGTAGATATATTTTCACTTGGCTGTGTATTTTATTATGTTCTATCTAAAGGAAAACATCCATTTGGTGAACCAATCCGAAGACAAGCTAATATTTTATCTGGAGATTATAAGTGAGTTTTTTTTCTTGATAATAAAACCAAACATTTATAATTAAAAATGTATTTTTAAGGCAGCCTTAAAACTTAGCACTTAAACGCTTTTGAAAACAATTTTATAAACATAATTTAAAAATACAATTTATGGCGATCAAAGAGACTTATACTACTAGAGGGAGGCCTTGGGTAGAATAGCACAGTGATAAGGGGTCTGGTAGCATGATTATTTCCATTAGGCACTGATAAGTATCTTAGTAGCTAATATTAGTTAAGTGGGTAAAAGTACAATAAGTATTAAGTAACATTTAAACATTCTATTATTCACATAATAATCAAAATACAACTCACAACATAATGCTATAAATAAATATAAAGTGACAGATTTTATATGGTTGTCATAACAACAATGTAAATAATGAAATAATCATAATAAAATATATATCAATTTTCCCCCCTAAAATTCATTCCCCTTAATTGGTCAATGTGTCTTTTCCATATCTCCCCGGTATTGTCCATTTTAACTAAATAGTGTAATTTGCCTATCCTATTCTTAACTGTTCCAAATTTCCACTTATCTTTATTAGTGTAGTTTCTAACGATCACCCTATCGCCCTCCCTAAAATTTCTTTTAATTTTGCCTAATATATTATACTCTTTAGGTTTTTCTGGGGATCGGTTGCTGTCTAGTAATAGGTCTAGTGGTGTTCGTATGTCCCTTCCAAACATAAGTCTGTATGCTGACAAGCCTGTTGAGTTCGGTGCTCTTCTATTGTGTACTAAAAAATTAGTCAGTTTGTCTACTTTGTCTCCTCCTATCATTTTCCATAGTCCTTAAAGCCTTTTTAACCGTTTGTACATATCTTTCAGCTTGTCCATTTGTTGAAGGATGATAAGGTGCTATCGTTCTATGATGAATTCGAAGGCCTTTAAGAAAATCTTGAAATAATTTTCCCACGAATTGCGGGCCATTGTCCGATACTATCATTCTAGGGATTCCAAACACTGCAAATAGTTTCTGTAGTTGTTTGATACACCACTCCGAAGTGGTGGTTTTTGTAGGCACTACTTCTACCCACTTCGTGTAGGCATCTACAACTATAAAGTAGTATGTCCCTTTTGGCATCTCTCCAAAATCTATATGTAGTCTTTGCCAGGGTTCTTTTGGCTCCTCCCATATGTGACTTCCTGATTTTTCTGGATTATTCTGATTCAAGCAACATTTTTGACAGTCTTTTACCATTTCTTCGATGTCTTGATCAATTCTTCGCCAATAGCAGTAACTTCTTGCTAAAGACTTCATTTTTACAATGCCAATGTGTCCTGCATGTAATTCATTTAACACTGATCTTTTTAATTTTTCTGGAATCACAACTCTCATTCCTCGGAAAAGACAGCCATCTTCTAACGAGAAGTTGTGATTTTGCAGTCCTAAGTCAGACAAATCTTCTCCTGATTCTAACTTTTTGTATATTAATTTAAGGTTTTCGTCCAATTTTGTTTCTTTTTCAATTTCATCTCTAGTCACTGGTAACGTACTTATTTGATTAATTAAGAAAATTGAATTTTTGTCCACATTGTACTCGTTTGTTCGTTCTGTTGGGAATCTTGAGAGAAAATCTGCATTGCCATGTTCTGTAGTTTTCTTGTATTCTATGTGTATTTGAATCCTGACAGAAAGTGAGCATAATTAAAAGTCTTGTAGCCGATATCGCTGGTAGTGCTCGGTTTGGGTTAAATATCGAAACTAATGGTTTGTGGTCTGTAATAAGTGTAAAATGTCGTCCGTACAGGTATGGAAAGAATTTCTTTAGTCCCCAGTATATTGCAGTGGCTTCCTTATCGATCTGACTATATCGTTCTTCGCTCTTTGATAAAGACCTAGATGCGAATGCCACTGGCCTCTCTTTACCATTATCTAGTCTATGGGATATCACTGCTCCTAGTCCCGTTGGAGAAGCATCTGTTGCTAAAATCAATGGTAAGTTGGGATTGTAATGACATAAAATTCTATCGCTAATAATTTCTTCTTTGATCACCTGAAAACTTTGATTACATTCTTCCGTCCAATTAAAATGTTGTCCTTTTCTCAAAAGTTTGTTTAACGGGTTTAATTTTGACGCTAAATTTGGTATAAATCGGTTATAATAATTAGCTAGTCCTAAGAAGCTTCGTAATTCCTGTACGTTACGTGGTTTAGCAGCTTTCGTAATGGCTTCAACTTTCTCCTTTGTTTTGTGAAGTCCGTTTCTGTCTATTATGTACCCTAAATATTTTATAGTTGACTGAAAAAATTTACACTTTTCTAAGTTGAGTCTCAAGTTGTATTGTCTGAGTCGTTCAAAAACTTTAGTCAATCGTTCTAATGTCTCCCTAAATGTTTTACCCTGAACTAAAATGTCGTCGAAAAAGCTTACTACTCCGTCCAGTCCATGTAAGAGTTTGTACATAAATCTATTCCAAATAGCTGGTGCTACTTTCACCCCAAACATTAACCTATTAACTTTAAAAAGACCCTTATGAGTACTTAGTGTTTGCATCAGTGAGCTTTCTTCGTCCATCACTAAGTGTAGGTATGCATTGGCTAAATCTAAAGTGCAAAAATATTGTCCTCTGTTCATTTCCGCCAAAATATTCTCTATAGTGGGAATCGGGTAATTTTCGTCCTTGATTACCCTATTCAGTGATACCTTGTAGTCAGCACAAACTCTTACGCTCCCATTTGGTTTTAATACAGGTACAATTGGAGTTCCCCAGTCTGAATTTTCAATTTTTGAAATAATTCCGTCTTGTTCTAATCGGGATAGTTCTGATTCAATTTTCTCTTTAAGTGCCAATGGTACTGGTCGTGCTTTCACAAATATGGGTGTTACATCTTCTTTGAGTTTATATTGTCCTTTGTAGTTTGGTATTTGTCCTATTCCTGGATTAAAAATATCTTTGTATTTTCCTATTAAGTTCTCAACTTGATTTTCATTACTAGTTTTCAAAATTTTAACATTAGCCCAATCTAGGTTCACTTCTCTCATCCATTCACGTCCGAAAATTGGGTCTACGTCTTGTTTAATGACATACAATTTACTGAAGAATGTGAATTCTTTGTACTTACATTTTACATATGCTACTCCAAGTGGTCGAATAAGTTCACCCGTGTATGTTTTCATTACTACTTTGGTTTTAAAAAGTTTGCAGTCTAGGCCAAGTCTTCTAAAGTCTTTTATGGATATAGAACTCAAAGCTGCTCCTGTGTCCAACTCCATTTCTATGTCCTTTTTATTTATTTTCAAATTTACCATAAACTTATCATCTGATGTTCCAGCCTTAACCATCTTAATATCATATAAACTAACTTCATCCTCATCCCCTGAAAATTGTTCTACTTGATGTGACTTACTGTTGATCGTGTATTTCTTTTTTCTTGTCTCTTCTTCTCTTGACATGCATACCTTAGCAATATGGCCTCGCTTGTCACAAACTGTACATACTGTCTTAATGAACTTACAAGTGTTTGCTCTGTGATCTTCGTTCCCACATCTGTAACATTTTCCTATAAGTGCTTGAAATCTTGGATTATCGGTGCCGTATTTTCTTAAATCCAATTTGTATTTTGCACTTTTCTCGGCCGCATTTGGCTTGTAATTTTTTGTATGTTTGAATTGATTAACCCCATAGTTACTCTGTATAGATTTACTTGTGTCCATCATTAGATTTTCTTCTTTTGCCAACGAAAAACTAACAGCCAACTCCACAATTTCTTGAAATAATAATTTTCTCTTTTCTTGCAGTAATTTTGTTCTCACGTCCGAATCTTTTATTCCTCGTATGAACTGTAAATGTAAAAAATTTTCAGAAATAGATTTGCCGCAGTCACAGAAAAACTCACAGTCAGCCGCTTGTTTTCTAAGTTGAGTGGCAAATTCAATAATCGGTTCTTCTTCTTTCTGTATCCTAGATATAAATTTATGCTGTAGGGCCCATGCACTCGGTTTTGGTTCCATATAAGTTCTTAATATTTTCACTAAATCCTCGTAAGAGTGATCTAAAGGTGAGTTAGGAGCTACTAAATTGTATAAATGTTGATGTAACGCAGGTGAGAGAGCATGTAAAAACGTATATACCTTAATCTTAGAATCCGTAATGTTTTTCAAAAGTAAAAATACTTCCAATCTATTTATAAAATTAGTGAATGTTTCCTCTTCTTGGTAAGGTATGAAATTTATATTTGAAGCAGTAGGAGCCTGATTACCAGTCCCGGTACCTTCTCCCTTACTACTTTGTACAGAATCTTCATGATCTTTAACCATAGTCTTAAGATTTTTAAGTATAAAAGCTTTAACGTCGATGTAAGTAAATTCCATATCACATCTATAATCAACTTCTAAATCTATTTCGTCCTCATCTATAAGTTCATCTATTTGTGCTTGGAGCTTAGAATATTTGTCCCAGTACTCATCTAAGCTCCGTACTCGTAATTCTACATCGTATTCAGTAAATTTACTTACATCATCTGTTCCGCATTTATTCTTAAATTTAGTAATACTGGCTTTTATTACCTTTCTCAATTTTCTAAGTTGTTGTAGTGTAGCCATATTGTTTCTACTTTTATCCTCGTCGCCACTGATAAGTATCTTAGTAGCTAATATTAGTTAAGTGGGTAAAAGTACAATAAGTATTAAGTAACATTTAAACATTCTATTATTCACATAATAATCAAAATACAACTCACAACATAATGCTATAAATAAATATAAAGTGACAGATTTTATATGGTTGTCATAACAACAATGTAAATAATGAAATAATCATAATAAAATATATATCAGGCACCATAACGGTACTCGAACTTTTCTTTATATACTATATTATTATAGTATAATAATTTATAATTATTAAACTTATATTACTATAATTTTTGAGCAATTTATTAAAAGGTGTTCACTTGGTTGTATTATTTACATATAATTTGACCGTACAGAAATTGTATTTTAATGAGAACAATTTTTATATTTGTCTTTTTTTACAGATTTAGTGATATCAAAGACAGCTTGTGGTTAAATTTAATAAAATCCATGCTGTCAAGAGAACCGTGCCAAAGGCCGCCTTGTTCTACCATTAAAGAGCATCCAGCTTTCTGGGACTCCTCACAAATACTTGCATTCCTACAGGTATTGTTCTTAGATATGATAAAACTATAAAAATGTAACCAAACTGTTTTAAACTTTGTTTCCTTGTCTCTGTATAATAATGTGCATTAATGATATTAATTTAGGATGTAAGTGATAGAATGGAGAAAGAGTCTTCAGAAAGTGAAGCGCTCCAGTTGTTGGAATCTGGAGGAAAGCAAGTCTATGGAGAAGACTGGAGAGCTTGTATTAGTCCTGAAGTAGCTTCGGATCTGAGGAAATATCGCTCGTATAGGGGTGATAGTGTCAGAGATCTTCTTAGAGCTTTTAGAAATAAGGTTTGTATTCTTCTCAATCTCTTTGCATTAACATAATAATAATTGGGTTGTTGTAGTCAGATAATAAAGTTTTTGGTTCATTTAATGAAATTATTCCAAATTAACTTACATTGTTGTAGTTTTATAAACTTAATGAAAAAGTCTGATTAATTACATTTTAATTTTGAATTATATTTATTTTGGCAATGAGTTAGCCAAGAATTTTGATTATTTGTTTAATGAATTTTAAAGATTTTAAGGAATATCAATGGACTTACATATTCTTTAGATCTATATTTTAATAATTTGTGAAATAAATTACTTGAAACATCCTTGAAATTATTTACTTTTATTTTCAACCAAAGCATTTAGTTTTTGATACCAAAAACTAATGCTCATATAATCTTTGGTTCCAATCAAATATAAATTATCTTGGATTACAAGTTTTATAGTAGGTGTTTTCAATCAGTATCAGTGATTATTTCTTTTACAACCCTGTTTGTTGGTAAATTGTTGATGATTATTTTTTTATTTTTAGAAACATCATTTTAGAGAACTATCTGAGGAGGCACAAGCAATTTTAGGTTCAACTGCTGATAGTTATGTCAATTATTGGCTTTCAAATTTCCCCTTCCTCCTTTACCATGCATATCTCTCTCTGCAGCCTCTTAAAGATGAACCTGTTTTTTCTAAATATTACTCAAAATCATTCACTTACTGTTTTGAGAAGGATGATGAAATGCCTTCTTGGTTTCACGAGATTAATATCTCACCAAAGAAAAAGAAAACTAAAGCAGAGGAGGGGAAAGAAGAGTGGGTAAAGTCCGGAAGAGAATCTGGATTTTGGAGACCTCGTGTGAGAAATAGAAAACCAAAAGGTGAAGCAGCTGAAAAGTTTCCAACGTAATTTTAATTTAGTTTTTGGTGCTTGTAAATCAATGAAAAACAAATGTTTATTTAATAATTGAAATAATAAAAGACACAATAATTTAAAATTAAGGTGTAAAATGGAAAATAAATAAAAATAACCCATAAAACTACTCCTATCTTACAACTCACTTGGTCATGACCAATTAAGTATTTCTAAAATAAAGTAAAATATTTTTTCTAATTGATTATATTAAAAAAACATTTTATTTCTATTTTTAAACATGATATAACTGGGAACAATTAGCTCAATATTTCCAATAGTGTGTTATAAATTTTTACTGTTGTGTAAACAAATTCACCTTGGCCATAAATATGTTGTTTAGTTTATTTTTTTTGTCTAACTACTTTTGTATTTAGACTAGGCCTTTTAAGTAATTATAGTTCACGAATGTAATAATATTTTAATAACTTTATTAAATGCTAATAAAGCTAGTTAATATATTTTTTCAGAATTTTTTTTTCACATACTTATTAAATGTTTGTATTTGCCTAAAATAGAGTACTTAAATAAAAATTCACATTATTTTTTCAAAAACTATAGTATAATTATCCAAGTTTTTATGATTAATTTATTTTGAATCCACTTCTTGGTATACAGCCTTACTTGCACAAAAATCAACCAAAAGTTCCTTAGACTTACACTTTACAAATTTAATTTCATTAAATATTTTTATTTATTAATTTCTTAAGATCTTC
This sequence comes from Microvelia longipes, assembly GCA_018340805.1. Lineage (NCBI taxonomy): Eukaryota > Metazoa > Arthropoda > Insecta > Hemiptera > Veliidae > Microvelia > Microvelia longipes. The sequence goes on from JACMZG010001908.1 coordinate 20,161,949, forward strand.
ATTTAGTTTTCATATTTTAAACTAAGGGTGTATTTTCCTATTTTACCCACTAATGTAGTAAACACCATTTTTATGCTTAAAATCATACCTTCAGACTTCTTCTTGAGTTACTTTTTGTATATACTGTATTAATTTAAAAAAATGTATATTTGTATATAATTCTTCTATTATATTTTCACAAGTGAAATGATATTTATTTAATTATTTAATTTTATTTAGGATCTCTAAAAATTTTAGCTTACCGTTAAAATTAAGTTAAGTTTATCTATATGGATTTCTTTATTTTTAATAGTTTTATGTTTTTTTTTATTTCTTTTACCGTGAACTCAAGGATGCAATATATATGATTTTATTTTAATGGATGGTACAATGACTTTTGTATGTTCCAATTTGCACTTAAAAACCATTTAGGCATTTTAGTATTATATATTTTTTTAGGAATTAATATATAATTTTTTAACTAGTTTTAGATTAAAAATACAGTTTTACTCTTTGATTTATTTTCTTCTAGTTTTAAGAATGTGAAATGAACTAAAGTTGATTAACTACATGAACTTAAAAAAATAAAAAAAGAATATTTTTTTTTTAACAAATGTTACCACCGCTGAATATTATTGGCACTACTGCTATCAGGGTGAGAATAAATTGTGTTAATTTTTAATGGTGACTATCAGATGAATTTGACTTATTTTTTTAGAATGAAATATAGAATATTTTTTCCATTTAGAGGGCTTTTGAAAATTTAAAAAGCAACTGCCGTGTGTATTTTGAGTACTGATGTCAAAACTACTGATTGATGGTTTTGTCTGTTGTGTTAAGAAAAATAATGTAAATTTGATTATTTTTGTTTTAAATTTTTCCAATTTATTAATAACTATGTGTATAGAGCAACACTTGTGCCCTTTTACATTATTTTTTACCTCACTTGGCTTCTAGACATTGTCAGTATTTGATGAATTCCTTAATACATCACATATAAACAATTAATAAGTTGCATTAAATTGTATCACAAGTTTCAATAATAAATAAAAATGTTAACTTTCTCTAGTTGCAATCATTAAAAATGTTACCAATATTATACTTTGGTTGTATACTTGATTGATTCCAGTTTTTAGTTGGCATGTTGGGCTGCAGTCCCAACACCAAGATTAAGATTGATTGAAGTCATTTACCGCAAGACAACAATTTTAGAAGCTCTATTGATTTGAATGACAGTATGGTTAGTTGCCTTCTTTCTACAACACAGTCCTTAAATCACATCAACAGGGAATAAGTGACATTACTAGACAATCTTGTGTAAATTACTGGTGAGGCTTCCTAAATCTCTTCATATATTCTTTTCCTCATTTATACCATAGGTATATAGAAAAAGTATTGTGCTTGCAAAAAAAATCTGAAACCATGATGTCACCAGATTTATCCGTTTCAGATGTTTTAAGACCTCCTGAGTGGTTTTTACAAAGTTGTCTGTATGTGTGTCTGTTATCAGAGTTAAAACTTTGTACAAAAATCAGTATAGCACTGTAGTTGCGCTATTTGGAAAATAATTTTTTAATGACATCATTAACTCACAATAATGAATCAGAAAAAAATTGAAAAATCATAAAACGCGGAAAAATAAAATATTGATTACAGATTGAGATTTAGCATGCATGTAGCCATGTGTAAAACTAACATATGTGCCATGTTTCATCTCACTATCAGCATTAGTTCAATTTTTATCAAATGACTTGTGTAGGTTTTTTAAAAAATGAAAAAAAATCAGAAATAATTCAATTGAGTTGAAATTTAGTACAAGTATATACCTTTTATGTTAGTAATAAGTACACCAAGTTTAGTTTTAATATGACAAGTATATCCATGGTTTTTGTTGGACGATCAAAGTTAAGCAGCATTGAGCGTGGTCAGTGCTGTATGGGTGACCACTGAGAATGATACGGATGTATTTACTATCTGAGGAAGAGCAAAGCGAGTCCGAAGTCATGTTGCAGTATAAATTTGGGAAATTGTATATTCTGAGGACGAGAGAAGCATAGATAATCCAATGTGATGAGGAAAAGTTCTGAGGTACCTCGTACCCCATATTTTACTTCTGTCTTGATCTTAGATAGATTTTTTATGAATATTGGAGTGCTTTGAAAGTGTATAATAAGATGTTTCGTAATTATAAGGTTAGGTTTAGGAACTCTTAAAGGCTATTAAGTCCAGATAGACTAACCTTATTCCTCCCAGCTTGTAACTCAGCCCTTCTCTAGCAGCAGAGATATTTACCTCCCCTCTATTAGGTTACAAACAACACCCTTTTCCTCTGATTTGAATTATATTATGAGCCTTGTCGGGAAAAGATTTAACCAGAGTATTGTAATAAAAAAGGCAACTTATTTTTTTTTAAAAATACTCAAAAATTACATTTAATGGCATTCAGTTAATAAAATGCCGTTATTTAATGTTAATAAAATGTTTACTCTCACTTTCAATATTATTGTTAGAATAATGATTTGATAATTTTACTCTATTTTATGTATCTCAACAGTTATTGTTAGTTTCCAAATAAAACTTCTTTTTAAATTTTCAGGTATTATACTATGTTCTTTTATTTTACATTTGAGCCACTGAAAAGCTCAATGTTGCTATTAACATTTTTATAAAAAAAAACTGTATATGTATATATTTTTGTATGTGGTTTAATGTGTAATAAGGGTATGAAAATAATTGTATATTTTTAATAAATCATTTTAAACAAATATATTTTATTGATAGCTTTTGTTTTTATTAGATGGTATTATTTTGGCAATGAAAGATTATATAAAGATGAGTCTGTTGTCTGGGAGTCAGTACAAAATAAGGGGTCTGCAACGCCTTTCTTACTTTAATATTTTATTGTTTAAAATAGTTTGACTTTTCTTACTTTATGGCAAGTGTTGTTCTTATATATTCTCCCTGTTGTGCTCTTTTAATCTAATATTAGATACTTGTAACACTTACTTGTTTATGGATTCAGTACCACAGGTATACCTGGAAAGTCTTGGGTCAACCATAATAAGATTGGTACCTTTCATTCAAACAATGCTAAATTCCATGTTCTCCTATCAGATTTCATTCATAGTTTAAAAATTTTGGAATTAGTGGTTAAATGTGGATTTTTTAATAGAAAAAAAGAGTCTACCTATTTTTGCTATTACTACAATTCCATCTACTTAAAGGACAGGAAAGTAAAATTAATCATAGTTTTAATATTAAGTGTAATGATAAAAACTTTTGTTAGCAAAGTTACGAGGTTTGTTTTTACCTGATTTCCTTTCTTTAATAACATTATAAATATTAATCAGAATTTACATATTTAAGTAGTTAACTTTAGACTTAGTTACATGTTGTGAGAATAGGGATGTGAAAACTAACTTTAGATATAACTTTCTAATTTCTCTTTGACTTTCTATGATGAGATTATTGCACTTCATAAATTAGGTTAAATTACTTACCTTCCTACTCGTTTTTGTTGTGAATTACATGCATTAAAAAATAAATTGGGTTTTGATAATATTTTGTAAGTTGACATAATAGTTTCATCTGTTTACCAAGATATTATCAATAAAAGGTATTAGTAAAATACCTCTTTTCTAATTTAACTAATAGTATATTTTGGCTACAATAAGTCTTAAAATGTTAGGACTAAAGGTACACAAGCCTGCGAATTTCCTTTGAAACACTCACTTTTTTACTTGAAACAATCTATCATTACTTGCTTTTCAGTTCATGTTTTATAACACTAACAGTAGCACTGACCTTTTTTCCAGGGTTTTCAAAGGAAATGTATAAATAATAATCCCACAGATTGTACAAAACTAAGTTGATGGTGATGGCCTTAGTTATGAGTGATGATTCACACTTATTAAATGCTTAGTTTTTGGTCTAATCTTAACAATGTTTTAGTGCATTTCCTTTACAATTTCTGTAAAAATTGAGTACAAAGTAGTTATGCTATTCTGCGGTACTCAAACACATAATTTTTAACTCTCAAGAGTTATTAATGTTAAATGAACACATATAATGGTTTAGTGGCTTTTTCCAACAAATGAGTTTTCAATATTGAAATTAAAGGTGTAGTTTCTTAAGGATTTTTATAATGGTGCTTATAGGTGTGGATTTAATGAGTGTGAATGGTCATCACTCATGTCTATGGTCCTCACCATGTCACCATTACCATAGTTTTGTACAACCTGTGGGATAATTTATACATACATGGTTATGTTAGTCTTAATGACTTAAGAGGTTGTTAAGTTGACAAAAGCAGTTGGAAGGGGGGGGGGAGACGATTGGCCTCCTGATTCCAGAAATATATGTTTTACTTTAATTCTTTTGGTTACCATTAAATAGCACATTAAATTTAAAAGTACATGGCCTTGGGTACTTAAGATTCAAAACAGGTTACAGGCACAGTGGATTGCAACGTGATGCACCCCTATTTATCTATAACAATCAAAGCGCCGGTCCTGATCGTTTTAGAACGCCTAAGACCATAAAAAAACTACTTTGAAGTCTTTTGTTTGGCAGGCCTGGTTATCTTGCCGTATTTCCATAGGAGCCATTTTTGTCCTGTCTGTCTGGAACAGTAGGCTAATAAGGGCGGAACAAGAGGTAGTGGCCGCTCGTCCATACTACCTTCACACCATCTAGCACCACTGAACCCAATACATATCTTAGAGGCCATCGAGCTAGTCGTATAGATGTATATGTACAACATAATACATACATATATATATATATATATATATATATATATATATATATATATATATATATATATATATATATGTATGTATGTATGTATATTTATATATCTATGCATAAATATATTTTTGGTATTAGGAAGCCAAACTGAATCGATCCCCCCATCCCACTCTTAACACTTTCGTCATCCGAACAACCTCATTTGCGTCAATTTCATGATGAAAAGTTACTAAAATGTAACTTACTTCTTAAGCGTTGTGATGTATACAGTTATACAGAAGTATAGTTAAAGTGTTTATTGTACAGTATATATTCAAACATACTTTTTCAACATTTCCACAATTTTACCTTTTTAATTTTTTTAACTTTTTTACTTCTGTTCAATAAATTGATTATTTCGGTGTCTCTATGAGATGTTACATCCAGCGGTGTTAGGTTGTCTTTATTTGCAACACTTTTATCAGCTTTATGTTTTACCAATACTTTCACAGAGTCCTCATCTCCCATGGTGCAAGCAATATGTAATGCTGTATTGCCATTTTGATCAGTCTCGTTGACATTTGCACCTGCGTTTATTAATAGAGTTAATACTTTATTCTTATCACGTTCTTCTTCGTTTTCTTCTGTTCTTATGTATTTGTTAATCTGTTTAAAGGAGAGCGCCGTGTGAAGAGGTGTTAACCCGTAATTACTTTTAATGTTCGGAGCACCGTGTGATAACAATACTTCCACTGTCTTCAAATGACATTTGTACGAAGCTATGTGTAAGGGAGTCCACCCTAAATGGTCAACAGATCTCACATCAGCTCCACACTCTAAAAGTCTTTTTACAATTTTATCTTCTCCGATGAAAGCAAAGATGTGTAAAGGAGTGCACTGAGATTTATCTTTGGCTTCTATATCGGCTCCAGCCTGGATCAAAACTTCGACTATTTTTATGACTTGATCTATGTTTCCTCCGTTATAAGCGCATAATGAAGTCATGTGGAGTGGAGTAGAACCACCATATTGAGTCTTTGAATTAACTCTAGCTCCGTAAAATAACAGTATTTGAATAATATCAATATGACCTTTGTATGATGCTAGGTGCAATGGAGTCCAATAATTGCATATCTCTTCGACATTAGCGCCTGCGCGTATAAGTCTGTCAACCAGCTCGAGGTCTCCGGTGTCCACTGCTTCATGTAATGGAGTCAACTGGAAATCAACATCGCTTCCGTATGCGGTTTCCATCCTATATGAGTTATTCCTGAAACAGAATAAAATGGATTGTTATTTTTTACTTTCTCATTTATACCCGTAGATATAGGACAAGTATTGTGTGTGCAAAAAATCCTAAACCGGAATTATTCGTTTCAGGCGTTTTTAAGGCCTCCTGAGTGGTTTTCGCAAAGTTGTCTGTCTGTGTATGTCTGTTATCATCGTAGCGCCCAGTGTAATTATGCTAGAGAGTTGTTTTTTTTTACAAAAATCAGTCTACCGCTGTAGTTGTGCTATTCGGAAATTTTTGTTTGACGTCATTATCCCGCAATAATGACTCAGCAAAAATGTCAAAAAACATAAAACGCGGAAAAATGATGCGATCGGATTGAGATTTGGCACGCACGATAATGAGATTCATCTCATTATCAGCATTAGTTCAGTTTTTATTGAATGACTTGTGTACGTTTTTTTAAAAAATGGGAAATGGTTTAATGGAGTTTAAATTTTGGTACAAGTGTATAATTTACCTAATAAATAACTACACTAAGTTTCGTTTCAATACGACTCGGTTTTTCTATGATAGCCGAGTCGAAATTTGGCGTAATATTAAAATACCTTGAGTCGAAGCTACCTGATTTAGCTGCTTATTTTCCTTAGATTACTTAATTACAATTATTGAAAAAGTGAAGAGTAGAGTATAGTAAAAGGGAGTACAAAGTAGAATACATTAAAGAGTATAGTATAGAGTATAGCATACACATACATATTGTGTAGTATAAAGAGAGTGCAGAATAGAGAATTGTAAAAAGAGGTATTGGTGTTTGTTTATCTGTAATTCTTCAGTGCGCTTTTAGAAGTTATAATGAAGATATTAATTCGTTTTACTATGCAATTGTTTCTTAAAAATGCGTAGTTATCTATTAATTTTATATTAGTTATTATTAATATTTTAATAGAGAACTAAATATTCCTACTATCCAGTTACAGAGATTATTAATTTCGGGGCCCTGTTTAAAATTTAGGTTCATATATATATTATAGAAACGCTCACAACCCAATCAATCATTATTTTAGATTGCACTACCTATATAGGACAGACAACGCGAAAAATATGATTAACTTGTATCGTATATAAAAATATCACCTTTCTTCAGCATAAATTACAATAAATCTTAATAATTTTTAGATAGATAAATAATAACTTAACCATATCGATAAAACATAAACATGGCTAAACATAAACATATAAATAAAACCTCCATAGCAATAACAGGACCTATTCTATAGAATAGTATGAGTTCCTAATACAATTACTTCATATATACCTATATTCATTTTTTAATACTCTATAGTTATCTTAGATATTAGTAAATTAATAATTACCTATTAACAACAGGGATACCCAGTTATGAAGAGTTTGATTTTTGTACTGCAGGAGTAATGACAGAGATGTTCGGTATATGGTGAAGCAATGTGCAACTTAACTGATTCTGAGCTGCACTTAAAATGTTAACTTTTTATCTTGAGTGAACGGCCTTTACCCTTCTGATAAAGTAATTTTAAAAGATTACCACTGATAGCAGATAAATGATTCACAGAAAGTATTTATTCTGACATTTTTTCAAATTATCTAAACTTGACTTAAATTGTATCCGAAAAAGCTTTTAAAACTTTATTTATGTTATTTAAGGTAATAGACGATTTTCTTTTGACCAAATCGTTAAAAGTGATTGGGTTTCCATTTTAGTAAAAACTCCATCGCCTCCTTCCTCCTTTCTTTATAGTTGTTTAATTAATTTTGCGTAAAGGTGAACGAAAGATGAGTGCTTCAGCATTACCATATTTTCCCAGCAGAAAAGTACCTAATTTACTGCCTCAAAAAAAGAAAAAAACATTAGTAACCAAGAATAAATATTTTTACGCTACTGATCTGTGATTTTTATCTTGTAGAAAAGTTTTGAGATACCCTTTAACTATTTTTACTTTTCATCATTTATACCGTTGGTATATAGGAGAAGTATTGTTTGCAAAATAAATCTGAAACCGGGATGCTACCGGAATTATCAGATGCTTTTAAGAACTCTTGAGTAGTTATCACAAAGTTGTCTGTCTGTGTGTGTGTGTATGAGTGAGTGTGCGTGTGTGTGTCTGCCTGTTATCATCATTCTCCCAGCGTTTATGGTAGGGTTGAAACTTAGTACAAAAATCAATCCGAAAAATATTTTTATTACGTCATTAACCCACAATAATGACAGCGAAAATGTCTAAAAATCATTAAAGGCAAAAAAATGTTGAGATAAGATTGAGATTTAGCACACATGTAGCCATGTATATGACTAACATATGAGCTAAGTTTCATCTCATTATTAGCATTAGTTTAATTTCTTATCAGATGACTTGTGGGCGTATTTAAATAATTTTTAAAATCGGATATAATCTTATAGAGTTGAAATTTGGTACAAGTGTATACCTTTACGTAATAACTAAGTTTCTTTTCACTACGATAAGTATAATTATGGTTTTTGTTATACCTTAAGAGTTAAGCAGCGTCGATCGTGTTCAGTGCCTGGATGGGTGGCCGCGGGGAATTCAAGAAATGAATTTACTATCTGAGGACAAGCGAAGCGAGTCCGAGGACGTTTTTAAATAAATTTAACGACTTGTATATTCTAAGGACCATCGAAGCTCGCTTCGATGGACTCGTCTATTCTAAGGACTCGTCCTTAGAATAGACAGAAGTAGGGAGGATGAGCGTAGCGAATCCGATATGATAAGGTAAATTCCGAGGTACCCCGCACCCGATTTTTGAAATCTGTAACGGCTTAAGATAACATACATTGCTTAAAATAAAATTGTCAGAAGCTAAACCCAAGACGGAGCAATTTACAGTATTTTAGGTTGTACAGCTATGAAATTCTGGCCTTTCATCCTATAATTATGAGAAGTTAATTTGAAGTCTGTGGATGGTTAAACAGTCATTAAACTTATCAAAGCAAAGAAATGAAATTATTTGGTCTGGAAAGTATTTTTTTATTGAAATCTGCTTTAAGGTTGGCATTAAAACTCATTGGCTCATTTCTCTCACTGAAAGCTTCTAAAAGTAGGCATACATTTTGAAGTGCCTTTAAGTTATAGAAACTGTTTTTAGTATTCGTCTAACTAAATTTTGAAATGTAAAAAGAATCATAAATCTATTTTTAGAAATTATAGAAGTAAGTTTTAGTAAAATTGTCATTCATAAGTTGGTCACACTGATAATTTTTATAAATCATGTTATTCTAATGAAAATCGTCTTTTACTCTTTTATCTGTTGAAACTTGTTTTTCTATGCTTAAATTTTGTTAAAAGAGTGTATTTTTAAAAAGTCTAATCTTTAATTTAGCATGCTATATTGTTTAAATTAATTTTGAATAGTACTCATGATTGTTGACATTAAAAATGTAACATTTACAACACTACAGCACATAATAAGTGGTGACCCTACAAAGGTGCGTATTCTAAAAGTTCAACTTATTTAACATTTACTGTTAAAATAGATAAGTGCTCAAATCAATTAAACCTTAGTTTTATGAATTTAAAATACTCTAGACATATTTATAAAATTGTTTTAAAGTAAACATTTGAAATGATATTTGTACCTACTAATTTTATAGCTTTCAATTGCATGGTCGTCAATAGTTTCAATATTTATACAGGGTGACTTATGAGGGTATGGAATGAGGCTGTTTTTAAGATTTTTAGGTTTCAACTATGAGTGAACAAATATCGAAGATTTTGGCAGTTAAAATTTTTTACATTTTTAGTACTAATAAAATTTTTTATTTTAAATGCAAATAAATTAAAGTTTAATTGTGATGATTGCGACATAAAGTATACCATTTTAAAGGGAATTTAATGTCCTTGAGAATAGTGAAAACCGCATCTCTTTAGCTTAAGTAGTTTTCAAGTTGTAGATCGTTTTAGAGAATTAGATAGTAAAGTATCGAATAATTCGATATATCGATTTTTCTAGAGAACTATTGAGAATCGACCCTATGCTTACATGACATTTTTTGTTCATCCTGGTCCATAGAATCAAGATTTTTATTTTGTCCCATTAAGAGTAAGTCACCCTGTATAATAGGTAGTTTAAATAATTTTGTTGCAAATTGCAAGTATAAATTTAGTAATCTTTATTGATATTTGCTATTATGAAATTATTGATTTTGTTTAAGTGCACCTACTATGTCTTATGATTCAACTTCCGATTCTAACCTAGCTAGATAGCTATTGCGGTCATCGTATTACAAACATATTTAATAAGCTCCAGTTCTTGCACTGTATTTGTTTAGTCAATTATCTGACTCAATTAGATAATCGCAAAACAAATGATGGTATAACGGATTCTTTTGTAGTGAAGGTTCAATCGCGGGTTATAAGCAAGTTAAAAACAAAAAACATGATAAACTAAATTGTGATTTATTTACACTAAAAAGAATATTTAGAAAGTTTTCGATGAAAAACGGTATTAATTTAAATGAAATAATCACTCTATTTAACAAACCATTTCACTAATTTGTTAAAAAGTTTGTTAAAAAGTTGTACTTTAAATTCAATCGCTTCTGAAGCTTATCGGGGGAGTAAACAGATTTAATTCCTTGTTCTAGCGTATCCGACTATGTACTGCTTATAAATTTATTTCTATTTACAATAACTTTATAACTACACTTAATTCTGGGGCGGATACACATATCGGGAGAATTTACTTTGAAATCCTTGCTTTTTTGCTCAGCAATGTAATCTAATAATCATATTACAGTTATCTGTTAACTGTAGTTGCCTATCTTCCTTGAAAAAAATGTATCCTTCCTTGTGAGTGTACGAGTATTAAGATTTCATCTTCGACCTTCATTGTCTAAGAGCCGGACCCGAAAAAATGTGACTCATTTTGTACTACTTCAAACCAAAATTTTCTGAAAATATACTTTATATTATGAAGAAAAAACATAGTCTGGCTATCCAGACTAGAGCTTTTCATATGATTGCGCATGCTCAAAATTTTATAAACTCGCACAAATTTTAGTTTTCTTGAAATAAGTAGTTCCCTGTGGGTCGCGTGCAAAACATAAAGAGAAAATTTTTTAAAGGTTATAAATTGTTCTGTAAAAGGATTTTCTAATATTTTGAGCGAGCGCATTCATATGAAGGGCCCCACTCTTTATAGGCAGACTATGCTTTTCCTTCATAATTTAAGGTATATTTTCAGAAACATTTCGTTTGAAGTCGTACAAAATGAGTCACTTGGACCCTTGGTCTATCAGCCTTAGCTAAAAACAAGTTTTGATTCAGTAAACGTTTTGCACTTCAGGTGAACCTTTACGAGTATAAAATGTGGTTGTTAATTATTTTTATTCACTTATCTATTTAAAATACTTTTAAGCATTCTTGGGAGACAAAAAGTTGTAAAATTTTGAAATAGAGGTTTAAAAACGCTTACGTCACGAATTTTGATTGGTGGATTAAAAAATACCTAGACTGTAAGAGAAGGAAGAACATATAGGTTGCAGTTGTTAAAGGGATTCTACGTGACCCGGATCTTAATGTAGACTATCTGAAAGCTAACACTTTAGGAAAAGGCTTAATGCTGTGTCCTTAAAGTACCCTTACATCTATATACTGATAGCAATACACTACTCAGTTTTTAAGGAATAAAAAACACATCTTGGATGCTATCGAAAGATATCCTGTGCTAGACATGACATTTTCAAAATATGAGGTGAAAATGTGCTAAACCATTTTTATTTTTCCTCAAGATGGTTATGTCTTATGTTTTGGGATTTTTAATGCTTCTTTGTGGTTACAATAACTGACTTTTGTGGATCAAATATATAAATAAATGAGAGGTATTTTTCATTAAGAGGTCATTGTGACAGAGTGGTATTGACTCTCCCTTAATTGTTTATGTCCTTACATTCTTATTCATTGAATGCGTTCTGTTTTCGTCTGTGCTGGTTTTTATTTCTACTATAACTCGTGTTATCAAATTTACTTTGTTAAAAATTCGCTGATAAGATAATTCAAAAGTTGAAAGTTAAATGAGCTTTAAAATTTTTGTCATCACAAGGATCCCAGATCCTTGTGCTTTGATGTCTTTGAATGATAAATGCATGAGTAATGCCTTAATAGCAATAGAATAGGGTAATCTGGCCGCTAGCTTCGGCTTTCGCCTCTCTGTTATTCTAATTGAATATATCTTCGCATCCTATAATCCGCTGAAAGCTGGCTGATAAGACTTACACGATAATAAGATCGTATCTATCTACAAAAACCTAATAACGGAGTATTAGGTTTTTGAATACTTTATTTTTATACTATACTATAAATGTTAACGGTGGTTATTTGAACTCACAGTTGTCAACTTTAATGGAGTAGAGACCATTTTTATTATAACAGCTCCAAAACAATATGTCATAATTAGGGTTATGTATTTAAAATGTACTACCTTATATGTCTAGACGTTTTTTCACCTCGAAGATTATAAAGGTGAAAAGCACTGCAGTTTTTGAACCTTACTAGACAAAACTAGTAAGCAGCTTTATTAAAAATTAAAAAAAAAATATTATTTAATAAATAGAATTAATAAATGAAAGTAATATTCAATATATTTTATGAAACTTATCTTAAAAGTATCTTATATAAGCGATGGATAAATAACTAATTTTTATCCTGATAGATATTTACTATACAGGTACAGGTCTTGCCGACTCTTAAATTAAACATATTTATATAGTTATAAAATAGGCTACAGACATTTGCTGATGAAATATTGAAAACATATACGTACATACCCACCCCCATCACACTAAGACACAAGTTAAATATATGAATATATTTTAACTTAAGTTTTTTTATTATTTTTTTTTTATTTTTATAATTTTTTTATAGGATTTACATTTTTGAGTAAACTAAGTTAACCAATGCTAGATCGTTCAACAATGCTATTCCTTAAAACCAGCAATACTAGAGAATCTATTTTTCCTTCAATCTGTAACAGAATGCAACATAATTAAGATTGTTTTAAAAATGAAAAAGTCACTGGCGAAAGACTGTTATGGCTTAAATAAGAGTCTAGTGATGAAAATCTTTTTTATATTGAAGCACCGCACTCAAGGCTTTCATAAATAGTTGCTTATTAATTGAGGGAATAGTGATGGTGATAGTCATTAGGGAGAGGTGATAAACCACCTAGCAAGTAGATCGCGTTGTTAGGCCCTTTTTGCTGATTTCTTTAGATTGAAGATAGTGTTCTGCCTTATAAGTCCTAGTGCAGGCATTTTACGTCTAATCCACAGAAGAGCGGTGACTTTTTACCCTAAGTTCTCTAGCTTCAACTAGAAAAAACACGTGCTCCACTGCCAGACCAAGCTCTCCTGCTCTCGAAACCATAAAGCAGACACACAGACACACACACAAATATAAACTATTATTGAGGGTCCTAAATTTCCCTTGGGTTTTCCTAAACCCAGGTTCATTTAGAGTAAGGGATCTTTTGCGAGTACCTGACATCGCACAGGCTCGGAATTACCGGCCTATATAACAACTCTAATAACAACATTAACACCACTCGCATGAAAATCCTAGAGTCCCCGACCGGGATCGAACCTGGGCTGTCTTGGTGGCAGGCGCACGTGCTAACCATTGCACCACCAGGACCCCCCCAAAAGAGGGAATATTCCCGTCAGAAGTGAGTCATGGTGTATTGGGGGTTAAACTTTTTAATCACTTACATGTAATAATTCAAGCTGCCAATAGATCATTTCAAAAAAGCCTTGACAGAGCAGCCTTTTTATGGTATTAATGAGTACTTCTCTAATAAAATTATGTTTGAGTAATTTATGTTAATTCTAATTTTTGTACTTTTGACAATTTGTAATTGTATTTTTATTTGTATTTATGCAAACAAAGATTTTATTTATTTAGGTGGGTGTTGTTTTTATGCAAAGGGGGACTAATTCATGAGATATATATATATATATATATATATATATATATATATATATATATATATATATATATATATATATAATATATATATATATATATATATATATATATATATATATATATATATTATATATATATATATATATATATATATATATATATATATATATATATATATATATATATATATATATATATATATATATATATATATATATATATATATATATATATATATATATGTATGTATGTATGTATGTATAATTTTCTACAGGAGGAAGGCTCTTAGACATGGGGCTCTATTTGGCCGAAGCTCTCGAGCCTGTCTATGGCCGGCTCTGCTATATTAAAGCATTATCATGTTTAAACAACAGCATTCAATTTTAAATGTTTTTAAACTTTTTAGTTTAAAAACTTGATAAAAGACAGTATATTTCTTTTTCATTATTTGTTATTCTCAAAAGCTAAAAAAAAGGTATAGTAAAACATATAAATTGAGTTTTTTGCGTGTCTTCTAAATTGCTCTTTTCCTTGCTTGGTTGCTGAATATTTAAAATTCTAATTTTAATATTAAATAAACCTTGATTTAACCAAAAGATTTTTTACGATTTGATTTTTAAGAAGTAACAATTTGTTTAGTTTTTAATGATAAACTAGTACTTGGAGACAAGAATTAATTGTAATTGAACAATTAGAAAATTTGTCAAGTATTTGTTAATTAAAAATCAACTTTACTTTCTAACTTAAAGTGGGACTGAAGAAAGTGATGACTTTCAAGCATTGAAGTGCTTTAAGATTGGAACAAATTTGGAGATGAAGTAAAGAAAGGGTTAAGTTTATTTGTACTTTTTGAGATAAATGAATGAACGTGGCAAGTGTATTGCAAACAATTCTGGAATCATTTTAAAATAGATCTTTGTTGATATTTTCTGTGATTTGTTTACACTGAGCACGTTGCTTGTTAAAGCAAATGCTTTTAAAAGAGAAATTAAAATTGAATATTAAATGTTAAATTTGGTGATAAATGTTTAAGAGTTTATTTGCTGTTCAATGAAGATAAATATTAAATAAATTATTTCACTATTTTGTTTTATACCTACATAAAAATTAAATCCACGAACATTATCCATAGATAGATAGTATTTATACGTGTAAATGTTATTTATAATTAAAATTTATATAAAGAATTTGACTAAAGTGTCGTTTTCAATGTTTTTAGAGGATTTCAGTTGAATGAAACTGGTCTGGAACCAATTTCTGTACTCAAAGATCTCAAACCCTGGTTAGAATCTTACGTCAGGAGATATTTGTTTATGTTTATTAGTATGCCTAATTTTGAGAAATAAATATGTTAAGAGAGACTTCAAATAAAGAGGTGAGGTGATGTTACCTTTTTCGATGTGAAGGTGATGTCAGAGAGGACCCTTCAGGAAGAAGAAGTCCAAATTAATCCTGTATAGATAATTGAAAGAATCTAAACCCAAAAACTGACTAATCTTATAAACGTAATGAGTTTACGTAATAGATAGAGAGGTGCGGTAAACAAAGGATTGAGTGGCATAACATATAACTTACTAACTTGTCCTACACAGTGGCAGAGAGACCCCTTCTCTAGTAACGTAAACCAGTGGCGAATCCCTTATCTATAATAAGGAACTAAGAAAATCTAAATAAAGTAATAGAGCAAAATCTAAAAATAACTATAACGTTATAAACTACAATACTAACGTTTATAACCTTATATATATATATATATATATATATATATATATATATATATATATATATATATATATATATATATATATTATAATATATAAATATATATATATATAATATATATATATATATATATATATATATATATATATATATATATATATATATATATATATATATATATATAAATATATAACAAACAATAAAAATAGAAAAACAAATCATAAGATTAAAACAACAATTAAAATAACTTACAGATGGTTAAAAATATAGAAGGAAAGGATGTACTTCTTGAGTACATGCTACACTCCTGACGAAGCCGCACGGCGAAAGCTCGAGTACATCCTTTCTTTCTATATTTTTAACCATCTGTAAGTTATTTTAATTGTTATATATATATATATATATATATATATATATATATATATATATATATATATATATATATATATATATATATACTATTTTACGTTATATCTACAAAATTCTGGTGCGGAGGTACGCTAACCTCTAAGAATTGTTTGACAATTTTCCTGGATTTTCAGAGGAAATGCGCTAAAACTTTTGGTAGATTAGCATAAATTAAATAAATAAAAAAAAACATGCCTGCCCAAATGATGTGCAAAACTAATTAAGCAAGGGCGAGCATAGATGGTATAAATTCGCTTTTACTTTGAAAATACCAGGGAAATTAATAATTTATTATTCCTTTAATTTTTTAAGTTATTGTATAGTTTAAGAGCTAGTAGACCATGCTCTACAGCTAGTAAGTACATGTGTGTCTTAGAAGTAAAGATGCTTTGCAAAATTCAATATTGACATTAAGTTTCAGTTTGCTTTTAGTCGGATAAGAATTATTGATCGGATATTTTTTACTTGTAAAATAATGAAATAGAATAACTCTTTCAAATAATTGTTTCGAGTTGAAAACCTGAAATCCTATGTAGTTTAATGTAAGTCAACAGGGTATAAAATAGGTTTCTTGGTTATAGTTTTGATGACGGTTTTCTGCACTACTTCAATAAGAGCTATATTTGTAGGACAAGCTGAGCCCCATCTTATTATTTTTATTAATTGCTTTTTGTCTTTTACAGGTCATGAAAGGATGGAATCGTGTAATCTGATAATCTGGGTGAGCTGGTTTGATCCAGTATAGCGGCTACAATTAAGGTAGAGTAAGTTATGATAATTAATAAGTTAGTTTCCTTGTTAACTTTTTAATGTGATATAGGATTTTATGTTATATAGTATAACATAAAATAACATATAACGTTTAGAGTAACATATACCTTAAGGTATATACTATATGGTATATATACTATAGGTGTTATGGTATATACCTCAGATATATCTAGTATAGTTCTATACTCTATACAGTACATGCTTAATTATCTAATACTAAATGGTATATATACTATAGGTATTATGGTATAGTCCCCTCAGATTTATCTAGTACAGGCCTATACTCTATACAGTACATGCTTAATCTAATAATAATAAGATACAATCTTTACTTCTTTTTGTATTTATAGTTTTAGATACTTGAGTTTTATTCTCAGCAATAGAAATAAAATTGCCGGAGCTACTAATCTTATTTTTTATGAGTTCTTAAATGAGTTTTTTTATTTTTAATAGCAAGTAAGCATGTTTATGGGAGCGTAAAAGTACTTGGTTATTTTTTTAAATTTAATTTACAAGTGCACTCACCTGGAACTTTCTGTCGGTTTTATTCAAGTACAATTTATTTTCATTTTAAATTAGAGACTGTATACACAGGGAAATTCATTGTTGTAAAGTTATAGATTTTAGAGTATAAGAAGATTACAGTGGAGTCTTTAAAAGGCAAAACAGTATAACATAGGAAAAACAAATATACTTCAAATTAAGAGTCAGTTACAGACTTCTGTTCTACTATAATATTATGCTTCCTGACAAATGATTGTCTAGCTTCCTTCTCTTTTTAACGACATTCATGATGGTCTGTATTACAAGTTATTGTGGAGAGACGTTTTTGTTTCAATTCCTACTTAAAATTAAAATTCACTGTTAGCGTGTTTTAAAAAGTCACAAAACAACTACTTGAGAGTTTTGCTTTGAAAGATGGATGTGTCAAACTGCATAAACGTTTAAAATCTAACTTTGTGACTGTCCCTTCTTTTGGTCTAGAGCAGAGTCTGTTACCGTGGCAGTAGACGCTGGATGACAAATGATCGAGTATAATTTATTAATTTTCGCTATTAGGATACTAGAGATTAATATCAAACATGGCAATTAAATCCAGCATAATCGACTCATACAAAATCGATATGTTGACGGTCTCGTGACTAAAGTAAACCTAGAAATTGATTATCGTTTACTTTAAATTGGGCTTGGTTGTGTTTGGTACATCAAGACCGTTATTGTTTTGCTACAGTTAAAGTTAATTCTATATTCGAAAATTAGTATGAGATGAAAAAGTATAATAATTAAAGAGCTGGATTTAAAAAAAAATATTTAAGGGATCTATCATGAGAAATGGTGAACCATGCAGAGGCTTACAGAGGTGCACAGCATCATCCCGCAAGTTTTTTTATTTATATGGGTCTCCATTTTCGCTACTAATAAATAAAATTTCAACGGCATCTAAACCTGTTATAATGATCCTTAGAGCCCACTGTTGGTCAATTGATACAAAATTTGAAGGAAATTAGGTACTCTACTCCTACTCTTCAGGTACTCTCTTCTCTTTCATCATCTTTGATGATGAAAAGTGGAGGGATTTTTTAAAGAGGATTATTTTTGACAAAATGTTAGAAAGAATGTGTTTTTAGAAACACTAGATTAACGTATTTCTGTTACATAAAGTATTTCATAATTATTTAAGAGCATGTCTTATCTTTGTGCTCATTTATAATTCAAAGACTTTAAATTTTAAGAAAATTAAGACTGTCCAGTTAAGGGGGAAGGGTTAAATTTGTGTGTAAAAGGAAACTAAGTAAAAGTATCTCCTGGTCTGAACAAAATTTCAATGATCTAAGACTTTTTTTTATAATTTTGTTCTGAACAATTTAGATTTTGTTTTTTATGCTTAAATAAGGATGCCATTTAAGAAGTGCGTTTAAAAATTTACTTCTTGAATGGCACCCATGTTGTTATGAAAAATCTTAAGAGGGGCAAAACTGTACAGGATTAACATTTGAAAAGAAATACCCTCTTAGATTTTTTATGTTTTGCTTAGCGCAGAAGATATTTTAACTTAAAATAATTTTACCCCTAAATTTAGCGGTAGAGTCTGAAGGATTGAAATGAAGATAATTTAATGAATAATTTAAAATGCTGGAAAGGGGTATTTATTTTTTTCGACTAAGTTTCTTTCATCTAAAAAATATAAGAAGAAAAAGTGTTAAAAAGTGAATAATGAAGTAACATTAACACGTAATAAGTATCTTAACAACTCTTTTCCCAGATTTTTGGGAAATAATCTTAAAAAATTAAGAACGAACAAAGTAAAAAGTTAAGAAAAGATTTTAGCGTTGTTTTTCACCCCGTGTGAAAATGTCAGGTGTAATTAGTAGGCGGAATGTTAAGTTGTTTTCTTGGTAAAAATATATTTCTCTAATTATAAACAGCAAAGAGGGGATCAGTCATGTTGTCTGTTTAATTATTTAACTGTACGAACTGGGTTAAAGTTTATCTTAAGATGAGGACTTGGAAGTAAGGTTAATTTCGGGTACAAAGGTCCTAGCTAAGTCTTAACAGCACCCTGCGGAGTTTTACCTACTTGAATTATATATGGGGTTGTTTCTCTAAGAGGAATATTCCTAGTGTAGTTGTCTTGTCTTTTAACTTCGTACTCTTTTCTTCTCAGTAATGCTCTTTATTAAGTACTCTTTTAAGCTTACCTTTTTTCAACTTTAATGTAAATATCATGCAGAATTATTTTATTATTATTTTTAACATGCCTTATCTTGGTTTTCGAGTTTTCCGTTCGGGCCCATCGTGTCTGGGTGGCATCCGATGTGACTCCAAAATGTAATGTCTTAAAGCGTTTGTAGTAAACTCGTGAACACTTGCTATGATCGAAATGAAATTTGTCACATAGAGTATAACGATAATTCAGTTTTAACAAAATTGGTTACAATTATTATTTAAGAAACATGTAGCCCTGTTTTGATAATTGTTAGTTTAAGTAGTTTAATGGTTTTATCAGGGTAGTTATAATCTTAAGTACTAAGAAGAGGAATCCAATTTTTTGCCCCTAAGCTTGTCTGACTGAGTGGAGGGAGAAGACCTCTCTAGGGGTTTGCTCTGAGAGTTCCTGGTCAGCCCTTAACCAGAACAGAACTGTGTTCGTTCGCCTTGAACTTTTTTATGTTACTGGCTGAGGCCGGATTTTCGGAACCATTTCGTTCGAGAACGCGTGCCGTCTCCGAATCGTTGACTAGTTCGTCGGTCACATCAGAAGTCACAGTTACCGGTAGTGAAAGTGGCTAGTGATTGTGAACTCTGGATTACTATTAATAGAATCCAGGATAGAGTCATTATTGCGGGTTAGTGACGTAATAAAAATATTTTCCAGATAGCGCAACTTGACCAAATAATTGATTTTTGTTTTATTTTTAAACGCTATCATAAACGCTGGGAGCTACAATGATAACTGACAGACAAACACACGCACTCTCATTCATACACACACAAAACACACCCACATACAGACAGAAAACTTTGTGAAAACCACTCAGGAGTCTTAAAAACACCCAAAACAGATAATTCTGGTGAAAACCAGGTTTCGGATTTGTTTGCAAACACAATACTGTTCCTATAATACGGAACTATTATACTATTAAACGGACGAATGTTCTAAAATACCGCCCTATTAGTAATAAATAATACATAAATAATAACCAACAAATGTATAACCATTTATTATTTTTATAAAGAAAGTTACCTCATAAAAACATAAAAAATATAAATTCTTACTTCCCCTGCTCTTCCACTTCACCAATTTCGATTAAATAAAGAGAAAGTCTTGAAAGGCAATAATCAAATCTACAAAACAAATTAAATAAACATGTTAATAAATACCAATATGGTATTTATGCCTATGGTATAAATGAGGAAAAATAAAAAAATAGAAAAAACTAAGTATCTAAATGTAGGTATGTGTTGATACTTGGCTCGATAAATGGTATACAGACTAAATGGCTCAACCGTATTTAATGTAACTTAGTACACAAATCAAAGCTTAATATTAATCTAACCAAAAGATCTAATTAAATTTTGGGAGAATCCAACATTTTCTTTTAAAATTTTGGTCATATTTGCTTATATGAAACATTTTAAATTACATCGCAATGTTATGAAGAATATGCCTATTTTTCTATTTATCTATCTAAATACATTTTGGATGAAGGAAATTTGCTCAATCTCTTATATGATACTGTTTCAAAATTGCTTATTTTGAAAAAGTTAGTGAATAGTTTTCTTAGAACCATACATATTTTAAATTCGGGGATATTTTTCAAAGAATATATACGACGAAATCTTTGATCACCAACCCATTTTAAGTGGTAGAGGCTTGGAAGAAAACCATTTGCGAGTTGTTGTTTGGTATGCAACGGTGTTTCTAGTGACACGCAAACACGCCTTGGTAAAGGTATCAGATGCTTTACCCTGATATTTCCATTAATCTGGTAAAGGTAGGGTTGCCATTGAGATTCATCAATCTGATCACGTCCATCTCAAAAACTTGAATTAATTATAAACCACTACACCTTCCTTTTCTCAAATCTTGTCGTCCCTATTTACTTGAATCCAATTTTCTAATTTAATTTGGGACTTTGAAATCAATTTAAATTACTGTCTGAAAACTAGGTTGGAATATTTTGATTTTAAATTAAAAAGAAATCTTAAGAGATTTAAGAGTATAATGCGCTTTAAAAACTAAACAAAGGAGCAATAAGTTAAGCTATGACACCTTATTAGTACTACGTATAACTATCAAATTTTGTTAAAATTGTTTTATTTTTACGGTAGTTATCGTGACTCGTACAACACACACACTCGTACAAACAAACATACGCTCCGTCCCAAACTATCTAACGTAAAAACCCATTTACGTCCGTTCAACAATTATTTAGCGCGCAATAAAACGTACGAAATTAATTATAGAATCAATTTTAATTTAAAGATTTAAATGTTTGAAGTTAGAATAAATTCTTTTTAAGATAAAAACATTCTTTGAACATAGAAAATCATGTATTTAATTAATATCGAGTATTATTAAATACATATTTAAATGACCTGGGGAAAATCAAAGCATTTTTAAAGAAAACATTTGCCAACAAAGATTTGAAATATATTTGTATTTTTTTTTAATTCTGTGGTTACATGTTTAATGTTAATATAAGGCATTGCTTTGCCAAAGTAAATCTCAGATTTTGGTCGCTTTACTACCTCCCTCTAAAACATCTGAGGTTTTGTGAAAAAATGACTAGAGAACGCTTCATTTGTTTATCGCTCGGGAGGAAGGGTTTGGGCAGTTGTATAGTTGCGGAATTTTTCCTCTATATTTTGAACAAATTTTGCGTTCTGGAAAACGTCCAATAAAATCTTATTTATTTTATTTTCAAGACATTCTTATTTAGCTTTTAAGACATTCTATAAAAGAATGACAATTTTTGGGAAGAAAAGTATATAGAAAAATTATCTATTATAAGATTTTTTGACAAATTTCATACTAGAAGTATGTAGATGTATTTTTTCAGCTATTGATAGCTTAAACTTGTTTTGTAAAATTGATTATTACCTCTCTTTATTAATTGATTATTAAGACCTTTTCTTCATTTAATCCAAATTGGGGAAGTGGAAGAGCAGGGGAAGTTAGAATTTATAATTTTGTTATGTTATTTGTGGTAACTTTCTTTATAAAAATAATGTTTATATTTTAGATTGTGGCGGACTCAGTGCCACTGAATACGAACTGTTACAAATTACACAAAAAATAATTATTAAGTTCATGTTTAAGCGGGGGACTTCAATGTCCCCCGCATAATGGATTGATATTAATTCAAGCAGATCTTTTTAGTCATGAAAAGTGTTCATAGATATCCTTATTATTCAGGCATATATATAATACTAGACGACAGGACGATGAGAGGATAGTAGAGCCTAAACGAAGAACATCTACCGCTTTTAGTCATGCAGCATTTATCGTTCCTAGACTTTATAACAGCTTACCTATTCACATTCTTACTATTGCCACTTATAAGACCTTCAAAAGCAAATTAAAGGAATTCTGGGTTCCAAGAAAATGAGGAATTAATTAAAAATAATATAAATTAAAAAAATATATTTTATTATTCTATTATTGTATCTAGGTTAAGTTTTTGTTTGTATTATATTATCAACTGTATGTATCTGAAACGACTGTCTGTTTGTTGGTAGGAGTAGATTCGTGTTGCTCACGAGCCTGTGCTCATGCAACACATATGAGTTGGTTAGAATTGTTTTATGATTTTACTGTTAAAAATGTAACAATCTTGTACTTGTAAATTATTATATTATTATTATACATTTAATACTAACAGGGCGGTATTTTAGAATGAGTAAGACTTTCCCTTCAAATGAGGAAAAAAATTCCTTCCCTTCACAAAGGAAAAAAGATTACAATTGTGTCAATTTTCGACTCGATGAAAAAAATTTAGTACATCTTCAGTCTTGCTTTTCTCATCCATTGCCAAAACGCCAGTCTTAATCCTAGTGTTTACCTATCGCCATAAGAACCTCGTTTGCCAATCATAACAAAAGTTATATCAAAAGTCCTAAAAAATCATAGATATGCAAGCAGTATAAAAATGAAACTTTGTATTCTTGTTTTTGGTATAAACATTTGTTGATCATATATGGTATTATAACTGCGCCAAATTTTGATAAGATTATTGTTAAGTGTTATGCATTTTTTATACTTTTGCTGAGTTAAGGGTTTCTGACGTCATAAAAACCTATTTTCCGGTTCATACAACTAACGGTCAACAATGTTAATTTATCTAAGTTTCAACTCTCTATCATAAATACACTA
Source organism: Microvelia longipes (assembly GCA_018340805.1). NCBI lineage: Eukaryota > Metazoa > Arthropoda > Insecta > Hemiptera > Veliidae > Microvelia > Microvelia longipes. The sequence continues at coordinate 20,185,641 of JACMZG010001908.1, forward strand.
GGAGCTACAATATCTGACGCACACATACATACAGACAAACGTCTTTGTAAAAACCACTCAGGTCTTTATATAATAAAAAATCGGGTACGGGATACCTCGGAACTTTTCCTTATCTCATCGGATTCGCTTCGCTCATCTTCACTACTTCAGACTCCCTCTGTTCGTCCTCAGATGGTAAATACATCCCTTTCATTCCCTGCAGTCACCCATCCAGGCTTTGATCACGCTCGATGCTGCTTAACGTTTATGATCCAAGAAAAATTATAGATATACTTGTTGTAATAAAACAGAACTTAACGTACTTACTCATTGCGTAACGGTATACTTGTAAATTTTAAGTCAATTAGATAATTTCCCAATTTTTAAAAAAAAATTTTAAAAAACGGACACAAGTCATTTGATAAAAATTGAACTAATGCTAAGATGAACTTGGCACATATGTTAGGTTTATACATGGCTAAATGCGAGCACATCTCAAATTGATCGCAACATGTGTGCGTGTTTTATGATGTTTTGAAATTTTTGCTGTCATTTCTGCGCATAAAAAAACTTAAATTACCACAATAACGCTTGGAAAAAAATAATTTTCGAGTAGGACGCCAAGTGGGGTGTAAAAGCGAATATACCCGGTCCGGAGTTGATACGACTCCTCAAAGTGACTATTTAGTGAACAAAAGCCTGGTAAATAACCGGATATTTAAAAATACGGAAGGTGAACAACAAATGTCGAAAAAGGTGTCGTTTTTAATATTTTGCGTTATTCTGAGTAAAATCGACTTGTGAGGAGTCGATCCGATTAATCAAACCTAGGGACCTGGGCTCGAATCTTGGTTCTGGAGAAAAATTTGTATTGATATATTTTGACTTTACAAGTTTATAAGTATAAAATAATTAAGGGGCAGTGGTCCGAAAGTTGCGCGAATTTCGCTCTCTAATCAAGTTTTTACTTCATACCTAATCTAGTCAGTTTATACTTCATATACGGAACATTAGCACTTTTAATTGTCTGTCAATTTGCATGGATTTCTTAAAGGAAATGCGCTAAAAATGTTTTATTTTTATAGGGATTACTATAACAACCCCTTTTATTTAAATTGGGGATAGGGAAGTTGAAAATTACATAAAAAAGTTGAACAAATATTGAAACTAAACAATATTTAAATCCATTAGTTTTATCATAGTTCACCAGTAATCACTAAAGTTTTTATTTCTGCTCATAATTATTATTAAGATAACCAATTATTAAAAAATAAAACAATAAAATAAATTGTTATAGATGGAAGAGTTAGATTGAAAAATAGTAGATTTGAAGGGGCGGGTAATAGATAGCAGCACTGATGCCGCCTCCCTATGACTCCCCTGTTGCCGCCTCTAGACCCCCTGGTATAGATGCTTGGTTTAGTTTTGGTTTCAGTCTCGGTCTGTACTCGGTCTGAGTCGGAGTTAGGTTTGTCGTGTCTACGGGACAGAAAAACAACTCTGTTGGAAACATCGCGATCTACTCACGACTTAATATTGAATATAAAAATTATCTTTGAAACTCTCAGTCTCCAACTGTATTTAAATTTTAAGGTAAAAATATAATTTATTTGAATTATTTCTGGAATACACTACTGATGTAACATTAATACTTTAATTGTCTGCATTGTCCTTTTGCATTCGGATTATTAGCGAATTTATTTTTTCTTTAATAAATATGTCATTAATGGTACTCTTAATTAAAGTAAAAATTTTTCAGCATCAAATAATTGTTTAATACTAGACTTATTTTTAGAAATAAATAAAAATTGCATTTTTTTAAAGAATGAAATCTATTTGATTATCTTCTGAATAATTAACAAAATAATGAATATAAAATTAAATGAATATTTGATTGTAATTGACATACTTATATAGTACTTCCCCTGACTTTGACTTAACTTAATAAAATCTTCAATTTGTAGTTTTTTAAAGTATAAAATCTATTTGATTATCTCCTATAAAATTAACAAAATAGTGAATAAATAACTTTATAAATATTGATTGTATTTGACATAATAATATAGTAATTCTCCTAACTTTAAAAAATCTTCAATTAAATAAAATAATAATAATAGATTGGCAATAGATACAAAACACTTTACGATTATATTAAATAGTTTAATTAAATAATCTAAAAATAGTTTATCTTTGTATCAAAAATAAAATAGATTCGTTTGATTAAATAATTAAACTCCTGTAATTATATAAAATTGTTTAAAAAATCTATTTAAAACGAACAAATTTATTAAAACTTTTTGATTAAGCCTAATTATATTTTAAAATTAAAAAGGTTGTATATTTTAGTTAGTTAATAAGTCCATACATAAATCTTGATGGCTCGAAATGTGTAAATAATTTATTGTGTCTGTCTACTAAGATATTTATTTGATCTAAACTAATAAAAGACCCAAAAAAATATGTTAGACAAATATATGTGTCTTTCAAACTAATCAAAGATTAAAAATAAATTTAAAGTCAGTTTTTTAAAAATTAATACTTTAGATATAAATTTTTTACAAGTGTTAAACATATTGCTTCGATTTGTCATACATGCGAATTTTATTTTAAATTAAACTATTATTTATTTTAAGATTTAAATTTAACTCTTAAACAAGAGGAAATTATTTTTTGGGAATTCTAAATATCAATTTGAGAACCCCTGTGAAAATTGTATTCTTCCATTAATCTTTTTTTAATGCGCGTGCCATTACAAAGCATTGTTTTCTTTAGTTTGCCTTGATAATCGTGTCTTTATTCCAACGAAACAGAAGATAATCGTTTTAAATGTAGTAAATATAATGGTTATGAAGAGTAAAAACAAGCTTCCTAGAGCATGAAAAAATGCTTCCCGATCTAGTTGAAACTTAAAAATATTACGGGCGACTATATGAGGTATGTGGCCCGCTTTTAAACTTGAGTACTTCATTAGATTAGATGACTTCTTTAGATAGCAATACTCATAAATAGCAACATAATTATTGACAACATATATTGTTATTATTAATTAACAATTAATATAATTAACAATATTAGTTAATATTAATTAATAATAAATAACAATGATAAACAGAAAAAGCTATGGGTCACATGTCCAAACATAAATACTTTGAAAATTTTTAATACCTTCTGCAAAACCAACGTTTTAATTTTTTATAGCACAAATTGACTTACATTTTGAAACGCCATTTCGGATCTTTCAAGTATCGGAGGAATACTTCCTCTTATAAAAATTAAATTTTGAATCAAATTTGCTTCCATGCTGTAGAAGCAAATTTCATTCATCAATTAGAATAAATCAAAATCATGGGATTTTATAAATTTATAAAATAATTTAAAAAATAGTGGGAACACTTCTGTGGACATGGACAAATTTGTTGGAGACTAAACCTTCCCTTGTATTATTAGTGTTCTTCTCTCTTGCTCAAGAAGAGATCATTGAAATATAATGTTTCTATCATCTCCGGTCCAAGTTTGCGGAGATGTTTTTAACAATGCCAGAAAGGGGTTTTGAATCGATGAAGATATAATTTATTAGATCCATGTCCGAAAAGAGCCCGAGTTACTTCACAAGTTATCTTTAGGTCAATTTTGCTGCTTGACATCCCAAACAGTTGGAAAGGAATTGTCGGTCTATCAGCAATTTTTAAACGAACTCCTCATCCACTTTGCAATCTAAATAAAAGTTCTAATTTGAACTTAGAAATCGCTGAGAAGAATAATTCTCAAATTAATAATTTGGTTTCAACTTTAATATAGACTTCACGACAGCAAGATATGTGATTGCTGATAAATAAATTACGAACAAATTCTTTCATGAATTAAATTAGTTTTCAAAATATAATCTCTAGGGTCGGCGTTAACTCTCTTACTTTTTCCTTACTTACTATCCTTGGCATAGGAAAAGTATTGTGTTGACCCTGAAAAGCTAATATCCATTATAATCGTAATTATCTGTTTAGGTACTATTATGGCGGTTTGAGTAGTTCATGCTAACTGAGTAGTCAAAAACTAAAAAAATATTATAAATCGAAAATTTGGCATGAATATATAAGTGGTGAATAGTTCCGCTAAATGTCATCAATATGAAAAAAATTGCATTAACTATTAACTTTTTTTACTTTGACGGCTTAGTGTGATTAACTTTAAAGCTTTGTGTAAGTATGACATTCTAAGATCGAGCGAAGTGTGTCCGAAGCTGTGATAGATATTCCGTACTCGATTTTGACTTTTTGTTTCTATGGCGCAAATATTTTAGTATATTTTTATTAACCACAATTGATAGATGTAGCTTTGACTAATGACTAGAAAAATGCATTAGGGTAAAGAACAAGTAGAAAAATCTATCTGAAAAAACATCAACCCAGGATGTTTGACTTCCCATGATTGATGATCAAAAATGATATAACTCATTAAATACCTCTACTCCACGAAAGATGCAAATATTAAAGTTTTGAGGTCGAATAAACACTCATTTTAAACATTTATGATTGCTTTTTGCTTTTTATAGCATCATATATAACTGATGTTTTGTAGAAATGAAGTTATATTGATTTAAATTGGTTATAAAACTTATTTAGTTTTGGCTTTCAAAATTAAGGGATTAGTCGACTAAGACAATTCATAATAAACCATAGTTCTTTATCGTTATAAATATTAAAACCCTCGGAATTTAATTTAGTATTAAATAGTTTTAGTTATAAAATGTAGTGATGTGATTTACTATGGATTTATGTAAATATTTAAGATTGAAAAAAGTTTTAATATACTTGTCATTTTTATCTGCTTATAAAGTTCGAACTCTGATAAAAAAATGGTTTATTATATATATTTAATAATAAATACATTTATACCATTTTAAGAGTCATATTCATTTATTTAGAGTCGGAAAATAAGAGTGCTGTTACGTCATAATATAGCATGACTAGTCATTACTCAACTCTCTAGAAATTCCGCTACTCTAAAGACAACCAATTTGGTTAAAAGCCGACTAAGTTGTTAAAAATGAACTCTGAGGAGAGTCTTCTTTACACTCATTATATTAGTAAGTAAGTAAGTAAGTAAGTAAATAAGCTTTATTCAGAAAAAAATTGCAAGCATATACAAATAACATAAGAAAACTAACCTAAATATTTTTATTTTCAAAAAAACTGCGCTCTAGGAATTTTGAAAGTCCGTTAGGAAGAGGCATTCATTATATTAACACTAATTATTTATACTTACCAATTTTATTATCATGATCACCTTTCTTAATTTCTTTTTTTAAAAAAAGCAGTTCATTTTTCCTGCGAGATGAAAAGAGATAAAATTAAAAAGTTTTCAGTTTACTTTATAATTTAATTATTCACTTTGTTTTCGAAGAAAAACTTTTTTATATTTTATATAAATTAATATTTTATTGTACAGGATAGATATAAATTTTACATATTTATCGAGAAAAAAATCTTGTTTTTGGGCCATAATGTCAGAAAGTAACAATGCTTTTATGCAGATTACTTCTCTGATTGTTCTTTATTTCTAAACTTAAAAATTGTTTTTTTTTTCTAATTCAATTTCTATAAACTTTTTCCTAATTTTTTATCAAAATCCTTTATTTATTGTTATTTGCTATGCTTCAGAAACAAAACTTAGTATTATTGTGATTTAATATGATTTAGTGATGAAATTTAGTATTAAATATGCTTTAGTGATGAAATTTAGTAATAAATATGCTTTAGTGATGAAATTTAGTATTAAATATGTTTTAGTAATAAAATACAGTGATGTGATTTACTATGGATTTATGTAAATATTTAAGGTTGAAAAAAGTTTTATTTATATTACATTACATATAATAAATTCAGTTTAACTTTTAGCTTTTGTCATTTTTTGTTCTATATCCCATTAATCGGTAGTTATTGACTTAGCTATTAGAAAATGCCATATAACTGTTAATTAAACAGCTGATATAAATTCATGATTTTATTATGGTTGAAAATCGATAAAAAAAAGTAATTTTGTCTCTTCCTCACCTTTATTTCCGTAAATATGTTTATTCGGGTAGTTTAAGTAGATTTGCGATCTTTTATGGGTTTTACTGCTGATCATCATATAAATAATATGAAATATTAATTATTGACTAACAAGAGAATAGGGAAACTTTAGTTTCTTTATTATTATTGTTTATTTTTTTTTTTCTTAGCTTTTGCCAGTTTTCGTTAGCATTAGTCGGGTATAAAGTACCAAGACTAAGGCTAATTTAAAGGTATTTATTGATTTAAAAAAACTTTATTATTATTATTATTATTATTATTATTACAGTTTGAGGGTAGGTATAAAACCCATGCACTGCGATTTTAAGTCTTATGTACAAGTCTTTAGTTTCTTAGTCAGGAATATTTTATAATTTAAACTTTGCCTTAGGAGTAAGTTTTAATAATTTCTACCAGTACCAATCAATATTCTCTCTTATCTATGATCATGAATCTTTCTTGCTTATGATAGCTATCCATAATTTCTTTAAAATATGACCCATCTGTATATTCCTTTGCTTTACTACATGACTCAGTACGTAGAGATATATTAATAGAGGGAGTATAGGCTATCTCAATACATTGACAGGTTTGAAACATCATTTTGGGGCTCTGTCTAACCTCATTGAAACCTTCTCTAAGAGTGAGTTAAGATTAAAATAAATCAATTGTTTGTGTTTTGATATGTGTTTTAAACTGTCCACTGTAAAAGTTACTGTAATTTTGTTCTGTTTATCTGATTATAATGATAGTGAAAGTGGTCAGATTTCGATGCTTCAAAATCCAACCAAAGAGGCTCCTCTAGTAATAATATCTCTATGACTCAGTACCTTTTCACTGTGTAATTTATCTGCTTATGATTAATCTATATCTACTTGTTAATTAGCCAAACTTCTTTTCTGTAGAACTCCATTATTATTTGGATAAATATTGACTTTAGTTCTGCAATTATTTTTAAAAAGAAAGCTATACATTTTAAACCCTATGGATCATCTTCAGGCCTAAACAACAAACAACAAGTGCAAAACATTACAAAACCAAAAATTTAAATACAAACAAAACAAAGCTTACTTTTGTTTCGTTTGTATCAAATTATTAACTTAGTTACCTTATGTATAATGCTTTTTTATGTTAAATATTTAATTTTATGTAAAATTTTAAGTTTTTGTTAAAATAACGGGGTTAAAATATATAATTTTATTTTTACAATTACTTGTAGAACTTAAGTCAGCTGTTTTCCAAATATTAACTATGTATAATGTTGTAGTATGTGCCCAGCAAGCTCCATCTGCTCTATTTGTTTACATTCTAAAATAGTACAATTGTTTTACACCTCTTATAGCTGTCGTCTATGTTTTAAATTATCAAAATTAGTAAGATCCTTATAACTATCTACCAGCATATTAGGAAGTTTATCTTGTAGATTCTAAACATTAGGTTTACTTGGCATTTTTCGTGGTTTTGAAGGATCTAATTGAGGTCTAATTGAAAAGACCCTGTATATAACTTATTAACAACATGGTGTTGAGTTGTTCACTCATTTATATAAATAAGCATAAAGAATTCACTAAAAACACACTTATCGCTCAAGTAAACATTTCCTTATTTAGCCTAGATAAGCAGTAATTATGGTTATAAGCTACTGTTACAGTACTTTCATGTATTTACTGATGTGTTTTAATACTATTTTCCAGGATAAGGTTTTATAGGCGGTAATAAAGAACATTTTTAGAGAATAAATAAAAATTATGTTACTTCTTTGAATGGTTACTTCCCATTTACTTATCAAAGGATAACAAGTATAATTCTATTTTATAAATTATATTGAATAATAAATTAATTGATTGCGATTAAATAAAAAAAAATTGATTGCGATTAAATTAAAAAAAATTAATTGCGATTAAATAACAAAAATTATTGATTGCGATTAAATAACAAAATAATTTATTGCGAATAACAAAATAATTGATTGCGGTTAAATAACAAAATAATTGATTGCGATTAAATAACAAAATGAGTTATTGCGATTAAATAACAAAATAATTGATTTCGATTAAATAACAAAAATTATTGATTGTGATTAAATAACAAAATAATTTATTGCGATTAAATAACAAAATAATTGATTGCGGTTAAATAACAAAATAATTGATTGCGATTAAATAACAAAATGAGTTATTGCGATTAAATAACAAAATAATTGATTTCGATTAAATAACAAAATAATTGATTGTGATTAAATAACAAAATAATTTATTGCGATTAAATAACAAAATAATTGATTGCGATTAAATAAAAAATAATTGATTGTGATTAAATAACAAAATAATTTATTGCGATTAAATAACAAAATAATTGATTGCGAATTAAATAACAAAATAATTGATTGTGGTTAAATAACAAATAATTGATTGCGATTAATAACAAAAAAGTTATTGCGATTAAATGACAAAATAATTGATTGCGATTAAAAAACAAAAGTTATGGATTGTGATTAAATAACAAAATAATTTATTGTGATTAAATAACAAAATAATTTATTGCGATTAAATAACAAAATAATTGACTGTCCTATTATCGCTGAATAGGCTACCATGTAGAGGTACTGGAGAGACCTCTGTCTGAAAAGTGTAGTACTTTACTGAGTAGAGAAATAGGAAAGGGAAGTGACAGTGGAAAGTGATAGTGGTGAGGGAAGTGGTGTGCATTCTTGTGTATAGGGAAGTGACTAAACTTTCTATAGAAGTACGAAAATATTTCTGTTATTAAATTGAAAAATTCTTCTCTATCTTACTACTCTTCAGCCTCCTTAGTATCAAATGTTGCAATGTATTATTGCAACATTTTAAAGGGGGGGGGGGGAATTATTGCAAATTTGAATGGGGGGGGGGCAGCTTGTATATGTATAAATTTTTATATATCAAAAATAAATCTATTTTATATTTTGGTTTGTAATGCTATATTTTATCCTATAGTGAAATTTCAAAGCTTATAAAGACTATCTTAGTATATTTTTTTATAAATACTTATAATTATTGTATACATTTATTTATTTTACTCTTATACCATACAGGATTGGGAATGCAATATAATCTAAGTAAAAATGTAAGTAGACGAAGGAAAATATAATTAATAGATAGTGAAAAAAAGTAAAATTAGTAGATAATGTATTTTTAAAAAAGTCTGTGTTAAAAAAGCTATAAACCGAGTCCGGTAGCTCAGTGGTAGAGCGCTCGCTTTTTGACCTGGAGGTCGAGGGTTCAAATCCAGCCGGGGGAGGACCTCAATATGAGGTTATCCCTTGTACCGTACACTCGGGAGGTCTTGAATTCAAGGCCGGCCAACCCAGCCAGGGTTTTACGTGGTTTCCTTGGCTACTAATACGCAAATGCGGGGTTGGATCTAGTTTCATCTGAGACAAGTCAGGATCCACGTTTCCGTTGTCTCCAGCTCACGAAAAGTTAATGTTCTGCGGGCTGGAGGAGATGAAGGTCGGAAAGATATACTGAGCCTTTGTATGTCCGAAAACTTAGTCAGTGAAAGTGATGGCGGCGACACGAGTAACGTAAGTGACTAGGAACAAAGTGCTCGGTTCTTGAAGACAGACGTCTCCTAATAGCACTGCGGAGCTTTGACTTTCAGGTCAGGGCTATAGAATGAGTTTGTGCACACTGACATCTGGGTGCTAGAGTTCTTTGACGGGTGGCGCTGCACTGGCCAGAGCGGTGAGCCTAGCTGGAACTGATGAGATTGGTGAGACTGGAAGTACGAGGTCAAGTGAAGACTAATGTGATCAGAGGAGCTAGTAAGACTAGATGAAACAAGCACACAGTGAACTAGTAGTCGGCGCTAGCCAGAGCGGTGAGCCTAGCCAGAGTCTAGCTGGTCTAGATGAACTAGGCACACGGTGAACTAGTCGCAGACACTAGCCAGAGCAGTGAGTTTGGATAGAGTCTGGTTGGGCTGGATGAACTAGACACATTGTGAACTGGTTATATGTGCTACCATGTACGGAGGGGGTGCTTCCAAGATGATTGGATGTGCACAAACTCAGGGGCTAATGTTGAGTGAGATTTGAGTGAGGGGAAAACGCTAAATGACCCTACGGGTTAAAGCGTAAAAAAAAAGCTATAGGCTTTTCACAGCTTTTCACTCTTTTTTTTACAGATTTTGTTTTATAAACCGAATAATAATAATATAACTTGTAAATCAAAACTTACGCTTTAAATTTAGCGTCAATGTTTTATTTTCTTCTTAAACCTTTGTCCTTTTAAAAATAAAAGGTTAAAAACTGGGTTAAAAGTTTTAAAAAGCCGTCTTTTTAAAACTTCCTTTAAAGTCGCTTCTTTATTTGTTTAGTAAACAAAAATAAGTTTTTCAGTTGTTTTCTTTATTATATAATCTTTTATAAAATTCTGTTCATAACAAAATACAGACGAAAAAAGCATCTGAAAGTTTGTTAAGAATCAAATTTGGGTTAAAGAATTAACATTTTTAAGGACATAGTTGATTTAAAATATTTTCTACTCTTTTTTGACACACGTGTCAAAAAGTTTTATAAAAGTCCAAATACAGTTTTAAGGACCTAAATATTTAGTTTTAAGTTGCTTGCACTGGTTGTGAATATTTAAAATAAGTGATAAAAAGTAATATGATTTGTGGCATTGAATTACTCTTACTTTTTTATTCTTTTTTAAAATTTCTCTCCTTTTCTTTGTTATTTATTTTATATATTCATCTTTAAATAAATAACATTCTGAGGATAAGCAAAAAGTTGAGTGGAAAATTACCGAGGTACCCAGTACCCGATGTTTTACATACTTTGTGATTTGACAGTGATTCGTTATTTAAGTTTTTATAATTATCATATTTATCATAGAGATATATACTAGAGGGGCATACATATATACATTGAGATGCCTGAAACATTTTTTTGGGGTCTCAGGGACTCTGTGTAACCTCATTGAAACCTTTTCTAAGAGTAAGATAAGGTTATAAAAAATCAATTGATTTTGGCTCCCGCACATTGTTTGTGTTTTGATTTGTATTTTTAACATTCTCCTAAATAAGTTATTGTAATTTTGTTCTATTCATTTGATTATTGATAGTCGAAGGTGAAAATTATTTGTTCGATGTTTCAAAATTCAACCTATAGGGCTCTCTAGTAATATATCTCTATGATATTTATTATTAAATTCTGATCGAAGCCATGTTGAAAACTCACTTTTAGCATATTTATTACTTGTATATATTCTAATTTTCATTAGCATATATTCATATTTTGACTCATTTTCATAAAATGTATGTCAAATTCTTTGACAAGTGAGAAATGATAAAATGAAAAAAAGATTCTTGTCGTCTGTTGTAAAAAAATGAGCCGTTTTAAAATCATAACTTTTTGACTTGTGTTTTACTTTTTGAAAGTAACCTCTCAGTGTCATCAGACCTAACCTGATATGTTTAAATTCAAAATGGTAAAAATGTACCTACACGAAAAACCAAACGCAGCAATACTCACAACTAAATTATAAAAAATTCTGGCGCGGTGGTCCGCATGTCGGGCGAATTTCCTTTGGATGCGTGTTTCCGTGCTTTTTACATTATATAAGTTTACAACTAGTAAATAAATAATTCCGGCGCGGTGGTCCGCTGTCGGGCGAATTTCATTTAGAATGCGTGTTTCCGTGCTAAACAACCCATTTCTTGCTTATGAAAGAACCATGCCCATTGCGTGGTTCCGGTTCATGCTTTAGAACCTAAGCAGTTACTCAATTGTCAAGCACTGCTCGTAACTCATTTTGTCTGTATTTTCCAAAGGAAATGCGCATAATCATCCAGTTGTTGTACAAAACTATGCCTCTAAAATTAGAAGTACGCACTATTATTTGCACTAGTTTAAAGATTAGTTACTTATCTTTAAGCTTAGTCAGTTATCTTTAAAGGTTTTAGCGCATTTCCTTTGGAAAATACAGACAAAATGAGTTACGAGCAGTGCTTGACAATTGAGTAACTGCTTAGGTTCTAAAGCATGAACCGGAACCACGCAATGGGCATGGTTCTTGCATAAGCAAGAAATGGGTTGTTTAGCACGGAAACACGCATTCTAAATGAAATTCGCCCGACAGCGGACCACCGCGCCGGAATTATTTATTTACTAGTTGTAAACTTATATAATGTAAAAAGCACGGAAACACGCATCCAAAGGAAATTCGCCCGACATGCGGACCACCGCGCCAGAATTATTTTAGTTGTAAACTTATATTAGGTAAAAAACGATAAAAAAATATTGTCCCTACTAGGATTTGAACCCAGGTACTCTGGGTTTGAGAGCTCGCATCCAAAGGAAATTCGCCCGACATGCGGACCACCGCGCCAGAATTATTTTCTAGTTGTAAACTTATAATTAGTAAAAAAAAAACGATAAAAAATTATCGACCCTTCCAGCATGTGAACCCAGGTACCCTGAGTTTGAGTGGTCGTATTGACTCCGGACCACTGCCATTCAACTCAGAGGCCCAAAAAACATTGAAAACGACACCCTACTCGAAATTTAATTTTCAACGACCGTAATGTTGGTTTTCTATATTTTTTGTGGTTTTTTCGACTTTTTGGTAACTTAAAGTGGTCGTATCGTCTTCGGACCGGTATCATTCGATTCAGCGCCCAAAATTACATAAAAAACGACACCCTACTCGAAATTTATTTTTTATCGACCTAAATTTTGGTTTTCGGTAATTTACAATAGTTTTTTCGATTTTTAGGTCACTTAGAGTGGTCGTATCGACTTCGGACCGGTTTCATTCGATTCAGCGTCTCAAAAAACATAAATATTGACCTTTTTCGCGGCAAAAAATATTAACCCTGAATTTTGCCGATTTTTTGAAAATTTCGCTGACTCAGCAAACCGGGTTGCTGACGTCACAAAAACCTGGTTTTCAATAGGGTTTGTGTCCTCCCAAAGGTTGATTTTTGTACCAAGTTTAGTTAAAAAATATTAATCCGTTCGAAAGATAGAGTGTTTACAAGAAAGTGTCTAGAAATACATATATATATATAATATATAATTATATACATATATATATATATATATATATATATATAATATATATATATATATATATATATATAATATATATATATAAAGTCTCGCGAAAAATTTTTTTTTCGTCATTAGGGACCTCTGAAACGGATTTGTGTCGTGGTCCGAGGTTCGAATTCCGCCATGACGCCTATCCCATTAGCGAATTTTTTCCCAAAGGAAATTCGCTAAAACAAATTATACCTACAAAAAAATAACCTTATTTAATTTAGATGAAATAGTATAAACATAGAAGCTGTTGTTATACTTGAATGTAAAGTAAATAATTTTAGAGTATTTTTGTAAAACAATTTAATTTAAAAAAAATACTATGTACATATGGGAAATAAAATATACAGAATTGGCTTAATTTTAACTAGGTTTTGTACTCTTTTACAACACGCCATGTTAAGCATCTGTTAACTGACCTTTTTAAATTATTTATGTTACCATAAATTTTAAATTAAGCTTTAGTTATAAAGATAAATGAGACGAGTTTATTTATTAGAGGGAGGGTTGTTTAATAAGTCTTGAACAGTATGAAATGGAAAAGTCAACTTAAATTTTCATTATTTAATTAAAAATACTAGATTTTTTTATTACAAATGTGGGTGTTACATTTTTCCTGTCATAGGATTTTCCTCCCTAAAACACAGTTAAGAAAAATTTTATTTTAATTTGAAAAAGGAAAAATATTTTATTAAATACCGGGTGGAAAATTTCAGATGCACCGAGATTAAATTCTTAAATATACGTGGGAAAAATGGTCCTAGACTTTCAAAAATGTTCTCTACCACAGAAAGTTTGTTTCGTTGGAAAGCTAAGGAAATTATAACTATGACAAATGTTTTGGAACTACTGCCCAAAAATTTGCATGAAAATTTTGATTTGCAAAAAATTGAATTTTATGGTTTTTTTATGGTAGGGCATTAGAGGAAGTAAGATATGAGAAAAATTTAGCCAAGAACGGAAAAAACTTCTCTTATTATTGCCCTTTTTTATTTATTGAAAATCCAAGTATTGTTATACATTCAGAAGTTGCAAACAATGATAATTTTTGTCGTATAAAAGTGGAAATAATGTGCTATTTTAACAAAATATATATATTTTTTTTAAATGAACCGGGTTTAATAATAAGATTTTTAAACTCTAGAGGGTAAAATAACCATATTTTATTCTTGCACATTTAAGCAAATTTTCTTTGAGAATAAAATACGTTAATGGAATAGGCGTCATGGCGGAATTCGAACCTCGGACCACGACACAAATCTATTCCAGAGGTCCCTAATGACGAAAATACACGTTTTGCGAGACTTTATGTGTGTGTGTGTGTGTGTAAAGTCTCATTCAATTTTATTTTGCAAAAAATCGTTTTTCATGCAAATTTCTGGGCAGTAGTTCCAAAATATTTGACATAGTTATAATTTATCCTATAGGAACTTTCTTTAGCTTTCCAACGATACCAATTTTACCTTGATAGTTTGAACAGTTTAAACGCTACTAAAAATTTTATAATGTGAGGTCAAACATTTTTCAAAAATATTCAATTTGACCTTGTGGGAAAACGGTTGGAGATCGGGGTTTATATTATAGGACATTTTTTGACCCCTTTGAGGGATACTATCACCTCCTTCTTTGGGGGACACTTTATATGAAACACCCTATATATATATATATATATATATAATATATATATATATATATATATATATATATATATATATATATATTTTGTGTGTGTGTATGTAAAATTTATTAACACATATACTTTTGGTATCAGGAAGCCAAATGGAATTTAGTCTGATCCATTCGTCATCTGAACATCCTCATAATTAAGCCTTTTTCATGTTAAAAATTTGATAAAATATTATGACTTCATTTAAATTAGTTTGAATGATTAATTTTTCATTATGAATTGTAGAAGAAAATAAGAGAGTTTTTGATTGGAGAGAAGGAAGGTAAACAAGTGATGTATTGGGTCCGCAATCTATTACTATTTCGGAAAAACGGCTAGTACCTGCTCACTTGACGCTCAAATAAGTACTAAATAGGCCCCTCCCACTCACGGTCATTTTATCCTAATCCGTCATTATTTGACAATATCATTGATTTTTGTTAAACATCATATTATTTAAGGTTTTTAACAAAAATCTATGATATGTTACAAGAAGTAGTAACAAAATAATTTTATTTGGGTTATTGTTAATACCATAATTATGTTAATTTTAACTCGCAAAAGTCAATTTGCAGGGGCTGATTCTATTCTCGAATGTGTTGGACTATGTTTTTCCCGTATTATGTTTATTTAATGCTTGTGCATCTGAAGATTTCCATCCGGTATATTTTTTATCCTCTTTGGAATATTTGTTTCCTTTTAATCTCGTCGTTTATATATTATTAATTGTGTTGCCTTAAGAACACACAATTCATATCTCAAAAACTGAAGTCCAACTATTATAAAGTTTAGTTAAAAGATTTCCAACAATTCAAGTTCATTCTGCTACGCATCATGCTTTCAAATTTAAGTAGTTTTTGGTATCATATATCAAAAATGAATTTTACGATCAGTTACGCTGATTTCCCGTCTTATTATTTACTTAAGCTGTTATTCTTCTTTTGGTGGTTTTAATTTAAGTACAGTGGCATATTTTTATTTTATCCCTTGTAATAAAAATACCCCTTTAAGTGTATCCTTTAAACATCATAAACTTACTAAAATTAACCAAGTTTACTACAAAGTTCTCACTTTTATTACGAAAACAAGTTTAACTTAAAATAATCCAACAAAATTATGCATTTAAAGTCAAGGAGTGTTTAAAAAGTGTTGAATAAAAAAAAAACGAAGTTAGATAATGTTGTTTATAATGTTTCTCCTAGGAGGGATTTAAGAGTTTTTAAGACATCCCGAGGGAGCTTGTCTGTTTAACTAAATCACAGTAAACATTGGGTTCCTGTTTGCCAAGAGCCTGTTTTGTATAATATTAGAGAAACAGTTCTTCAACTTCACTTCTAAAATTGAATATGTTATTTCTTGAACTAACACATATTTATCTAAAGAATGAAACAAATCTACAATAAAGTAATATGGATTAGACTTTAAGTCATATACATTAAAATTGTTTTAGACAAACTCACTATTTTGTATTATTCAGTGACATATCTAATGTTTAAGTTAAAATTGTTTATAATTTGTTTTCTTGTTTTACGTTTACCTCTTATGCTCTTTCTTGATTATTCCCTCGTTTGCTTGATGCTAAATTTTTAATGCTTTCTTAGAAAGTTTATTGTTACTTGATTATATTTCTTTATTTTATGTTCGTTGTTCTGGTTTTTTAGGATTTTAGATGTTTAAAACTTATTTATTTGATTTATTATAATTCTATTACGTAATTCAGTAGTATAGCCTAACGTGCCTGTCAGGCAAGGCGTTGAAAATTTGCTAAATACATGGCAAAATAGCATGTAAAAAGGAATAATACTATTATTCCTTCCTGTCCACGAAGGCTACAGGAAGGCTCCCGGGATGGTAAGCGGACCTAGGGACCGATACCAAAGAGTGGTTGAGACGCAAAGCGCCCTAGGCCGTGTATTCATCTCTTATTTCGATTATTATCAATCTGACTTACCGCATTATTAAAAAATCGGGTACGGGATACCTTAGAACTTTTCCTCATTACATCGGATTCGCTACGCTCATCTTCCTAGCTTCGAACTCGCTTCGCTCGTCCTCAGATAGTAAAAACATTCGTTTCATTCCCAGTGGTCATTTATCCAGGCACTAAACACGCTTCATGCTGCTTATCTTCTATGATCCACCAAAAGCATAGATAGGCTAGTTGTATTATAACGAAACTTTGTACACGTATTTATTACGTCAAGGGGTACACTTGTATCAAATTTTAACTTAATTAGAATATTTTCCGATTTTTTTACAATTTTTTAAAAAACGTATGCCAATTATTTGATACAAATTCAACTAACGCTGATAATAAGATGCAACTTGGCACATATGTTAGTCTTATACATTTCTAAATGCGTGCTAAATTTCAGATCAGAATCAGATCGCACCATTTTTCCGTGTTTTATGATTTTTCAAAATTTTAGAGTCATTATTGCGGGTTAATGACATCATTAAAATATTTTCCGAGTAGCTCAACTACAGTGGTATAATGATTTTTATACAATATTTCAACTCTCTAGCAGAAATACACTAGGCGCAATGATGATAACAGACACACACACACCCATACACACCCACATACATACAGACAGACAACTTTGCGAAAACTACTCAGGAGGCCTTAAAAACGCCTGAAACGAATAATTCAATTTTCATCCCGGTTTCGGATTTTTTGCAAACATAATACTTTTTCCCACGGTATGAATGAGAAAAAATAAAAATCTTAAAATTATAAAATTTTTGAAAAACTGTGCTAGCCACGAATGTGATTAAGGTTTATTATGCTCACAAAAACTTCATTCTGTCATCATTATTAATGGATTACTTGAATTAAAAATAATTTCTAGAAAAAAATTAATATTTCTTTCCCTAAAATTTAATCATTTCTCTCTCTCATAGAAGACGAGAAGATGTTTTGAAATTATTCAGGTGCTGAAGCATGGACGTGGAAAAATAGAATTTACAATAAATGAGTGCTTTTATTTGCATTTCAATGATTTCCCCTTAACAGGAGATAAGGAAACCAAATTACATTAAATTTAAGTATTGACATATGTCAATAATGTGAAAACTTAAAAATTTCATTTAGTTAATTATTAGTAGAAATTCAATTATTTTTGAAATTATTATTATTTCAATTATTGAATTCAATTATTATTAAATTGTATTGTTTATTATAAATTCGTTTGACCTCTAAAGTAATTTTAATCTGTTTTATATTTTAATTATGTGAGAGGATAAACCTTTAAATCTAATTTGATATTTTCCTGGATTGCTTCAATTTCAATGCTAAGCTTTTTAAAACGTTATAAATGAACTTTTAAGAGTCTGCATTTTTTTAAATTCTAAGTTAAAATTGTTTATACGATTTCTTTGTTTAAAGTGTCTCTAAGGTTGATTTTAATGGAAAAGTAATAAAAATTTAAACAATAAACAAGTTTTATTACTCCTAACATACTTTTAAGCTATAATTCATATTATTACAGGCGTTTATGGACTCTATTTCAATATTAAAATATTAAAGGCATCTAGAATATGAAGACAGAAATAATGGTTTTTAATTAAACCATGAAATTACCTATTTAATGAGAATTGAAAATAGTAATATATAATATATATATATATATATATATATATATTATATATATATATATATATATATATATATATATATATATATATATATATATATTATAAGTTTCGCAAAACGTATTTGTTTTGTGATCAGGGTTCTTTAAAAAGGATTTTTGACATAATTCGAAGTTAGGCTCGTGCTATGACCCCAATCCTACTAATAACTAGGTCTAATCCTAACTAGTAAAAATAGGTTAAAAGCTATAAAAGTTTATGAAAGTTAAGTTAAGTAATAAGCTATAAAAGTTTATTAAGTTAAGACACGTATCACTCGCGAAAATACTAAAACACATACTCATTAAAAAAGTGCTGCATAAACCGTATGTTTCGAGTCATTTAAACAAACCTCAACCGGGTAGACAAAAGTACATTATGTTACAAGACTGTGATGTGTGATGTTATTATTATTAATATATCTTTATTAATTATAATAATTTATGACAAAATTATTTTATTAAATAAAATAATTAATAAAAATTATGTTTACACTAAGTAAATTGGTTTATATTACAAGGGCAGAACAAAATATCTTCGCCTATGTCAAAATTTGAGCCAAATCTCTGCTGGACAAAATTTAAACTCTGCAATATTTGACCAATATCTCATTTGTTTCCTTACTCGGTTTATATATTGCATTAATCTAAACCAACCTCTACTAGAAATAATTTCTACTGAAAATCTAAATAAAAACCAATCCAAAATATATTATATAAACAAAACAAATTACATAAAACTGTGAAATTCTATGAAGCTATTTTCAATTTAAAACTCCATTACATTTTGTTTTTGTCTTTTCTTTTCTGTTTTCTCAAAAAATCCAATTTATTGGTTAGAAGTTTATTTTATTCGCTATTTTTGTCACGCCTCAGTCCAGATAAGATATTTATAAAAATAAAATTTAAAAAACCTCGCGGTTTTTCTTGAATCTCCACCAAAAAAGAAATCTATTAGTTTATTTTTCTCTTTTAACCCAAATATTTTTATACAATAACTTAAATAAAACCATTTGGGAGTCGCTGTTTAACTTTTTGTAATTTTTTTTTATTCTAATTAGATAAAAATGTTATAATAGGTAATTATAATAAAATTTGTTATTATACCTAATTTTTTACGCGTTTTATTATTTATGAAGCTTGAAGAATTTTTCTTTCTTTTTACAGATTTTCATATTAATGAACACATAGTAAATACAAATTTTTAGTAGCAGCTGTTTGGTGCCAATTAGCGTATTTTACAAATTGAAACTTATAACTTTCGCCACTAAGTGTGTGTCGCCAAACGATTTTAACAAGACGTTTAACAAGCTGTGAAGTTGTCTTTCTATTATCTTTGGCATAACCGTTCTGCCGACAGATGCAAGTATTAGCTAGCTAGAGGATACATTCATGCTAAATGATATTTACACTATATTGCATAATTTGCGTTAGTTCTTGTATAAAATGCTAAAACTTTGGTTAGGTTAAAGCATTATTTATTTTGCGATTATCCACTCAGGAGTGTTTTTGTTACAAACATAATTCAGTATCACTTAACTATTTAAACCTATTTAAGTTAGACTACAAGTATTTATCGTGTCACATTACAAACGGCGACTGACCAATTAATACAAATTGACTCGTCAACAACAGGTTCGCGCCATATAGGATTATGCAACTTAGCTGTAAAGTGATTTACTTTTATTTTTGCATACATTTATTTATTTACAAGCGATAGCGTTAACAACGAAGTTCTAAAGCTTGAATTCTAAAAAACTCTTTACTGTAATACAGTGTTGCTTTAACAAGTTTTAAAAAAAAGCGATTATCTACTTTTTATCTTAAATTACCCTGTGGAGCATTAATAATCTTAAATTTTTTTGCGCTGCTCAGAAATGTTTTTACGTTTCTGCTTTTAATAGGTAGTAAGTAATCAATTAAAATAATTCTGGTGCAGTGGTCCGCAACCCGGGCGATTTTCTTTAAAATGCGCGCTTTCTTACTCATCAAACCAATTTTCGCTTAATTCTTCGATGTATATTTAATAACCTGAGCAGTAGCACCACAACTTGTTATTTAATTGCTTAGAATAATACTATATATAGAAGGAGCACAGGACCGTAAACACAATGTAATTCCACTGATAACACGAAAGCCGGTTGACTGGTGCAACTAAGTAATGCTGCCAACCTGACAACAAAACATTATTTTAAATATTTGTCATAAATATCTATTAATGAAGAAAGATCGTAAAGAAGAAATATAATAACTTAAAACCCCTGCTGAGTATTTAATAAAACTGGTCTTAGATGGCAAAAGGGTGGCGGAATACAAGAATCTACATTTAGTTGACGAGGACTACTTTTAATATAATTTTAATAAATACGTTAAACTACAATTTAAAATGCTTAAAATATTGTAATGCACCAATATTTATATTAGTATTTTATGAGTAATCAACTATTAATTAATAATAGAACATAATAATTCAGCAACCGGAAGTATTGCCAACTTTTTTTTTAGAAAATTGTATATTGTTAGGGTGGTAGCATTACTTAGTTGCACCAGTGAATCGAAATCTTTCGTTTTATCAGTAGTGCTCCTTCTATGTATAGTATTATTCTAAGTTTAATTGTATCGAATGTTTTTAGAAAAATCTGCATATTTATCCATAGATAAACACGCAGCATTTTCAGAATTATTTGCACTCATTTGAAGCTTAGCTTGTATAACTTTTTAGCACATTTTCTTTGAAAAATTCTAAAAACAAGTTGTGAGGCTATTGCTCAGGTTATTAAATATATACCGAAAAACTAGGCACAAATTGGATTGATAAGCAAGAAAGCGCGCATTTGCTCGGCTTGCAGTCCTCCGCAACCCGAGCGGAGGACCGGAATCATTTTAAAGTTATAATCTAAAATACTATAAAAAGACGATAAAATATTATCGCTGGTACCAAGATTTGAACCCGGGAATCCTCTTTAAGAAGTATTATCAACTCTGAGCCGGTTTTTATTAAATTCAGCACTCCAAAAAAACATCAAAAACGCCTTCCTATTCGAAAATTATCTTTTACTGACCGGAATTTATAGCTTTAAAATGAAATTATGAAATGTTAATAATATTTCTAATACATTTTTATTTTAACATTAAGAATTACGCAATTCAAGACATATTTTTAAGACAATACTTATTTTAATAATGACTGTACAACTATTTTGTACAACTGTACAAATAAATAAACCTAACATGTATAGTATTTTTCCATAATTAATAATGTATTAAAAATAAAAAAAAAAATGATCGGGTACGGGATACCTCTGAACTTTTCCTCATCACATTAGATTCGCTAAGCTCATCCTCCCTACTCCGGACTTGCTTCGCTCTTCCTCGGAACATACAAGTCGTTAAATTTATACTGCAACACGTTTCAGACCCGCTTCACTCGTTCTCAGATAGTAAATACATCCGTTTCATACCCAGCGGTCATCTAACTTTTAGATTATATTTGTTGTATATAATCATATATTCATTTCAACAAAAATTATATATGTACTTGTCGAATTAAAAGGAAACTTAGTGTGCTTATTTATTACCTAAAGGTACCTACTTGTACCAAATTTCAACTTAATTGAATTATTTTTCGATTTTTATTTTTTTTTAAAATCGTATACAAGTCATTCAATAAAAATTTAACTTCATGCTGATAATGAGATGAAACTTAGCACATATGTATTAACTAATCAATTTTAGTTTTAAATTATTTCTATTTCAACAACAATACAATATTTGATTTAACTAAATTAATATTAACAAATAGCACTTATTGACATATGATGTTTTATTTATCATGACCAAAACCTCATAATTTTTTACAATTTTTTTTTTAAATTAATATTTTAAAATTAACTGTGACATCAGCATGAAAATTGTCATTGAAAAGTCACGTTAATATATTGGTGCATGGATTAGCCCCAATAATATGTTAGTCTTATGCATACATGCGTGTTAAATCTCAAATTGATCGCAACATTTTTCCGTGTTTTGTGATTTTTCGAAATTTTACTGAGCCATTGATGTATGTTAATGACTTCATAAAAATTATTTCCGGACAGCAGAACTACAACTATAGGCTAATTTCTGTACAAAACTTCAAGTTTCTAGCATAAATGCACTGGGAGCTACGGTGATAACAGACACACACATTCATACACACTTACAGACAGATAACATCGTGAAAACTACTTAGAAGGTCATAAAATCACCTGAAACGGATAATTCCGGTGACATCCCGGTTTCGGATTTTTTGCAAACACAATATTTTTTCCTATATACCTTACCTACGGTATAAATGAGGGAAAGTTAATATATTATATATATATATATATATATATATATATATATATATATATATATATATATATATATATATATATATAACACATAACCAATAAAACAAAATCTATATTAGTATAATGTATATAGTAGTAATTAGTATTAGTAATTAATCAGTCATTAATTAATTATTAGTAAGTAATTAATTATTAAATTAGTATAATAGCATTATTATATTAAGTGATATAACAAGTTTTTATAAAGGCTTTTATCAGAGACTATAGATGACTCAGGAAAAGTATTCTCAAATCAATGCTGGTGAAATTAAAACTAAACACAGATTTAAAAGTATTAGTTTTCTGTCTTGCAACACTGTCTATCCGAAACCGTGAACAGATTAGTTGAGGAAGTAGGGGATATAGTGAAATACGAGACGCTATGTAGCTCTCAGCTTCGTCATACTAGAATCCATATTTACAAGGTTTCTTCTCCGTAAGATTCAGAAGCCTCTAAAAAATATTTAAGCTGAAATATGACCTTTTATTGCTTATATGTATTTCTGTAATACATATAAGTTTGTACATTTATTTATCATAAGTATTAAAAGTTAACCTAAAAATGAGATTAAGTTAGGGCCAGTCAATTAACCAGTCAATTTTTTAATAAATCAATTTATTAAAAAATAAATAAATTAAATTTATTGTGCTACTCCTTACTTAATTATCTAGCATTTTTGCTTTCACCCTATTTCATTTTAAAATTCCATTTGATATGGTTTTGTATCAAATTATTTGATGCATCAACGACTTTACTTTTTTACACTTGAACATATTTTTTTCTATTTATTAAACATATCTGAGTCAGAACACGGCATGGAATGACCATATAGTGTATTTTCTCAATTAAGGCTAACTGCCATATATCAAACCACTCACAGTAGCTAGCATGCTATCATAGAATATATTTATACTCAGTGTTTAATGTTGACCCTTGAAGCAGGATGCTCGTTGTGTTTTAGCCATCGTACGTATATAATCTTATTTCTTTCTTCGTGATAATTTTTATTGATCACTTATTATTCATAGTGATTGGTTAATGACTTGTGAAAGCAATTCGTAGTGATTGGTGTTGTATTGAGGAAGCAGTATACATTACTTTATAATTCCTAATATAAAGTTAAACTTATGAGTTAAAAAAAGTCTTTTGATTTAATTTTTATCAGTGTTCAATTCTAATGCTATAGCAACTATTTAGTTGGGTCATCTAGGAGTAACTTGATGGGAGCAAGAGTATATTTAACCTCTTACAAGCATACAGGTGAAAAGAAAAACGTATTAATGAATGTTTTACCATCTTATGCACAATCTATATCAAATAAAATACTTATGTAAACAATTCTGCCTCTCCTAAATTTGAATTTTCTTTTTTCAAAGGTTCTGCCCTCTAAACGTCACGTGATTATAGATTATTTTTAACTAACAATGAATATTTTTATTAAGTGTTAAAGTAAAAGTAAAAAATAAAAAATCATGTATGGGGGACTTAGATCTTTTCCTTATGTCATTGGACTCTCTACGCTTATTAGAAATTGAATTACGTCTGGTTTATTATACGAAAGATATAAAATATTTTTATATATTATAATGGAAATGATTAGTTTTAATATCAGTGGTCACCTACACTTGATTCACACTTGTTCAATTTTGCTCTACAAAATTGAACCGATAGAAACCGTGGATATACCAGCGAAACTGAAATTTAACATTGTATAGTTGTTTATTTAAAGAAAAAAGCTCGTATATCAAATTTTAACTTAGTTAGACAATTTTTTGGTTTTTAAAGATTTGTAAGACACGAATACATGTCATTCTATAGCACTGTTCTGTTTATATAATTTAAGAATTTCAAATTAATAAAATAATTTCTCCTCGTCTCGTTATTTTATTAAATTTTTGCTCAATCATTAATGATGGCGAAAAAAATATTGACTTAATTTACATAAACATTTTAGGAGTCACAATGATAACATACACATAAAAAACAGACACATACAGATAGACAACTTTGTATGCACCTCTCAAAAACATCTGAAACAGTAATTTTTTTTAAACAAGTTCTTTATTGGCAAAAGTAATACATTAGGTAATTAATACACAGTAATTAATTTAGGTAAAAACATTAACGGTAAAAACATTAATTTAGGTAAATTCTCGGTTCCGGATTGTTAGTGCAATCACAATACATTTCCTATAAACGTACGGTAAAAATGAATAAAGTAAAAATCTAATTGCCCCAGCAGAGTGTGAACACTACTTAAGATTTGTTTCCTACCGCGACTGATTTAAAATGATGCACCAGATGACGTTTTGTTTTTAAAACTAGACACTACTGAGTCTTTGTTTAGACTGGAGACTCAAAGATGGAAATCTCGTTTTTTGTTTATTTTTTTAACAAAAATTGTTTGTTTACTTTATCTTGTCTTCTTGATTTGTCTGAGGTTTGTTATTATGCTTTAAAAGGAAGTATTATTTATTTCTTGTAAAAGATTCTTTACTTTGGTTACTTTTTGGTTTTAAAAATTATTTATGTAACTTTTAAAAGATTTAAACTGCTGGAATAAAATTATTTAAAAACAAGACTGGCTTGAGACAACTTTTATATATTTAGGTTGTTTTGGGTTAAAATAATTATTTATTATTTATCATAGGTTAACATTATTTATCATTTGATACTACCGAGTTTTGCAACACATGAATAGTTCGCACAGTATAATTGTGCGAGAGACACCGAGGAAATGTAATAAGCAAAATGCCATTTCATTTTGCACCATTATGCAAAATGCAATCTGGGAACTATTCCATCATTTGACATTCGTCATCATTGATGATTCCACAAAATGTCATATTCCTCCCTGTTTCGTTACGTCTAATTCGTTATGGTGCTGACAGAGCCTGAAGTCACTCTGACCTTTAATTAAAATTCCAAAGAATTTAATGTGAAGTACTTATCAGAGACGAGCGGTGCTCTCTTACCGCACAACTCCATTGTGTCAAATATTCGTGTTTTGCAAAAATCGGTAGTATCAAATGATATATGTTTTGCTTGCGAAACACAATGGCGGTAAGAGAGCATTGCTCGACTCTGGTAGGTACTTCATATTACATTTTTTGAAATTTTAATTGAAAGTCAGAGTGAAGTCAGGTTCTGTCGGCGCAATGAGTTAGACGTAACGAAACAGAGTGGGATATGACATTTTGTCGACCTATCCTGACCATAATGATGGAACAGTTCCCAGATATATCATTTCATTTTGCTTGTTTTACTCCCTAGGTGTCTCTCACACAATTATATTGTGTTTTATTGTTAATAGTTAAGTTGTGTATCTAATTCAGGTGATGGCTTCTCAAACATAGAAATAAATCATTTAGTGATGACATAAAATCATTCCTATCTTAGAATAATACAAGTATACAGGGGCATAGCATTGTAAACACAATGGTATTCCACTGGTAGCATGAATTTCTGGTGGTTCTTAAATTATTATACAAACGCCAATTAATGAAGAAAACTTATGAAAACAAATATAATAAACCTGCCAAGTAGGAAATAAAATCGGTCTTAGATAGCAAAAAGGTTAATGGAGTACGAGAATCTACATTGAATTGACGAGGAATATTTTTAACATATGTTTTATCAAAAACGTTAAAATACAATTTAAAATGCTTAAAAATGATAATGCTCTAATATTTATATTAGTTTATAATAAATAATCCAAAGCATTAATTAATAAAATAATTTAATAATCCATCAATTGGGAGTATTGCCGACTTTTTTATTAGTAAATTGTAACAACTAAATGATAACTGGTGGCATTACTACTAGTTAACCGGCTTTCCTGTTATCAGTTATTCTTATTTATGTATTGCATAGAGATATATACTAGATAGTCTATGGCCTATCTAAATACATTGAAAAGCCTGCAACATCTTTTTTAGGCTCTCAGGGGCTTTGTGTAACATTATTGTCATTGAAACCTCCTTCAAGAGTGAGTTAAGGTTATAATTAATAAATTTATTTCGGTTTCCCACACATTGTGTTTTGATTTGTATTTTTAACGTTTTACTATATAAGTTATTGTAATTTTGTACTGATTACAAGCGAAGGTGGTCAGGTTACTTTTTCGATGTTTTAAAATTTAACCTATAGGGCCCCTCTAGTAATAATATCTCTGCGATGTATACAATCATTTTAAGATTCCTATATATTTTAATTGTAAACTGATATCAGAACAATAATAGACTAGAGTAAAACCTAGGAGATCGTTAAAGAAAAAGATCAAGAAGGAGATTATTAAACAAATAGTTTGTTATTTTACACTTGACATTGACTGGATATTATAAGTGCAAAGAATGATGACTTAAAAACTGCAAGTTATGTAATAATGTAAGGATATTTGTGTCAAACCATTGACAGTAATATCGCTTCCTTTTCATTATTGCTATTTGATATATTAAGTAATAAATACGTATGGATTTAATGTTATTTCTTGGGTAGGTCAATATCACAATAAGGTCATCAGCATAGACACCTCTCAAGAAATTTGCCATATGCAATGTATAAATATCAGTTTATATTTAAACTGCAGACGTTTGATTATAATAAATAATTATATAAATTATATTTAAAATAATTCTTGATTTTAACTTTTCCTCATTTATGTCGTAGGTGTAAAAAGAAAAGTAATGATTTTGATCGGTGTAGGTCTCCATTATGGGGAATTAGGAGAGAAGAACACTTAAGAGACTAAATTAATTTGCAAAAACTATATTTCGATATGCACTTACGTAAACGATTTATCTTAATCTACTATATCAGTGACATTGAGGAAATGTAGAAAAGACTAAGGAAAGTTATGTGTTTGCACTAAAAATCCGGAACCAGGATTTCAACTGAATCCGTTTGATCGTTGCGTTCGATGTTGCGATCGATCCGTTTGATGTGTTGCGAGTCTGAAGTGGTGAGGACGAATGAAGGGAATTTGATAAGGTTAGAAGAACTTAAGAAGTTTTTCGATCCCAATGTTTTGTATCAATCTTATTGTGACTAATAAAATTTATAAACGAGAAACGTTAATTGTTATTATAACGAAGTTAAACAATTTACAATACACAATTTTCATCAACCACCAAGTATTAGGCAAAAGAAGCAACTTTTTTTCTTGAAACTTATCTTTGATTCAAATTTTAGTTTTAACACTTCTTTATTGAAAGTATTAGTTCACCATGGTAACAACGTTATCGTTTGTATCTGGATGAACTAAAATCTTCTATGGAAGTTTTAAGATTAAGGATGTTGGAATCAAACCATCATGTTTTGGGCCCATGTTGCTTTCTTGTTAAAAGGAGCAACATGTTTAACATGTTGCTCATGATAAATACAAAGAAACTTTTAGCCTCAGGTCTTCTGTTGTGGATCAGGCACAACAGAAGACCTAAGAGTCTTCTTAGGGGGAGTTGTCTTTACTTAAGAGTCTTGAGGTATAATAGAATGCTATGTTATTCTTAGATGACGTCTAGCATACAACTAGCTAATGTTCTCTGAAGAAGACTTTACGCTTACAACGTTACCTACTCGCAAGGTATTACTATGATAATGATAAATATATATGATAGTCGTATCGTGTTTACTTGATAAAAATACGATTAATAATTGATATAAAATATTGATAAATAATATTTACACGAACTTCATCTACTCGCTATAGGTATTCCATCACATCTTCCTTTTCCCATCACTTTGATAGCAATATTTAATTTCATGATAGTAGTAATAATTAGGGAGAAGTGATATAATACAAATTAAAATTTACAAAAAAATTGTAAATAATAAATCATAAATAAATGGTTCAAATTGTAAATAATAAATACATAATGTATTTAGCTTACATAATTTATTTTCTTGTGATTCAATTTTGTTAGTGCGAGGGTTTATTTATCAGTCTTTGTTAAAAATTAATTTATTTTTACTTACTGCTGCTTCTTATTATAAAGCCATAAAACTACATATGTGCCTTTATTATTACGGCTTTTTACTATGAATTTTTTCATTTCCTCAGGTGTATTTCGAAAAGGATATAAAAGACAAAGATGTCCTTTGATCCTTTGTTATTTAAGGATTATGGTATTGTACCGACTCAAAGACCTCAAGAAAATAAGAGATATAGTAAAGAAATTTATAGGCTCAAACTGACTCGTTTTTCTGTGACAGAAAAACACTGGGCTGTAGCCTAGCCTTTTCTTTACATAAGAAAAATAGGTAATGCTAAAATGATCTGAAATAGTCTTTACTATAGGGATGAGAGTATTTTAAAGATTGTTAGGTTTCAGACAAAAATGCAATTTTGGACCAGCTATTTTTTAGGATGGGAATACCACTCTTGGGAATAAACAAGCACTATTTTAAAAAAGAATTTTCTGATAATACAGCGTGGACCAAAAGAACTGTTAGGTGTAAATTAATTGAATATTGACGTACTTTTTTTGTAAAGTTAATTTCGGGTTTCCCATGCAACACCGGATTTTGCAAAAAAAAAAATAGAAAAAAATAGGGTACGGGGTACCTCGGAACTTTTCCTCATCACATCGGATTTCCTCATTACGCTCATCCTCCCTATTTCGGACTCGCTTCGCTCGTCCTCAAAATATACAATGAAAAAAAAGTCGTTTATTTTTTGTAGTGAATAACTAAGCTTTCGGCTAAATAATTAGTCATCAGAGTTTTAACAAAAATAAAATATAAAAAAATTAGAAACTTTCTCTCTAGCATGAATACAGTGGGATTTATGCGTGGCATACACATACAGACAGACATCATGATAAAAACCTCCCAGAACGCTTTAAAAACGCCTAAAACGGATAATTCTTGATGGAATCTTGGTTTCCATGGTGTTTAAGGTGAACTCAATACTTTTCGTATATACCAACAGTAGTAGGTAAAGAAAAGTAACAAATGCAAATACTCTATTGTAATTTTGTTCCCCTCATCTCCCCTTTTACAAGCTATATTCTGGAAAAGCAAATAGTTCGACATAACCTTTTATCAAATCTTTACTACCTGCAGATCCAATAAATGTAAAAAGTTTGTGTTGTGTTTGCAATGGAATGGATTTACGTACAGAGACAATTCTAGCCCAACGTTCGATAAATTATAATTTAAGTCCACTTTTAGTAAAAGTCAAATCCTTTGAGTTTAGAAACAAATTTTTTGATAGGATACCCACCGTAGCGTTTTAATATAAAAGTTATTTTGTCAGCTTAAATCATGATAAATAATTATTGGTATTTTGTTGAAAAATATGTTTCTATTATAAAAGGATGTTGAAAGATGAATTTTTTACAACCAATTGTTACCTTGACGGGACAAGAAAATAAAAATAGAAATACATCAAAGACGTGTTCAAGTGTGTCAAAGCCATTGTTGATATAAAGTATACTGAGGAACAAAGATATTTGCGAGAGAATATAAATATTTACTTTTCTTTGTTTGCTCTTTCAGATATGACAGAATAACTTGCCAGTAATGACATCATAAACCTTTACATACCCTGTACATTTTCTGTTACCTGCTTACGTTGTTTGATTTTTTCATTTATAAATTTTTAAGCGGGCTTACAAAGAATATTACGCTTATGAGTCCATCGGTATGAAAGCGGGAGAAGAGACTAAGGGGATAGATTCCGCCAATTTTCTAGAATCGATTCTAATGCTTGTATTCCTATGCTTGTGTGTCTTTTAAAATCAGAACTACCAGTCTAATTTTTGTACTCCTAAACTTGTGTGTCTGTTATCATCGCAACTTCCAGTGTAATTATTGTACTTCTAAGCTTAAGTGTCTGTTATCATCACAACTGCCAGTGTAATTTTTGTACTTCTAAGCTTGATGTCTGTTATCATCACAACTGCCAGTGTAATTTTTGTACTCCTAAGTTTAAGTGTCTGTTATCATCACAACTTCCAGTGTAATTATTGTACTTCTAAGCTTAAGTGTCTGTTATCATCACAACTGCCAGTGTAATTTTTGTACTTCTAAGCTTGAGTGTCTGTTATCATCACAACTGCCAGTGTAATTTTTGTACTCCTAAGTTTAAGTGTCTGTTATCATCACAACTGTCAGTGTAATTTTTGTACTCCTAAACTTGTGTGTCTTTTATCATCACAACTACCAGTGTAATTTTTGTACACCTAAGCTTGAGTGTCTGTTATCATCACAACTGCCAGTGTAAGTTTTGTACTCCTAAGCTTGAGTGTCTGTTATCATCACAACTGCCAGTGTAATTTTTGTACTCCTAAGCTTGTGTGTCTGTTATCATCACAACTGCCAGTGTAATTTTTGTACTTCTAAGCTTGTGTGTCTGTTATCATAGCAACTGTCAGTGTAATTTTTGTACTCCTAAACTTGTGTGTCTGTTATCATCACAACTGCCAGTGTAATTTTTGTACTCCTAAACTTTGTGTCTGTTATCATCACAACTGCAGTGTAATTTTTGTACTCCTAAGCTTGTGTGTCTGTTATCATAGCAACTGTCAGTGTAATTTTTGTACTCCTAAACTTGTGTGTCTGTTATCATCACAACTGCCAGTGTAATTTTTGTACTCCTAAACTTGTGTGTCTGTTATCATCACAACTGCCAGTGTAATTTTTGTACTCCTAAGCTTGAGTGTCTGTTATCATCAACAACTGCCAGTGTAAGTTTGTACTCCTAAGCTTGAGTGTCTGTTATCATCACAACTGCCAGTGTAATTTTTTGTACTCCTAAGCTTGTGTGTCTGTTATCATCACAACTGCCAGTGTAATTTTTGTACTTCTAAGCTTGTGTGTCTGTTATCATAGCAACTGTCAGGTAATTTTTGTACTCCTAAACTTGTGTGTCTGTTATCATCACAACTGCCAGTGTAATTTTTGTACTCCTAAACTTGTGTGTCTGTTATCATCACAACTGCCAGTGTAATTTTTGTACTCCTAAGCTTGTGTGTCTGTTATCATAGCAACTGTCAGTGTAATTTTTGTACTCCTAAACTTGTGTGTCTGTTATCATCACAACTGCCAGTGTAATTTTTGTACTCCTAAACTTGTGTGTCTGTTATCATCACAACTGCCAGTGTAATTTTTGTACTCCTAAGCTTGAGTGTCTGTTATCATCGCAACAGCCAGTGTAATTTTTCTTCAGAGTTAAATCTTGGAACAAAATTAAACCTTTGGGTTTACTAGTGGTATCCAGATAATTAAATTTATTTGAGATTAGCATTTATTTTATTTTTTATTGAAAAAAATGCCGTAACATAGTTCATTAAATAGCTCACTTTTTTATATAAATAAAAATTAAGAAATATTTAAACATTTGAAAATAATATTAGACTGGTTAAAATGTAGCATGTCTTTAAAATAATAATAAAACTTCACGATAAATTATAAAATATAAAGCAAGGAACATTAAAATTTGTGTCCAACAACTTTAGCTAAAGCTGGATTTAAACTTATTTAATTGCTTGTAAAAAAATTGGTTACTGGGTACTTTGAAACATTCCCTCATCACAACAGATTTGCAATGCTTATCCTGCTTACTTCTTTCTCGTTTCGCTCGTTCTCAGAAATAAAATTCACCAAATTTATACTCCAACACGTCTTTGCACTCAATTCGCACTTGACTTTTATGATGCAACAAAAACCGTGGATTTTTTGTATTGAAACGAAACTTAGTATATTTATTTATTACGTAAATGTATTTGTACTAAAGTTCAACTCAATTGGATTATTTTATTTTCCGATTTTTTTTAAAAAACGTAAAGAAGTCATTCGATACACATTTTACTAATGCTGATAATAAGATAAAAAATGTCACGTATGTTAGTTTTATAGCTCTACGTGCCAAATATCAAATCAAACCGATGAAAAAAAAATCCATTTAATATTAGTGACGTTCCACTTAATGAATTTTCAAACATTTTGCTGAGCCATCATTGCGGGTTTACTTAGGGCGTCATAAAAATATTATTTTCCGCATAGCACAAGTAGATCCATGTATACGCTCGCAAAGACTTATACAGACAGACAACCTAAAAACAGGAGGCTTTAAAACACCTGAAGTGAATAATTAAAGGTGACATCCTGGTTTCGGACTTTTCTTGCAAACACAATACTTTTATTATATACCTATGGCTTAAATGAGGAAAAGTACAAAAAATTGTAAATCTATGCCTTTCAAATTTGTAAATAAAAAAAGTTCTATTATTCATTCAGTATTAATTAAGTGGACATTTGTTTGACAATACGTTTAAAATCGAAAAATTATTTCATTTATGAGAAGTACACTCTTCTATAGGAGAGAGAGAAATTCACTGTTTCATTGGATTATTAGCTTAGTTCTTTCTAATCCTCAGTTTTTAAAGAAATAAAATAATCAGGATTTCCTTCAAATAAGGAATTTGTAGGAATCTGGCTGTTCCGATACCTAACTAATTCTCTAAATTTATTTTATTTCTTGCCAAAGAAATAAAAATATTTTATTTAAAGCACCGAAACACCGGTTTTCATCTGATCACTTCTTATAGTCTAAAAGTGGCTTCAAGACAATTGGGCAACAAGAACTTCTGGTTGTACTTACTTCTTTGTGTACTTCTTGAGAAGTTGTAGTTCTTCTTTCTTCGTCGTTACGAAGAAGTAAGAAGCAGTAATGCTACTGGTCAGGTTATACAGCTTAAGCTAAAATCTCATGTAAGGAATGCATTGTTCAACAAGGAAGTACGTACTTCGAAGGAAATTCATAGGATTTAATGCATTGAACTGTTGGCTTTACAATGAATGATGAATACACGTCAAAGTCACTGGCCATTGTTGAAAATAACAAATACCTTTCCTTGTTTTTTTGTTCATTAATCCTAAAATTCAAAACAAAAAGTTTCGTCAATTTATATCTGTTGACCAATTAGTTAGACTTTTGTGAAAAAATATGAAAGTTAATTCTTTTCACGAAGAATTTGATACTAGTTTGTTTTTATACAAACTTTTATTCCTTTTGATAAATCAAATTTACTGTATCTCCCAATTATCACCTAATAATATTTTGTTTAAATGCAAAAATAAGATTATGAGGGTTTTTTTTTAGTTTATCATGCTTTTAATTTTAATTGTAAGTACAATGTTTAATTTAACTTTCTTTATTTAATTTTATGAACTTTTTGTTTCAGGTAAGATTTTAATTTGATGGCCTATAAAATCGAGGAATTTAAAACTAAAATCTGTGAGTAGTTATACTTTTCTACAGTTTTTTATCTGATCCGTTATTTGATTTAAATCGCTTAAAAATCAATTTCAAATACTTAGGGCTAAGTTAGTTAACATATACTATTGTTTTATCATTTATATTGTAATTCAAAAATAACATTAAATTTTGTGCTTAATATATCGATTAACAATATCGATTATTTTATACATAATAATAATAAATTAAATAATGCTTTATTTTTACTGTAATGTTATACATTATATACAATTAAATACTATAAATGGAATGTAAAATTAGAATAAATAAATTATAAATCTTTATAAATAAATACTAATTTATAAATAAATCTTTATAAATACTACAATCTTAATAATAAATAAATAAAACTATAAAATCGTTTCCATTTGGTTCGCCGATTATAAATTTTAACTTAAACTTTAATAAGACTTAATTGAGAAAAACTGTACATTGAATCATTTGCAGGTACTTTTTTAAATAATTGCTGAATTTTGTTGCTTTTTAATATATTTAAATAATTTTAAGACATAATTTATGGAATAGTACTTGACTATTGCTGTTAGTCTGCACTTCTGCACAACATACTCTCTAGTCTGTCTTGTGTAGTAAGAATGTACTTTCTCCACAGTGGTCAAACTAGACATGTTGTTGTGGACAAATATGAGGAACGAAATCTTGTTACTCATCTATCTCATCTTATCCAGGTGAATTTAAATAAATTTGGTTTATTTGCTTTAAATTGTCGGCTCTACGACAATTGTGCTTTCTGGGACGAAGCAGACCAGAACCCTCCCTAAATTGGAAGATCACTAGAAGGGCCTCCTCTCTGCTAGGGAAAGTCAATCCCACATAGCGGACGAGGGCCTGTGGCTTTTAACTACCAATAAAAAGAAATTCAGTAGCAATAAAATTAATATTTTTAGCTCAATTGCTCCATACAATCTAATTTTTCTTAAACATGCGAAGTAAACTTTAATTCTAACCCTTCAAAATTAATGTAAAGCCGATTCGTATAAATTATATGCAGCGCCACGAAACGTACTTTTATAAAACTTGATAATAATAATATGTCAGTATCATTTTTGCGATATGTTAGACGTCAAGCAGATTAAATTGTAAAAGTAAATATAGATTTCATTTAAAATTTACCCTAAAGGATTTGAGGCATGTTTCTGATCTGATTAAATATGTTATAAAATAATATTTAATGAGTTTCACGATGAACTTAACTATTTACTCAATTACAAGTCAAAAGGGGTTGATAGATACCTGGATGAAGAGATGAGATACGTAGAGTAGACACTTGACAAGGCATGAAGGAGAGGATATGTTGTAGTTGTCAGAGAGCTTAATATGGAGTTAATCAACCTACAAGCAAGTCTTTATACTTTGTTAAATAATGGCGAGACAGGGTTTGGCATAATTGACGTAAACAGAAGCAGTGAGCTGAGTGTTGCTAATACTACATAAAGAAGTATTATGAGTTTGATTGCCATGCAGTACTGTGCTCTCTGAAATTTACCGGAGGTATGCTATCTTACTGTGCTCTCTGAAATTTACCGGAGGTATGCTTTAGGTGCTTAAGGCCGGAAAAGTTCCAATTTAAATAAACTTTACCCCACTATGTGGGGTGAAGTCCCTAGCGATGCCATATGGCATCGCTAAGATTCACATGCCTTTTTTTACTGGAATTTTATAATTTTGCTATAAATCTTATTTCTTAATATAAATTGAACATTTTAAAGTTTCATCTCATTATCAGCATTAGTTCAAATTTATTAAATGACTTGTTTACATTTTTTAAAAAATTGTAAAAAATCGGTAAATAATCCAATCGAATTGAAATTCAGTTCAAGTGTATACCATTACGTAATAAATAAGTACACAAAGTTTCGTTTCAATATGACAAGTATTGGTTTTTATTTTTTGTATTGATCTACGATTTTTGTTGGATTAAAAAAGTTAAGCAGCATCGAGCATGGTCAGTGACTGAATGGGTCACCGCTATTTACTATTGGAGGACAGGCGAAGCGAGTATGAAGAGGGTTTTACTGTATGTATACTGTAAAACCCTCGAATCGTATATATATATACGATATATATATAACTGACGAATCGTATATTCTGAGGACGAGCAAAGCGAGTCCGAATTAGGTTGGCGTAGCGAATCCAATGTGATGAGTTAAAGTTCCCAGGTACCTCGTAACCGAATTTTTCTTTATACTTCCAAATGGTCGTTACCTTTGTGTAGTGCATTTAATAACTTTAACATGATTATCCTCTGAGAAATTCTCACTTCAGTCTTGTTTAAATTTTATTTTATTTAAACGACTAAAACGTGTCGATATTTTTGAAACGCTTGATTCTATTGATTAAGAAAAGCCTGTTGTATTATTTCGCACCATTGCGTCTCTTTCTGATCAAATTTGATCAAAAGCATTTAAGTTTTGATATTTTAAGTAAAAGTCTCTTCTCTAAAGTATAAAGCGTTTCCTTTTTGGAAAAGGGATGAAAAAGGAAAAATAGTTAAAGGGTGCTCATCAAGGTTAACACCTCGGTCCTATATTACCAATTTGTATTCATTCCTGGTATAAACGGAGGGATTCCCGGCTATCATAACTTTAGACTTCTTTATCATCTCTCCACTCTATCCCTCTGTACCTTTCCTTTCAATATTTAATTTTAATTCAGCTATATTTCCTTATTATATTTTCTCTGCGAAAACCCTTATACTGCAAGCATATTTCCCTTGTTCCTCTTTAAACAACCTTCAATGATATCTGGTAAGTTAATAAGGGTTATGGCAACTAAATTAACATGTAAACTAATTATACGTTTCATGTCTCAAAAATAATCAAATAACCTATTCAGTATGAAGATACCCTATATAAACACTTGTTTTACATTCTTGTAAACAAGCGGATTAAGCTTTTAATTTATCTATCATCTAAGATTTGAATGATGGCATGCTAGATATCTTTCGGCAACTTAATGCCTGGTTTGCGAAGACTAGGTTGTGGCAATATTTTTTTATTTAGGAGTTGACGCTTTCCTTAATTAATAAAAGAGAAAGAAGTCTCTCCACAAAAATATATTCTTAATAGCAAAGCGCTTTCAACATAACAAGAGGTCATCATCAGTGCTAGCCTAACAAACAAAATAATACAAAAAATTGAAAGCGCTTTGCTATTAAGAATATATTTTTGTGGAGGGACTTCTTTATCTTTTATTAAGATGAACTCCATTAACGCTCACCTTAGTTCTTCTTTCCTTAATTCTTTTAGTACTATTGATATCAGTATAACATAAGTACCTGAGATTTATAATTTTAATTTTTTTAATAGATGTTACACAGACAGGTAAATAATTTTATTCAGAATATTTAATAGCAAAAGTGTATACTGAAACAATAAGCTGTCTTGGTAAATGGGAGATGTTAAGCCAAAATGCATAAAAGACTTATTTCAAACCATAAATTAACACAATTTTTGGAAAGAAGACAAGAAATTAAGTTTAAATTCTAAGTTTTGTAAACTTAAGAAAATTAAGAAACATTAGAAAGCTTAGAAATACGGGAAAATTTTAAACTTGTTTTTCTCAAAACATCGATTTATGACAATTGTCTTTGTAATCCAAGAACCAGGCCTAATAAATGTGACTCATTATGTACTACTTAAAACAATTTTTTTCTGAAAATATGCCTTTAACTATAAAGGAAAAGCGTAGTCTGCTTATCCTGAGTAGAGCCATATGAATGCGCTCGCTCAAAATATTAGAAAATAGCACAAGTTCCAGTTTTTTTTGTAATAAATGGTTCCCTGTTGGTCGTGTGGAAAACATGAAAAGAATTTTAAATGACCAAAAAAAAACAAAAAATGCACAAAAAGTCAATATTTTTCTAAAGAAATTCCCTGACTTTGCATAAATTAATCATTTTTTTAATGATTAATTAAAAATTAATAATTTTTTTAGTGTTTTTGAATGAACCATAACTTTGGTTGCAGTAATCCGATCTGAAATCCAGAACAGCAATGATCCGAATTGATGATTAAACACTCGTTTTATAAAAAATTTTATCACCTTTAAAAAATGTTCTCTTCAAGTTTTGCACACGACTCACAGGGAACCACTTATTTCAAGAAAACTGAATTTTGTGCGATCTTATAAAATTTAGAGCATGCGCAAGCACATGAAGAGCTCCACACTGGATAGGCAGACCATGTTTTTCTTCATAATTTAAAGTATATTTTCAGAAATATTTGGTTTGAAGTAGTACAAAATGAGTCACATTTTTTCAGGTCCGGCTCTTGGACTATTGTAATATTGGTTTTATGTTATAATCTATGGTCTTATGTCGCTTGATAACCTCACTAATATCTATAACTAATTCCCTCACTAATAACAAATATACTAATTCCTAATCACTAATAACAAATATAACTAATAACCTCTCTAATAACAAATATACTAATAACCTCTCTAATAACAAATATAACTAATAACCTCTCTAATAACACATAACCTTCTAACTCTAATAACCTAACACTAATAACATAACTATAAACTAATAACTCTCTAATAACAAATATAACTAATAACCTCACTAATAACAAATTACTAATTCCTCACTAATAACAAATATAACTAATAACCTCTCTAATAACAATATAACTAATAACCTCTCAATAATAAAATATAACTATAACCTCTCAATAACATATAACTAATACCTCTCTAATAACAAATATAAATAATAACCGCTAATAACAAAACTATACCTCTCAATAAAATAAACTAATAACCTCTCTAATAACAATATAAACTAATAACCTCTCGATAACCTCTTAACAAATATAACTAATAACCTCTCTAATAACAAAAATATAACTAATAATCTCACTAATAACAAATATACTAATTCCCTCACTAATAACAATATAACTAATAACCTCTCTAATAACAAAATAACTAATAACCTCTCTAATAACAAATATAACTAAATAACCTCTCTAATAACAAATAATAACTAATAACCTCTCTAATAACAAATATAACTATAAACTAATAAAACTAACTAATAACAAATATAACTAAAACCTCTCTAATAACA
Source organism: Microvelia longipes (assembly GCA_018340805.1). Taxonomy (NCBI): domain Eukaryota; kingdom Metazoa; phylum Arthropoda; class Insecta; order Hemiptera; family Veliidae; genus Microvelia; species Microvelia longipes. The sequence goes on from JACMZG010001908.1 coordinate 20,224,781, forward strand.
AATAAACTAATAACCTCTCTAATAAACAAATATAACTAATACCTCTCTAATATAACAAATATAACTAACCTCTCAAAACAAATATAACTAATAACCTCTCTAATAACAAAATATAACTAATAACTCTCTAATAACAAATATATAACTAAAATAATAACAATAACTAAACCTCATAATAACAAATATATAACTAAAACCTCTCTAATAACAAATATAACTAATAAACCTCTAATAACAAATTACTAACTCACTAATAACAAATAACTAAAACCTCTCTAATAAAAATATAACTAATACCTCTTAATAACAAATAAACTAATACCTCTCTAATAACAAATATAACTAATAACCTCTCTAATAACTAATTATAACTAATAACCTCTCTAATAACAAATAACACATAAACTCACTAATAACCAAATATAACAATAAACCTCACTAATAACAATATACTAATTTCCCTAATCACTAATAACAAAATATAACTAATAACCTCTCTAATAACAAATATAACAAATAACCTCTAATAACAAATATACTAATTCCCTCACTATATAACTAATAACCTCTCTAATAAACAAATATAACTAATAACCTCTCTAATAACAAATATAACTAAAACCTCTCTAATAACAAATATACTAATAACCTCTCTAATAAAAATATAACTAATAACCTCACTAATAACAAATATACTAATTCCCTCACTAATAACAAATATAACTAATAACCTCTCTAATAACAAATATAACTAATAACCTCTCTAATAACAAATAAACTAATTCACTAATAACAAATATAACTAATAACCTCTCTAATAACAAATATAACTAATAACCTCTCTAATAATAAAATAACTAATAACCTCTCTAATAACAAATATAACTAATAATAACTAACAATAACCTCTCTAATAACAAATATAACTAATAACCTCCTCTATATACTAACTATAACTTCACTAAAACAAATATACAATTCCCTCATAATAACCAATATAAATAACCTAATAACCTCTCTAATAACAAATATAACTAATAACTCTCTAATAACAAATATACTAATTCCCTCACTAATAACAAAATAACTAATAACCCTCTAATAACAAATATAACTAATAACCTCTCTAATAACAAATATAACTAATAACCTCTCTAATATAACCTAATAACAAATATAACTAATAATCTCACTAATAACAAATATACTAATTCCCTCACTAATAACAAATATAACTAATAACCTCTCTAATAACAATATAACTAATAACCTCTCTAATAACAAATATAACTAATAACCTAATAACTAAACTAAATAACAAATATAACTAATAACCTCACTAATAACAAATATAACTAATTCCCTCACTAATAACAAATGGGAATAAATGAGAAGATGAGCAGTTCTAAGGGAGTGATTTTCTGTCGCGACCTTATGAACTGCTCTATAGAAGAACTTGAAGCTGAATTAGCTAGCCAGGGAGTTATTAAGGTAGAGCAGGTGTCCCGTCGGACTTCGAGAGGTAACTCTGAGAAAACGGGCACCTACTTCCTTACCTTCAAATTTGAGGTTCCCCCAGAGCGTGAAAATTGCCTTTTATAAAGCCCTGAGTGTGAGAAGGTACATACCATCGCCACTCAGGTGCTTTAAATGCTTTATGTTTGGGCACATCAGTGTCAAGTGCCCAAAGGAACAAATGTGCGTCTGCGGGAAACCCTCCCACACTGACAGCTGCAAGCCTCCGCTTGTATGTGCTAATTGTGGCGGGGACCATTCATCCAGATCCCTGGATTGCCCAGAGTTCATAATAGAGAAAGAGATCCAAAGATACAAAATTGTACATCGACTCAGGCATCCGGAGGCAAAGCGCATCGTGCGAAGCAGTGGGTATGCCATGCCTGCTATAAGCTATGCTAAGAAAGCGGCTGGCTCCAATAAACCTGGTCCCGCCCAGAAGCAGCAGCCTCACCCCGTGAAGACGAGTGCCAACGGTCAGGAGCAACCTATTGATGACTCTTTGACCGATGGTACTTCTGCTTCACAAGCGGTGGGAGTCCTAAATGTAGAAGCTGGAGTGAATAAGAGCCTCAGAAAAAAACAAACAGAAAAGAGGAAAAAGCAAAGACTCGAAGAGGAAAAGAAAAAAGAAGAAGAGCAAAGAATTAGACTGCACTACAGAGAGAGAAGAACAAAGGAGAAAAGCAGAGAAATAAAGAAAGAAAGAAGAAAAAAAAAAGAAAAGAAAGAAGAAAAAAAGAAGAAGAAAGAAAATAAAAAGAAGAAGAAGAAAATAAAAGAAAGAAGAGAAATGTCTGCGGACGAAGCCCCAGCTTGTAGTGACGATGAGGTAGGAAAGAATGAAAGAAATAAGGAGAGTAGGAGAAATAAGCGTCCAGCTACCCCTCCTACTCCTCCTCCACCAAAATTAGCTGCTAACGCAGCCAGGGATAGCTCGGCCTCAACACCCCTCGATGCTACCCCTTCCACCTCATCTGGTTCCACTACTATAGAGCGTGGAACCACCACTCCCGCCGCTGCTCCTCCGTCTAATCAACCGAGGACTCGGCAGAACGAGAGAGAATCTCGAGGAGTGCTGAATAAGCCCATCTACGAGATTGAACCAGATGATGAAGATGATACCGGGTTGAGGAAGTGAAAAGGAGAAAAGGCTGGCCTAAGGGCAAGCCTAGGAAAAAACTTAATTCACTGTAATGCCACTGGACAATAAGGAAACTATTGTCCAGTGGAATATGCAAGGTCTCCGAAGTCACTACGCGGAGCTGCGGCGACTCCTGCTGGACAGGACGCCGTTCGCTCTGGCGGTTCAGGAGACCAAGCTAGCACCAGCGCAGGTTTTTAACCTCACAGGATACAAGAGTTTTAGAAAAGATACAGTTATTGCTGAACGTGGGCGTGCGCATGGCGGGGTCGCTCTATTCATTAAGGAGAATATCCCGGCTGCACAGGTCCAACTAAGAACTGAACTACAGGCAGTGGCGGTTACAGTCCAAGTACCGTACGCTGCCACGCTGTGCAGCTTGTATCTCCCAGATGGTCAGTGGACGGATCAACAGCTAGATAACCTTCTTCATCAACTGCCGTCCCCTGTCATCTTAATGGGAGATTTTAATGCTCACAATCCCTGGTGGGGGTCGGCAAGATTGTCCCACCTGGACAAAGAGTGGAAGATGCAATAAATAGAAGCGACCTTGTACTAATGAATGATGGAACTGCAACGCACGTTACGATGAGTACAGGGACAATGTCCTCCATTGATCTCACGTTCAGCTCACCTGCGCTGGCGGTTACTCTGGATTGGAGTGTTAGTGACGACCTCTACCAGAGTGACCACTTCCCGGTGTTCATTACTGCTGAGTCCTCGGCAGACCCAAGAGTTCCAAGAGAAACTTGGGATCTTAACAATGCTGACTGGGACGGTTTTCGGGCGAGTTTTAACTCCCAGCGTTTACTGGCGACGTGGAAGCTGACGTTCAGTTATTTACAGAAACCATAGGTCGCGCCGCCAGTAGTGCCGTTCCACGCAGAAGGGTAGGAGGTCCTGGTAGGAAACGCCGCTCTGTACCCTGGTGGAACGAAGACTGCCGACGGGCGAATAAGGCCAAGAAGAAGGCGTGGAATAAGTTCAACCTTCAGCCTATGCAGCGACACTTCATCGAGTTCAAGCGAAGAAGAGCGATCGAGCGTAGGATCATAAGAAGAGCCAAGAAGAAATCCTGGATGGACTACGTCTCGTCGCTAACAGAAGACACGACAAGCAAAGAAATATGGAATAAGGTGAAGGCTGTCGCTGGCAAGCACCGCCCGTCATCGAACCCCATTCTTGTGGTCGATGGCCAGGTACACGCCAACGAAGCAGAGGTAGCCAACGTCTTAGCGAAACACTACAAGGCTGCCTCTGCTACATCAGGCTTCTCCGAAGAATTTCAAGTAAGAAAAAGAGAAGTAGAGAGAGAGGCCTTTGTTCCAGATCTCAGTTTAGATCAGGGAGTGGATTCCCTTCTAACGGTTGAAGAGTTAGAAAGGGCCCTCTCCCGGACTAAAGATACCTCTCCCGGAAAAGACGGCATTCCATATGCATTCATCAAGAACCTTCCGGAGAGAGGTAAAAGAAGACTATTAAACTTATACAACGAGATCTGGACTACTGGTGTGTATCCATCAAGCTGGAGGGAAAGCAGTCATCATACCGCTTCCCAAGGAAGGCAAGGATAAATCATCTCCGAACAGCTATCGACCAATCTCTCTGACCTGTTGTCTTGGGAAAGTTGGAGTCGATGGTAAACTTTAGATTAAATTACCATCTCGAGAAGAACAATTTGTTAGCTCCCAGCCAGGCAGGATATCGGAGGAGGTATTCGACCACCGACCAACTCGCGCTCTTGGAGAAATATATCCAAGATTCATTTCTCAACAGGCAGCATGTGGTCGGTGTGTTCTTCGATTTAGAGAAAGCCTTCGATACTGCCTGGAAGCACAGGATCATCAAAAAGTTGTATTACTGGGGCTAAGAGGAAAGCTTTTAGCCTTTATCATCGGCTTCTAGACAACAGAGTGTTCAGGGTCAGAATAGGCACCATTCTATCTGACCTTGAGGAGCAAGAACGGAACCACAAGGTTCCGTACTCAGTGCCACCCTGTTCTCGGTCTCCGCGAATGATCTTGCAAGTGATCTCCCGCCAGGCGTCAAGGCGTCTCAGTATTCGGACGACCTTGGCATCTTTTTCGCGGGGAATCGGGATCAGGATATCAGAGAGATTCTGCAAGAGTCAATTGATTTATAGCTGAAAGAGCGGCGAGGGTTGGTTTTAGATTCTCGCCGACGAAGACCGTGTGTGTCCACTTCTGCCGCTTGCGGAAGGAACATGCGGCTCCAGAGCTGTTCCTGAATGGGGTTCGTTTGCAGTATAAGAGACAACTCGCTTCCTCGGCCTGATATTTGATGCGAAACTGAACTGGAAGCATCATATATCAGAGCTCGTGCAGCGCTGTAAGAGAGACTTAAATGTAATCAAGGTCCTTGCTCATCTTCGATGGGGGCGGACCGCACGACGTTAATAAGAATATTGTGTGCCTTGGTTCGCCCGAAGATGGACTACGGAGCGCCGTGTACGGTTCGGCGAGGAAGTCGTGGCTACTGCCTCTGGACAGAGTCTTTCAGCAAGGACTCCGAATTGCTCTCGGTGCGTTTCCAACCACCAACGTCAGCTCACTGTACGTAGAGGCTGGCGTTCTGCCAATGCAGCACCGCCGGGAGCAAATGGCTCTGTCCTTTACAGAGGCAGTCAAGGCGAAGCCACGTCACTTCCTCGGAGGTGAGTTTTTTGGCCAAGGAGCCATTCGGCGGAGTACGAATGGCTCAGTACACGGACTCGTCCGTTACCAGTCAGGGCTCGCGAGATTCGTCGGAGGATTGGAGCAGAAGAAGATGAGATCCTCGAGTGGAGCATCCCTGAAATTCCACCATGGAGAAGACCACCATAGGGATGTCCACTCGGCTCGCGAGCTTACCTCGGGATTCGACACCTCCCGAGGTATACAAGCAAGGACTCTTGGAGACTCTCGCCCGGTACCCTGGCAGGAGGGTCTTCTACACAGATGGATCAAAGACAGAAGATGGGAGCGGCTGTGCCATGCACTCATCGACGGAGGCCAAAGCATGGACATTCCCCTCGAGCTGGTGTATACACAGCCGAACTGAAAGCGATTGAGAAGACCCTCGCATATTGCTTGGAGGAGGACTCTACAGAAGGGATCGTGATTTGTTCCGATTCCTTATCGTCCCTCCAGGCAATCAAGAACAAATTCAGCGACGATCCAATTATTAGCCAGATTTATGACCACGTGTCCTTTTTACGCTCTAATGGTCGACACGTGGTCCTAGTATGGGTGCCGGGGCATGTCGGCATCGCAGGAAATGAAGCAGCTGATCAAGCTGCCAAGCGTGCGTCCATAGCCGGAAGGGTGGAGGACGGTTCTATCAGATGGGACGATGCCAAGACTGCTTTAGTCAACGCAGTCTGGCGCGCGTGGCAAGCCACGTGGGACCTCTCCTCCACCCTGCTTAGAAGAATGAAGAGAAACGTAAGAGAAAAGATCACGGCACTGTCCAAGTCAAGAAGAGACAGTGTCGTGCTTACGCGTCTTAGACTTGGGCAGACGCAGTTGACGCACGGGCACCTTCTCCAAAATGAACGTGCCCCTCGATGCCGATCTGCAACAGAGAAGCGCTGACAGTGACTCACATCTTTGAAGATTGTGAGTCACTTGCCGAGCTGAGGACGACTTGCGGAGCACCGGCGAGTGCAGCAGTCGCCCTCACCGAGGAATCTCACCGAGACTCAGTTCTCACCTTCCTGCACAGAGCAGGAATCTATGAAGCAGTTTAGATTCAGCAAAGTAGTTAGCGAAGGATTTTAACTAGTTTAAGTTAGGTTACGGTTTTTTATTCTGAGTAAGGTCACCGTTTGTCGTAACTGCTCATCCGGCAATATGTTTAAACCGGTTGGTGGGCAGGCTTCCCTCGCTGGACGAGGGGATACGGCACTCGGCTTTTAACTAGGTTAGATAGTTTAGACTGTGATCTACCTAGGTTTAGTTAGTTTAGATAAGGGGACGGTAGTTAATGCTCACCTCGGCAGTTTTTTAAAACCGGATGGGCGCCCACAGCATAGCTGGAGGAACTACTGTCCAAACCTTGTGATAATTAGTTTTAGTTAGGTCAGGTCTAGTAGGATCAGTCCCGGCAATTTGTTCCAACCGGTTGGCTGGTACGCTAGACATTTGTGATATTAGGCTAGGTTATGTAGATATTTTTAATTAGAATTAGGTATTTATTTTAGGAGATAGGTCTAGATAGTTAAGATAGGGACCAACCACCGAACCACTATCCCGGCAGTATGTTCCAACCGGCTCTGGTGATCCTCTGCGGAGGCGGTGGCGGTTATTGTGATATTTTGTGATATTAGGTGTTAGTAATTTAGGTTAATTAGAGTTAGGCCTGCTTGCAGGGCTGGGCTGCGTCAGGGTCAGTCTCGGTTATTTGTTAAACCCGAGTTCTGATCCGTCCTTCAAGGGAGCGCAGTCCAGATAGGAGGATAGGCTAGTCAGTGTTAGGCCTGTTCACAGGGCCGGCTGTGTCTCAAAAACACAGTCGGGACTTTGCTGGATCTTTATCGACGAGAAGTACAACCGCCCAGAAGATTTAACAGCTGAAATGTTCTTGGGTGTGACGGAGTCATCGGTGCTCAGGGCGGGTGCCGCGTCGGGAGGTCGTGCGGCTACTGTTGGGGTGTCACTGTCGTCGTGGAGCCTGAGCTTGGGGCCTTCCCCTTGTCGGAGAGGGAAGGGTCCCGAGCCACGGGTAAATCGATAGGCTGGGGCACCTACGCAGAGCGGCTTCCTCTTGGGGTGTCTCGCGTCTCTGGGTATTGGTGACCTTCTGATCGCTCGTGGACATCATCGCCGCCAACCAAACATCAACGTCAGCATCTTCCACCGTTAGGTCTTCGCCTTCGGCTCACTGTCTGGAGCAGAAGCCGTGAGGTAAGTCATGGGGGGTTGTAATCCCAGTCTCTGCACCCATCATATTCACAGGTGATGAAGTGTCGGAGCTGGGATTGTAGGGACGGATGCTAATGCCCCTGACAACTGTGGGGTCAGTATCTATGTCAAAGGTCTTTTTTTTGGAGGCGGCCGAAATGGCGGGCTCCGTGACTGGTCTACCCCAGTCAGCGGGTCTATTGCTCAATAGATTTAGGCTTATTGTCGGCAATCAGATCGCGCGGTTTTAGTGAGAGTAGTGGGGCAATTCCTAGTGGTAGTGGAATGCCTGTCAGTCCTCACACTCCGGCGGCATCAGCTTTTTCCATTTTTTTGACCTTCCGAAAAAAAAAAAAAAAAAAAAAAAAAAAAAATATAACATAACCCTCGAAAATATAACTAATTCTCGATAACCTCTCTAATAAAATAACAAATATAACACCTCCTAATAACTAACTAATAACTAACTAATAACATAACACCTCTCTAATAACCTAATAACCTCACTAATATATAACTAAACTAATAACAAATATAACTAATAACCTCTCTAATAACAATAAACTAATAACACTAATAAATAACAAATATAACTAATAACTCTAATAACCTAATAACTAATAACAAATATTAATCTCTAATATACTAAATATAACTAATAACCTCTCTAATAACTAACTAAACTAAAACAAATATACTACCTCACTAATAACAAATATAACTAATAACCTCTCTAATAACAAAATATAACTATAAAACCTCTCTAATAACAAATATAACTAATAACCTCTCACAAATAACTAATAACTCTAATAACAACTAATAACCTTATAACAAATATAACTAATAACAATATATAACTAATAACCTCTCTAATAACAAATATAACTAATAACCTCTCTAATAACAAATATAACTAATAACCTCTCTAATAACAAATATAACTAATAACCTCTCTAATAACAAATATAACTAATAACCTCACTAATAACAAATAACTAAACTAATAACAAAATAACTAATAACCTCTCTAATAACAAAATACTAATAACCTCTCTAATAACAAATATAACTAATAACCTCTCTAATAACTAACTAATAATAATAACTAATAACTAATATAACTAATAACCTCTCTAATAACAAATATAACTAATAACCTCACTAATAACTAACTAAACTAATAACAAATATAACTAATAACCTCTCTAATAACAAATATAACTAATAACCTCTCTAATAACAAATATAACTAATAACCTCTCTAATAACAAATATAACTAATAACCTCACTAATAACTAACTAATAACAAATATAACTAATAATAACTAATTCCCTCACTAATAACAAATATAACTAATAACCTCTCTAATAACAAATATAACTAATAACCTCTCTAATAACAAATATAACTAATAACCTCTCTAATAACAAATATAACTAATAACCTCACTAATAACAAATATACTAATAACTTCTCTAATAACAAATATAACTAATAACTTCTCTAATAACAAATATAACTAATAACTTCTCTAATAACAAATATAACTAATAACTTCTCTAATAACAAATAATAACAATATACTAAACTAATAACAAATATAACTAATAACCTCTAATAACAAATATAACTAATAACCTCTCTAATAACAAATATAACTAATAACCTCTCTAATAACAAATATAACTAATAACCTCTCTAATAACAAATATAACTAATAACCTCACTAATAACAAATATAACTAATAAACAAATATAACTAATAACTTTACTAATGTCGCTTGATATAATCTCCTTAAAGTAGCTAATGTGCTGTTCGATTCGGGAAAGTCTGTTTTCTCCATTTCAAAAGTTATTTCGTAATTGCTATAACTTAAAGTGAAACAACTTTTTATTAGTGACTAATTAAATTTTGCAAGTTATTCTGTGATTTTTATTAGCATTAGCAATTTATAATAATTTTTAATTTAATTCTCTATGTTTTTACTAATGTTTTCGTTACAATCTAGATAGCGAATATACATAATAACCAGTTTGTTTTAAAACATATTTCATTGTTTTACATTCAACCATAATATATAATTAAATTTAAATACTTTAAAATCCAACTCATTAATTTATTATTTAAAACAAAATGCATAATAATACAGTTACTCATGAAATATAAATTAAACGTTAGTATAAAAAATTTAAAGATTATACTTCAAGTTATTTTAGTAATTACTTGTAACATTATTATGCACGCGATTTAAATATCGTTAATATGTTTTATAATGACAGTGTCATATGATTTAGTCATTTATTTAAGTTTTTCCAAATCAAGATAAGGAAATGGATAAATGTTTATTTTAAAGAAACACAGAAAACATTCTTGATAAATAAATGATTTAAAATATAAACTAAAATTGACGAAAAATGTTTTTTCGATGATATGAAAATGTTTGAGTATACGAGAGCCTATCATGTCAAATAAAAGTAAAATGATACGAGTGGTATAGGTCATATCACTCGTATTATAAATAATTTACAGGCCGTAAAATTATTCATGAGCATTTATAAATTACTTAACCCATGTATATTTTAATATTTTTCTTTTCTTTCTTTCAAATTTTACTTTTCCTCATTTATACCGTATGTATAAAGGAAATGCATTATGTTCCCACTACAAGTTCGAAACCGGGATTATTCGTTAGATCTCTTGAGTGGTTTTCACAAACTCGTCTGCCTGTATGTGCGTATATGTTTGTGTGTGTTTTTGTTATCATCAAAGATCCCAGTGTGTTTATGCTAAAGAGTTGAAATTTACGGAAAATAATTTTTTTATGACGTCATTAACCAGGTTTGACGACAGCAAAAGTTGGACAATCTATAGACCATAGAAAAATGTTTCATGGATTTGAACTATAGCATACATGTAGTCATACATAAGACTAACACTGTCAAGTTTTATTATCAGCATTAATTAAATTTTCATCGAAATAACATGCATACGTTTTATGAGACATTGTAAAAAATCTAAAAATAATCTATAATACGACACACGGCCAAAATCAGTTGACAGCGTGGGAAAATAATGCGAGGGAGCCAATAAGGTTAGTCCAGGGTGTTAAACTACGTCCTCATTTTCAAAACAGGCCAACCCTTTGGTAAATCAACACTATTTTCCCGTGCTGTCAAGTAATTTTAGTCGTTTGTCGTACTTTAATTGAGTACAATTTGGTACAAATAGATCCGTGGATGTACTTTCATTTCGCGATTTTTTATGAAATGAACTAGGAAATCTACGGTTTTTGCTGAATCAATAATGTTAAACAGCATTTAGCTTGGTCAGTACCTAAATGGGTAACCGTTGTAGTAAAACGAAGAAAATAAGAAAGTTAAGAAATACGGGAAAGTTTTAAATTGTTTGTCTGAGGACAGTAAGTGGAGCGAAGCCAGTCTGAAGACGGGCTGCAATATAATTTAGGTATTGTCACAGAGTTTTGAGAATGAGCACAGCGAATCCGATATGGTGAGGAAAAGTTCCGAGGTATCATATGAAAAATGTGTTAAAGAAGCCTAGTTTGTTACTTGTTAATAATAAATTTGATAACACATATTAAATAAAAACATAGTGAAGTAAATAATGAAATCAATGATTTTCCCGTATCGAAGGATCAAGTAGCATAAAAATATTAAAAATTTCTTTTGAGAAATATTATCTTTTAATATGTTTTATTAAATTTTTATCTCTACTAAAAATTCATTTTTTGTGTTTCTTTATGATTAAACTTATAATTTATTACGATTTTTTTATTATTTTTGAAGATAAAATATTTAGTATATAGAAAAGTTAAGGTGCTTATTGAAGCACGAAGCGTGTAAAATGCTTCAGTAAAAGTAAAGTAGTTATAAAAAATCCAATGAAATTATCTTATCTTTTGAGCAATTTGGACTTAAAAAATGTTGCACGGAATTAGATGGATCACTTCTATGTTTTTATATTGTGCTACTTATTGTTCTTATTTTCTTTTTAAGCTTTTCCATCTCGTTTAAAGAGAGAGAAGCGTTATAGAAGCAACTATTTTAAAATATTTGTTTGCATTAGGATTTGATTTTGAAAAATTTATAATTGAGAAACCGTGTTTTTTATGTGATCACAGTGCTTTAATGATCGCAAACCACTATACTCTTATCCACAGTTTTGTTTCAAACTTATGTTAATAAAGTTTATATTTTTATTTATATCTGTACTGATTATATATGACTTCAACTCATGTATTCTAAGTGAGTACATGTTGTAATTAATTACAGGAAAACATGTTCCATTTTTGTATCATCAAAAACTTAGTATATTCATTTCTATTCTTATTATATATGTCTTCAACTCATATAATCTAAGTGAATGCATGTTGTAATTACTGGACTTCAGCGCTGCAAAAATATATGCTTTATTTTATTATATTTATCTTAATGCATGCTATAATATGATCGCATAGATATGCATGACAAGCCATGCGATCACACTCCTTGCTTACAATCCTTTTACTTAAACTTAGACTTAGTCTAGTTGTGCTATCCGGAAATTTTTTTCCGGACACATTTTTAAAATTCATACAACGCGGAAAAATGTTTAAATCAATTGGAAATGTAGCACACATGCAACCATGTAGAAAAAAACGTGCCAGGGTTCATCTCATTACCAGCATCATTTCAAGTTTTATCGAATGATTTGTGTACGTTTCTTAAAAAAAAAAAAACAAATTTTAAATCCTACAGTATAAAATTTGTGATTTTTATCTTCTTAGTACGAGCAAAGCGAGTTCAAAGTAGTGAGGATGAGCGTAACGAATCTGATGTGATAAAGAAAGTTCTAGGTACCCCGACCCGAGTTTTTGAACTTTTTTTATAGAACTGAAATTTTGTTCTGTCAATTTAATTATATTATTTTATTGATATTATTGTAAGTCCATCATTATATGTCTTGTTAAACCCCAATTCATTAATGTTTTTACTTAAGATTTCTATAGATATGGTACTAGACCATATCTATACCTATTTTTTTAACATTGGTATATGTCTCATGTTTTAGAAATCTGTAAAGATTTTTATAAACAAAAAGAATAAATTTATATTATATATAAATTTCCATGGTGCATTATGACTCTAATTAATGATTCTTACTCCTTACTTTTCTTTAAAAATAATTTTGCAATTTTTTATTCGTTTTCTAAGAGGGTTATAAAAATTGGGGTAGCGGGGCGGGTACTTTCCCTCTCTACAAAACCCTTATTTTCACCTGATAAATATTAAAATAGATGCTACCCACCTCTATGAATTTTGCATATTTGAAAAATTGTGTCGGACTTTTTTTATATTTCTTTTTTATTCAGTGAAATTGAGCTTAAGAAAAAGTAATGTAAAGAATTTTAAATAAAATGAAAGTCCCCATATTTTTTTACACGGGATAAATACCTTGTTGGCATTTTATAAATTCCATTTTTTAAAAGTATTTACTTATATTATTAAATTGGATCTAAATTTAATATCAGTGAACTTAAGAAAAAGTAACATGAATAAATTCAATTTAAAAATAATTTGACCGTAATTATATATTTTTTAAATTATTCCATCCTATTTTACATTTTTTTACCTGGGATTTTTTTATTTGCTTACTTATATAATTGATAAGTAAGCAAATAAAAAAATCCCACATACTTATAAATATCAGAAAATAAATGCATAAATAATTCTTGGGCGCATTTAATATCAATTGAACTAGTTTTTTTGTAAACTAGTTTACAATAAATATTATTTAAGAATTAAGTTTAATGAACTGTGAGAAATCTTTATTAGGAAAAATAATAATAAAGACAGCAGTCCGAGTTTTGTTAGTTTGATTTATAAATTAAACTAACAAAACTCTGTCTTATTTTTTCCAAATATATATATATATATATATATATATTATTATATATATATATATATATATATATATATATATATATATATATATATATATACACATACATATATATATTTATGTGTGTATGTACAGTAGCGGTATTTGCAATTACAGACGTTAGACTCTCTTTTTTTTTGCTTTTTATAACATTTTCTATTGAATAATACAACAACAAAATTATTGTTACACGTATTAATGTTAATTTAATTTAAGTGGCAAGATAAGGCATGTAAGAGGAACAATCTTTTTACATGCCTTCTAAACGTTAGAAATCAAAGCGTTTCTCTCGTTTCTAAGTAATTAAATTTTTGAACTAATTTAATTTGAAAAAAAAATGATCTAAATAGTTGAACAATGAACTAATTAAATATCATTACGGCGAAACAGAGGATACAGAAGTACAATTAATATAACACTAACTACAAGATTTTATTGGCCTATTTTTTGTATTGTTAGTTTTAATATAAAAACCTATTTGTAACACTGAATAATTTTTTGTTGTGTGTTTTTATATGTTATTATTTAACTATGACTTAAATTTTTGTTTATTTAGTTCTTATAATTGGCACTTATAATTGCTATAAATATTTCTCTGAAACGATTTTAATTGACTCTGATAAATATTATTTTATGAATCGAGTTGTAATAAAAAATCTGTTGTATGGTTTAATTATTTAAATGGTATTTTAGATGAGAATTTGTGTAAAGACAGGTGCACTTTCCCTGTATTTAATAATAAATGAATATAATAATAAAACTGTTAAAATTAAAACAATAATACCACTGTATGCCTTGTTTTTCACTTGTTTGTGCAAACAAAATGGCCCCGTCAATATTACTTTTGCTTCCTTATCCCCTACGAGATGAAGCATTGCAATAAATGATAATGGATTGATAAATGTGCCACCACTTTTTTTATAAAATTTTAAATTTATAAAAAATTGAATAAACGTTTCAGCCAAATTGAATAAAAGTAATATGTATGTATTTATATACTCGTATGAATTTTTGTGGGATTTTCTTGTGAACACACAAGGGCAAATGGTTTGGCCTAAAATTTGGATTAAACGGAGGGCAAAAATTGGGTACGGGGTACCCTGGAACTTTTCTTCGTGACATTGGATTCGCTACACTCATTCTCCGTACTTCGTATTCGGTTCGCTCGTCCTCAGAATATACAAGTCGTTCAATTTATCCTTTAACACATCTTCGGACTCGCTTTGTTTGTCCTTAGATAGTATATATATCCGTTTTATTCCCAGGAGTCACCCTTCCAGGCCCTGAACACAATCGATGCTGCTTAACTTTTATGATTCAACAAAATCATAGATATACTTGTCTTATTGAAACTTAACTTAATGCACTTATTTATTACGTAAAGGGTGTACTAAATTTTGACTCAATTGGGTTTTTCCCAGATTTTTTACAATTTTTATAAATCGTACAAACGTCATTTGATAAAAATTGAACTAATGCTGATAATGAGATGAAAATCGGGTCATATTTTAGTCTTTTACATCCGTCCCAAATCTCAATCCGATAGCATTATTTTTCCGCGTTTTATGATTTTTCAAAATGTTTGCTATCATTTTTATGGGTTATTGATGTCATAAAAATATTTTCTGGATGGACCAACTACTCCTATAGACTGATTCTCGTACAACGTTTCAACTTTCTAGCATAAATACACAGGGAGCTACGATGTTAACAGACACACACACATACGCGCACACAGACACACACATCAGACATACAACTTTTTGAAAACCACTAAGGAGGCCTTAAATACCTGAAACGGATAATTCCGTGACATTTCAGTTTTGAATTTTTTTAACACAATTCTAATTTACCTAATGTATTAATGAGTAAAAGTACAAATTAGGTGAAGAACTATAGTGAGCGTTAATAGAGTTCATCTTGATAAAAGAGGAAGAAGTCTCTCCACAAAAATATATTTCTTTAAAGCAAAGCGCTTTCAATAGCAAACCTAACAAGAAGTCATCATCAGATTACAAATTAGGTTGTACAAAAAAACTGATCTGGTTAAGTCCTATTCATTAATTTTAAAAAATAGTCCAAAAACCGCTAGTAACTTATTCTCTACAAATATATAATCGGACTTAACAGCCCACTTGCAAAATCAATTATTAATTTATTATAGATAATTTGAGTTATCTCTTGGATCTGACCTGATACCAAACCCTCTCTTTTTCTGTTAACCGTCCTCAAAATATAATTTTTAGTAATCATGCTATAATAAAAAAATCCCATTTACCAATAAAAAAAAGTTACTTCTATGATATAAACTGATATTAATTAACTTTCATTCACGATATATATTTTTAATAAAACTTATAATTATGGAATAAAAAATAGGTTAAGGTAGTTACTAATCTGATAAAAAGTTGTTTTTTTACTTTTTTCTACTAGTAAAGGGAAGATTCAGATTAACATTTAATTATTAGGAGTTAAAAAGTTTTATTTCTAATATCAGAAGTGGAATAAAAAGAAAATTGGTTAAAGAAAATATTCTAATAACAACTGGGAAAATGAACAAATTTTTTAAGATGGCGTGAGGACTTTTTCAGTTATTATTTTTGGGAAACAAACAAACAACTGTATTAAAAGCCTCTAAATTCTTAGTCCCTTGGATTTTTACTTTTATAAACTTACCCGTGCCATTAAAAGGGAAAGAATTTTAAGGAAATTGTCTTATATTCGTGCAAGAGAGTTAGAAATAAGAGAAAGAAAGGGTTTTTTGGACGCGATTTGATAAAACTTAGACAATTAAAGCTCCGGTTATTGTGCCATAGAAGTTTTATACTTAACTGTGGTGAAGTTTTACAGTATTTTAAAGGGGGGGGGGGGTATCTCCTAAAATACTAAGAACCTTGTACATTTTTAACAACTATTAACTCTTAAATCCGTTGTAGAAAATCTCAGCCATCTACAGATTCTTACTCTTTTATTAGTATAAATAAATTTCTTAAAAATGGTCTAAAAACATCCATTAACACGAATGTGTTAAACTGTTATTTTCTTACCTCTAAATATGTGTTGTACAACTTTTATATTTCATTTTCTCAAATGTTAGAGGTAAGTATGAAACGAATTCTTTAAAATAGCTGTTATATTCTTTAATAAAAAGTAATTAGAATGTTATATGTGTTAAACATGTGAGTTATGACTTAATAACACAAAACATTTGCAAACGCGCTATTAATATAATATTTAATAATTTATTTAAATTTTTTGACTCTGAAAAATAAGATATTTATCTTAAAATAGTTGAAATAACTGAAATAAAAGGCAACAAACATATTATAAAATATTTTTTTTGTTTATTGTGGAGGTTAATTATACATTATTAGCTCAACGCAACCATAAAAAATAACAACAATGATACAACATAAAGATAGTATAGCAATTTGTGTTATGACTTTTTTGTTATGATAAGAATAAACAAAAGCCCTTCAGCCTCATGGTCAGAGCACGACCTCGGTATTTTGTGCCCCCCGCATCTTCCAGTTTTCGCTTCGCTTCCATTTGGTTGTTGCTTTATGTCAGTTTGTTACATACTATTTTGCTAATCTGCAAGGCTGTTGATAAGCGTTCTGGCTATTAATGAGGTTGATTTTTTCACTAATTTTCATAGTGTTACGAAAAAACGTACGGAAAGTTATCGTGAGCGATAGAAATGCCTGGGGACAAAATCATACATACTCACATACCTACAGACACACTCACAGATATGTGTGTGTGTGTGTGTGTGTGTGTGTGTGTGTGTATATATATATAATATATAATTATATATATATATTATATATATATTATATATATATATATATATATATATTCTTGATCAGTGAGTCTTTCTCCTTAAAAAATCAACTCTCCTCCCCTCGGACCCCTAAAGCTCGTTTTTCTTGTAAATTCTTTGAAAAAAAGGAGGAATGACTCTTCAAAAAATAATTTTATAATAAACGATATGCAAAAAAATGAGAGGAGAAAAAGTATAAAATGTTATTACAGCAGAATTTTTATTTGCAGATTGTGAGAAATGAGCTCTGCATTTGATGCAGAAATAACATGGATTTAATTATATAAAAATAAAATATGTAATTATTTATTTATAATTCATCTCATGAGTAATGGACATTTAATGTCGAAACTAAAAATAATTAAAATTAACACCTGGTTAATGTTTGGTTTAAAAAATATGATTAACGAGACTATTACATTTAAAATTATGCTTCAAACATTTTTATATATAATTTTATAATATTTGTTTTATTTATATATAAAAAATGTCTGTAATTTGTTTACTTTTAACTTTTTCGTAGAAATGAGTAATAGTAGAAAAAGTAGGGGACAGAAGGGTCCTCCCTGTATACCCTAATAATGACCTTTTCTGCTATTTGGTTGATGGGTATATTCCGTGTTAGTAACTTTAGCACTTCACCACCTTATCAACTATTACATCAAAATATTACGAAACTATATAGATAATGCTTTGTTTTATGCTTTAGCTTCATTAATCTTTACTTAGAGCCGATTTTTTTACAAAATATTCATAAGTATGATTTAGCTTTAATGTCAAAATCATATTTTTTATAAGGAACTTTGAGTGCTTTTATACTATAGATCATTACATTCTTCTGTAAAACTAGGACTATACTTATTTTTTATAATATTAAAATAACAGTAAAATTATTGCTATTCTTAAGAAGATCTGTGCATTCTTTATGCTTAAATCTTTAGAATAAATGTTACCATTATAGAAACCTTGTAAAAATGCGTGTAAGGAGGTTTAAACAACTGGTGACTTTTTATTTCTATTTATATATCGATTATGTGTTTGATACATCTTTCGAGCAAAGAAATGACTCTAGTCAAAATGAAGAACCGGTGAAATAGTGTTGGTCCAGTGAATGGTTGTGGTCTGTGCTAAAATGGTGACTCCACTATCACTATCACTATTTTAAGACCTATGTATTAAGTGAAGAAGCCTCTAGGCTTAGCCGCATATCTTATGGGATAATAGGTATTAAGATAGAAAATAACTTTACTATTTCAAGATAAATTTAAAATTAATGTTGTGACTGAATTAAAGTAAAAATAACAACTGCATTTACTGTCATTAAAATTAAAAAATGTCATGAAATATAAATGATTAAGCCTGTTCTATTTTTAAATTCTTCACACGGTTGTCTCTTTGAGTGTTAAACAAATTAATATTTTAGTACATATCTTATAAATTTTAATAAAATAAAATTAAGGTATCTCACATCTTGACCGTTTAACATAAATAGTGCAGCATATGAGAAAAATCAGGTTATTTGTAACATTATAACGAGATAGTTATAGTAAAAATATTTTTTTAAAGATATCTTAAACGTACAGACTCGAAGATATCCAATGTCTAATTTAATCCAATGCTTGTTAAGAGATGTTCGACCCTATTCCTCTTATAAAAATTCTGAAGATAAATTTTTATCTAGATAATTTAATGCGTGAACGAATTATAAATATATGTTTTCATAGCGACGATGGAGAGATAGAGGAATTATTTTATCACTCGTGAGTTTTCTTTTATAAAAAACTAAAATTAATGTCCAATATAATTTATGTACTTGTTCTATATGTTTTAATTCTGTATTCTTTTTTTTTAATGACTGTACCTTATTTTGGGCCAAAGAACAGAATTTCGTTGTCCATTTTCTTAATAATAAATTATTATTGTTTAAATTATTATTGTCCGTGAAGACATTGTATTTCTTCGTTTTCTCATTAAAGTGTGTTGATTGTCTTCTCTATTATTACTACTTGTTGAACAAGTTACTTGAATATAATGCATATTTTGTTGATTTTTTTATTTATTGATTTTATTTGAACCATTAATCGTTCTTTCAATTGTTCATTATCAGATGTTTATTTGACTTCTTACCCTTACTGTCTTTGTGTTTTTTCTTATTTTTGAACATATTTTGTTGTTGTTATTTTAAGGCACCTGTTGTTTTGCTTAAATAAAATTTAAATATCACTATTATAAGTAGACTATATAAGACGGAAATTCTTAGATAAATGCTTTTTTTTTTTATTTAGATAAATGCTTTAATTTTTCATTCTGCCATGAAGGCTCATTTTAAACCTTGTTTAATCTATTTAGTATAAAGGAATATAGTATAATAGAGTAACAGAAGATGATATAAGAAATAAGGGCGAATTTGAGAATTAAAGTCTAAAATAATTATACTTCTAAACTAGTGCAATGTTAAAACAGACCTTAAATTATGCAGAAGTAAAATTTTAATATAAGCGCAGTCTGAAATGTGTAATATTTTGCTTGAAACCGCATCTATTTCAATTTCAGTTAATTTGACCCTGACTTTATCCGAATAGCCTTAGGCTTTAGTATTTATTGTGTTATTAAATATAGGTTGTCTAATGAAAAGAAAAAAGAAAAGAGTCTCTCCATAATTATTATAATTAATTATTATATAATAACAATAATTATAATCATCGTTAGTATTATTATTATTTATAAATAATTATGAGCAACTCCACTGGTGCTTATTTTAAATCATAAGTTGTCTAATCAATATCTTTTATTTGTTCCGAAATAGATGCAACTGTCAACTATTATTTCTTTAATTATAAATAAGGAGTTCTTAACTCGACATTAGTTTGATTCCTAAAAATGTATGAAGTATATTTATATTTTTAATTCAGGTATATTTTCTTAAAAATAAATGTGTAAACAAAATATAAAATTAAACTCATCAATTGCACCTGCATTAAATGTGAAAAAGCATTAGGTGAAAAATTATTAAAAATAATCTGCTTTTGAATGCAGTACAAATAAAATATTTTTTAACTTAAAATAAATGTAATACTAATAAATATAAATCAGAGTTCGACCCACATATTTCACTTGGAGTTTGTTTTTATTTAGATTAAAAACTGGCTCTGGCACATTATAGACTTTGAATTATTTCTAGATATTTGCTTCTTTTATGTATAAATTAAAACCAAACTTTTTGCCTCTGAGTAATTGGAAAAATAAAACTTAAATTATACAGGGTTTTTTTTTAGAATTTATTTAAATAAGCTCAATTCTCAATGCGATATCCGATAACAAAGGTAGTTGGAGTTTAATTAGGTTGATTTTTTTAAACTAATTTATATCTGAATTTAATTTACTTTATTGCTTATTTATTTTTATATAAATTTAGTTTGAAATGTGTAAATATCGTGGCCAACTTGATTCTAATGACTAGGTTATTTTTGGAATAAAGTTATATTATATAAAGTGCTAAATATCGACGTTATGAAATCTGTTGCAGAATTACTTCTTCAGTCTTTACTTACCATTTTGCGAAGTGTATCCATCAGCTAGTGTATACCATCAGCTTAAAGTATATTTCTACAGCCGGTGGAAGTAAAGTAAATGTTTTATCGGCCTAGCAATAAAACGTTCATTTTTAGTTTAGCCCAAAAGCCAGGCCTAAAAAATGTGACTCATTTTGTAGTACTTCAAACCAAATTTTTCTGAAAATACTTTAAATTATGAAGGAAAACCATAGTCTGCCTATCCCGAGTGGAGCCCTTCGAGTGAGCCCTCGCTTGCTCTAAATATTAGGAAATCGCCTGTGCAATTCCTGTGCAATTGGCTCCCTGAAGTACATGCGTAAAGCTGATAAAATTTTCTATAAAACGGGTGTATTTTTGCCAAAATCAGAAGATAACATAAAGTTATTACATTTGTTAAATGGCCAAAAAATGCACTACATTTCTTTTCCAAGAATTCACTTACTTTGCATAAATAAACCATTTTTTGGTGTTTTTAAAAAGCCTAACCTATTGTTCATCCGATTTCGATGATTAAACACTCGTTTTTTATAAAAAAATGTATCAGCTTAAAAAATGTTCTCTTCATGTTTTGCACACGACCCACAGGGAACCACTTATTTCAAGAAAACTGAAATATAAATGCGAAATCATATGAAGGGCTCCACTCTGGATAGGCAGACTATCATAATTAAGGTATACTTATAGAAAAAATTGGTTAAAAGTAGGCACATTTTTTCAGGTCCAACTCTTGGACTTTACCAAATTATAAAACTTTAAATTTTGGGAATTTTAAAATAAGAAATAATTTACACACATGTAATTGTCGTTTACATGTAATTTTAAGTCAATCGTTTACTTATTAGGTGATTTTGTATAACTACTTCTGGCGCATTTTTCTCTGCAATACTTCTTATAATTACATCTTGTAATAAATTATTCGTGGTATTTATTTTTAGACATTACAAAATGATACTTATTTTTAGACCCAGGAAAATTATAGTTTTTCTTTATTTGGCTATTCAAGGCGAGAATATGAATCAGTTTTCTCTTTTACTTTAATTATTAGATTAGCTTTAATGTATTTGTCGGACAAAAAAAGTTCAAAACCAAAAATATTCAGCAAAATTTCCTGTACAAAACAGGTATGCTCCTCGGGTTTGTTTTGGCCTGCTCCGCTGTTTCTTGGGTCACTTTTGTACCTTCAAGTCTTTTTATTTTACTAACTAACTGTGATAATACGCGGATCATGGAGGTAGGAGATCTTCTCAGCTACCTCTCCACCCTTTAGTACCATCGAACCCAAGTTATGTCATAAAGGTAATCTTCCTAGCGATATACATACATATATAAACCGGTCTCAATCGATTTAGCTTCCTATCTACTTTACAATATGACACCTTTTTTCAACGCAATTTTAAGTTTCAAAAAAACTTATTCGTTTCATGATGTCATAGATTTTTTACAAACAATAAACTTTGTAACCTTGCTAACATCTCGCCGAATGCCAAGTTTCGTGTTGAATGGAGAAAGCCTTCGAAAGTTATCGCGTGCCACACATAAGGTTAGAAGCTATTGCACACATACACGCACTTACACTGAAATGTGAGTCCCTATCCGTCAGATAAAAAACTTAGTCAAAACATTACGAATTTCATGTAAGTCTTTTTTAAGTGTTTTATTTTTAAAAATTCTTTAAATTTTTTTTTGCCCGGATTATCCGCTTCGACATCTAGGTCCTTAGCGGTAACCACTCCATCCACCCGCGGTCTCTTACATCGGATATTCCCCCCAACTAACCCTGTTGGAGGTATCTCCTGTGTTATCAAACTTTAAAATAACTACGTGTAGGTGTAATTTTTATTATAGTTTTCGGAAAATCCCAATTTAAACCTACAAGTTACCCGTAGTATTACCTAGTGAATTATAAGACCGCGCCGCAAAACTGTATTATCTCAATTTTTCTATTTTAATCAATATATACTTGATTTAATTTATATATTTTATATCAATTTAAATTTATAATGTATATTTTTAATCAAATTATACTCTTTACGTGTGTTTTTCTTGTCCTGTCAGAATAAATGTCTCGTTGTATCTTGTGTTTTTAATTTAATTCTCTGGAACATGTAATTGAGTGACCCCGTATAAGTGAATATGCAATAATGAAGTGAATATGCATTCACTTCATTATCGAAGGGTATGTTTCCTATCTCCGACACCCCAGGTACAACAGATGTTGGCGCCTACACTCTGTTGTACTGACCATAACAATGCAGGGTCCTGGACGTGATCAGTGGCTTGGGTTCTGCACACTGATCAGGAACGTGGTAGAAAGCGACCTCGAAAAGCGAGTTCAGGACTGGATGAAGAACATCAGACACTTGGTCTCCGCAATCTGATGTTTCAGGACGTGTAGCTATAAATCAACAGAGAGAAAGGATATTTGTTGTTGTCGATGTTTCAGTGGGAATATTAAGAGGTGCGTGTAGATAAATAAATAAATAGGACAAAACGAGAACATAAAATTTAACCTAGTATCACAGCGTAGGAGGTGCCACACAGGGTTTTAACAAATAGCCGCTGTGTGGCGAAGCATACTTAACCTAGGAAACTAAGGCTAAGATGAAATTTACCAACTACACTTACTAACTAGGGACTACTCTATACTTGTGATATTGAGTATATCACAAGACTTAGAAACTAGTAACACAGTATTATATTTAAATAAATAATTTAAATTTTAAACTTTAAATTTATTATATACTAGCAGTGATACCCGTGCTTCGCACGGGCGTTAAAGAAGTAAATAATGTTTTATACAATCTTTTATCTGCTTATAGTACTACATAGCCAGTAAATCAGTGCACCCTCTAAATAGTCTTTATACTAAATGTAATCAAAATGAAGTAAACTAATAATTTATGCCCCTGTGCACAACTATTCCCATTTGTCTGCTTGTAGCACTACATAGCCTGTAAATCAGTGCATCTAAAAATTAGTCTTTCTACCAAGTTTTAACAAAATCACTGGAAATCCGTGTTTTAAAGTCAGTAAACTGATAAAATTTACAAAAAAACGTAAGTCTGAAGTCCTTTAATGTTATTTTAACTACACCTAAAGATTTTGAGACTCGTACAATTATTATTTCCTGTTCGTAAGTTACTTATAGACATAATTTTATAGACTTATTCCAAGGCGATTGTCAGTTATATTAATTACTTTATTAAGTTTACTGCCCTAAAAAGCTTATTATAGGTCTAAAATTAAAATTATTAGCATCAAAATATTGTAAATGTACTGCTCTAAAATAATAGCTCTAACATGCATGCATGCCTATATATAATATATATATATATATATATATATATATATATATATATATATATATATATATATATATATTTATTGGTTTTTTCTAGACCTACAATGTAAAAACAATTACGTCGGTATTTTCACGAGTTTTAATTTTTCGCTTATTTATTTTAATACAAATGTTACAGTAAAAACATACTTGCTCTCTACTTAAAGGTCCTATGCCTGTCATTAAAGTTAATTTTTCTAATTCACTTATTGTCTGCTGCCGTCTAGAAAAAAATAATTTGTTGAAAGGTCATAATGATCGTTGTGTTTCGAAATTGAGATCATTTAAATGAGCTCTATATGAGGTGTTTACGTAGCTCAAAAATCACTAATACTATTCATTCTCTAAGCGAGGACAAAAGCTATATATTATTAAAAATTAGAACACAGGCGTTAATATTTTCTTTCCAAAGATATTGCTACACAATTTCTGTTCATAACAATGCTTTCTTAGTTCTCATATAAAAATAATGAAAAGTTAAACGGAAAAATATATTTCAGAGTAGTTAATAAACTTTTTGGAAATAAGCCTAACTGCAATAAAAAATAAAAAAACAACAAAGTAATACAAGAACTTTTCGTTCTGCGTTCAGTATTAAATTTTTCGGTTATATTTTGCCCAGTTTTATTTCCTGAGAACTTAAACCCCAAAATGCAATAAGGGTTTAATTCAAACTTACTGGGTAGAAAGAAGTAGTCAGAAAGGAGAAACATTTATAAAAGACCGGTATGTTTATCTAATAATTATTAATTTTTTACTTATACTTATTTGCCCTACACACACGACTACAGCACACTCAACTAACACGCAATAACTACAAACAAGTATGCTAGACACACCTCATCAACAACAGTCGGTAGGAAAAGTATTGTTTTCACTAAACATGGGAAATTAAGATTTCTACTTTTCCCATTCCTATATACCGAATGTTATAAAAAGTGTATTAAGTTAGCGAAAAAATTCAAAACTGGGATCTCAACTAAATAATCCATTTTTTGTGTTTTTAAGACCTCCTGAAATAATATAAAATATATATTAATAATATTTAGACGTTATTAATAGGAAACAATTTAAGACGTTATTAATAGGTTAAGACGTTTAATAGGAAACAATTTAAGACGTTTTAATAGGAAACAATTTAAGACGTTATTAATAGGAAACAATTTAAGACGTTATTAGGAAACAATTAAGACGTATTAATAGGAAACAATTTAAGACGTTATTAATAATTTAGACGTTATTAAATAATTAAAAGATAATTTAGGACAATAATTTAAAACGTTATTAGCTGGCAATAATTTAAGACTGCAATCATTTTAAACTGCGTAGGCTTCCGCGGTTATTATCATGAAGATTTAAGTCTTCCGGAGGTAACCTCATCAATGTAGATGAAGAATTCGACGTTTTGCTTCCACTGTGGGAGGCATCTTCAGGAATGTAGGACATCATGAAATGCATTCTTCATGGACATTGACGCTGTCTCCACCGGGAGACCTAAAGCTTAATAATTTAAACGTTATTAACTGGCAATAATGACTCAGCAAACATTTCAAAAATTCATAACTCGCGGAAAAATTATTTGAAACTGTGCAAGTATATAGTACTATATAAGATTAATAAAGTTGGCAAGTTTCATGTCATTATTAACGTTAGTTCAATTCTTATCAAATGACATGGTTACGTTTTTTAAATCGTTTAAAATCGAAAAATAATTCAATTAAGTTGAAACTTGGTACAAGTGTATCCCTTTATGAAATAAATAAGTATATTAAGTTTTATTTCAATACGACTAGTATGTCTACGGCTTTTGTTGAGCCCCTTATGCTAAGTGAGCAAGGTTAGTGCCTTGATGGTTGACCGCTGGGGATAAACGGATGTTTTTGATGCCTGAGGACTAGCGAAGCGAGTCTAAAGTGGTTGCATGAGAGTAGGGAATCCGATATTTTGAGAATCAGTTTTCAGGTACCCGAATCCGATGTTTTACTCTCATATATTCTTTTTGCAAAATATAATGTTAAAAGAGTATTTTAAATATGAGGGTGTTTGCTTGTTGTGTGTGGACTTTATTCCCTAGGAAGTTAGTTTACTCATTAAAACTTAAAATTCAATCAGGTTAAAATACCCCTAGTATTATAATTTGATATTTTTTAGTTAAAATGTTCCTTGACGACTTTAATTAGACCCTTTTGACAACTTTATGGCTTTTAAAAGTCTAAGTTTAAAATGTTAGATGTATTTTGACTTTTGTTTTGAACAGATAAATATTCTATCTTAAGACCTTTAGTATTTAAATGATTTGAGGAAATATATTTATTTGTTTAGGAAGCGATGAATTAAATGTCAGGGTTTTCACTTCATTTCATATTTTATGAAATGAAAAATATGCATAGTATATATATATTTATGTATATTTATATGTATGTATTTTTATATTGGTTTCATGTAGTACTACATGTGTACTAAATTTGTTATTTATCAAAACATTTTGAAATATTTGCTGAGTCATTATTACCCCCTATTGAAGTCGTTAAAAAAGTATTTTCCGGATAGCATATCCGAAAAATATATTGATCTAGTCTGCAACTGATTGATTTAAAAGCCAAGTTTCAGTTATCTAGCATGAACATAATAGGAGCTACGATGATAACACTCACATTACAGTTAATACACACACAAATACAGGCAGAACACTTTGTGAAAACCGCCCAGGAGGTCGTAAACGCATCTAAAACGTATGAATCAAGTGAATTCCTGGTCGGATTTTAAGTACAAATATAATACTTTTCCTATGTTCCTATGGTGTGAAAGAAGGAAAATAAAAACATATTTAATGCGTAAATTTTTTTATTAAATGTTCTACAGTAAAATACGTAACTCTTAACATTATGAATTGCATGTCTAAATATTTATATAGTATAAATATTTAGTATATATAATAGTAAATTATATTTATATATAATTTGCCCGTTTCAATATTCTCGTAATGGGCAATACGTAATGGGGCCTGAAACATTATGAACAATGTTTGACTAAAAGCTGTATTAAAGAACACTTCATGGTATTGATGCTAATTTCTATACTAATAACCATAGAGTTTATATACTAGAAAGGGCATAGCCTATCTCAATACATAATGAGGCCTAAAACATATTTTTGGAGCTCTCAGGGGCTCCGTGAGCCCCTGTTGTTTAATGAGGTTTTAACCTCATTAAAACCTCCTCCAAGAGTGAGTAATGGTTATAATAAATCAATTATTATCGGCTTCCCGCACATTGATTCTGTTTTGATTTGTATTTTTAACGTTCCACTATATAGTTACAATATTTCTGTTCTATTTATTTGATTTAATCGAATGTGGTCAGGTTATTTTTCTGATGTTCAAAGGTCAACCAATGGAGCCCTTCTAGTAATATATCTCTATACTAATAACATCGTAATAAGTCTTACTCAATCTCTAGTAATATATCTCTATGCTAATATCGTAATAAGTCTTACTCAATCTCTAGTAATATATCTCTATGCTAATAACATCGTAATAAGTCTTACTCAATCTCTAGTAATATATCTCTATACTAATAACATCGTAATAAGTCTTACTCAATCTCTAGTATTGTAATTAGTGGTGGATATTTTCTTACTCGGTTTAAGCCTATAATATTTTCTCCTATATTCTATTATTTAGCATACTTATAAATGTATTTTCTTACAAATCTGTAATAGTTATAGGTGAGTTTAACTAAAAACAAGTGACTATTATACACTACAATTATTAGCTATTACACTTATTACCACCGTTATAAACTTTTAAAATACTTAATTTGTAATCAAGTTTAAAAATCAAAGTGGCTTAAATCACCATAATTTTCAAACCCCTTGGGGACGAAAGATTATAAACGGTTCATTTGACATTGTTGTAATAATATCAATCTTTAATAATTAGGGCTACGATTATTGTTATATATAAAATCATTAATTCTTATAAAATTTTATATCAAAAAGAATTTTAATTTCTTTTAATTGGAATTAGCAAGGGGAATGATGACCCCATGGTTTGAGTATAATAGGGCCCCATTCTTTTAAAATTGTTTATTCTTTTTAAAGAATTTATTCTATTTATTGTGGTCACAGTCGCCCTATTGCCAAAACTAAAAAGAAGAAATCACCTAGGTCGGTTTCTATAAAGAAAGGGGGAACATCATCACTAATTATAATCAGACTCCCTATGATTTGCTTTTTTTCTAAATGTTTATTTATATACACAAAGAAAAATATTTTTAATAGAAAATAATTTAAAAATAAGAGCATCGTTTGAGAGAGAAGAAAAAAGTTTAAAGCCAAAAATAGAAATATAATAAATTAATTTAAAACAGATGTTGAAAATGAGTCAGTGGGAGAAAAATGTGGGTCAATATTTTATTTTCCTATATTAAGAGTAAAATTAAAATGGTTCGTAAAACAAGTTTGTTTATTTTAACACCCTTATGTTATCTTAATTTGTTTGAATAAACAACGTTTCGGTCGAAATCTTAACACAATCTATGTAATAATTTAGAGCACAAAGATCGTTGTGGCGAATAAAAATCATAATTTCTTCATTGATTTGAGTTGTAACTATGTCTATGTTTTTTTAATTGAAAGACATAGTTGTGAGTTATTATCTCACATCATTCCGAGACTATGTGCTATTGGGATTTTTGATTTTTTTTTTTTACATTTTCCGCCACCATCTACATTTTTTACTTTTAAATTGCTTTTCGAGGTTTATTGAAGATGCATTTGGTTATTTAAGTAGACGTATACTAAGGCAAAAAAATTGTAAATGGTGGCAGGAAATGTAAAAAAAATCAAAAATTCCAATAGCACATAGTCTCTGAAAGATTTGAGATATAATTCTCAACTATGTCTTCTGCATAAACAAGACAAATCAAAAATTATGATTTCTTCATAATCAGCCGCAAAGGTCAGCAAGACGAGGAATTTTGTTTGAAATTTTAACATCTGTGTTCAACAAGCGATTCCTTGCTTAAATTTCCAACGCATTCTTTTTTTTTAAGAAAACTTCTAATAAAAATGATAACTTGCTGTCAGAACTTTTTGCTGAAAACCGAAATTCTCGGTTTGCTGTTATTTCAATAAAAAAAGTAATAAAAGGCTCGCTTCACTCGCTAGAATACGTATGTCTATGATTTTACGTAGTAATAATACATAGTGAAAAAGGCTCGCTTCAATTGCTACATTGCGTATATTTATAATAATGAATACAGTAATGATTGGCTCTCTTCTCTCGATAGATTGCGTATATTTATAATTATACATAGTAATAATACATAGTAAGAACAGCTTGCTTTGCTCACTAGGTTGCTTAGGTTACGCAAGATTGCATGTAAAATTAATCATAATAAAAGTAAGAAAGAGCTCGCTTTGCTTGCTGGATTGCGTGAACTTATAGTTCTGTATAAAAATTAGGGCTTGCTTGGCTCGCTAGGTGTGTCGCGTATGTTAATAATTTTACATTATGAAAAGGGCTTAGTATTAGCTTTGCTCGCCAAAATACATTACTGTTGAAATTTCTCGGAATTTGTTGTATAACATTTTTATCCTACTAATTAAGAGCTTTTCAACAAGTTTTTTCGCCATTTTTAAAATAGATGGATATTTTTAAAATTATGAGCATGAAACATATATAACTTTTTTACTCTTTTAAAGCTTTAAATCAACATACAACACCATTTTTTCATGTAACATTTTGTTTCATTTGGTCCGCCATATTCAAATTAATTGTTAGAATATGATCTAAAAGAAAACAGCTCTAACACATAGTTAATTCTACATGCATTCAACATTTTATCAAAATCAGGCAGTTATTACGGCAATCATTGCGACACGTGCAAACAAACATACGTTCCAATCTTCTTAAATGTACGAACTCACTAAAGTTAGTTCAATTATTACTGTGTGTCCTAAAACCTACAAATTCAAATTCGTTGTTTTAGAAACACTTTGTTTTCGACAAATTTCATTGAATTCACTACGCTCATCCTCATCCCTTCATTACTTATTCGCAATTTTACTTCTCTGATAGTTTTATGCGTTTTAAACACAGTCACCCACCTAGTTACCTTCTCGCTTCATACTGATGTAGTACTGATAATACTTACTATATTCGACAAATACCATAGATATACTCGCCGTATTGAAATAAAACTTAGTAGATTTCATAAAGGTATTTATTTATTTAAATTACATAAAAGAATACACTGATGGCATTTATCAATTCAATTGGATAATTATTCGATTTCAAATATAATCACTTTTATGCCATTTGCTATTGGCGTTTTTATGTCATTCAATAAAAAGTAATTTAATGCGGACAATGACACATTTGTTGTTCTCATGAATGACTTCATGCAAGCCAACTTTTAAATCGATTAAACATTTTTCATCGATTTATGAACACTCGACACTATTTTATAATATCATTCAATAGTAAAGACGGCGTAATTAGTTTTAAAGTAATGTGTATAGACATTGACTCTCTCTCTTAACTACAACGAGATGACATGGGAAAATTGGTCCCCTTCGTGAACCTATAAAGAGTCCGCCATTCGGCCGCCATTTTGAAATTATCAGTTATTTTACTAACTTGGTAAATATAAAAAAAATAACTAAAATTAATTTTGTATATTTTATTACTTTTAACTTATGTTTTATAACCATGTTTGTGGGTAATTCCCTGTAAATAAATAAATAAACTTGTTGCATGTTACAAATATTTTTTCCACTCTGCAAGAGCTTTAAAACGATATGAAGCACGATTTTTTCGCTCAAATTGTTTTTTTTTTTCAAATGGTCCTCCACATTTGTCGCCATTTTAAAAAAAAATATTGGTTACACCAGAAACTATACTGCTCTGAAAAGTAATTAGTACTGGATATATACTAAGTTTAATTAAAATCATTACATGTTTACGCCAGTTATTGTGACAAATATACAAACACACAAACATACACACCGTCCCAAACTTCTGCAACAAAGACAAATTTATACTGGGTGTATACTTAGTTTCATTACTATTGGTTAATGTTTACAGCATTTATCGTGACACATACTAACACACAAACATACTCGCCGTCCCAAATTCATGAAATAAGGAACTCACTGACGTTCGTTCAATTATTCGCCAACATTGTTTATTTTTAATACTCTTGCCCTCTTGTTTAATGTTGTTTTAAATTTTATTTTTTTATGTTAGTATTTAATGTACTTTTAAGTAAATCAATGAAGTTAGATCTAGAACTTAAAAATAAGCCTCTCCTCAAAGCCAAGTAATGTTGAATTGTTTTATTAATTAATAAATATTTAAAGACTACATCTTTTGTCTTCTTTACTTAAAGTAATTAAAAGTATGATAAAAATAATACATAAGTTATATAAATATCTACAGGAAAGTTAATTTAATAATTAATTTTAAAATCTTTTTTTCATTTATATCTTAGTTTAATCTAATAATTAAAAGCAGAGTGTTTATTTATAAATCGTTGAATTAATTAAGCTAATAGAATTTTTTACAGGAGTAACTATTATTTTATATGTTTTTTAGCATACTTTCATGAAATTATTATGAAATGAAACATATGAGGTTATTCGAAGGATGGAAGTTGAGTGACGAGATCTATTCCGTTTGGCTTTAAGTCTAGGGAATTAAAGGACGAAGGGAATCAAAGACAAGATATATATATATATATATATATATTATATATATATATATATATATATATATATATATATATTATAAAGGATTTTTCAATTTGAAACGAAACTTGGCATATGGCGAGATGTTGGTAGATTATGGGAGACTTTATTGTTTGATACCTTTCACAGCAAGGTATCACATATTCCGGTAGACACCAAGCTAAATTGATTAAAACCGTTTTAGCTGAATTTAACCATCCCAAGTTCTGCAATACAGCTCTTTAGGAGCTAAGATCTCCTATTTTTGTATGAAATCAATATTTTATGGTAGAATGAGCCTGCAATGACGTTGTTATTAGTAGTTTCCATATTAATAGTTACCCTAGAGAATTTTAATAAGTCAGAGGACAGAGTACTGGATACTCAAAAGTGATTCGTCAAATTTAGTACAATTTTTTAAGGAGATGTTGTCATTCTTCTTTCCATTACGTCCTTTTAGTGACTGTAAAGTCGAAAAACCGGAATAAATAACCGATAATTAAAATTGTGAAACTATTGTAAATCGATGACTATAGTTTTTATAATTTATGGGATACTTATGCCCAATTTCTTTAAAAAATCTGGAACAAATACGACCAAATTGTGAAGCCATTGCTTAGGTTATAAAGCATAAACCGGAGTCTTAAGCAAAAATAAATATATGTGCAAGAAAGCACGCCTTTCAAACAAAATTCACCCGTCTTGCGGACACCTCGACAAAATTTTTATCAAGGTAAAATTAAGAGTCGTTTTTAAGTATGGAAGTAAACAAATTTTAAGTTTGACGTTAACGTCAAACTTAATAAACCATAAAATTTATTACAACAACATTTCGAAGTACATGTAAACGCTGTTTACTTGACTCTATAGAATAATAAATATATCTACAAATATAAATTAACTGTATGAGACTACTTAAGAAAACAATATTCACTTTACTGTAGGCTTTGTGTAGCGCTGGCTTAGTAAGCGCATGCAATATTGCATGCAGTATGTTAATGTTTAGACTTTTTGTAAGTGGATGCTTTTCTTGTTATTAATCTTTTGAATAATAGCTAAGGGCATAAAATCATCTAATGCTTATTTTAATTATTCTTCTCTACGATAATCCATTGTTATTACTGTTTGGTAAAGTTTATAGAAGGTATTGTTATAAATTTTCCATTATAAATTGGGTAAATAATTGTAAAAAAAAATTGGGTAAAGGGTACCTCGGAACTTATTTTCATTACATCTGATTCGTTACTCTCTAATTCGGATTTATTTATTTATAATAATCAACACAACAATTGCATACAATTTCTAATTTATTGAATTTACAAAAAGCACAAGTTAAATTAATTTGCATTTTTATCATATAAGCACTACAATAAGAGCCTCCTAGAAGAAAACCTCTCTCAGTTACCTTCTTTATTATTCCGTTTTCTAGTTTTTTAATGTTACTTTCTCTTATTATAGTATTCTTTTTCTCCTTCATGTGGATTATTTTTAACTTATTTTATAGAAAATTCTTCATTTCTTATAATTACTTTGCACCTTTTCTCAGTAACTTTAGATTCTATTTGACTTAATTCTTCCTCGGAATGAATTTTCTATTAATTTTAGTACTCTATGATTATGACCAGATTGGTCGAAACGTCACACTAAAATCGTTGTTTTTATTTAACTCTAATGGATACAATCTCTTTATCAAGATATTATTAAGGGTACAACCAACATCGATTTGAAGAAGAAAACCTTGTAACAGGAGGCTGTTCGTGTTTAATTTCTTATTTAGTTTAGTTTTTTATTTATAAAAGAAAAAAATAGATGAATAATAATAAATGAATATAAATTAGAACTAGTCATAAAACAAAATTAATCATAATAATCATAAATAATATTAAAGCTAGAAAATAAAATGATGTTTGATATTATAAAATAATAAATTAATTGACATTAAATTGAAATTAATACTTTGACTTGTTTGTTAGCCTGAGCTTAATTAATTTTTTACAATATATTAAAATATTTCAAATCTTTAATACTTCTGATTTGCTCTGGTAACAAATTGTATAATTTAGGACCAGCAAAGAAGTATGTTAGTGTTGCATGCAACATTTGTACCTTTTTTATCTGACCTACTTCTAATATGGTACTTAAGGTCTATAAATTTTTATCGCATTAAAAAATTAAAATATAGCAACACTGATTTCTTAAATAATTTAGAAATATTAAAGACCGTAAAATTTGAAATAAAATCCTCCGATGAAAGCAATGGTTTTCGTAACATGATTTTTATTACTGCTTTCTGAGGTATTTCTAGTGAAGTTAAGTTGGATGGGTAAGCAAATCCCCAAACAATGATACCATAGCTCAGTATTAGATTCGACTAATGCAAAATATACTTGTTTTATGATATCTATACTACAAATTCTCTTAAACATTTAAAATAGTATAGAAACTTTCTATATGAGGTTTGCAACTTAACCTATTATCAATGATAACACACAGATATTTAATGTATTTAGTTTTTTCTATTGAGGGACAATTAAATATATTTGTATTAAGGGATAGACTAC
The DNA here is from genome assembly GCA_018340805.1 of Microvelia longipes. NCBI lineage: Eukaryota > Metazoa > Arthropoda > Insecta > Hemiptera > Veliidae > Microvelia > Microvelia longipes. The sequence goes on from JACMZG010001908.1 coordinate 20,259,296, forward strand.
ATTTAAAATCGTGACTTTTTATATTATTCGATTTTATATAATCGCAATAGAATTTTTTATGATCTATATTGAACTTGTAATGAAACGAAACTTGATGTATTATTTATATCGTTTGTTACAAAAAGGTATACGCTTGTACCAATTTCAAAACAATTGGATTATTTAATAAACTGCGTAGGCTTCCGCGGTTATTGTCAGGAAGATTTAGGTCTTCCGGTGGGGACCGCGTCAATGTAGATAAAGAATCCGACGTTTCGCTTCCACTGTGGGAGGCATCTTCAAGTATGTAGGACATCACGGATTGAAACAAAATGCTCTACAAAACTGAACTGTTTTGTAGAGCATTTTGTTTCTATCCATGATGTCCTACATCCCTGAATGCCTCCCACAGTGCATGCGAAACATCGGATTATTTATCTACATTGACGCGGTCACCACCGGATGACCTAAATCTTCAATTGGATTATTTACTGATTTTTTTACAGCTTTAAAAAACGTACACAAGTCATCCGATAAAAATAAAACTAATGCTAATAATAAGATGAAACATACAATACTTTTATGTTAGTGATTACACTCTCAAACATACAGATAACTACTTTGGAGGCACTAAAAACAGATGAAAATGATAATCAAGGTAATATTCCGGTATCGGATTTTTGCCAACTCAAAGTTCTTCCATTTACCCACGGCATAAATGAGGTAAAGTAATGATAAATAAAAACATAACTATTTTTCTCTCTTCACATATTAATATGTTTATAACAGAGTTATTCAATTTGCTATAACCGAAAGGGAGACTAATGTTGCTATTTTAAAAACTATAAAAAAGTAGATATCTATATAGGTAATCTATAGACAATCTAATATATTACCTATCTAATTAATAACCAGTATTGGGTAGTATTGAATTATTTAGTTTTGTAAAAACACGTATACTTATTTGATAAATGCATTTTTTCAAGGGAAATGTGCTACAACATTTAAAAAATTACCGTAAACTGAACTTTAAATGATTATTACGTATTTTGGAGACACAAACAATTATTAATTGGGAATATGCGCATTTAGTAAGGAAAACACGCAAAAAATGAACAAGTTGTAATGCTACTGCTCAAGTTATGAAACATTAACCAAAAGTTCTTGTTAGAAAATAATGGTTTTGCTAGAAAGCACGCATTTCAAATAAAATTCGCCCGGCTTGCAGACCCTTATGCCATGACTGTTTGTTGAAGTGGAAGATTACTATTTTCTATTTAAACATAAAAAACACAGACCGCTCTGTTGCCCAGATTTGAAACTTATTAATTCCTCAAAGAGAGCGAGTTTTCCTTCGTGGTCGTGTAAACAGTCGATTGTTAAAGACTGGAATTCGCAGCCCTAATTAAAGCCTACAGCGTACATTTAATAATTATTTATAACCTCTATGACTGTACTAGCCACATATGAGGTTGATTCTTGTCAGTCCCAGAACACTTTAAACTAGCTTTTATAAAGCTTAACTTTACAGGATATAAAAAGTAGATTACAAAGTAGATTACAGATACTGTAGTCTAATTCGTTTTTATAGGAGATAGAAAAGTTTTAAATAATAAAAGTTTAATAGTAATTCTATTACTATAAACACTTGGGTGATATATGCGCATTTGTTATTACTATTTATTTAGGTTAGTAGTACAATTTTAAACTTTACTTATAATTTAGGCTTTGCCTAGTTTTTAACTTTTCACATTGTGTGATCGATAGAGTCGTGCCGCAGCTAATTTAGAACTCAGGTCATTTATAAATATGTTATCTTGAGTATAAGTGACAGGGGGGGGGGGTCTCAAGATATGAGTTCGTATTCAATTAACTTGAAATTTGTTTTTCTCCCTTTTATAGGTAAAAAATGTCCTGCTTAGGGACTCCCCTCTTTGGTTATGTACTGCGTCACACTAGAAATGTTTTCAACCTTAATAATTGAACTCTAAAGTTACTTACTAAGTAACTTTCTAAGTAAGTTAATTTTATGTTAATATTTATTTGTAGAAATCTGTTGCTGTCTTACTTGGATTAAGTACATACTCCCAAAGATTATTGGAATGCATGATACATTCAAATAGGGACATGCAATGATACGATATACTCTTTTCTTTATGAAAGATAAAAAAAATTTAAATTTATTGTTTATTTCAATAGAAAAAGTAATATTTATATAAATAATCAATACTTGTCTTCGGACAGAACAGGTTTTGATCTCTCTTAGATCTCTATCCGATCTCTCTTAGACCACTAGAAACAAGTAGATTTAGAATAGAAAATGACGATTATGAGGTATGAATTGAAATTGCAGCAATACTCTCTTACGATCTCCGTTTATCAATCGCATCAAACAATATATTTATCTGGTCATGCGTTCTAATTAACTAGTGAGCTTATTGTATACATTTAAAAATATTGTTATTTGAGAATTGTTTTAAAACTCTTAAATCAGATATTTAAATGATTTTTAATTTAGATATAAAATTAAACATCTATGTTCTACCTACACTTGAAGTATATTATTAAACCAAAACCAACTTCCTCGGTATACTTTTGAATCAAGTCTTAAATTAAATATTGTGGTTTACTTTTGATTTTAAAAAGGAAACTTTAAGATTATATTAAACCGCTGAAGGTTAGCGTGCAGCATGAAAATTATTTATTATTTGTTGGTTGTCAGTACTTTTACAAAATAATGTCTTTGTTCGTATTAGCTTGTTTTGATATAATAAGAAAATAAAAATTAAATTTATAAAAAGACATATTTCCAGTTTTAACTAAGTGAATTTTTGATATTTGTAATGTTTATTTCCTTTAGTGATTTTATGTTTTAAAGAGATATTCATTCAAATGTTGAAGGCATAGAGAAATATGTATACTAGAGGGAGCATAGCCTTTCTAATTACATTAAAAAGCCTGAAATATCTTTTTGGGGCTCTCAGGGGCTTTGTGAAACCTCATTGAAACCCTACCAAGAGTAAGCATGGTACCGGTGCCATGGGCTAGGCTTCGTCACCGTTATTTCCCAACGGGAAATCCTAGGTAGACGAACCTTCGGATGATCAGGAGCCATCCCTTTTTAGGGGTGTTAGCTGCTTTGATTCCGAGGGATAAAGCTTTCTCCAAGGGGCCGTCGCGTTTCCCCTCCGTTGACAAAAAAAAATACAGTTCATTGTAAATTCATGGATGACTAGTCCTATGGGCACTACTCGAGGACATAAAACTATTTTCTAAAGTATTACAGAAAGTAAAAAAAAAAAAGTAAGTTAAGGTTATAATAAATCAATGGTCATCGTCATATTGCTTATATTTTGATTTGTATTTTTAAAGCTCTACTGCGTAAGTTACTGAAATTTTTTACTGATTAATTATATTTTTAGTGAAGGTGGTCAGATTACTTTTTCGATGTTTTAAAATTTAACATTCAGAGCCTCTCTATTAATAATATCTCTATGGTTAAGGGGGATATCTTTAAGCTTACAACCTACTAGGAAACTCTGCACTTTTTCTCTTCACCAATCTTAATTATAATTGTTTAGATTCGGGAAATAGAGTCTACGCTAAATATTCGATGTGATTGAAATCATAATCATGAGAATTTGTGTTAGTCTCCATGATTGCAATATAATTGATGATGGGGTGCTACTTTACCTCAAGACAGCATTTAAGTAAACTGATGACCAGCTTATCACTATAGATTTCTATCAGTGTCAATACAACATGAATATATATCGAGAATACATGAGAAATATATTTAGAATATGAAAAATAAACTAGAGTGATGTTTTAATGTCTCAGTAGTGCCCAATCATCAATTATATTATAGTCATGCGTTATTAAATCTTTACTCATAGCGTCTCACAACTTTCAAGTAGAATTACTAGAAACCTTAGTTTACTTAGATCCAACAGAACATAATCAGAGTCATCTTAATAACATGCGTACCAACGTTAGAAATAATCGGATGAACAATTAGGGAGATATTTGCTGTGTAAGATATGAGTGCGTAGTTGCAGGTCCTTAACCTCAGGACCCTCTTAGGAAGCAAAAGAGGGTCATTATTATCCCTAGGTTATAATGTTCTTTGGCCCTCTGTTAAAATCAGTACCAAAGAACTACGAGTCTTCCATGTTATAGTCAGTCTTTTCATTTTATAGTAACAAAAGTCAAATTATTGACTCAAATTTATTAACTATTTACCAATAGAATTAAATATTACACACTAAATAACAATATATCATAGTGCTCTTAAAAGTCTTAGAGCTCTCTGCAAGTCATTACGCATTTATTAAGGTTACATCAACGTTCAGAAGACTCTATAGATTCTATTATTCAGTCAGAACACTCCCCTGTATTCCCGAGGCGCAGCGGTTACTCTTGTTCTATGAAATGGATTCTATCTTACCTTACAATTCTCCAAGCTTTAACTTTGATTAAATTTAGAAACATTTCTGTGTTTACATTGGAAATTTAGTTTATTCTTTGTACTTCTCTTTAGTTATTCTGTTTGAATTTAATTTGGTTTTGATAATAGTTGATTCAATGGCTTTACGTAATAATAGCTGGAAGTAAAAGAGACTATTTTAACATGATTAAATGTTAAGCACTTTTTAGTTTATAGCATTCCATATCCAGTTTTAGTTTAGTTTATTAATTATGTCTCTGTATGTAAGAGTGGTAAGAATTTAAATGTAATGCAGTGTTTTACTTAAAGCGAAACTGCATAAGTCCCGCAATTTTATATGTTTGCCAACCCGGCAAACATATAATGATAGGTATAAATAGGTATAAAAAGCAGTAAATAAATAGGCTAATTGTCTATTCTGAGGACAAACAGGGAGGATGAGCGTAGCGAATCGAATGTGATGAGGAAAAGTTCCGAGGTACCCCGTACCTGATTTTTTCTTTACTTTTTTCTAGTTACTTTTTTCTGTACTAGTTTCTTGTAATATTTTTCCAGTGTAAAATGAAAGGTATCCGGTTGAAAATCACAGTGAAATAAATTAAAGCAAAAAGTACTTGTAAACAATTATTTGGAAAAAATACTCTTAAAAATTCGAGGAAGAAAGTATAATAGAAAAACGTAAGCTGCAAAAAAGTGCGCAAAAGGTTCTGTAATTTTTTCCTTTATTTTTTAGATCTCTATGATGTCCAGTAGTTTGTTTGTACTAAAATAAATTGTTGAGCAAAAGTTCTAAAGAAACTGGAATTTTATCTAAATTATTGTCTGATGGCATGTAGCAGTATAAATTTGGCTAATTGTATATTCTGAGCACAAACAGGGAGGATGAGCGTAGCGAATCCGATGAGGAAAAGTTCTGAGTTACCCCGTACCTGATTTGTTCTTTACTTTTTTCTAGGAACTTTTTTTCTGTACTTGTTTCTGTAATATTTTTCCAGTGTAATTTTTTCTAGATTCACTAATATTCTCTTCTTTATAATAAAATAACGGACTTGTGTTTAACTTTAGGATCTTCTATTTACAAGTTATGTTTCCCTTATGTCTAAGTTACGACCACGGCTCTAATAAGTAAAACAAAGTTAACTCACCACAGATTAACTATAACCTTTAAGTCTATGGTTAAACTTATGTATACTTAAGTTCTATATTAGCTTTTATGTTTATTAACTATAAAGGCTATAAGAATAAAATAATATTTTATCCTACATTTATAATAAATATAAGAAATATATAATAAAGATCAATTATACTTTTTTTATTACTGATAGTAATACAAATTATGACGTATTTCTCTTGTTAACAAATCTAACATCTTGTTTCCTTTTGTTTCAGGTAAATTATGACTGATTTTAGAGTTGGGTAATAAAAATATACTGCAATAGTAAGTTTTCCGTTAATTTGAATTTTGTTAGACCAATAATAATAATCCTTAAAAGTTTTTTAAGGTTTTGCTGTTTTAACGAGTTTTTAATGAAAAAATGTGCATATATATTGAAATTGGGGTGATGGGGGGGGGGGAAGGAAGCTTGTCGAGCTGAAATTTAGTGTACATATCAAATACATCGCCCTAAATAATCAACTTGCGATGGAGCTATCCAGATAAAATTGGCTTCTATCCCCACCAAGGTGACCACTGTGGCCTCAAATAAACCAATTATATTTGGGTACCTAGCTCGCAAGTAAGGCAATCTGATTCCTAAACTGTGTTTTTCTTTGATGACTTTAAAACGTCAAATTAGTGCATACCAAAATTTAAAGCGTTTCTAAAACTACGTCATATCCTATATATTATTATTTGATGCCGCTAATTTTTCCTAGACCTGCATTTGTCCAATTGAGTTTATTAGAACCGATGCATTCCAACGTACCAGTAATCGAGTTTTGAAGAAAATGGCCTAGATGGTATAACTCAGAGAGAAATTATTGATATCATTTTGATACTACCGAGTTTTGCAAAACATGAATAGTTGACACAATATAATTGTGCGAGAGACACCAAGGAAATGTAACAAGCAAAATGCAATGATACATCTGGGAACTGTTCCATCATTCGACATTCGTCATCATTGATGGCTCAACACAATGTCATGTCCCACTCTGTTTCGTTACGTCTAACTCATCAGGGCGCCGTCATATTAGACTCATCATTGCATTTTGCTTGTTACATTTCCTTGTTGTCTCTCGCACAATTAGAAATTATTGAATTTGTATCAAATTTTTCAGGATATAACAAAGCTTTTTAAATACTCCACAATATGGCATACTCTTATTTCAGTTTTAAAATTTATCGCAGCAAAATACTTTTTTAATCAAATTGTCATACTTGCCTGATGGTCAATATAAAATTGATTGCTTAAACTCATAGTAGTCAAGTTAGTGGAGGTAGAGACCAATTTTATCATAATAGCTCCTCATGAAGCTGTTATAATAAGGATGATGTATTAATAATATACCCATTATATGACAAAATGAAAAAGTCTAATTAATATTATCAGCATTAGTATTAATTTTATTGATTGACATATAAAATTAATATGTAATCAAATAACGGGTTTTAACTTATACATTTGGAAAGCCGCTAATATTGTGGCAATATGTTTATTTCAAAAACTATTAATATTAAATTACTAAATTAAAGTAGGCATTAATTCTATATGTTACAAAATCGATTGTGTTTTAACTATCCAGCCAACATTGTGGTCATCTTCAGAACACTAACTAACTTTACATAAAACTATCACTGACTACTTTAAAATGTTAAAAAGTACATAAAAAGGTTGATATAATCTAAAAATCGTATGCTATTACTACAACATTTTTATATTCCTTTTAATGTTCTAAGTTGTCTGTTATAAGTTTTTTATGTAAAACCAGTTAGTGTTTTAAAGATGAACACTATTTTGGCTGAATAATTGTACAGACTAAATTTTGTAACATAATATTAAAGCCTAATCTAGCAATTTAAGATGGAATTCTATAAACTATCAAATGAATTTAATGACAAACTGTAGGAACTTTTAATACGCTATTAATATATTAATATGGAACTATGTGAATGACCAAGACTTTTTCTACATTGTTTTGGCTACTTTTTGTAGAATATCATAATGGGGAAAGAGGAACACTCAATTCTTTTAATTTAACGTTAAATTTATTTAAAATTAAGTGAAAAATATATGATTGCATTACCTTAAATATTATTTAATCTATTCTACTTGTACCAATTAAGTAAAATTGAAATTAACTTTAATTTTATTAAATTTTTTGCACGTCTATATCCCTATTAAAATGTAAGGATAACATCTTATGTTTTTGCACCAGATTAATCAAATCAATGCTATACAAGTTTTAAAATATGACTGAATTTTTTTCGTTCTAAAAAATTTAACAATATGATATTAGTTTTTATTTAGTGTGGTTATACAAAAACCACACTAAGGAAAGTATTATATAACTGTTTTATCGTCTACTTTTAGTATGTATAAAACATATATTTATGTAGTTGTTACACTGTACGACCTGTAATTATTATAAATTATATACATTAATTTTCTATAGTGAATAAAAGCCGCAAACATTAAGGCTTATTTTAAACAATTTAATGATTAAGAACCAAATATATATATGCACATAAATATATGAGTTGACTTGAGGTAAAATATAGAGCATAAGCATATATATACATCAATAACCTTATTACTTCTCAGACATTTTAGAAGCACCGACCTAGTAGTACTTTCACTTTAATTATTTTTATAGAGGATTTATGAACATTAACTATCGTTACATTTGCCCTTTAGTTTTAAAAGTTATAGAATGAATTCGAAGCATGAAAAAATATTTTCCGGAAGGCACAACAACCTTTGCGCTTTTGTACAGTCATATTTTACAAAGTGAATGGCAAATTAAAAGGTTTATTCATTTTAAACTTTTTATTTAACTGTTACTTTTTAATGTTTTAATTTGATTCATGTTGATTCTATTTAGCAGATCCCAAGGAATGAACTTTGACTTGTCATTAAGAGGAAGGGAGGACGGGTCTCCTCCTCCACAAGAAAAAAGATTTATATATCTACTGATCAAGAAATAAATAAATAAATATATATATATATATAATATATATATATATATATATATATATATATACTATATATATATAATATATACATAATACATACATATATATATATATATATATATATATATATATAATATATATATATATATATTATATATATATATATATATATATATACATATATATATATATATATATACATATATATATTATATATATATATATATATATATATATAATATATGATATCAAACGTTTTCAGATATGGATAAAACTTGCCATTAATTGCCAGCTCATTAATGCCCTGAACCTTATTGTTTATGAAATGTGAATTACGTCATAAACCACAAAAAATTACTCAGCAAAAAATTGTTAAAAATCATAAAACCTCCTTGTGAAAATATTTTATTCAAGACGAATCTCAATTATACAACTATAGAAGGCAAACGAAAAGGCGAAGTCAAATTAATGTTATCGTTTGACATATTTATTATTATTATTCTTTATTAATTAAAACTGCTTAATAAATAAGGATTTAAGAAGTCAAAATATTACAATAACTTAAAACAAATTATTAAACTAGAGTATAGGTATAGTTTTATGTAAATAAATCACGGCTTCGACTAGTACATTTAGAAATTCGCTATATTTGTGACCCTAAATACATAAAAATGTGTAAGGGGCATAGGTCCCTTACATAATCTTAAACAAACAGACTAAATAAAACAACTGTGTGGCTGCTAAGTCACACAGGCCTCGCTTTACATTTTATTCGTATTTTACTCTTTATTTATTGTAAAATAGAGCCATAAATCAGCATCAAATAGTGTAAATTTTTAAAAAAAGCCTCTAGTATTGGTTCTGCACGACTTAACGTAAAGTAAAACAAACAAATATCACGATCATATTTCGGACACGTCTAATAATAGTATTATTGTATATCTATACGGCATGATATACATAACGTACAGACTACAGTTACTGTTTTAACACCTTTTCCCTCGGGTAACTTATCACATACTCATACACTGCCACTAGGATTTGAATACGATTACTTTCTCTAACTTTTGTTGCGATTCTTTCACTATATTAAGCCTTTATGATGTTAAATTCTTAAGCCGATACAACAAAGGGATACAGAACTTTTTAGTTAACTTCAAACATGAAATTATGCTATTAGAGTTGCCCCCCTGGAGTCGTCAAGGGGGGGGGATTGCCCCAAGGATCCATATTAAGGGAAAACTCTCCTTTGGCTTCACTCGTCCTTAGATAGATAGATACATTCGTTTCATTCTCAGTGATCACACATCCAGCACTGACCATGCTCGATGCTGGTTAACTTTTATGATCTTCCCAAAAATCATGGATATACTTTTGTATCAAAATGAAACTTAGTGTTACAAAAAGGTATATATTTGAACAAATTTCAACTCAATTGGATTATTTTAAATTTTTTAAAAAAAAACGTATACACGTCATTTGATAAGAAATAAACAAATGATGATTATGAGATGAAACTTAGCACATGTGTTAATCTTATACATATCTACACGTGTACCAAATTTTAATTGGATCACACTTTTTTTCGCATTTAATGATTTTTCGAAATTTTTGCTGAGTCATTATTGCGGGTTAATGACGTCATAAAAAAAATTCCGAATAGTATAACTACATTGGTGGACTGATTTTTCTACAAAGTTTCAACTCTCTAGCATAAATACACAGGGAGCTGCGATGATAACAGACACGCACATACAGACAGTCAACTCAGGAAGCACCTAAAACGGATTAATTCCGGGGACATCCGGTTTCGGATTTTTTGCAAAACACAATACTTATCCCATATGCCTACGGTATAATAATAATATAATAATACCCGTTTAGAGTTTGCGGCTCATCAGGGATAACCCAGCGGGAACCACCTCGGCTGGTAGCAGCAACCGTTACGCTCAAAGTGTATTCTAAAGTTGGCGATAATTTAACTAAACAATATCTTCTATAAACTGAGAGCGTAACCTGGGATGCGAACCCCAGACCTCCGTGGGTGTCAAAGGTCAGTGTAAAAGACTAACGCCTTAACGACCTCGGCCACGGAGGCGACTACGGTATAAATGAGGAAAAGTAAAATTGAGTATTGGAAAAAAATATATAATTGATAGATCACAAACTATGTTCATGAAAAGCATATATTAGAAGGCATAGCTTAAGACGGGATAAAAAAGAGCATCTTTAGCCCTAATAAAGATTGTCCCCACAAGAGTTTAATAGTAGTCTGAGTTTCATCCTTTGAAATTTCTTGTCAATTTCTACGTTTAATGTTAAGGTTGGCTTTTGGTAGTTTTTTTTTCTAGCAAGAACACGGCGGGAGTTATGCGCGACACAGACAGCATGATGAAAGTCTTTTAGAACGTCTTAAAAATGTCTGAAACGAATGGTTTTGATGAAATCTCGGTCTCAAATTTTTAGGATGAACACAATTATTTTCTTATATACAGTAGTAGGTGAGGACGAGTTAAACCCGTTTAGGCGAAGTTGTTATATAAACTAGATATTTTTCGTTTTAGTCTTACCAATCCAATTTTATTTAGCTAAATAAAACTATTAGCCACACGTAAATTCAAGATAGAGTAACGAACTGTTGTAAAAAAAAACAGATTAAAATTTTGTTCTACCTTGGCAATCATAGATTAGGTCGGATAATAAAGTGTAAAAATTCAAAAGGTGATTCGTTAGCTTTAATTTATTTTTCATTATAGCATTTCCTATCTTATCTTAGGAAATAGGTCTTCATTCAAACAAAGATCCTAAAAGGCACGATAAATTTATTTTGGCTTTATCGTCGTGACCTTTCAACTCCAAAAATATTTATTCAGAATTAGGTCCTCTTTGATTTTTATCAAGCTACTTGCCTTTAATTTTATTTATTAGTTTTACTGGTAAAATAAGACGATGCAAGTATATGTATTTATACATTTAATAAAATTAATATACGTCGAGCAGTAATAAATTTCACACTGCGAAAGACTCCTTAAATTCGAGTTTAGCAGTTTCACTAATCAAAGTTTCTATCTGAACGTAAAGCCGTTTTGAGAAAGAGCATTCGCACTTATCTTCAAGCTGAATAGAATTAAAAGGGAGGCGGTTTCAAGCCCAGAAGCCCACTCATTCCCTCGTCCTTAATAGGTATAGGAGTATTATGTATGAGTGTTATATATTATGTATATATGTGTATGTATTTGTAATGTATTATATATATACATACACTGTTGCACTTAGTTAAAATCAAATATGTGTATGTATAATCTATCAAATAATATATATTATTATTATATATATATATATATATATATATATATATTATATATATATATATATATATATTGTGTGTGTGTGTGTGTGTGTGTGTGTGGTGTGTGTGTGTGTGTGTGTGTGTGTGTATATATATATATATATATATATAATATTATTATATATATATTTATATATATATACACACACACACACACACACACACACACACACATATATATATATATATTATTATTATATATATATATATATATATATACACGTATGTGTATTATGTTATACATATTATGCTCTTTATTACACCACAGAACCATTGAATAATTTATGTGAAACATAAGTATGAACAAAACTTGGCACTTAGCGAAACTTTTTTATTACTATTGTTCAATATTAAGAGCATACAAATGTACAATTAATCGCACAATCAAAATCAAGAATTCAAACAAAACCTTAATCTATCTAAACAGAATACGTGATGTAGGTGATAAATTTCAAGCAAAGGCCTAGCTGCTAGCAAACAGATTTTACTAAAAACTAGCACAGTCCTTCGCACGATTATTCGATAACATTCTTATTAACATGCAACATGTCTGTTCTTTTAACTCTTTCCTAAATCTTATCTAATTAACTTATCTTTAAAACTATTGATTTAGAAGGCGTTTTTAATAAAGTCGACTACTTAATAATACATGATTGTATTATTAATACAATTATATCGTTGTAAGACAAATGCTGTTTACGATTATTAGAATATTCCACATCTCAATAATTTTCAGATGAAATACATGTAATATTAATGTTCTTTAACCATTATAATGTTAAAGAATTATACATTATAATGGTATAATTCTTTAACACTTTGTTTAATGAAAGTAAAATTGCATGCTTGCGACATAAAACTAATAACAAATTAAAAGACGAGCAATTAAATTAAAATAATATTCATTTAATAAACTTAAGTATGCTTAAAAAAAACCTTTTTTTTGTTAATTCTAAATTTTATAAAATCCATTAAATATAAATTAAGTGCATAATGCTAAAAAAAAATTCTAGTGTGTCTATACCATCATTCAATTTTTACAAATAGAGAAATTTTCCATGTAAAATACAGAAAAATATTTCGCGAAGATGTTTTCTGAAAGAAAGAGAATCTAATTAAGGTTTTGGTGAAGTATGAGGCTATATCTTTTATCTAGGATTTCACCTTCATCTACTTATCTGTGAGAATTTTATGTCAGCAGACTTTCTATAATGTATCAACTTGAAATATAATCAGTTTCTGTAATTTGTTTAAAAAAAAATCATTAGAATTGGTAAACCAATTTCTTTAGTAGATTTAAGAGTAAAAGTTAAAATCGTTTTGTTGTAAACAAAAATCTTGAATAGCAGTTAATTTCGTTTTAAGTAAAATGAAATGAATAAATCGAATTGTTTAGTCTGTTGCTTCCACGCTTTATAAATATATTATTCACTTTAATGTAAATGTTTCCTTACAGTGTAGTTTACATTAAGTTTCTAATTTAAAATATTTTATATTTTTGTTAATTCTAAAGGACTACAATCTGGAGAAAGGTCAATACTAACTGTAGGAATAATTGTTTAATGAATGAATACAATTTCTTCTTTATTGAAGAAGAAGAAAGTTGCCATTATATATCTTTTCGAAACTTCAAAAGTATGATTAAGTAAAGACTTTTAGATATTATTTATAGAATATATTATTATAATAATAAAAATATTTCTTATTAGTGCAGTTTATAAATAGCACATTATAGTTACCTCCCAATCTATTTAACTTAACATTTGCATTTTAAAATTATTCACACACGGTTTAATCGCTTTCTTGATTTTGGTTTCTTTGGTTTTGATTGCTTCTCTTATAAGTAATATCAAGCCACTACAACTATATTAGTCCGAATACTAGTATGTAACTGTAACAAGTGTAAACAGTCATTACTGTTGTTGTATATAACTCGATAAAAATATTTTATTTTAAATTATTTTACTGTGTATACATTTTAGAATATTATAAAATCACTTTTGCTTTATAATATCTTAAATGAGAGTCTGTAAAGTAAACAAAACAATGTTTTAATATGAAAATACCCAAACATTTTAATTATAATTGCTTATAATATTGCACTATTAATAAAAAGAACAAATAATAGCTATACTATCATCGCAGGAATAAGAGTAAAAAATCTTAATTATTCATAGTAAATATTAACAATATTTAATTTGTATTTATCATCTAACTCTTAAGCATATAATTAAATTATTCAAATGACAAAAAAAAATTAAAAATACATATTTTATTTCCATTAAAAGTTACATTCAATGGAAATTTTCTTATCATATTACTAATAATATGACCATTATTATTCTAAACAAAAGTAAAAACGGAATTGCTATTTTTTTAAAACTATTTTTATTTAATACAAAAGGTCTTGATGTCAAAATGGTTTTCAAAATTAGTTTTATCTGTTTTAATGAGTACAACCACCAACCATCCTTTGTTCTAAAAAGCTTCCATAAATGGAAAAAGAGATAATTTCAGTGTACAGAAAGCTCACATTGGTCATATTTCTATCCATTGCTTATGTCTTTCGATATCGAATTATATTCCAAATATTTTTTAGAAACCACCTATAGCAACTGCTATACTGTTAAAGTACAGCAGGTATACGCATTGAAGTTAAAGGTTGTCTGGCAACACTTTACCATTCTCACTTTCAGCTGAATAATTCAGATCATTATTCAATTCAATTTACAATTCATATTTATCAAATCATTAGTCAAACAAATCATTATTTTTAATTTGATATTGTAAATCATCTCGAGAACTTTTAATCAAAATACGTTAAATAATTCTGATAAGAAGACCTCCAAAAAACTTTCACGACCTCTGCTTTTCTTCAAAACTTATAAATCGCCTCTAAGCGATTTTCTAATAAATAATTACTTTAACTTTTAACATGGACATTATAAATAAAATATACTTGGATAAAATTTATTTAGATATGCTCTGTTAGTGTCTGCGTGTTAATTACAGCAAAAATGTCTCATCTTGGTAAATACCTTAGAAAATACGCATGTTCCCACGAGTTGAAAACTACTTAGCTGCGAGCTGTTCACTCACCCAAACATCCTTAGTATTATACTTATTCTTATTAAATACATCATACAATGTTAGATTAAATAGAAAAAGGTTAAGATTGAATTCTATTTTACTTCTCTATAGGAAACAATACCTGTTAAAAACAATATCAATAAACTAATAAAAAAAATAAAAGGGTAATTTTTACTTTTCCTCATTTATACCGTAGTATATAAGAAAATATGTGTTAGCATAAAAAATCTGAAACCGGGATTTATTTTAATTGAGTTGATACACCTTTATGTTAACAAATAAGTACACCAAGTTTCGTTTCAATACGACAAGTATATTTATAATTTTGTTAGATCATAAAAAGTTAAGCACATTGAGCGTGGTCAGTGCTGTATAGGTAGTCGCTGAGAGTAAAACAGTTTATCTACTATCTGAGGCGAGCGAAGCGAGTTCGAGGACATGCTGCAGTATAAATTGCGAATGGTATATTCTGAGGACGCGTGAAGCGAGTCCGAAGCAGGAGAATGTTGCAGGCAAGAATGTAAGCAGGAAGAAGCGTAGCGAATCCTATGTGATGAGGAAAATTCGAGGTACCCCGTACCCGATTTTTTATATTAAGTTCATCTAAGTCTTATTCTTTTATCAAATACATGCATATCGTTTACCTCTTTAAGCATATCCTATTATTACACATTATATCGCAATTAAAATCTCTATATAGAAACGCTAATAGTAGCAGTAGTGAAATATTAAAAAATCCTTCCTCTATGAAATTTTCATTTTTTCTCTGAAGACGTAACTAATTCGAAGACCGTTGTAGAATATTTTATTTTAACATGATTAAATATATTAGGTTAGCTATGCTGAAAAATGTATAACTCTTATGTCGCCATTTTGTGCAACTTCAATGTTGGTTAACTTAATCATATTATTATTCAGATCATGAACATTATTATTTATATTTAGTCTGGTTAGAATGACATATTTTCGTGTTGTTTACCTAGTTTATTTTGTCGCATATTTTACTAAGAATTTCCTGTGTAAGGCTGATTCACCTTAAAGTGTCATTTTGACGTAAAATGTTATTTTGAAGTGACTCATCAGACAATATAAGAGTGAATCTTGAGTTACAAATAATATGTAAATTTATTAAAATAGCTACAATTTATTTGTTTTTCTATATTAAAAAAATATTAAGCTCGCAGTATATTTATGTTTCACATTAAATTAAATAATTAGCAACATAGAGATATATTACTAGAGGGGCCCTATTGTTGAATTTTGAAACATCGAAAAAGTAACCTGACCACATTTAATTATCATTATCATCAAATAAACGGAACAAAATACAAATTTAAACATTTTTTTTAAAAACAACAATCACAACACATACACTCTGCGGGAAGCGAAACAATTGATTAATTATAACTTAACTCCCTCTTGGGGAGGTTTCAATAAGGTTACACAGAGCCCACAAAAATTTTCAGGCCTCTAATGTAATTAAGATAGGCTATGCCCCCTCTAGTATATATCTCTATGATTAGCAAGGTATAGCGATTGTAAGAATAAAGTTAAGCTACGTACGTAAATGTATATGTCACTTTAAATACTTTGGATCCACGAACTATCTTGTCGAAGCTGAAACCAATAGCACTTACTTTATTAGAATTGAATTTACATTTTAGGTCATTTACCAATGTTTTACTTGAATAATAAAATTTGATTAAGATCTTTGTTAGGTCATTTTAAACTCTAAATGTTAGGTTGGTACTACTGATAATTTTGT
>JACMZG010001908.1:20276160-20363660 GCA_018340805.1 Microvelia longipes
GAAATAGCAAAGTGAGATGCTACATTGGGAACTGTTCCATCATTCGAACATTCGTATCATTGATGGCTGAACATGTTCTACTCCTGTTTTCGTTACGTCTGAACTCTCAGGGCGCGAAAAGAGGAACTTCATAAATGCGAGATGATTTGCTTGTTACATTTCCTAGGTGTCCTGAATTTATATTGTGTCAATTATTATGTTTTGCAAAATCGGTAGTCTTAATAATTATAATATTATTTAGTAGCTTTACGTATTTTAATACCACTATACTCCGGATCGTTAATAAACTTATTTCATCTTTTATCTATGAATTTCTATGATTTACGATACTTATTAAAGACTTATCTTAAATTTGTCTTTTACGGGTTTATGACAATGTCTTACATCGAACTTGAAAGTTGCATCATTACCTACAGCCATATCTCCTTAAAAAATGAAAGAAAGACAATGGCTAATTTCTACTTTTGTTTGTCACTTTGCTCTTATGTTTTAAAGATCTTTTTTAATCTGTGGTTAGGTAATTAGTAAGACAAGGGTCGGTCCAACTGGTAACCCTGTGGACATTTTTATTATGGTTTGACTTGCACAGTGGTTTTCTTTTTGTTTGGATCTTTTTACCTCTTCTCAATGGATCTGGTTTCAGGTATTTGCTACACGTGAATTTTGATTGGTTAATATTAATGAATGCTGTCGTTAATTATTCTTGACTTAAATAATTTTTTGTATAAATTGAAGAAGATGTCAGTAGAGTATCAGATTGTAGGATTCTTTTATTTTTGCGAATTTCTTATAATTGTCTTTTTATAATTGTGGCTGTTGTAATACCCTTTTAAGGTCTTATTTAACAAGCTTTTTTAATCAGATAGTATTATCATGATTGAAGAAGGAATATTCGTAACAGTAAGGACAGAGCATGAAATTACGATTAAATAGAGACCCGTACGCAATTTGATAGTTTTGTCTTATGAAAACCAAATATGACTGTGATAAAAAATGTATTGATAAAAAACAAATCGAAAACATCGACAAAATAAATCAGTTAGGTGTCATGTAAATATTTAATTTTGTAATATATTATCATATTAAATATCAAATTATTCAATTGAATATTTGGAAGTATAATGCTCTTTATCTTTTACCTCTTCTTAGTTTTAAACTTCATCAATTTCTCAATTATCTTTGTTTTAATTTTTCGTCTTTTGGTATATAAATAAACCTTTAAGCAAAGAAACTTAATTAAAAGTGCAAGGTATCATTTTAACCAAACGAATGCTTTTAGTTTCAAAAGTACTTTTAAATTGCTTTAAAAGTAAAACTTACCTTTGAATTATGATTTTATTACTCTTGAATAATGTCAAAACAATTTTTCTGTTTTTTAATTAATTATTTTTCTAAAGACTCCTCAAAGACAGGTGGTTGTAGATTCTATTTTCCAAGTGAGTCAGTCTGACTTTTTAATTTTACCATAAAGGTCCCTTAATACGAAATAGGATTTTTTTATTGCATTTAATTTTTTTTTCTTTTTATTAAGATTATTCTTTAGTAATTAGTTTATTTCAGACGGTTTACCTGTTTATGTGTTTCAAATCCAAAGATGATTGGGGAAATATGCGAAATAAAGCATGAATATTTTAGGGTTACATTATGCTCTTTATATTTAGTTCAATGCCGCATAAAATACATATAACTTTCCTTTTAAATAAAAAGTAGTATATTGACCTCAAACCAATTCACACACACCATATATTTTATATATAGATATAAAGATTTATATTATATATATTATATATTATTATTATTATATTTATTTATATGTATATATATATATATTATATTATTATTATTTATATATTATATTATATATTATTATTTATTTTTATGACTATGCTCAATACTCTAAGCTTATTTTTTTTGAACAATAGCATTTTTACAATTAGTTATTTTTATATACAGCTATCGAAATTTCCATTGCTCTCTCTTTATACTTTTACCTATTGAAGTATTTATTTTTTTTTTAACTTCACTTTAAAATAAAGTAAGTAGATAAAATTACCAGGAACTAAAACTACAAATTTAATTTAAATTCATGGAAAATTTAAATATTTAATAATTTAAAAATCTTGAAAAGTCATTATATTGTCCATTCCTGGAGTAAATCAACAGGCTGGTGGTTCTCTTTTTCTACTCTGAACTCTTTAATGTAAATTCTATGATGGAAGTATTTATAAATCTTATGATATTGAAAACCACACCTGGGCTCCCAAACTATTACTGCTCAATACTCTGGATAGGATTGGCTTAACATTATCATTAGCATATAAGACATCTCTCAAGTTTTTTTAGTGTTCTTAAGCTATATCAGTAATATAAATTTATGGTCACGATGACCACTAAGAGGCTTTTGAAAATAATATAATCTCTCTATTTTGTGATCACAGTTAATTCGTTAAGCATGCTCGATAAATTTACAATTTAAAATAATCTTTTTAAGTTAAAGACACCAGAAAGTTAATAATCATTAATAGAATTAAAGTCAGACTTGAAATAGTTGTGTAGGAAATGGGAAGTAAAAATCTGGAGCCAAGTTTTTAGTTAACTCTTTCCTTGTAGGTTTAATGGTGTTAGGCTTGTTACACTGAGGCTGAGGCTTTCCAAAATAACTTGGATAGCAATCCCTTTCAGCACTATAAAACTGACTCTCCTTACAGATCCATTTATTTCCAAAAAAAAAACTTTTCCATTTTAACTTTGCGTCCTCACTTCTTCAACGGGTTTCAGAAATAACTTTTTTTTCAAACTTTTAAAACTAACTGTTTGGAACACTTAAAAGTAGGTTTAAGTAGTAATATGTTGGACTCGACTGTTTTACTATAATTTGTTATTTATGTCTTATCAACCACATACGTTTTTCTTCGATATTTCGTTGAAAGTGAAAATTGACTTTGTAAAATTGAATTATATCTAGTTTAATAAATTTTAGTTCCTCGCTTTTCAATCACGGTAATGATTTTATGCAAACATTTGTTATTTATGTAAATAACAAATGCTATTTTATTGTCACCCTAATAGTGTCTCCATAATCTTACCTTTTTAAATAAGAAACATACTGATGTAAAACAGAATTTCAACTGTATCATTGAAACGGCCATATCCCGGAAATAATGAAGAGATAAAAAAAGAAGAAATATCGTTCCAAAAATCTTTTCTCTTCCTATTCGTCTAATGCCAATGGAAAAAAATACCTGAGATTAAAAATTAAAATATATCTGAAAAACTTACTAAGGTTTTTACTTACACTACTAGTTCTCCTATGAGATTGTCATTTTTGAATGTTTTTTCGGACAAATTTTCCTGCAAAACTAAAATTAAAAACCTATTATAGCAAAAATCAATCAATCAAAATAAATAGATATCATTAATTTTAAAATAAATAAAATATGAAACCATAATTTTCTTTAATAACAGATTTAATTTTTTACAACAAGTTGGCCACAGAGATGGGAGTAAAGAGTTCATTAATTATAAAAACAAAAGATTAATTGATTCTGTGGAAGCTCTTTGTGGTTGGGGTTGTGTGGAGGGGGGCAGTTGTATGCCACGATGGGAAAGACTAATTAAAAATTCTATTTGGCAGCCAAATTTTTGCACCTCGGGAATTCATCATTTTCAAGTTTTATTTTCCCATTCAAATTATAATTTATTCGTTTTTTCGTGATTCTAAGTTAATATTTGTTTTTTAACAGAATATCTGATTTTTTAACCTTTTATTATTTTTCCTCATTTATTCCGTAGCTATATAGAAAAAGTAATATTTTCGCAAAAAATCCGAAACTGGGATGTCACCTGAATTATCCGTTTCAGGTGTTTTTAAGGCTTCCTAAGTGGTTTTAACTAAGGTGTCATAATTATTATGACTGATTAATTAATCTTTAATACAAGCTGATAGAATTTATAAGGTGATTCAATTGAAGGATTTTTATGAATGAGATTAATGTTTTTTTACATTTTAGGTTATAGTCCGGAATTGACGTCATTGCAGGAATAAATAGAAATTTTTTAATGTTGACCGCCTATACCAATTCCTGCAATGACGTCAAACTTCATTCATAAAAACGTCAGGTTATAACCCGAATGCGTTTGGTTTGTTTACATCGAATTAAATCACCTTATACAATTTCTAATCTTGCTTTTAAATAAACATTTATATAAAAGTTGTCAAAATAATATTGGTTCTTAGAATAACAATAATATAGAAGGAGCATAGGACCGTAAACACAATGTTATTCTACTGATAACACGAAGTTGATTGGTGGTCATAACTAGGGATACCACCCTAACAACAAAACATTATTTTTAATATGTGTTATAAATATCCATTTATGAAAAAAGATCGTAATGAACAAATATAATAACTTAAACACTGCTGAGTATTTAATAAACCGTCCTTAGATGGCTAAAGGGTAGCGGAATACAAGAATCTACATTTAGTTGACGAGGATTACTTTTAATATAATTTCAATTAAAAGCGTCTAACTACAATTTAAAATGCTTAAAATATTGTAATGCACGATATTTATATTAGTTTTTATGAATATCAATCATTTATTGATTGATCTTTATCAAACAAATCATTTATTATAATAAAAGTTGGCAACCGGAAGTAATTGCCACTTTTTTATAAAGAAATTGTATATTGTTAGGGTGGCAGCATTACTTAAGACCACCAGTAAACCGCTTTTCGTTTTATCAGTAGTGCTCCTTCTTTATATAGTATTATACCAAGTATTGGGTACTAATTTCTGTTTTTTATTTCTCTGTTGCAGGTAAAAATGAAAAAAACAAGTTTGCTGTTTTTTCAGTTCTCAAATCAAAATTCTATATAGTAAGGTATGAACGTTCTAAAAATAATTCTAGAGAACTATTCATGTTATAGCCGTCTATGGTATTGGTGTATGGTTTTAATCGGATTTTAAGTTCATTTGATATACACTTAACGTAGTATCATAAGTGAAGTATTTATAATTAAATTTGATCAAATTCAAAATTTCTGATTTAAAAATTTAGATTTTGAATTATTACTTTCTTAAATTTAAATTTTATCCTTATCCCTGTGCAGTTTTTATACACTAAATCATACTGTCTTAAGTTGAAGTAAATTTAAAAATTTAAAACCTTAATTTAAAAATATATTTTAAAACTTTTAGTTTTTATGTAGATCATTAAAAATTAAAATCTTAGTTTTGTACAATTCTAAGTGCAGTTATTGCACAATAAACTTACAGTATTAGGTGAAGAAAATTTAAAAATTCGTTAAACTTAAAGTTTCTTTAACAACGGAAAATAAAGTTCACCTAAAACATTTAGAATTAAAAACAACTTCAAACTTTAATTTTAATTTTTACCGTATGAAAATACTTTTACGTCGTTTTATAAATTAGAATCTAAGAAAGCTACAAAACGAAATTATACAGAAAATGAGAAAAAGTATAGGCCATAAATTCTAACACGGAATTACATTTATTTTCGTTTACCTTCTTCATTCCACTTTTCAACTTTTTTTTGCAGTTAAACTGTACTTTTTAATTAAAAGGTCTGAAAAGAAACCAAGAGAGGTATAACGCGAGTAATTAAGCATTAAAATGCCTCCAAAAGTTAAAAAGTAAAAAAAAATAGGGATTTTATTAAGGTACCTTAGTGTGGTATATGACCATATACTGTGTTGGATATAGGAACAATTAGTGTTGGATATATAGGAATTACATTAGTGTTGGATATAATAGGAACCATATACATTAGTGTTGGATATAATAGGAACTATAATGTTTGGCATATAGGGTTACATTGTGGATATAATAGGAACCATATCCATTAATGTTGGCTATAATAGGAATCATATACATTAGTGTTGGCTATATTTTTTTTTATTTATGAAAAGCATATTGCCTATCCAGAGTGGAGCTCTTTATGATGCACTCGCTCAAAGATAGAAATATCACAAATTCAGATTTCTTGTATTGGTTCCCTGTAGGTCGTTGCAAAATGGAGAACTTTTTTTAAGGTGAATTCTTAATGGTCTGATAAATGTTCTATAAAAACGAATGTTTTTTCGTCAATATCGGTAACTAACACTAAAATTATGATTTGTTAAATGAACGAAAAAATATACAAAAAGCGATATTTTTTCAAGAAATTCGCTGACACAAAAATGAACCATTTTTTATTGTTTTTGATAGAGCCATAACTTTGTTTGAAGTTATCCGATTTTGATGATTAAACACTCGTTTTATACATCATTTTATCACCTTTATAAAATGTTCTCTTCATGTTTTGCACACGACCCACAGGGAACCACCTATTTCAAGAAAAACTGATATTTGTGCGATTTTAAAATTTATAGCATGTGCAATCATATGAAGGGCTCCCCTCTCGATAGGCAGACTATGTTTTTTCTTCATAATTTAGGGTATATTTCCAAAATAACTTAAGTAGTACAAAATGAGTCATATTTTTCACGTCCTCTTGGACTATAGGAACCATTTATATTAGTTTTGGCTATAATAGGAACCATATACATTTGTATTGTGTTTTAAAGTATTTTTTCTTGACTAACTTACTCTTACTCTCGTTATTTTTGTTATAGAATTTTGTTCCATAAAATAAACTTAAAAGAGATCTAGGTGTTTCCCAGGTGGAATTGTATATCTCTGTTTAGAAAAGCTTTTGAAAATCCTTTTGTTTATTTTCTCGTTTTTAAACTCGAACACTCTACAACAGCAAATCCTTTTAAAATCTAAACTGCTGTTGTCGTTTTTGTTAAAAAAAGCTGTTTTTTGTATCTCTAAACCAGTGTTGCCACTATTTTTTTTTTCAGTGATATATTATTTCAACTCTATGTTGTATATTAGTTTAACTTAGTTTATTTCCTCGAATAGAATATAAGCCATGAAAATAAATGTAAACGAAATAGAGGAAAATCATAACAAAAAGAAATTTTTGAACTCGTATATTACTAATTTTCTTTAGCTCGTATATCACTTTAAAAATTTTACCTAAAAAAATGCAACATTTTTAATTGTATTAAATCATAAGTAATATGCTCTTAAAATAAGTAAAATGAAACATAAATTTAAATGTCACTGTACATTAAAAGAAAAAAACATTGTTTAAATTCATAATGTTTCTTTTCAAAAATCTCAAACATTAGTTCAAATTTAAAAGTTTTTTAAAACAATGCTGAGTATATGTTTAGCTACACCATAGGTCTTTTTAACTTTAAAGTGAAGTAACTTTAAATTTAAAAGTTCGAAATAGCGCAAGAAAAGTTTTTAATTTTTTGGTTAAATTGTAGACTGCCTAATTATGAAATCTTATATAATTTAATGATACCTAGTTTTGATGAAAAGATGAATAGATGACACAATATAATTCTGCAGAAAGGACTGAGAAATGTCTCTGTGAAGTAACAAACTGAAATATTAAAGTAACAAAGTGCATTTTAATGCACTTTATTATTATATTTTATAAAACGTCATACTATTCATAATCATATTAATTTATTTATACTATATATATAATATTTATAATATTATACATATATATATATATATATATTTATATTATATATATATATATATATATATATATATTATACGAGGTCAAGCCTGGTAGTAGACCACACCTGGGCCTTTTTGAACGTTGTTTGAACATAGCTCGAAAAGTAAAACCATCCAAATTATCTGAATATTATGTGCATAAAATTCAAGTGAAATCGAATGAAAATTGAGTTATTTGCTAAATACGCTTTAATAGACATAAAAAGGAAGAAGTGGATAAATGACTGCAATTCCAGATAATAATACCTAATAAAGTTAACTATAATTGCTTGCTATTGTTACTGTAAGAAGATGTCTAGTTGTTTATTTCAAGGAAATTTATTGCTTTTTAAAGAAAGATAAATAACAATACGACTTATCCTTCTAGAGGCAATAAATAATTGTGATGTGTCGTAACTAAGATCTTCAATAAATAAAAATTAATACAAATAAATGAGTTAGTAAAAAAAAATAACTGGTAAATAAATAAATTACTGGTATTAAAATCAATGATAATATATTATACATTACACAGACGGAATGAATTGCAATTGACTTAAAAGTTTGCATTTGTCGCAAGTACTTAGCCAGGGCTGTATTACTATTTTAGTATGGCAATGCTTTTTATTAGCATGATTCGTACCGTGTTTTATCTGTTCTCTGCTATTAGCATTTTAGATACAAAAATATTTGTTAGTTAATTGAAATATATTTGCTGGTGAAATGAACGTAAATATTTTTTTTTTAAAAACACTTAACAGGTAAAAACTTTTTTGACACTGCTAAAATATTGATTTATAGTTTACTAAACACTGTTGTATATAGTTATTTTTAATCTATCATTTGATACATTCCTAGATGTAGGAAAAGAACTAGATGTAGCAAAATGCAATGCTACATCTGGGAAATATTCCACCTTTGGACGTTCATTATTATTGATGGCTCGACACAATGTAGTGTCCAATTCGGATTCGTTACGTCTAACTCATCAGAGCGCCGACATAGCCTGAACTCACTCAGATTTTCAAATAAATTTTAATAAATGAATAAGTTAGGCGTAACGAAACAGAGGGGGACATAACTTTATGCCAAGTCATCAATTATGACGAATGTCGAATGATGGATCAGTTCTATGATGTAGTCTTGTATTTTGCTTGTTACATTTCTTACGTTTATACGCACAATTCATATTGTGTCAATAATGAAAGAAAAGAAGTCTCTTCACAAAATAAAACTTTATTGGCAAAGCGCTTTCAAGCTAACTAAAGGCCATCAGTGCAAAACCGTTAAGATGTAAAGAAAAAGAAAAGTGAGTCTATGTTTTTTATTAGTTATGAGAGTCAGACGCGCTTTGCCAATAAAGTTTTATTTTGTGGAGAGACTTCTTTTTTTCATTATTTATAATGGACTCCATTCACGCTCACTCTAAGGATAGATTGGTGTCATTTTTGACATCATATATCCTTAGTAACATAACAAGCATAACACCTTATATACCCATGACATCAAATCATTTTTGTTTAGCAATTTTTATCAATCATAAAATGAATTCCATCGTTCCTTCAGTATTGCTCTATATTCACATAATTATTATCTAAACACCTCCTTTCTTATCTAAAATTCTTCTTTCTTATCTAAACATCTCTCTATAATTTATGTCTTTGGACCGATGATACGAATTACTTCAGATGATTTCCTAAGGTGTATGGTGCTAGACTCTAAAAATCGATTTTATGTCTCCCATAAAGAGTATGTATGTATAAAAGTATGCATTTTTGCTGTACAAAAGCAATCATGAAACATCATGTCTGTAGAGATATTTTTCAAATATTCTTCTCTGGTTGGGACTTGGTGAATAAGCTCTTTGAAACTTAAGATGACTTTATTTCTTTGAAGAATTGTTATTTATATCTTTTTGGAAATCCTGTCACGTAAAAAAGAAACATCAATACAAATAAAGTTTGTTTGAAATTATATGCTATCTTTTACCGATCCTATAAGTAATAATTCTTTCTTTTTATCTTGTTTTTTAGCGAATTTCCTTTGGGAAAAAATTCGCTAATGGGATAGGCGTCATGGCGGAATTCAAACCTCGGACCACGACACAAATCCGTTTCAGAGGTCCCTAATGACGAAAAATTTTCGCGAGACTTATATATATATATATATATATATATATATTTATATATATATATATATATATATATATATATATATATATATATATATATATATATATATATTATATATATATATATATATATATATATATATATATATGTTATATATATATATATGTATTTCTAGACACTTTCTTGTAAACACTCTATCTTTCGAACGGATTAATTTTTTAACCAAACTTGGTACAAAAATCAACCTTCGGAGGACACGAACCCTATTGAAAACCAGGTTTTTGTGACGTCATTAACCTGGTTTGCTGAGTCAGCAAAATTTTCAAAAAATCAGCAAAATTCAGGGTTAATATTTTTTGCCGCGAAAAAGGTCAATATTTATGTTTTTTGAGACGCTGAATCGAATGAAACCAGTCCGAAGTCGATACGACACTCAAAGTGACCTAAAATCGAAAAAACCATTGTAAATTACCAAAACCAAATTTAGGTCGATAAAAATAAATTTCGAGTAGGGTGTCGTTTTCTATGTAATTTTGGGCGCTGAATCGAATGAAACCGGTCCGAAGACGATACGACCACTTTAAGTTACCAAAAAGTCGAAAAAACCACAAAAAATATAGAAAACCAACATTACGGTCGTTGAAAATTAAATTTCGAGTCGTTTTCAATGTTTTTTGGGCTCTTAGTTGAATGGCAGTGGTCCGGAGTCAATACGACCACTCAAACTCAGGGTACCTGGGTTCACATCCTGGAAGGGTCGATAATTTTTATCGTTTTTTTTTACCTAATATAAGTTTACAACTAGAAAATAATTCTGGCGCGGTGGTCCGCATGTCGGGCGAATTTCCTTTGGATGCGTGTTTCCGTGCTTTTTACATCATATAAGTTTACAACTACTAAATAAATAATTCCGGCGCGGTGGTCCGCTGTCGGGCGAATTTCAGCGCTAAAACCTTAAAGATAACTGACTAAGCTTAAAGATAAGTAACTAATCTTTAAACTAGTGCAAATAATAGTGCGTACTTCTAATTTTAGAGGCATAGTTTTGTACAACAACTGGATGATTATGCGCATTTCCTTTGGAAAATACTGACGAAATGAGTTACGAGCAGTGCTTGACAATTGAGTAACTGCTTAGGTTCTAAAGCATGAACCGGAACCACGCAATGGGCATGGTTCTTGCATAAGCAAGAAATGGGTTGTTTAGCACGGAAACACGCATTCTAAATGAAATTCGCCCGACAGCGGACCACCGCGCCGGAATTATTTATTTACTAGTTGTAAACTTATATAATGTAAAAAGCACGGAAACACGCATCCAAAGGAAATTCGCCCGACATGCGGACCACCGCGCCAGAATTATTATTTTCTTGAAGCGAATTTTCTTTGGAAAAAATTGCTAATGAGTTGTTGGTATGGCGGGAGGTGATTCCGGAAGTGTGACTAAAATCTCTGATCACAAAAAATTATTGATATTATGTGTTTGTGTGGTGTGTTTCAAGCGAATTTTTGTAAACACACCATCTCTTAAACGAATAACTATTTTAATTTATATTTACGAAATTCAATTTTGGGAACAAGAACCTTACTCAAAACCATGTTGTTGTGACGTCATTAACTCGGTTTCCTAAGTCAGCAAAGTTAAAAAAAATCGATAAATCGAGGGTTAAAAAGTTTTGACGGAATTTTTTTGTGTGCTTCTTGAAGAGCTAAATCGAACCGGTCCGAACGAATATATAATAATATTTTATCTTAACAGCAATCAAAAAGTATATTTATTTGAATTGAATTTTGTATTTTATTGATGTATATAAATATATCGATTAAAATATAATTTGAATGTATATTACAAAGTGAAACGGTGCAAACTTTGAATGCAATAAAAAAATACATACGTAGACTTGACTATTGTTAACATTTCACGCAGTTCCCTGTCAAGGTCAGATTTAGATTTCTTTTCACCTTTTTCAACAAAATAATTCCAATACAGAATCGAATGTCAGTTAATTTCCGG
This sequence comes from Microvelia longipes, assembly GCA_018340805.1. Taxonomy (NCBI): domain Eukaryota; kingdom Metazoa; phylum Arthropoda; class Insecta; order Hemiptera; family Veliidae; genus Microvelia; species Microvelia longipes. The sequence goes on from JACMZG010001908.1 coordinate 20,287,899, forward strand.
TCCCCGGAAGATTTAAAGAGAGAAGATTTCCGGTTCAAGTAGAATGCTGAAAAGGAGGAGAGTATTTTGGTTTTTAATCTAGAATACCCTCGAAAGATGCAAGATTGAAATGTTAAGGGTTTTAAAAAAAATCAAGATCTGGATTTGAAAGGGAATCTCTTGCCAAAGTGAAAAGTTTAACTGATCTCGATTCTTTCTTTTCTGGACTGAAAATCAAAGGTTAAAGAAATTCTTATTTTTGTTAAGACTGTTTAAAGAAATTCTAGTGAACACTAAATTTACCTTGATATGTTTTTCACCTCCTAGTTTGTGTCTTTAAACAATCAAATTAAGTCGTTAGATAGTTATTGCAATGATGTGTATTATAATATGTTTTATTTGCTTATATTATCTTATGACGTTCGATGTTTATAATGTATTATACCGGGTGGAACATTTTAGATACACCAAAATTAATTCCGTAAAAATATGGCAATTATGGTCCTAGCTTCGCGAAACTAGTCTTTATCCCCCCCTCTCCCTAGTAAATCAACTCACACGAGTTCTAATTTACCATAATCTCTTGGTAACTTTGCCTTTCATGTGTCGATACTAATCGTAAGAACTTCCTAGAGATAAAGGTAAAGAGTTTTATTTAGGGATACAAAATATTTATTTACTGTGTAAAGACAATTATGTGGACATAGGAGGTAATGGAAGTAAATAAGTTACCTTCATACTACATTGTACGTTTTATTCTGTTCGCTAGAGCGTCTAGTGAAATAGTGATATGATAGACAAGCTAAGGGATGGGTTAAGACCAGGAATTTAGAGGGGAGGATTCTCATTAAGTTGATACCACGTTTCCACGGATCGAAGCTATGTATAGGGGATTGTTCTACCTGATGTTTTAGAAGTGTGACTAGGATTCACATTAAGTTTAAACCCTGTTTACATAACTGGATTAAAGCAATGAACAATTAGGGATATTAGACCACTACGAACTTATAACTCCTCTCTTCCATTGAGTGTAATGAGAGATGGAGTGAGGTAAGTTGTAATCATACCAAACTTACAGCTTTTTTTTACTCATTTTTTCATCTCTGAATCCACCGCAGTTAGTTGGACTTAAGAGGAAGTTAGTTGGTTTGTAAAAGGCAGCAAGAAAGAAGGGAAGAAAGACATATAGGGTTGAATTAGTTGGGTGGACGGTGAGAAGGTTTCATTACGGTTGCCACCACATACCTACCGCAAAGGAGAGGTGAGTGCAATTCGCGAAGCCCCCTTAAGTTTCCGCCAATTTTGCAGGGGATGAGCCTTGGTAAATTAAGACCGACAACTCTAAAATGAAGTAATACCCTAGAATTAGAAAATACTGATGATACCCAATGGTCACGTAACCACCTACTGGTGAGCTTAATTTAAATTAAAAGACAAGCCGTTAATTATTATTCCCCAATTATTTTGCGTGACAAACTATATTTAATAGTATTTTGCTTTGATGTTCAACTACAATAAAGTTCTGTTTGTTTTAACTCTAAACCCTAAATCCAGACCCTCTTGTTTTACGATTTAACCCACCTATATCTCATTGCTGAACGTTTTGATACTTTTTCTTTCTCTTTGCCTTTCAATATAATTTGATTGGTTCTTTACTTATTTACACCTTTGATCCCTTTTTGGGTAATACTGGCTTAAATGGAATTCTAGAAAGTGAGGTTGTATAGTTTTCTTACCTTTTAACTCCATGCGTTTCAACAAAAGTTGATTATAAATGCTACAGTTGAATTTATTTAAAAAGAGGGACTTCTAGCATTAGTTCTATATAATATAGGATACATTTAGTTCTATAATAATAAAATTATATTTATTTGCTCGTATTATTATATACATTATTTCATTGTCATCATTAATTAAAACAAGTCTATCAATATTATCTGCCCCTAGGAGATATAAGCAGCAGGTAACCTTAGAAAAAATAACAAGTTTTGGTCTTGTCATACCTAGATGTCTTCAAATGTAATTCGTGTACTTAAAACTTTTTTTACATTTCCTCATTTATACCGCAGGTATATAGGAATATTATTGTGATTGCATAAAAATCTGAAACTAGGATTTTACTAGAATTACCCGTTTTAGGTGTTTTTGAGTCTTACTGAGTAATTTCCACAAAGTTATCTATCTGTGTATGTGTCTGTTATCGTATCCCCTAGTGTATTTATGCTAGAGAGTTAAAAATTGGTACAAAAAGCTATCTTTAGATCTAGATAAGCTATCCGGAAAATATTTTTTTATGACGTTATTAATCCTAAATAATCTAAAAAGTCCGATAATTCATAAAACGTGGAACAATTGGTCATTCTGTTTGAGATTTAGCAAGGATTTTCTCAATATATGACCAACATATCTGCCAAGTTTTATCACACCATCAACAATAGTATAATTTATTATCGACTGTCTTGAATAAATTTTATGAATAATCGGAAAATAATCCAATTGGGTTGAAATTTGGTACAAGTGTATTTCTTTACGTATTAAAAGAGTATAATAAGTTTTGTTTAATTGCGTCTACGTCATCGCGTAGTCTAAGCAACCCAAGCTCCAAATGGCGACACTTTGTGATTTGAAAACAATTTTTTTAATATGCTGGTTTGAAATGCCACCAGATTCAAAGCATGCTTATTTATTTATTTTTAACGAGCCCACTAACGGATTACATTACTGCCAGGGCGCCCGAGTTACAAAAAATATTTTATATACAAAATATAAACAAAATTTCACGAATAAAATCTATCAAAAGAAAATTACATGAATTTAACATATTATATAAAATAAGTGAGCTTTTCAGAAATAATCAGTTTAATTGTTGACAACAAGCATGGACTGTCAAATCTAAAGACCGGCGAACCAAAACAAGCCACTATAAAACCAAGACTAGTTTCCGGATATAACTCTGTGTAAGTTACAGAAAGAAAGAAAGAAAACACCCTTAATTTTTTTGTAAACAATTACAATAAAAATGATATAAATAACAAAACAATTTTAATACATTAAAATACAAAAAAATAAAGATTTATTCTGATAATTTCTTCATTTATTTTATTTTAAAATATTGATAAATAAGGGAAAAGACTAACAAAATTTACGTTTGTCTTTTAAATTTTTAATTTAAAAATGTATTAGTGTTTTTAATTTTATTAATTTAATTAAATTTTACCTTATCAGCCTGAAAAGGGCTGATAAGGTCAAACCCACAGCTCGACAAATATATTTTTTATAAAATGAAGCTTTGTGTCAGTGACGATTCATCGTTTTTGCAACGTTATTGTTCTTGTAAATATATTTTCTTAGCATACATTACCATAAAAGAAATAAGAAAAACTACTTAAACGATTTCATTGATCTTCTTGCCAATACTCATTTAACTATTTTTTTTGCCAAATACCATATGTGCAGGTATTTAGTGTTTAGTCCATGGTAGTGCCGTGACAATATAATGAGTGTCTATTGCTTTTACTAAAATATAAATCTTGCACTAGAGTGCAAAATTTTATTTTTGAATTTAAAATATCATTTAAGGTTTTGCATTCTTATTGTCTAATAAGCAGTAGTTAGTGCAATATACCAGGTGTTTACTTTAATATTATTTTACAAAATAACGCTTTATACTAACTCTAATTGGTAATTAGGAAAATATGAAACAAAATTATAAAATTAGCTATACAATAGCTATTATATAGACTGCATGGCATTTTTTTAAACTTAAAATAATAATTTCACGCTATTGTTCTTATACGTGGAAATTTTTTCGAGTGCTTGATCCATATATTTGGTTGATGTGTGTTTAATTTGAGACGTAGTATATAATTTAGCTGATGTAGTTGCATTGCTGTAGAAATATGCTTTATGACGAACGAAAAAATTCTTCTGTTTGCAAAAGATATCACTTGAATTGGTATTAGTATTGTTTGTTTGAAAAGATAAGTGCAAATATTTTTATTAAAAACCAATAATAGCTATATGGCTGTATGGATAGTAAAGATAGTGAATATTAATTAGAGAGAGGTAATGACTTATATGCATTGAAGTAGGCCATTGTTTGCTGTATATATATATATATATATATATATATATTATATATATATATATTATATATATATATATATATATATATATATATATATTTATTATTATATTATAATATATTATATATATATGATTCCGTATGGAAATCAATAATTTTCAAAAGCTTTCTCATTTTGAAACGAAACTTGGCATTTTGCGTATATCTATGGTTTTTTGGATCATTTTAAGCAGCATTGAGTGAGGTCAGTGCTTGGATAGGTGACCGCTAGACTAGAGTTCGAAGTAAAGAGGAGTGTAACGAATCCAATGTGTTGAGAAAAAGTTTCGAGGCACCCCGCATCCGATTTTTTATAGAGATCATGAACAGTGTCCTCGTTGATTTTATTGTATCATGACCTGTATATGTAGTTAAGTGTTCTACCCCTCTCAAAAAAACTAAACCCATATCAAACGAGAATATTTTATATCATTTAAGAACACAAGAACTAGTGGATGTCTTTTTAACCGTCCAAAAGGCCCTTCAATTTTTCACTTTCATATTCTGAAAAGATTTGTAATATTCTTAATTTTAGGCCTCTTATTCCCTTTGTATTATATTCAGGTATAAAATGAGAAGAAAGAACTTTGTAAAATTTTATAAATAGTTTGGCTGACTTTCAAAGGAAACAGTTTAAACTAATTCATTGCTGAATCAGTGTTGACAACTTGTTAGCCTCCTCATAAATTTTCATTTATTTATGTTCTTAGGAAAATTGCATTTTTTTCAAAACAGGAGAAATGCAAGACTGGAAACGTAATTTATGTTATTAGTATTGGCACGCCTGAAGCTTGTCTTGAAATAATAAATGGTTTGACTTATGTTATTAATTAGATTAATAATTTGCTGTTTGAGATTTTGTATAAGATGAAATTATTTTAAATTTAATTTGTTGTAGGTTTAATAGTTCAAGTTAAGTCTTGCACGACTTAAAAGAAAATATTAATGCTGTCTGCCAATATTTAATGTTGTAACAACATAGATCGTTAATTTTTAAAATATTGCCAAATTCCAAAAACTAGTTGTTTATAATAAATAATAGCACATGTTTCTAAAGTAAATAAAAAAGTTGGGTGCGGGATATCTCGGAACTTTCCCTGACTATATCGGATTTTTCACGCTCATTCACACCTCTTCGAACTAGCTTGGCTTGTCCACAGGATATAAAAATCTCTTAGCTTATAAACTCGTCCTCGCACATTACAAATGTTTTATTACCATCAGCGGTCCCCTGGCTACCTTCTGACCACAATTGATGCTGTTTAACAAATGTGTAAACAGGAGGTATACTATTAAGAAAAGTAAACCTTTACTTTTTTTAAAATAGGCCTAATTAAAAGATAACTTTAATCCTTACTTGTTTTAACGGAGATTTTGTTATATAAACTCACCATGATGCTTAAAAAACATACTAGCATTAAAAACAATTAATATATTGTCAAAATAGTATAATTCAGTATATAGTAGTAATAGTATTGTATCAGTACAATAGTAGATTACAGACTTGAGTCTATAAACAGCTCTGATGATGACGTAAAATCGAAACCGGTAAGTTAATTTTTATATCTTGTGATTGACATTTTAATTGTTTTTATTTAGTTTTTTTAAACATTTTGGTGAGTAAATTAAAACTATTTAAGTCTAAATGTAGTTTAATATTATATATGGATATGCAACTCGATGATCAAATCTCGGTTTCTGTCGGCTTTTCCCGCGGTCCAGACCGGGTCCGGACCGCGGTCTGGACGCGGTCGGACCCGGTCTGGACGCGGGTAAAACCGACAGTCCAAATAATAAAGAAAATAAAGTGCACGGTCCATATCCGCGGTCCAAAACCGTGAGATGGACCGACGGTCCAAAACTGCTAGTGTAAACACAAGAACTGTCGGTTTTGGACCGGTCCGTGGTCTTTCCGCCTGGCGGAAAGTTTTTTGTGACAGTCCAGAGATAATTTATATAACACACAACAATTTGAAATAAACAACACGCGGCGAGGTAAAGGCAGTTGGTGCACCCGAGTTTAATCTTAATCATAATCATTACTTGTATTGCGGGTTTACATAAATAACAAGAATCATTTTTAACCTTTCTTTTTCTCATAAATATGAGATAAAGGATAAAGTAATGTATTTACCTTATAATACATTTTTAAGGTAAATATATTAGGTACATTCAACTTAATATGAGGTACATTTCTTCACAGTAAAAGGAAAAGTTATGTGTGCATGCTAAAAGAAATAATCGCTGATTGAATTGTAACTCTTTAATGGTCAAAATAAAAATATATTAACTATTAAAAATTAATGGAACAGGGTTCGAATCCTAATATGGTAACTTATATTTTTATGATTATTTAAAATATATAAATTAGCGTAATCATGAATGAGAAAAAGTTCCAAGGTACCCATACCCGATTTTTTTATTTTATTTTTCTTATTTTTTTTAATTAAGTGCTGTAAAGTAAAAGTAAAGTAAATAAAAAAACCGACAGACTTGATCCGCCAGTCTGGTCTGCACGTGTAAATGCACATAAAACAAAAAAACTGACGGTCCAGGACCGCGGACCATCACACGGTTTTTACCAGCGGTCCAATCGATCCGTCCCAGCATTTAGACGCACGGTTTTTCCCGACGGTTTTGGACCGACAGTCCAAAACCGTCGGGAAAACCGTACGTCTACAAGGGCTAATGTTCATGTGAAATGTTGGTTTCAGATTTTGTAAAAACAATACATTCTTATATAACTAAACACAATACATTTTTATATATCACACAGTATGAATAAGAAAGTAAAACACAATACATTTCTTAATACACAAAAACACAAACATTCTTATATAATACACAGTATGAATAAGGAAAGTAAACACAATACATTTCTTATATATCTACACAGTATGAATAGAAAAGTAAAACACAATACATTTCTTATATATCTACACAGTATGAATAAGGAAGTAAAACACAATCATTTCTTATATATCTACACAGTATGAATAAGGAAAGTAAACACAATACATTTCTTATATATCTACACAGTATGAATAAGAAAAGTAAAACACAATACATTTCTTATATATCTACACAGTATGAATAAGGAAAGTAAAACACAATACATTTCTTAATATATCTACACAGTATGAATAAGAAAAGTAAAACACAATACATTTCTTATATATCTACACAGTATGAATAAGGAAAGTAAAACACAATACATTTCTTAATATATCTACACAGTATGAATAAGGAAAGTAAAACGCAATTATTTCAAACCCATGCTGCAAACTCCCGATTTCTTAGTTGATATAATGTTTGTAAATGATTTACAATGGCAATATCTCAGATTCTACAAAACATTAAATTTTAAATTTGACACTTCTATTCTACTTTTAATTCTACTCATTTTAAACGCGGAAGGATTTTCGCAGGATTTCCGATGAGCCGCATGGCTTTAAACCGGTACAAATAAACACTTTTTCAACTTAAAAAAACGTAGTTTTTTCAATCCCACAATACTCTACGTTATCAGGCTTGTTTTGGCCACCTCTATCAACCTAATATGCTACAGCTATCTCCGATCCCGTTGACTTGTAAAGGATCAAATGAACGTCTTTCCAATCCATATTATGACTGCAACGCCGTCTACCATAATCGTTTTTTAAAAATTTTTTGTTATGATTTCATCCTGAGTCATAGCCTGCAATCGGTTCTGTTTTTAACTAAGAAACACGTGGTAGCGCAAATACCTTTCGTTTATAACGTGTTCACTATCGTTCAATATACCCAGCCTATGTATAAGTACGTAAATGGCTATATAAGGAACATAGAGTTGTCTTAATGTGAGAATAGAAGATCTAATTGCTGCTATCGTGGTACATGTCTTAAAATATATTAAGTTATAAAAAATAGAATGCCCTAAAATAATTTTGGAACAAAGAATGAGTTCTTGTATAATTCAGTACCAAGTTAATATAATTCTTTGAATCTTTCGTACGCAATAAATGAAGCCTTTTATGTAATTCAGAATTTTATGGAACAAAACTTCCATGATTAGTTTAAGTGTATTTAATTTAGTAATCAAATCTTCTTGATGATATACAGTAAAACAGTGTTGATTTGGTGTTGAAACGTAAAAAGTTTTAATTTCTCTTCACCTAAGTTTGAATGGGTTAAAATCTAGAGTTTGTATTATTAACTTAAAATTATATTTGGTTATGGCGGTTGAATTAACTTGGGTTTTTTAGTCGTGATTAAGGTTCAAGGGAGTGCCTGTTCTTAATTGTCGAAGTAAAGGTTTTTTGAATGCGACGTCTGTGGTTGAGCTCCATGTGTTTATTTAACTTCTGATAACATTGTACTCATACAAATATGCTGCTTCAGTAATCCTTTCAGAGTTAATCTTAAAGGTGGTGGGGGTAAGCATTATGGTATGTAGAGAAGGAAGCGTGAAAGATAATTTTCAGTGAGGTCTTTCTCTTCATTTCTAACTTGTTTTGTGGGTGAAATTTTTGGAAGGATTGGATGTGACACTGAACAAAATGATTTTTTTAGTGTGTCTGTACTGGTGAGCAACCTGTTGTTATAATGATCTCCGTAGAGGAAGAAGTGTCGGTATTTAAGTGTATCTGCGAGTGGTCGGAGTCAGATAGGCTGAGAAAAGGTATCTAAAGCCTTTGCTGGAAAACAATAGAGAACAGGATTGGGGAACGAAGGCAGGATGGGGCTCCATTCTCTCTGTGTCTTTGTGCTCTCTGGAATTAAAGCGACTTTGAAAGCTTTTGGTCCGGGACAATGTTTCCTCTATCATACCCTCATCCGATATCGCTTCTCTTTTTCTCACCGTTACACTTTTAACTTCTATTTTATATATTTTCCACGTTGTGAAAAAAAAACCTTTCCCGTCGCTATCTTTTCAACGTCACTAGAGATTTCATACTACGTCAAAATGATAAAAAAAATTCCAGTTTAATTCCTTTCTTTGTCGCTTTTTTCTACAACCAGGGATTAATCAGTGTTGCTTCACCTTTTTGATAAGAAATTTTCACTGAATAAACTCAACTTTTTCAAGAGCGACGTTTCAATGGTTTCATTTGTGAAATTTTAATCTGGTACTAATTACTTGACTTGCTAAAGACATCTGTATGGCTGCAAATACTTGAGAAATTTCTCATTAAACAATGATACAATTAACGATCTTTTTATTCTATAGAAAAAAATATTCAAATAAAAAATTGTAAAGATGACTTTTTAATTTGAGCAGAGCAGATTTACTTTCTTAACGTCAACAAATACTTGAATACTTCATTAAAATGTCTCTTCTATTTAAAACTTGTATGGTTTACTTATATGTACTTCTGACCTACTACTTCATACATGTATATTTATATTTCTTAATTCTTTGAAATTTTGCATAGAACTGGATATTTAAGGGCAGTTTTCCTCCCTTCTTATCAAAATACCCTTAAATAAACCAAGTCAAGCTTAGAATAAGAATACTACAATTTTACTAGATTTCCTCCACTTTTCTTGTAAGATTCTCAAGAAAATGCAGTTTTACAAAAAGACGAAAACTAAATTTACTTTGATTTTTAATAAAAATGTTAAACGAAAAAATGACATTCCAACCTAGGTTTTCCTTTAAAGTTGATATCAACCGAACGATTAGCGAGAAGTCCTGAAGCAGATCCACTCAGTTTTCCATGATAAAGGGATAAGCTAACAACAACATTATATTGTCTTCACAGTTCCATTATAACAATATATAGGATTATATATAATATATCCATTATAAGGATACGCCTTGATCCTACAACGTAATATATTTAAATACTTTAGCAGTTGATAAGACTTGTAATAAATTATTTTACGGTACATTGAATAGAATACCTTATACTTGACTCATGATGTGAATGCAAATGACTCTCAATGCTTATTGCTTATTTAATCCTAGTCGATTAATTCAATGTGTTCTATCCATTCAAGCAACAATTACTACAGCAAATTTTAGGACTAAGCGTGATTATTTTTTCCTTCTAGTTTATTTCTCTTAAATACCTTTTCTCTGAAATACATTTCCCTACTCCATAGATGTTAATTGTTTTTCCTTAACATTTTTTATGTTTTTATTACTTATTGTAAATTTTATTATAAGTTTATTTTTACATTAATTAATTTCTTATTAATTATTATAATAGTTTGTTTTTTTGTTATACTTTCTGTAACTATTATTATTTCTGAAATTATAAACGGGAAATCTTTATCAATTTATAATTTGTAAATAAATGAATCATAGATTTAGCATCTTTGCGTTTACGTTAAATGAAGTTCTTTTAGTAATATTTTTTTTCAAATTTATTGTTATATATTTGTTGTCTTAAATACAAATAAAACCTGTTCAAAGCGAATTTCCAAAGCTAGCTTTGAAAACTTTTAGGAATCAGGGTCTTAGATCGGGGAAAGTGGTTTCTTAAAATTATTTATGAAATATGTATGACGTCATTAACCCATAGTATTAAGTCAGCAAACATTTCAAAAATTGAAAACATTTTGGAACAAACTGAAACTTATTATACGTATACTACATATGTATAAGGCAAACAAAACCTCAAAGTAAAAATATATTAGCATAAGAAATTATTTTATCAATTGACATATATAATTTGATATAAACAAATACGTTTTTTGACTATTAAATTTAACAATTTGCTAGTAATGTGTCTGCGAAAAGGCCTCCCAGTAGCGACGCCGTGAAGCAGCCAAGTTATCAAAGACCTTGTTCATACCTCAGTAAATTTCAAAAAATTATGATACCAATGCCGTTAAAGTTAAAATATAAATCATTTTATGCATCTTTATATAATCTGTGAGTAACAAATCATAATTAACGTCAAGATAATAAGATGAAATCAAAGCAGTATAATTTATGGCTGAAAATATGATAAAAACAAAGACTATCATTTATGTTGTTTATTGGAGTTGTTTATCTCACAAAATATTGATCTACTTATGTGTGGCTTGTTTCCAAAAACTGGACTAGTCTATTAATACAATATATTACACTATAGACTTTCTTATGGCATTTCACGGTGTATTATTCTGATTAAACAAGATCATACTTTAATAAAAAAAAATATACATAATTCGTACTTACTGGCATGACTTGGCCACATTTCACTTTCAATTTTCCATATTACAACTAATGTGCAGTATACATGTCAATAAATAAAGGGTATTTCGTTCTTTCTTTCTTTACATGAAGGTACAATATTTTCATTTTGGATATTTATCTTTGGTATGGAATTTCATCTTTTCTTTTTCTCATTTATACCATAAGTATGTAAGAAATGTATTGTGCTCGCAAAAAATCCGAAGTTCTATTGTCGAAGCTATGCGGAAAATAATTTTTTATGACGTCATTAACCCGTAATAATGACTCAGCAACATTTTTGTAAAATCATATCACACAAAAAAATTTTCGATCAATATCAGTTTTCGCACACAATCAGTCATGTGTTCCAAGTTTAATTTTATTATCTAAATTAGTTCTATTTTTATCAAATGACTTGTGTAAGTTTTTAAAAAATAGGAAGATAATTAGATTGAGTTAAAATTCGTTAGAGTATATAGCTTTACGTAATAAATAAGTACACTAAGTTTCGTTTCAATATGACAAGTAAACCTTGTTTTGTGTTGGATCATAAAAGTTAAGCAGCATCAAGCGTAGTCAGTGCCTCGATGGAAATGAAAAGGATGTATTTACGAACTCAGGACGATCAAAGCGGGTGCGAAGACGTGTTGCAGTATAAATTTAATGACTTGATATTCTGAGGACGAGCGAAGCAAGTAGGGAGGACGAGCGTAGTGAATTCGATGTGATGATGAACACTTAGTTTTTCGTCTTTCATTATTATAAAGGAAAGATCATTTTTACAAATATTCATTATGAAAATGAAGTTTTTTACTTTTCTTTACCTAAATGGCTAACCTAAATAGGCTCTTTACCTAATTAACACAATTATCCGTTTTAGGTGTCTATACGACGTCCTGACTGGTTTTTATCTTGATGACTGTTTTGTAAGTATGTGTAGGTGTATTTGTGTCACGCATATTCCGGCCATATTGATACCTAATACACATACTTAATACAAAAACCTTATAGTAGGTTAACCCATTTTGAGTTGCCAAAAATTTAGTTTTAAAATTAAAAGGGAATTTTGTGAGAAGATTCGTCATATTAAATTTAAATGATGATTGAAGTTTATGATGAAATGACAGCTAAAAGACTAAGATGACAAATAAAACAGTAATGTGTTAAAATATGCAACAAAACAGTAGTGTTTTTTGTACAAAACAATCGTGTTTTATCTCTTTCGATAACTATTAACTTGCTATTGTCAAGAAACAATTTTCCGCAGCAACAAATGCCCACTGCACTGCCTAGGAACATTATCATTTATTACTATTTTCTTAATTTTAGTTATTGACTTCTGTTTATTGTTAAATTTATGTTTACTTTTGTTTATTGTTCGTGTCTAATGGAGTAAAACATTTAGAAAGTAATATAACAAATGAAAATACTGATGGTTTCGAAAACCGATAGAGGATAAGAAAATTAATAAAGCGCGAGTTATATGTAGAGATAGGGGAATTTGTGTTTCCAATACCTACATAACAAGACTGAAAGAGTGTGATGAGACATTATTAGAAAATTCTGTCATGTGAAACTGTCATTTCAAAGTGACAGCTAAACAATGGGGAGGGGGCTATAATTCTTCTTAGCAATGTCACTTACTTGTTCTCTCATCTAGCAAAATTTAATTTTTGATGAGTTACTAAACATTAACATGGATAATTTACAGTATTTTATTGTGATGAATAAATTATTCACTAAATAAATTTATAAATTTGTTTAAATTAAGCTATAATTGATTAATCAAATAAAATGTTTACTGATCAAAATGTCTTGTAAACATAGTAGTTTAAATGTTTTTAGAAATTAATTGCTTTTGTATTTTATTTTATCATACTTGTAGCCGCCACGCGGTGTCTTCCCCACGGGGAGCTTCGTGACTCAGGGGTCTCCCTACGGCCGCGAAGCGGCTACAATGTAGTTGTTATGCATTGTTTGTTATTTTAATATCTTTTTTTTTGTCACAAGGCATTTAGCCAGGTATTAGCCGAATTCTCATTGCCTCGCCTCACAGCCCGCGGAGTGGGCTCGCTATAGCCCCTTTAATGCCACTTTGTTTTTATGTTAGTATTTATTGTTACATGCCATTTTGTCATTTATCTAGCGAATTTTTATCGGCTCACTTCACAGGCCAGCTCCGCAGGCTTGCTATAGCCCCTTCGGGCCATATAGACGTATATATACAACATGCTATGTTGTATATATTGCTGGCGGTATGAGAGCACCGCTCGTCGTATTTCACATTATACATATTATACAACAGAGAAGAACATGACATTATGTCGAGCCATCAATGATGACGAATGATGGAATATTTCCCAGATGTATCATTGCATTTTGCTTGTTACATTTCCTAGGAGTCTCTTGCACAATTATATTATGTTAACTATTCATGTTTTGCAAAACTCGGTATTATCAAATGATATAAATTATCTTACGCCCACTAATAGTAAACCTTCTTTTTACTTATTAGAGATGACTTATTAATTATGATGTCATAATTAAGGTTTTTGCCAATTCCTCTATTTAGAATGGTCCAATTGAGCTAAAAACGATCTCTATTGTTTGAGAATGTTTACAACTTTAAGAGTACCACTTTGATGCCCTTCTGCATTGCGGGCTTTTTATCTTTTATAAATTTATCTTCAAAATATCTTTGATTTGAATAAGAATTTGTTCCAACAACTAAAACATAATAAATTAAACGAACCTTAAATCAAGTTCGAATCTTAGTTACAGCAACTGTCGTTTTACACTCATGAACAATTCCATGTTTGGGAATTAAAATTAATGCGATTCCAGGACGTTTAAATCAAGGATCAATATATATCAATCGACCAGGAATTATATACGGACAATGCTCAGAAATTTGTGGAGCAAATCATAGATTTATGCCAATTACATTAGAAAGTGTTAACACTAAAAAATTTATTGAATGATTAAAAAATAATTCATTAAGTGGCTGAAAGTAAAGCAATGGTCTCTTAAACCAGTTTATAGTAATTAACGTATACTCTTAATGGAAAAATTAGTTTATAAAAAACATAAACTTGTCAAGTTTAAAAAATTAAGTTTTAATATTTTTCTATACCTCAAATATCTCCTATATGATGATTTACTTTAATAATAATATTTATTATTATAATAATTATTATTAATAAATAATAATTTATTTTAACAAAAATTATTTAACAATTAAAACAAGAGAAAATAAATCATTTAATTAAATTATGTGAAAATGATAACTAACTTATTTTCAACTTTTGACCCAATCAACATCAATATTCTATTCTTTAAATTGAATAAGAACATTTATTATTTTTAATATTATTACCTTACCCATTTTGATTAATTAAATCTCGACACTCAATAATAATTTTATATATAATATAAGATTACATAATGAATTCAAAAATTTATTGGTAAAAAACAATGGACTAAGATTAATAATATTATCAACGTTAATATTTATTATTATTAATAATATAATAGGATTATTGCCATATATTTTTACAAGATCAAGACACCTTGTATTTTCATTAGCATTATCATTACCTATATGATTATCAATAATATTATTTGGATGAATTAATAAAACACAAAGAATATTTAGACATTTAATTCCAGATGGAACCCCAGGCATTCTTATACCTTTTATAGTATGCATTGAAACAATTAGAAATTTAATTCGACCAGGATCATTAGCTGTACGATTAACAGCAAATATAATTGCAGGACATTTATTAATATCATTATTAGGTAATAATACAACATCAGCCAGAAATATTATTGTAATACTATTAATAACAGTACAAATTATATTAATATTATTTGAAACAGCGGTAGCAATTATTCAAGCTTATGTATTTTCAATTTTAACAACACTTTATTCAAGAGAAGTTAATTATGCAAAAACAAAATCATCCATTTCACCTAGTAGACCCAAGACCATGACCATTAACCGGATCAATTGGAGCAATAACTATAACATCAGGAATAGTTATATGATTCCATATAAAAAACCCAACCCTAATAATATTAGGAATTATAATTTTATTACTAACAATAATTCAATGATGGCGAGATATTGTACGTGAAGGAACATTTCAAGGTAAACATACTATCAAAGTAACTAATGGATTAAAATGAGGAATAATTTTATTTATTATTTCAGAAGTATTTTTCTTTTTATCATTCGCCATGGTTCTGTGGGAGCCATGTTTCCTGACTGACTGGGACAGTAGGCTAACCAGGGTGAATCAAGAGGTAGAGGCACCTCTTTAATACTACCTCCCCGTCCTCGCACTATACTGAACCTAACCGACTTCGTACAGATCATATATACAAGAATACACACACCTCACAATCTTCTTTTTTATTTTTAAAATTCGCTGATATATTTTTTTTTGTATTTATAGATTATGTAAGTAGTACATAGTTTGTATTTGTATTGTTACAGTAATATTATTTGTGTCTTATTATTAATTTTTGATTATACTTATCTGTAGATTAATAAATTAAGTGCATTTTATTATTATTTATGATGTTGTATTATTATTATTATTATTATTATTATTATTATTAAATCTATGTGGTTAAGATAGTGATTAAAGAAATAAACCGTAAATCTTTACGTCTTAAAGGTTATTAGAGTAGATATCAATCAGTAATCAGAAAGGTGTAAGCGTACGTTCATATTCAAGCTTGAAAGTGAGATTCAATGTAGTTTAGGTTAGAATATTCTTTTAGATTTATAGCATAATTATGTCATAGTGCAGTCATTTAAGAACAGTGTACATTCATTTAAACATCCATCTATAGATAATACTTATACCTATATGCATATATTTTTTTATATTTTATGCTAAAGAATAAAACTATTGCGTAAAATAATCAATAAAATTCAAACTTGGAGATGAGCCTCTCTGCAACATAATTAATCTATCGGGACTACTTTCAACCTCATTGTGAAACCATCATCAGTGCCTGTGCGAAATGGCAAACTTTTTTTAGAAGAAGATATATATAGAAAAAATAACTAAAAATCATTCTACATCAATGTAAGGTTTTATTAAATATGAAGGTTTTAGCCTCCATATTTAATAAAACGGCACTGAAGATGATCTCTATAAGGCTGAAAGCTCTCTGATCAAATAACTTTGTTTCTGGAGACATTCGTTTCATCGTTTTTTATCTTCTGCAATTTTCTTAACTTACATTCTTTAAATATGTAAGTTAGGATGACACGTGTTCTAAATTAGAATAAAATCTCTTCTTGCCTTGGGTAGAACGACTTTAATTAAATGTACAAGTTGGGTAAACTTCTCATTTCTGTCTTTTATTAATATTCAAATTAAATAATATTCTCTCGTTTTCTGAGAATTACCAGAAACACAAAAAGTAGGTAAGTTAAGTAGGATTCCAATGAAAATTTAACTCAAATTAATTTTTTAAGAAAAGAAAATTTGATTTAGATAAAAATTAGACGAAAAAAATTAGTGAGTTATTATTTTAGCGTTGGAATGCTTTTTCCTTTTTAGAGACTGGAAAAAGAGCATTTAATATTTAAACAACAAAAGCAGTTCATTGTAAAGTAAGACAAAACACCCTCTTACTGAATTTATTAAATCGAAATTAATTTCAAATCTAGCAGAAGTGTTTTTGTGTAGAAAATTAATTTTAGTACTTTCAATAGGAACAGATGAGACTTTGAAAAATAATCAAATTTTATCTACTTCGTAATCTTATTTAATGAAGTGACAAGCACATTTTTGTGCCGATTTTGTCACAAAATATAAATACATATATAATATTTATTTAAAATAAATATATTTATAATATAAGAATAAGAATAAGAATGCTTTATTGTTTTTTTTAAAAAACATAGATATAAAATAATTTAAAAACCAACTTAACTTAAAAAATATTATTTAAGGAGATAAAATTAAGATCATACAAAAAAAAAAAAAACAAAAGGGGGTAGTCATATATATATCATATCTATATATATATATATATATATATATATATATATATATATATATTATATATATATATATTATATATAATATATATCATATATAAGTATTTTTAAGTATATTTATTTTTTAAACTTACACTAAGCATTTTTTATTTCAATTTATTTATAATAATAAATAATTTTTAGTAAAGAGACGCGGTTGTTGGTGTTATTTGTTGTTTATAAATTACCTAAGTTAATCAATATTGAAGTTACTATTCATTAATATTAACATTGACTATTGATTTCTTGTCATCGTTTACTACCATAGGAATACATTAGTGTGCAAGCAATAAAAATCTCAGAACTGAATTTCCCTTTAATTATTCGTTGCAGGTTAATTCCTAATTAACACGTTAAACCACTTCTGAGTGGTTTTAACCAAGTTTCCAGTCTGAATATGTATGTGTGTTTATGCTAAACAATTTAAACTTAGTACAGAAATCACATTTTATAACATTATGATTTTGATAAACTGCTTATTCCGCGGTGATTGTCATAGAAATTCAGGTCTCTCTGTGATAACCGAGTCAATGTAGATAATGAATGAACATTGACTGGTTTGAAAAACCAGGGGTACTATCGAATGTTTCTCGATATCGTGATATCGAGAAACATATCACGATATGTCGGGGAAGCCATAGAGATTTCCAACACATGGAAACCACTTATCTCTTCGCTTCGTGTCTTGTATAGTTCCTTTAGCCAATTTCAGTCACCAACTATGTCACGTAGCACCCAGTATCCGATTACGCCATCTAACGGAAACCCATTGGACCCATTAGTCAGCTCATCAACTGGGCAGGACTTTCGCGACTTTTAAGTGGACTAAGTCATACTAGTCCCTCGAACCATACTACCCTTTCTCATGGCTACAATCTCCGTTCTCGAAGACAATGTTAGGACAGGATTTTATAGGGTAATCCTAGTCTTCAATATGTGCGAAGACATGGATGTCCTACAACCCTGAAGATGCCTCTTACAGTGGAAGCGAAACATGATGTAAATTGACGGGGTCGCCTCCGAAAGTCCTATATCTTCATTATTTTTTACATCAATAAAAGATCACACATCCCCTTTTAGGAATAAATATAAAAGGAGTAGTTGATATTTTTTATTGAACTAAATTTACACATTTCTGGGGAAGATCCAATAGTTTACAAAAATAAAAGAATTTTTTTAGAATACAAAAATCTTGTATCCAAAAGTGCATTATAATGCCATATTCGATTTACTATTTTGGCGGAAATCATATTTCAGACACAATGGAGGTAACTTTCATAGCAATCACTCATGCACCAATGAGCATTTGAAATCCTGAACTAGGATCGTCTGTAATTAGAATAAAAATTGGATAGTAAAGTTAAAATTTCATAATTAATAAATGACTTGACTTATAGTTAAACAATGGTGATCTTACAAAACATGTTTTCTCGAAAGGGGTTTGAGATTTTCAACAAAAAAAATTAACAAACTTTCATAATTTATTATATTTTTAGTTTGAAAATTGCTTAATACAATTAAAAGCACAATACTGAAAAAAGTTGAAATTATAATTAAACAAATTTGAATTATTATAATAAGGTAGTTCTAATTAACCCTTAAGTCTAGACTGTATTTAGAATCTTAGTAAAGAGTTTTAAAACTTAAATATGTCATACTAAGGTCTTCTATTTAAAAAGTTTGTTTAAATAATACTAATTAATAGAATTATACATTATTTTAGTTGACTCCCAGACTCCATTGTAAGCAACGACAAAAGAAAACAAGATATACTAATTTTATAAAGAAAATTTATAGAACTAAAAGTGGGTTTAATTAATAATTTTTCTTTTGTAATTTGACTTATTAATAATTTTTACCTATTTAACGGCTGCAAAATTAGTCATTACTTAACTGTTTTAAGCTGCAAAATGTCATTTTACCAACACTGTCATGAAATATTTAAAACAGTACGAAAATTTGCTTGGTAATATTCTACCTCCTAGGGAGTTATGGTACATTTAAGTATTATGGTAAAAAAGTCAAAACACCCTAGGAGGAGAAATTAATAAGTTAAGGTTATTATGTTGCAGGTTATTGAGTTAATTTTGGGGGTTTTCGTCTCGTAAACATGACTATTGTTTTAATAATATTTTGTATTTATTTTTACTTTAAATACGATATATTAAATAAACAATAAAGGACTTCAGTATTATTATTTTTGACCTTATGAAGATTAAAGGTGTGTAATATTCACCTAAGGTCTAGATAAATAGATTTAAAAAATTAAGTTTTAATTTTCGACATGGGCACTACTCGTCAAAGTTATTAAGGCACTAGAGATGTAAGATCGCAAGAACTATTTTGTTTTAGAATTATTATTTACCTTAGTATTAATTTATCTCGTACTTTTTCGACAAATTGATACAGTGCATTACCTTTTAAATCTTACACATTTATTAGTGCTAAATAGTGCTAAGTAGTTCCTATATAGTAGAGGGTTCTCCAACTTTGACAAATGAATTAGTTTCCAGCACAAAATAATTTGTATTAATGTGTATTTTTTATTCTTTTTGTCGAGTCCTTTTAGTCCTGAAAGAACTTTTTTGTACAACAACTTTAGTTTTAAAGGGCTGAAAAATTTGGTTAGGAACATAGCTTTTAGAAAACTCTTTTCACTTATACGGAGTATGAATTCGCTTGTCTCATACTTTAATAAAAGGAGAATTATTACAGCCATTAGCATTCCTCATATCTTCAGCACATATTATAAATATCTTCTCCTTTCCCTCCTTCTTTATCATTATTTATGTGGCAGTCAACATGTATATTACCTTAATTTAATTTACTCATTAAAATGCCTACTATCAAGTAGTAAACATTCAAAGCCAACCTCTAAAATGGTTTTTAAATGATGCTATTAATAATAGTTAAAGTATATTTAGGGTAATTTAAGGTCAAGCAGCAAAAATAGTTATATATGGATCAAGGGAGTAAAATCAGCTGTTTTATCTCTTGATTCTGACTAAATTCCTGAGACAGAGCCGATGTAATTTAGGAGCCGAGGTCAAGCTAAGGAATATAATGCTAAAGTATCCTCGAGGCGTAGCCGGGAGATAAAATTGTGGTGCATAAAAAATTTTATGACAGAAGAAAGATAAAAATTTATCATAACTAATTAAATTTAATCAAAAAATGAAAGTATATATATATATATATATATATATATATATATATATATATATATATATATATATATATATATATATAATATATATATATATATATATATATATATATAATATATATGTATATATAGTAGTATATGTATAGTCTTCATTATTATAGGCATTTTATTATAAAGACACTTGATGAGACATTAATGACACATTAATTTTTAATTATATTGATCTTGTTTGTTATTCTAACATGTAATCACTAATTGTTTTATAGACATGACTATGCTATGTAAAGTAAAGCGAAATATAGTCATTTAAATTAGTTGAAATTTATTAATTAATGTCCCATCAAGTGTCTTTATCATAAAATGAAAGTATGTATTTTTTATTTACTTTTATACTTTTCCTCATTTACACACCGTAGGTATATAAGAAAAGTATTGTGTTTGCAATCAATCAAAAACCGGGATGACACCTGATATATAATATATATATATATATATATATATATATATATATATATATATATATATATATATATATATATATATATATATATATTTGTGTGTGTGTGTCCATTATCATCGTAGGTCCCAGACTTTATGCTAGAGTGTTGAAACTTAGTGTAAAAAATCAGTTTATAGGTGTAGTCATTAACCTGCAATAATGACTCATAGAACGCGGAAAATTGATACTATCAGATTAAGATTTGACTCGCATAATGCCATTTATAATACTAACATGTGTGCTAAGTTTCATCTCATTATCAGCATTGGTTCAATTATTATCATATGACTTATGTACGTTTTTTTTTTAAATGATTTAAAATCGGTAAATAATCCAATTAAGTTGAAATTTGGTACATGTGTATACCTTCGCGTTTTAAAGAAGTACACCAAGTTTCGTTTCAATACGACAAGTATTGTGTTCTTACTAAAATATTTAGGTTTTTGTTGGATACGAAAAGTTAAGCAGCATCAAGAGTGTTCAGTGCTTAGATGGCTGGCTGCTGACATTGAAACGGATGTATTTATATTAGTTATAAAAATAAAAACTGATTTTTATTTTTCACTATTAAGTATTCGGTAGCAGCTACTTGGGTGTTCATGCACAATGCACACTTATAGAATATTCTAATCACTACATCTTAAAACTGGGTCAAAGCTGAAAAGAGTAAATAAAAAAATTACCAAATATGTAAGAAAAGAGTGATAAAAATGTGAAAATAGCGTGAAAAATGCCACAAGATAAGAAAGCGTATTTTTATATTGACGTATCTCTGTTGGGATTTTTTAATGTAAATTAACTTGGATTCTTTCCAATGCCGCATTTTTATTTAATAAAAATGAAATTACATTTCCTTCCTTTGGTTTAAACTACTCAGAGAATTTATTTTAAATGCACTTCGCATTTTTTCTCTAGCTATATTTAAACAATTTAATCGGTATTAACTCGTTTATTTTTTTTTAAATACATGCATTCGGCCCGTAGTCTTAATGCGGTCACATTGTTGTTCTTTTGCAATATTTGTTTTGTCATAAATTAGCGAATTTTAATCGCCTCGCTCCACAGGCGATGCATATTGAGGCTCACCCTAGACGTATAAATATATTCAAGCTATGTGTGTAGCCCTTTCGGGGTGACTTTTTTTTATAGTTACTATACATTTCCTTATATAGACCTTTTTATCTAGTTCTAATGTTGTAAGATATTTTTCCATGTATCTATCGAATTTTTATCTTTACTTTTGAAATGTGAAGCCCCAGCCTTTCAAAGGTTTTTCCGACTTTGGTAGCAGCACTCTCGCCAAGTTTGACTCTACCAATAAATCACTGGTCAAAAAAATCCTAGACCTAGTCCGAGAAAAAGGATTATTCTGACCTGGACCAATTGAGGGGATTGCACAATAGACTACCAGTCACAGTGCAAATGGGGTCTATCCTCGACTCCAACCCCAATCTTTAATAATAATAACCTTAGGGAGGACAGGAACCCTATTGAAAACCATGTTGTTGTGACGTCATTCACCTGGTTTGCCAAGTCAGTAAAATTTATAAAATATCGGCAATATTCAAGGTTAAATTTTTTTGACGGGAAAAGGTATATTTGAGGACGCTGAATAAAAAAAATGGTCCGGACTTGATTGACTACTCTAAGTAGACCAAAATGTCAAAAAAATAAAAAGATCGGTAAAAAAGAAAAATAAATAAGATTGGCGTTGTTTCTGTTTATCTAGATTAACAATCTAGTAAAACCAGTTTACGCAACCAATAACCAGGTAAAATAACCAGAATACACTTAGATTATAAAAAAGTATATACTGAAAAATTTACGGCGGAATGTAGTAGAGAGTAAAAAATACTTTAAGTATTACAAATGGTTTCGAAAGCTGTACCTATTTATGTGGTTAGAGCATTGGAATACAAATCAAGAGATCCCGTGTTCGACTCTTGGCGGATGCTATGATTTTTTAAATAGATTTATTTTATTTTTTGTTTAGTAAAATGATGTTACAGGTTCATTAAGTAACCAAATAAGTCTGGCCCAAAGGTCCGCAAGCCGGGTAAATTTTATTAGAAATGCTAGTTTGCTTACTTATTAATCTAATTTTTGCTGAAGTTTTCAATATATATTTAATAACTTGCAGCAGTAGCGTCACAAATTATTATAATTTTAATGAATTTTTCAAAGAAAATGTGCTAAAACTTAGCATACACTGAGCTTCAAGGAAGTGCAAATGCTGTTCAGCGTAATGTATAATCTATAGAATAAATATGCGCATTTTTTTTTGACAAATTCAAAAACTAATGTAATGCGTTGTAACGCAAATGCTCAGGTTATTAATTATATAAATCGAAAATGTAAGCAAAAATTGAATTAATGAGCATAAAAACGTGCATTTTAAAGAAAATTCGTTCATCTTGCGGACCTCTCCGCCAGAACCTTTTCATTATTTATGGATTTTTTCTATGAAAGTTAGGTTTTTTATTATCAAACTCTCGCTAAACAACCATTTCTCTTAAGCTCCGTATGAGAGAAAAATTATAGTTTATAATTAAATATTTGTATGTTGATTTTCATACGTAGTGCAATTATTTATTAAGTATATAGAATTCAATACATTTTTTTTATAGCAGCTTGGAAGCACTGTTAGTATTTTTAAAGTTTTTTTCTTCTTTAAATGTAATTATAAACAGTAAGGTAACACTGTAAACACTCATTTAAATTATATTTTCTTTTGATCTTCACTTAAAAAAAGAAAAAGAATAACCACGTTAATATTACGTCCGCAATTTAACACACGCAGACACCAACACACTTTTAATTACATAGACTTATCAACATTCACACGATGAAAGAAACAAGCCACATATTACATTGACAATACATTCACAAATATTTAAAATATAAATAAAACTAAAACACAAAGATTTCTTATTCTAGTGTAAAAGATTTCAAAAACAGAAATGAAACGTAAAGAATAAATAAGGTCTATTGTATATTATAAAATGGAAATGAAAATATTTTTAAATAAATATTAGGTTAAATACTAAATTAAGATTTTATAAAAGATCAAAAACAATTTTTTTTTAACTTTTTTTGTCTTCCGTGGAAAGAAATAGTATTGTTTATTTTCAAAAGATTGTGCTATATTTTTTTGCAAAATAAAATAGATACATATATACAATATAAAATAGATACATATAACAATATAAAATAGATACATATATACATATAAAATAATACATATACATAGTATACAATAATAAAATAGATACATATATACAATATAAAAATAGATACATATATACAATATAAAATAGATACATATATACAATATAAAATAGATACATATATACAATATAAAATAGATACATATATACAATATAAAATAGATACATATATACAATACAAATAGATACATATCAATATAAAATAGATACATATATACAAATAAAATAGATACATATATACAAAATAAATTCTGGCGCGGTGGTCCGCATGTCGGGCGAATTTCCTTTGGATGCGTGTTTCCGTGCTTTTTACATTATATAAGTTTGCAACTACTAAATAAATAATTCCGGCGCGGTGGTCTGCTGTCGGGCGAATTTCATTTAGAATGCGTGTTTCCGTGCTGAACAACCCATTTCTTGCTTATGCAAGAACCATGTCCATTGCGTGGTTCCGGTTCATACTTTAGAACCTAAGCAGTTACTCAATTGTCAAGCACTGCTCGTAACTCATTTTGTCTGTATTTTCCAAAGGAAATGCGCATAATTATCCAGTTGGTTGTACAAAACTATGCCTCTAAAATTAGAAGTACGCACTATTATTTGCACTAGTTTAAAGCTTAGTTACTTATCTTTAAGCTTAGTCAGTTATCTTTAAAGGTTTTAGCGCATTTCCTTTGGAAAATACAGACAAAATGAGTTACGAGCAGTGCTTGACAATTGAGTAACTGCTTAGGTTCTAAAGTATGAACCGGAACCACGCAATGGACATGGTTCTTGCATAAGCAAGAAATGGGTTGTTCAGCACGGAAACACGCATTCTAAATGAAATTCGCCCGACAGCAGACCACCGCGCCGGAATTATTTATTTAGTAGTTGCAAACTTATATAATGTAAAAAGCACGGAAACACGCATCCAAAGGAAATTCGCCCGACATGTGGACCACCGCTCCAGAATTATTTTCTAGTTGTAAACTTATATTAAGTATAAAAAAAAATAAAACATTATCGACCCTTCCAGGATGTGAACCCAGGTACCCTGAGTTTGAGTGGTTGTATTGACTCCGGACTACTGGCATTCAACTCAGAGGCCCAAAAAACATTAAAAACGACACCCTACTCGAAATTTAATTTTCAATGACCGTAATTTTGGTTTTCTATAATTCGGACCAGTTTCATTCGATTCAGCGTCTCAAAAAACATAAATATTGACCTTTTTCACGGCAAAAAATATTAACCCTGTATTTTCAATAGGGGTTTTCAACAAAAACCTGGTTTTCAATAGGGTTCGTGTCCTCCCAAAGGTTGATTTTTGTACCAAGTTTGGTTAAAAAATATTAATCCGTTTGAAAGATAGAGTGTTTACAAAAAAGTGTCTAGAAATACATATATATATATATATATATATATATATATATATATATATTATATATATATATATATATATATATATATATATATATATTATATATATATATATATAATATATAAAGTTCGCGAAACGTTTTTTCGTCATTAGGGACCTCTGAAACGGATTTGTGTCTTGGGCCGAGGTTCGAATTCTGCCATGACGTCTATCAGGCGAATTTCCAAAGGAAATTCGCTAAAATAGATACAAATATACAATAAAAAATAGATACGTATATACCATATAAAATAGATACATACATACGAACACTAATAAGATCGCACTAATCGTCCAAAAACGGGACTAGTTTTGACTAGTTGTTAAAAGTTTAGCCATCATCCGTCAATTAGGTACTGGACCTCTAAGCACTCAAAATTTTGTTTACACCACGCCCACCATCATTTCAGAGCACAAAATATTATAGTAAATTTTGAGATTAAAATAGTATTATTCGAGATGTATACATATAATTGTTTGTATTATTTGAGATATAAAAGCTGTTGAAAGTTAAGTCAAGATCCATCGATAAGATTCAATGTGTTAGCATCAAACATTATTTTAGACTTACCCCTATTATTATTTTCGATCAGATCTCGATGTCGTGTGTGTTCATTCTGATCTATGAGCATTCTAAGTTTAAAGCTTAGTAAAACTATTATTGGAATAAGTAATTATATTTTATTTCTTTGTATGGTTAATACAATAATATCAATAGGGAGTTACCCTATTGATATTTGAGAATGGATCTCGATGGATTTTATTTGGTCATAAAATATGGTCATTCTGACCAATAAGTTGTCAAAGTGTAAAGTTCAGTCAAGATCTATTGATTATATTCCGAGCTATAAATACTTAATTTTTTTCCTTATACAAACTTGCTATTGTTATTTCTGACAAATAAGAGAATGAGCGTGAGGAAAAGTTCCAAGGTACCTTGTACCCGATGTTTTTTAGTTAATTTATGCTTTAATAATAAGACAAATAATTCCCTATGAATCCTGCCCTAATAATTTCATTTTAAAAAGCTTATTTTTCCCTTTGGAAATTCGTTAAAACAGTTTTTAACACACTTAAATATTACTGAGTTAACTTTTGTTTGTATTAGGTCGTATTATTTCCAATATTTTAAATCATTTACAGATATGATTGGTAGTCAAGTCCTTGAATTGTTTTACTATCCCTTCTATCCTTGTGTATTCAATTTTACATTTACTTTAATCCTACCCTTTTCTTTATACATTTTATACACAGATTTTGTTCCGAAAAGGTTTTTTGGCTTTAGAATGAAACTTCGGATCGGGCTGAAATCAAATTCCGGTAACACTTATACGGAAAACTGTTATAGGACAACAACCATGTGTCCATGAAACCGTCCCTAAGTTTTATAGAGACGGCGTTTTTTTCTGTGAGAAGAACTAATTTGTTTCTATTTTTTTTAATTTAATTAAAAAGCGTTAATCAACTATTAAAATAATCTCAAGTCCAATATTCCAAGTTTAATAGTATATATCTGTAGGTAAAATTTCATACATGAAGTATTTATGTATTAGAGACGTGGTTAGTTACAAAAATATAATACTAATAATGCTTTTAAGAGGATAAGGTTTTCTCCTTTCCTCTATACTCCATGGCTCTTCATCTCTCGTATATAAGAGTTTTTACCTCACATTTTTACTTCATGTTTTTAATTAACGAAGGATTCGTAATCTTCTTTTAAAATCCTTTTATAAGTAGCCTTTAACACCATTAGATGAATCAAAAAGCTGCACTGATGTATGAAATTAGTATTTACCTGGAGATAGAGTTTTTTCGATTTTTCCTTTCTGTCAGGGATATTTTTTTGCGCTTAAACCCTTAGTGTCGTGTTTCTTCTCTCCCGAATGCCTCTCTTCTGATAACCCCTAGAGTTTATGCACACTGGACGAACAGATTTCGGTACTTCTACCCTCATAAAGCAACTGCACCTGTGACTGATTCATAGTTTTTCTACTATATTTTCTGTTGTCCTACTCGCAACTCTGAGCTCATTAATCTCATCTTGCCTCCCAGCTACTTATTTCTCTAGTCTTACTAGATTCTCGTTCTACTTGCTGCTTTATCCAGTCCGGTAGCAAACCCCCAAGGTAGTGCGCATAAACCCATTTCTATAGCCGTGATCTGAAAGTCAAAGTTCCGCATTACTAGGAGGCGCCTTCCAGAACCGAACATAGCATTCACCTATGTCCGTCGTGGGACCGCAGATACTGCTATATCCGGGTCTCCACTTTCATAGTGCTTGGTACCAAGATATATGGTTCTCTCCCGTCTGGATTTGAACCTCCGACCTCCAGGTCGTATGGTGAGCGCTCTACCTACTGGTCTATTTCGACCAGTAGCATGACTGGGAGAAGGTATATGAACTGGCTCCATTCTGGATATTAATAGTTATTTATGCACTAAGGGAGTAAAGAATGTTACTATTTTCCTGAGTAGTTAGTTGTTTTCTACGGGTAAGGCGTAAGCCGAGGGAACCAAAGTATTTAACTCCCGATGTGAAGCTGAGTGAGTTATCACTATTAACCCTAAGGTAAGTTTGAGGGGGAAAATAGCATTTTACTCCCGGGAAGATTACAAAAATTAATCGGTCACCTGTATAAATTTAGAGAATCCTACTTCCCTAAAAATTGATATAATTGGCTCTAACCCAATAAAAGGAAACAATTTTTATTCTTAAGGGAGAAAAAGTTACTTTTTACTCCTAAGGGAGTGAATAGTCCTTCTTTACTTCCTAAAATCTAGTCACTAAACTTAACATTATATACGTACCGTCAAGAGATAATGTTCTTTTATGACACCACAGCCAACTAAGAGCTCTATTAGTTCCCTGTGCTAACCTGATATTTTAAACATATTTTTTTATTTAAATAGTATCATAATATGAAGTAATTTTACATTAATACTATTTTCCTCTTAAAATATGATTAATGTTTAATTTATAAAATCGAATTTTCTTAAAAAAAACTTTAATTATATTTTTAATTTCCTGTCAATCAGTCCAAACAAGATTTAAAAAATAAATCATTTATTTAATTTTCCAAAATAAAGTACTAAATTATAATTAAAATCTGATGATCGTATTTTTAAAATCAAGACTAATTTTGGTCTGCCATGTTTATTTTAACATGAAAAGAGTAAAATAAAAATATAATATCGTATGTTGATTGTATTTTAAAAATTAAATTTGTAACTGATGGTAGGAAATAAAATTTTTTCGTGTATTGAGTTTTTGTCATTTTCAGCTAAGTTCTAAGGATTTACCATTATACTTAAGTGTCATGACATAAATAAGATATATGAATGAAATAAGATATATTCCTGAATTGTATTTATATTCTACAATTTTCTTTAATTTTTATTCCAAGCTTAATTTATTTATATTTAAATTATTTTTCATATTTATTGATTTTTTTATTTTTTCTGGTTTTCAGGTTAATGGTGATGGGAAAGTGCTCGGGTTTTGAAAATGAATTTCACAAAGATTACATCTTTAAGAGCAACGGAGGTGTGTAAATTAAAGTGAAACTCTCGGGGTTCTAGTCGGTTGTGAATATTTAGAGAGTTCATTTCTTAATTTAGTTTGCTGATTTCATTTGGACTGTTCTTTGAGAATTATGACTGGAAAAAGAGGTAAGAATTTTTACTGTCTTTTATTAAATATTTTGGTGGTAAATTAAGTCCTTATTGGTGGGTTTTCTTTATTTATTTAGTCTTTTAATAAATATCGTAGTATAATACGTTTATTAATGCGTTGTTATTTCAGGCTATAAGAAGTTAGGTACCTCTCTATTCTTTTTTTAAGCTAATGATATATATGATTCCAATATATTAAGTTTCATCAAAATCCGAATTAAAAAGAGAAAAATGTGAAGATACTTGACGACTAGAATAATCCTGATTTTATAGGCTCAGGATAGGATAGGCTATATAGGATTTATTGGCTCAGGCTTCTCACTCTACATGTAGGGTAATCAGCGTATTTATAGTGCTGAATACTAATCTACTGATAACCCTATTATAGTTTATGCACACAGGGCATCTAAGGGAAGACCTCTGTACTTCTACCCCTTAGAAGTAGGATTGCACTTATAACCAAATTCATAGTTTGTCTGGTATATTTTTTTCTAGTCACATTAGCTACTCTGTTCTTATTAGTCTTATCTAGCCCGTCTGCTAGTTTTTATCAATCTCACTTGTTTTTCTAGATTCGCTGAATACTTGTTATATTCACTGCTCTGTCCAATCCGGTTTAGATGGCGGTTTAAGCTGGGTTGGACGACCATGAATTCCAAACCTCCCAAGAGAATGGTACTAGGGATAACCTTAGGTTCTGGTTATCCTTGAACCTAGTCCAAATCCTTCAGCTGGATTTGAACCCTTGAGCTCAATGAGAGAGGCGAGCGCTTTTCCCCTGAGCTACCGGTCCTCAGTAAACTACTTCTTAATTTAACATTAATAATATTAGATTAATATGGTATAACATAAAAACTGAAAAACCAACTGAAAAAAGGCGATATTTTCCCTACATATATCTAGAATCTAGGGTAATAGGATAGTAGTAGTAGTTTATATAACAGGGCTTTCTCAAAGCAATTAATTCAAAAAAAGGGATTAAAAATTAAAATAATGTAATTTTCTTATAACAATTCCCTAATAAAAAAACAAGGTCTATGAGTTAAAAAAAACAAGGTTTTGTACTTCACCGAAATCCTACAAAAATTATTTTTTAAATTGTTTTTCTGTTTTAAGATTGACACTAGTGTTTTAATCCAGAACCATGTTACACTTGTTGATTATAATTATATTTTATTAATTTTATTGTTTGTATATTATTACTTCATTCACGTACAATATTCTAAATTTTTAAAAACCTATTTCAACCTTTAAATTCACTAGATAGACATAGATTGAAAGATTGGTAAATTAAAATTTTGGAATTTTAATTGATTCAAATAGAATTAAATAGGACAAACATAGAAAGAATTTCACCTTCACAAGTGGTGTGGCTATAGTTTTAAAGATTTGTATTGCTGGTCTTTCCTGTTACAAGTTCAAGATTTGAAAAAAATGGCAAAACATTATAGTAAGTTCATAAACGTGAGAAGGTATTTGAACTTGAAGCCGAATATGATTCGTATAGGTTTAAATACGGGTTGTGAACGTGTATTGTAATGAGCCAATGCCGTCAAATAAAAATGATTTTATAATATTTATAATACTTATACTTTTAGAATGTAATATTAACAGCATTTGACTTTTGGTAAAGTCAAACAAAACTCAACAAAACAGTTGAGTTAAGAAGAAACAGTTGAAAATCTAATAAGCTTAACTTGTCTTTTTCTTATTTATTCCTAACATGGAACTAACCATGTTAAACAATGTTGTGATTCGGTAATGAGTTTCTTTGTCGTAATTTTTAGCATGTTTAAACTAATAAGAGGTTTTCTCTGAAATGTTTTAAAGAGATTTGTAGGTATAAGATAGGGCCAGATGCAGGGAGTTTAAACACAAGGGTGCTTTCAAACGCCTTTTTACGAGTGGTGTATACAATAAGGGAACATTGATTGTTGTATAAAAATCTGACGTGTTGGAAAATTAGACAAAAAGCTTTTTCCTAAGAAATCCATTTAATCGGTTATATAGGATATTATGTTAAAATTTAATTTATTCAGAATTTATAGTCGTATATAGACAACGTAAAATAAATAGAAAATAAGAAATAATCAAAATTACTAATTTTGGTGAGCTGTTGGTCAAAGAAAAGTAAATGAGGACTAGAAATAAGTAAAAGAATTAAAAACTTTTTAATTAGATATTAATTTGATAAAATACCATTATAAATAGTCAATTATAAGTCATCTTAATAGCCAAAATAGTAAATTAAATCCTTGTGTACCAATGTGTAATAGAAGCATTACACATTCAATTAAAATTACCCTTTATAGTTGAACCAATAAACCCTCGTAACGTGGGTTTTATTGATTATTGTTATAATTTATTCTGTATTATCGTATATTGTTTATTTTATTGTTCTTCGCGTATCCCAATTTATTTTATAAAATTATAAGTGGTATGATTGGTTTTTAAATAGAGAAACAATTGTAATAGAAGTTATTTACATTGAAGTATAAGCAAATATTTTTTTACATTGTCCAAAACTTGGGACTATTTTAAATTATTTTATGCTTTATTTTAAACTTAGATCAAGCGATGCACTATACTCAATGCATAGTTTAAAAATATGCATCGTTAGTACAATACCCTTGGTATAAAAGGCCAAGTTAGGTAAAGTCTTAGTGTACTACATGGTAATAAGGTCTTTCATACCAGCCCTTAGGTTTTCATAATCTGAAACTGCTTCGCTTTCCATGTAAACATATTTTAGGTAAATATTGTTGAAAGGCAGATTTTTGGGGAAGAGGAAAATTAAAATATAGTTATTGCATTGAAAAGGTAAGTCTTTAGCCTGATCGAAAAAATCAACTCTAAGAAAGGCCTATAAATTTAAATATTATTTATAAAAATCGGGTACGGGGTACCTCGGGACTTTTCCTTTTTAACTCGGATTCGCTACGCTCATCCTCTCTTTTAGGTATTAATTACCAAACATTTTCATTGTTATTATATGAAGACTAACTCGGTATTCTTCCCGAAAGTTTAAGAATCTAGTAGACAAAATTGAGCTGTGGAGTCTCACAATAGGAATTGAAAGAAACAGTCTCTCCACAATAACTTGTCATAATAAACAAAGCCGACTTTCGGTCTTACAGACCATCGTCAGTGTCTGAAACAACAAAGTATAATGCCTAAGGCAAAAAAAAGTAAAAGGAAAGAAGGATAAAACTAAAATACATAATTAAATTGCTAAATTAGGTGAAAAAGTCGGTGAATAAGTAAATAGAAGGAGATGAATTACCGGTGGAAAGAGAAAGAAGTTAGACTATCATTTGTCAGAAAGCTTTATATTGTAGTGGACAGAGTCCTGTAGCTGACTGAAGGTATCCTAGGTGCATTGGCTAGAGTCTCTTGCTGTAGAGAGATAGCACCACTCTCTCCTCTGACATTAGGGGCCTTATCACCATGTTCTTTAATATTTATATGTATTTCAGCATTATTTTCGAGGTAGTTCATAAGTTTCCCTTCAGAAATCAAATGCAAAAATGCTAACTCATGTCCTGGTGCTTGTTAAAGTGATTCTCAGCAATTGTGTGTTGGTAAAATCTGCTTGGCCCCTTCAAGTGCTCCAAAATTCTAACACGGTATAGTCTACCTGTTTGGCCAACATTAAGTTGATTTACTGGTCCTCTTGTCAGCGGGAAGAACTATATTTTTGGCATGAGAAAGGATATTCTGTGGATGATGAAGGTCTGTAAGAATGAAAGTCGGCTTTGTTTAATATGACAAGTTATTGTGGAGAGACTGTTTTCTTTCAATTCCTATATAAGAATCTAGTTGTTATTGGCCTATCCTATCTATTTATTTTTACAAAAGTGAATCGAAAAACTGTATTTGCATATATTAACATCAGTGTCAACATAGAAACGATAATTGTATCGACATTAATTTGTAACAGTTGTTTCTCGGTTTAATTAATTGGCAACAGTTTCTTGCGAATCAAATACTTTATTTTAGATTAGCTTTAGCTGTAACATTTTTAATTTTTACATTGTAGTTTATTTAACCCTTTATTTTAATAAGATATCTTTTGTAGATTCCTTGCTATTAAGTTTTAATTTGTGTCTGAAACAGGTTCTTGAACATGGTGCCAACATATGTTGTCTTAATAAATCTATTAGAGGAAAACTATTATACTAACCGTAAATTTAATTCTTAAATTTCAATTTTTTAATGACCACCTTTCAGTACTAATCTTAAACCCTGAAATAGAAAGGTTGGTGTATGTATGCATACTTGTAAACAGAATATAAGATATGTTGACTAGAGTTAGATCGTCTATAGTCGATTAAGTTTTATTGATCGCACTTTGTTTAGATTCTCGAAATGTCTAATTGAAATCAAAAATTCCAAAAGTAGAGGCGGAAGAGGGGATATTCACTATGGATAGTGCTTTTAACTATACAAATGGATATTAGTACTGAATTCACCTATTGGTTCTCTTTTCAGAATGCCTCTTTACTGATGGCCCCTAGAATTTATGCACACACTGCGTCTAAGGAAGCCCTCGGTATTTTTATCCTATCCCTTTACGAGACTGTACCTGACTAGTTATAATTTTGTCAAGTAGACTTGCTCTAGCTACACTGATCTCATTAGCGTCATCTTGTCCGTCTGCTATTAGCCCGTCCGCTCAGTACATAGTCGGACATACTCCGACCTTCTACCGGTCCTGAGAACTTTGTCTTTACATAAGATTGAAGTGGAACCAGACTTGTTTTTCGTCAAAATCAAACCCCTTATTTGTGGTACAACCAAAGGAAACCACCTAGGCTGCGATGAGCGGCCTTTAATTTATGACCTCTTGAGAGAACGGTACATGAGGTAACCTTATGTAAGGTCCTCCCTCAGTTGGATTTCAAACCATTGACCTTCGTCAATGGCGTTCGTAAGGCGAGTGCAATATCTCTAAGCTATCAGTCCTCGGTTTTAATTGATATCTTTGTCTTAAATCTAAAGTCCTAAAGTTATGTCTGCTACTTAGCTTAACAACTTATTGAATCATGTTAGCGTACATTTAAATCACTAGAATTTAAACTTTAAATAATTATCTAGATTTAGATGTTCGTACAAAAATATAGGATCTAAAGAGTAAACTAAATTTTCCAGTACAATTACTTTGTTAAAGAATTTTTCTGGGGGAATGCTAGTGGACAAAACTGGGTAAAAAATACAGTAGAGCAAATTGAAATGTTATGATTTGCTTCCACACCATGTATTTTGTGAAATTTATCCCGCTAGGATGAAATGCGGCCACTGTAGCTGTAGAGGAAACTGTTTTCCTCTGCTACGGTATTCCGACACTCAAAACAATCCCCTATCCCAACACATTTTATCTCTATATCTACTAAAAAACACACTTTTCCTCTCCCACTTTAATTTATTTATCAGTGGGAATATTCATAGGAAGGAACGTATTTTCCAAAAAAAGTCTTTCCCCTTGAAATGTTTATCTAACCTGATCCGTAGGGTGTTATGTTAAAAGATTTTAATTTTTTTGTCCCATGTAGGGAATGATATGGTATTGAAATGAGTCAAAAGAAACCACCTCTAAATTCATTACTTTTGCAGGCTTTATAAACTTTATCTGTATTTTCTTTTCATGTGTTATTTCTTCGTGTCTATACATTTCATTTTAGATTAAAGAATAGTTTTATTTACTCTTCTGGTTAAATAATTATTTTTTTTGAGGTAGTACGTAATTGAGCACTTTATTGGACCGTTTTTAGGATGAGAAGCCATTCATTATTGTTATAGGAGGTTATTTAGTATTTTTCACCTCCGAGGACAATAATGAATGTAAAAAAACTCCTAGGATGTAAAAGTAATTCATATATTGCCGCCATTACTATAATGTAACGTGTTCAAAAAAACAATCTGTGTAAACCCTTCATGAGATTTCTTTAAAAACGTTCATTTTGTTTCTGTTTTTGTTCGTAGACTAATATTTTTTTCGTGTGGTGTTCTAATTGACAATTTTTGTGTGTTTATTCGTAAATTTTTAAACATTGCTTGTAAAGCATTTTTGAGTAAAAGTGTGAAGCTATGGATGAATTCAATGACGACGATTATAAAGTTAATTGGACGTTTGTTTTTTTCCAATTAAGTATAGCGCAGTTTATTTAATGAGTGCTACCTCAAAAAAAATTGTGTATGCCATCCGGCTGAGAATGTCTTTATGTCTTGGCAATTTTTCCCGACTCGCTTCGCTCGTCGGTAAATCTAATTGCCGTGACATAAAGACACACTTCTCAGCCTTATGGCATAAATAACTATTTTACTTGATTAATGAATGTATGCAGTAAGTTAATATAAATTCCCTGCTTAGTGAAAATTTAAACTGTCGATTTGGTGGTTATTTAGCCCATATAAGTAAGTAAATACGTCATCTAGTTGGTTTCTATGCATTTATAAACCGTCATAAATTTTCCACTGACTGCAGAAAATTAGGTGAAGGTTTCAAAGTCTTTGTAACTCGCAACTTCATTTTAATTGGAGAGAGCCTTCGAGGGCATAGATATATATTACTAGAGGAGCCCAATTGGTTGAATTTCGAAACATCAAAAAAATAACCTGACCACTTTCGACTATCAATAATCAAATGAACAGAACAAAATTACAGTGAATTTTATAGTAGAAGGCTGAAAATATAAATCAAAACACAAACAATGTGCAGGAAGGCGAAAAAATTGATTTCTTATAACCTTAACTTACTCTTAGAAGAGGTTTTAATTAGGTTAAACAGTCCCTGAGAACCCCAAAATGATGTTTCAGGACTCTTAATGTATTGAGATAGGCTATACCCTCTCTAGTATATATCTCTATGTTCGAGGGACTTTTTTAAGCCACTTGTCAGTTTAAATGTTGCTTTCGGCCTATCATAATCTTCAGTAAAAAAACAATTGAAGTTTTTAGTGAACCATGAAATTTGCCATAAATTTGTTTCTTGATTTAATTTTTAAAAAAGTGACTAGGAACAGGCACAATTTAAAGATAGTAAATATAAGTGATTTAGATAAATCTCATTAAATACACAAAATATAAAAATACAAAATATGTTTATTTATGATAAATACATATTATCATTTGATACTACCGAGTTTTGCAAAACATGAATAGTTGACTAAATATAATTGCGCGGGAGACACCTAGGAAATGTAACAACCAAAATGCAATGCTACATCTGGGAACTGTTCCATCATTCGACGTTTGTCATCATTGATGGCTCGACATAATGTCATGTTTTTCGTTACGTCTAACTCGTTACGTCTCTGTTTCGTTACGTCTAACTCATCAGGGCGCCGACAGAGCCTGAACTCAATCTGACCTTCAATTATTTCCGAAGAATATAATGTGAAGTATTTACTAGAGACGAGCGGTGTGCTCTCTTACCGCCATCATGCATGGCAAGCAAAATATCTAGGTGTCTCTCGCACAATTATATTGCGTCAACTATTCATGTTTTGCAAACTTTAGTAGTATTAAATGATACATGTTTTGCTTGCTATGCATGATGGCGGTAAGAGAGTACCGCTCGTTTTTCTACAACTAACTCTTTGAGATATTTCATAAATGATCCTATAATAGCTTTCTTTCGTAATAATAATATATTACATTTAACAACAAGAATTAATCTTAACTTAAATCGGCTTATTATATAATAATAGGAGCGCCTGACATATCTAACCTCTGATAAAAACGAATTAAAAACGATAAAG
This sequence comes from Microvelia longipes, assembly GCA_018340805.1. NCBI lineage: Eukaryota > Metazoa > Arthropoda > Insecta > Hemiptera > Veliidae > Microvelia > Microvelia longipes. The sequence continues at coordinate 20,324,938 of JACMZG010001908.1, forward strand.
ATAAAAACGAAGTCAAAACACCAAATATTAGTTTAAGGTTACTAGGAAGCAAGACGTCGAATAAACTTAACGGCACACGACGACGTTAGATTTCTTAAATGATAAACGATTTTTAGGGAATTTTCAAAGGTATGTTGCGCTCATTTTAAAAATTATTTTAAATAAATACACGTGATATACATATTACACTTACATTCTATCCCGTTTTTTATGATATAAGTGCATATATTTATGTGGGCGTGCGTATTAAGTCAAGCAGACGTTAGCTCCTTACGGCCAACAAGGTGTATTTTTTACTCTAATTCTCATAATATTTGGCACTAAAATCTTAGGGCTGACAGCGTACTAAATTTGAATTATCAAATTTGACCATTTTGTTTGTTTCGTGTTTCGGCTAACCGTAGCCAGTTAATTATAATGTTTGCTGTCTGGTGTTAATTATCATTATTTATATGTATCACAGTTTAATTAAAGATACATTATCTATGTCTTTTGTATTAATTATATAAATATAACTATTTTTACAATTAAATTTAATTTGTGTGGATTTATTACTTCTTAGTAATAAATTAAGTGAGGTTAGCGGTTGTTGTCATGAAGATTTAGGTCTTCCTGTGGTTACCGCGTCAAGGTAGACGAAGAATTCGACATTTTGCTTCCTCTGCGGTGTTCAGGGATGTATGACATCATGGATGAAAACATAATGCTCTACAAAAGGAACTGAAGGTATGGAAGCGAAACTTCAGATTCTTCGTCTTAATTAGACCGGGTCACCAACAAGAAGACCTAACGATCTAGCAAGCATCAGTAGTTAAAAATTTCTGTTAAGACACCATTGCAATTTTCTCTGAACAAACCCCAGCAGGACCTACTTTAAGTGGTGTGCTGACAACCCCAACCTTCAATGTGTATGCTTATTTGAAGACGTAATTTTTAAACATTAATCTATTTAAACTAAGAAGCTATTATATAAAAGGGAAGTAGCGAATATCAAACCTTCCACTTTTGCCAACCCCCACACCCTTACTACTAGTACATTGATAAGAAATTCCTGCATTCTCTTACGAAATTGTAACTTATGAACATGCCAGCCACAATTTTAGTCTTCTTTATAATGTCGAAGTGTTTAATGACGTCATTTAATGCGTCATATCCTTACCATTGTTTGAGATTATTAAGATATTATAATCGTTTTTTAACATTTTTTAATGAGTAATAGACAACAAATTTTTTACTACAAGTGTTAGAATTGATTCAGTGTCAGTGGCTTCTCAAGCCACTGACGCTGGTGGCTTGGTGCCAAGCCAACACTGACAAGCTGCTTGTTAGTGAAGCAATCCGAGAGAAGTAGCATGCACTAAGATATGTTTTATATCTTAGAGTTTTGAGTGATAGTGAAATAATTAAGATAAAACAAGAAAATTGATTAAATAAGATAATAGCTGAATTAATATTATGAATTTAAGAACATCGCTGGTTACGAAACCACTGCCTCCTCAGGCGTCGTTTACAGATATAAATCCGAAAAAATAATACTAAAATTAAAGTATATTGGCATTTAGTGGGGTTGGACATTAACAGTGACATTCACAAACTATTCGGCTTCTACAAAACTTTTATACTTAATGTCGGACAATGTTCTGATAGCCTCCTTTTAGCGAATTTTCGAAGAAAAATGAGATTCTAATTCGAAGAAAAAAAGACCGGGAGTGGGGGATACAAATTTTAAAAAAATCACAATTTTGTTTTCATTGTAATACAGTGGTGACTTGATTTTTTTTTATTAATTTGTTTTGATATTTTATATTATATATTTTATAATGTAGTAGAGATAGGAACATGACTCTAACATATTTACCATTAAGAGAATATATGTGTTTACACATTAGCAAAAGAGTAAGAAAAAGACTTCGTTCGTACATATGAAGAAGGGAAGATCGTATTTCTTCTTAATAGTAACAATGCTTACATGCTTACTAAGTTTATATATATTTTGGAAGTATTGACAGCAGAGCATATTGCTTATGAGTAATAAATATTGTGTCTGGTAGTGTATAATGTATAATCATAACTACAATTGTTTGAACAGTAAAAGACAAGTGCAATGTAAAATACAAATTAATTGTACAAATTTGTATCAATCGTACAATCCATAGAATTTAAAGGGAAAATTAAACCTATTTTAAATTTGATTAAAGTGCAATGCATGTTATAAGTCTCCGCACGATGTTTATTAACTTTAATCAATGTAAATTTACGGTTATCATCAGTGTCTAAAGCAAAAAGAAACTAGAACTAGATAACTAATTAAAGCAAAAAATTAATTTGTTACATTAATTACTTAAAGTTACAAAACGAATTTTTATTTATTTGTTCTTTAAAATAATTAGAAGAGTTGCTTCTTAGAAAATTAGGCCTAGTAAAAACTAGGATTTTTAGACTATTGAGAATCGATGAAGTTGGGACGCTTTGTTTATATTTCGATCATGTTTATTTGAAATTCCGAGGGAATAAAATTATTTACCTTGAGCTTTTTTCCGTAGTCGAAACTATTGAAACTTAAGTGTCAATATATTCGAACACTAAGTAGTATGCCTGATGGAAATAGCTCTTCTCTTAACAGTTAAATTTATTTCATAGGCCTCATAAAACAATCAATTTTACAAATATATTGTTTCTATAATTTTAGCGAATCATATTTGTGTTAATGAGATTCATAGTGGAATAACATGTGAACCGACTACCATAAAAATCAAGTGCAAGATACGAAAAATCAACTCTCGATATTTTTAAAAAAGAATCGAGTTTACGCGATATTTTTAAAGATGGGTGCTACCAAGCTGATAGAATTTATTAGGTGATTCAATTGGTGGGTTTTTGTGAATGAAATCAATCTTTTTGACATGTTAGGTTATAGTCCGAATTTGACGTCATTGCAGGAAAAAATAGTAAATTTTCAATGTTGAAGGCCTATACCAGAGACTATAGATACTTAAACAGTAAGACTGTCGACTCAATGGTGGGAAAATTTGGATTCCAGTCGACACTAGCGCGGCGGGGACCTACCTTTCAATTGAGTGGGCGTGGCTTAATTTCCCGGTTTTTGCCCACAGTCAGTTTGAAATTTAAGTTTTTATAATACTTTGTATAGTTTACTTCTACACATGCCAGAAGATAGATTTTGGCATTTAATGCGCAGCCTGTATTTTTAATTACATCTGCAAGATGCACACATGTGATTAAAATGTAATTACCCTAATAAAATCGACTAAATCAATAAATTAATTAAATGCAATTTACACTTATCTGCCATCGCAGAAGCGTTCTCTGGAAGTTTTAAAAAGGTTTCTATTTACTTTTAGTTCTGAATTTTTGAAATACAGAACATGCACGGCGAACCGTTTTTGTTGAAAAATACATACAGAAAACAATCATTTTATAATAATAATAAATGTAGCTGTCCATAACCAATTGAATAAAATTGCCATGGTATTCATAATTTAAATATAAAAATATATCAGTCATTTTTGGAAAGCTATTGGATGTTAGTGTTATGAGTTGTCCGCACGGTCACCGCAGCGCTATTTTTAGTAGCTGCGATAATCGGAATCCAAACTTTTTCTCATTTAAAGTTAAATCCCCCCTGGCTATAACCGATTTCCTGCAATGACGTCACAACGTCATTCATTAAAACGTTCCAGGTTATAACCTCCGAATGCGTTTGGTTTGTTTACATAAGTTTCTAACGTCTAGGGCTACTACTCTGAAACTAACAGAAGATTTTCAAATGTAATAATATTTTGTAATGTATATACAATGTGACATATTGTTACATACATTGTATGTAATAATATGTGTTATGTGTTATTATGATATATCTCATATTAAGCGATGTATTGTTTTCCAATAATCCATAAAAAAATTCAGTAATATTCCATAAACTTTTAAAAACACCCTCTTTGTCCATTTTCTTCTTTTTTATTTAAAACACAGGGTAGCGATTTGCTATTAAAATTACCGTAAGCGCCCATGGTTCCGCCAAATGTAAATTTCAAGTCCCAAAAGCAAACCCCGTGTATAAAGTACTTTATCTCAATATAGTTTATGTCATACATGGTTTACTTTTTCTCTTTCTTTTGCTACTCTTATAATTTACTAAGATTTTTAAGAGCTTGGTATAATTTTACTCTCGCATTAAAAAGACTTCTTGTTTCCATACACTAAATTCTGAGAAAACTTGATGAAAAGTGAAAAGTATTTTTTTTGTTACAATTTCCTTTTTATGTATTTTTTGTTTGTATGATTTATTTTTAATTATTTGTTGAAGTAGTCTTTTCAATTAAACCTATTTTTATATTGGTGTTTTCACAAAAAATAATAGAAAAGCTGTAGATTTCCTGGATTGTTACAATTAAAGGTTAGATAATGATGACTTCAGTCCTTTGTTCTTAAAATATTTTTTTTCAAATAAATGAAGATATTTCGCCCAGGGACCCTGGGCCTTATCAGTTCCTGAAATAAAAAAGATGCTGTAAACGTACAATAATTACAATAAAATTTAAAACAAAAATAAAAGGCTAACAATATCTTATCTTATAAAAGACCTAATAGCCCTCACGAGTTGTAATGAAAACTTCGATATCTGAAGATCCTATCTTCAGATATCCAATCTTCCATTTCAGTTCGCACAAAAGTTGTAAATAATACTCATTGATCTTTTACTTCTAGCTGAAGCTGCGCGTCTCAGAAAAACCATTGAAAGCTCCCTTCATTTAACTGTAACACTTCATACTCTTTGCACCGAGGGAGTCAAGTACTTTTTTACTGAAATACGGATGACACAATCCTCTACTTCTTTGAGGACCCAATTAATTTTGCCTTAGAATGTCTTCTTTTATTTAAATGGGTTTACCATATTTTTTATGAAAAGTTTTTTCCTCTATAAAAGGAAAGTTGTCTAAATTAATTATTAAGTTAGTCAAGGGTTGAAGAGTGGTTACTTATAAACGTATTTATATTATCAGCTTTTAGCTAATTAATTACACCATTACATCGACGTTAAGATAGACGATAAGTTTACCATAACGTCAGATTGTCGAATTTTTCCTGAATATTCATGAATAAGCTAAGTTCCTGTGAATATTGGTTAATAACATGCCTGTTTAAGGACCAAGGACTCGAAGCACCATGATAAGCACATGATCTCTGATCAATCATCAGTTGATATTAAATGGCGCGTTTTTAATAATTTTAGCCATATGCTGATGATATCTGCATAGAGTTGAGTTGCAAGTATGGTAAAAATTAAACAAAATAATAATATTATTTTAAAGAAGCTTTCTCTAAATTATAATTCACTGGCAATAACTTTGCACTTTGCAAATCACATCCGTTACTCTGCATTTAATATTTAGATCAATTTAAATAAATTTTAATGTGAAAATAAAATAATTTACTCTAATAATATACATATATGTATTGTAATTGTATTGTATTGTAACTTTATGCACGTGTTGAACTATGCATTTTAAATAAAACACATACATTTTTTGTCGTATAGTCTATAATAGTCAGATTTGAGTTAAAACCTATGTGCTTTTCTCTTGGCCGGCCAGTCTTGGTAAGATTAGAACAAACACACCATACATTCATCACATTTATATATATATATATATATATTATAATATTATATATATATATATATATATATATAGTATATATATATAAATTATATATATTATATTATATATATATATATATATATATATATATTATATATATATATATATATATATATATATATATATATATATATAATAAATAATGAAATCAACATAACAACAAAATTTACCTATTTATGAAATAATACATGATAATGAATAAGTGTTTACATATTCATATTTAATTATATTATATATATATTATTATATATTATATATCGAGATTTAATTAATTTTATTGGTTAATAAAAAGTTTTTAGCCCAATAAAAATTAAAAATTGTACTTTTCGTCAAGTGAGTAGTTGAATTCTAATCCCTTCTGGCCAACCTATAGGCTATAGAATACACGACCTGGGCCTCATCTTCTCATAGTTTAACGTGACAAGAGGGTAGTGACATCACAAGTACAATAAAATCTCAGGACCACAAATAACCTTCCTTTAACATTACCAAAAATATTTCATAACAGCGTTAATATTAAAACTAAATGGTACAGTACTGTCCCCTTTTTAAAAACTAATTTAAATCTACATGTATCGACTAATATCATTGATTAAAATAAACAGTAATCTTTGTAAATTAGTTTTTAATGGATGACATCCAATTTTTATTTATTTTAATATAATAAATGTATCCTCAGCAAATTAAAACAAAATAAATTAGATATCTTCTTGCCAAATATCTTATAGTTTTGGAATTAAAATCCTATTATAAAAAACTATAAGTTAGTCGAAAAAGAAAGGTTCACGCCCCCCCCCCTTATGTATGATGTATAAAATATACATTATCTCACAAATCTCAAGAAACAGGTCAATCAGGTGCCTTTAAGTACTAAAAACGGAGTATTTACAAATGCTATGGAAGCTGCATGTGAAAAATAAATGATACGTTACAGACGGTGATTAAATTTGGCTGTGACCCACGTACTTGTCATCGGGTGTTTGGGTAAAAAAATCTTTTCAGCAAGAGTAAAATGATCCATGTTATTGAGTGGCGCCACAATACTCACCTCGTTAGAAGCCCTCAGTTAGATACACTTATTGTGTCAACTATTCGTGTTTTGCAAAACACGGTAGTATCAAATAATATGGATACACTTATGTTCATGCGTTCAATGATTGTGGATGAATCAACAACAAAATGTAAATGTTGTCATCAAAACATAACAATCAACAAAATTAATCATAAACATAATCAATCAAAATTATTATACACTTCGCAAAACTTTGAATATCTACTGTGAACCTGATAATTCGTGAGAACATTAAAATATATTTATATATTCCTTATAATTTTATTTATTTGATTTATTCTTAAGTTTTTTTTGTAAATTTAAATAAACATGAATATTTCTTAAGCTTTACGTTTTCTACATTTTTCTATAAATATGTCGGCAAAAGAGTTAAAGCTAAGATGTTTGAAAACTTGATTGACAGAGGGCGTGGCAGAGTTTATTTTAGAATTAGTTATTTCATTACTTTCTTTCATTTATTTACATTATGGTCTATTTTATAGTTACTGTAGAAAGTTGTTTAGATTCGATAATCGTATTATTTGTACTAATAGCATTTATATATTCTAAATTATTTTATCTTTAGGGGATATTAATAACAAAATAACACGGTCTTCGTCCCTATAACATGCGCAGGATCGCATTGGCTGAAGTGGTATAACAAAGGTTGGTAAAAAAAATTAAGTTTAAAATACTGTGTTAAAATCTAATTCCTGTAAAGAAAATGCGGCTAATAATCTCTCGAATTAAAGAATTAGACAAGGATTGAAAATAATATTAAAAACCATGGTAATTTGATACAAAAGATTATATGAATTTGAAAAATCTCGTTTTTTTTAAACTTTCGTCTTGAGTTATGGAACTTGATTTCAGTTGACTCAAACATTAAACCGCTTTCTTTTGACTGTTTTTACAGATGGTCGTTGACTGCAAGATGTTAGAAATATATAAAGTGATTCAATTCGATGTAAACAATTCAAACGCTTTCGGAGGTTATAACCTGACTTTTTTTATGAATGATGTGTGACGTCATTGCAGAAATCGGTATAGGCGGTTAACATTGAAAATGCTCTATTTATTCCTGCAATTATATCAAGTCCAGCCTATAACCTAACATGAAAAAAAAATATTTCATTAAAAAAAACCCTCCAATTGAATCACTGTTCGAAATCTATCAGCTTACGTTAAGCAATGCCGACTTGAAATACCTCTAGCCCTAATGACGGTAGGTAAGTGTCCCTTATCATGTAGCATGTGAAGAGGATGTGAATAACTAGTAGAAAAGTAATGATTCTAAAGTTTATATTATTATGTAGAAATAAGTGAAGTATGAGGGAGGCTTATGTTTCAAATATTCCTAATGGGAATTCTACCCTAGGAGAAACTGGAGTTTCTATAAGAGCCTGGACCTTTTCACTTTTTTCTATTGTATTCGGAGCTGTAGTGATAAGTAAATTATTTTAAAAATGGTAAAAGGAGGCCTTAGATGTGGTCTACTCACTACACTTGACCTCCCATCTCTTCCTAACACTACTGCTACTATACAATTACTAATACAAAGATCCTAACTCGTAAATGTTAAGATCTATTAGAGTAACAGTAATTGCCACAGTGGACTGTTTAGACTAACACTTACTCTGTTCTTCCTCTTTTATTACTTTGTTCTCTCCATGGGTATAAAAAATTAGTCAAACTACAGCCGTTTTTAATTTACTAAATAAGACAGGGTCAGGCTTGCTCATACCTTAAGTAGGCTGCAATGTGCCTACCAGTCAGGTACATCTTATGAAGCGGTCCTTCATCATCTTGTTCGCAAGATTAAGGCCCGTATTCAGAATCATTTTAAAAAAATCTCTCCTAGGTTGTTCCTAGCCTTCTCCTAGGTTGTTCCTAGCTTTCTCCTAGGCCTAGCGGTATTCAGAATCAGTTTTTGAAATCTCTCCTAGGTTGTTCCTAGGTTGTTCCTAGCTTCTTCCTAGCTTCTTCCTAGCCTTCTCCCAGCTTTTAAAAAATCAACCCTAGGAATGATTTTACGTAAATTTATTCGTGCAAAACGTTAATATAACAAAAATAGAATAAAAACTTACATTAGAGTTAATTATAACTTAATTTTATTATTTATCTTTACAATAATTTGAAGCTCAATTTTACGTAAACAGACATTTTTTGACAACTAGCGCTACCTAGTAGAGAACTGTAAAACTAATAATATTGAGATATTCTACAAAAATAAACAAATGATTTGTAAACAAACCTGGCACAGAAATAAACTCCCTTAAAATACGTAAATTTGTAATGACAACAAACTTATTTATAGTTGCCGATTATTTTAAAGTATATCTAATGTGAAAGTGCGTGACCTTGACCCAGTGAAGGTTTGAAACTAGAGAATGATTTGCATTTTATTTTCACTTATGAAGAAATCATTATATGTCATTAATGTACTATTTAAATGTTTTTACAATAACATAGTTAGTGATAATAAAAACAGGTTAAACTTTCGTAGAGTGTATGGGTGCCACATTTTTGAATTGTAAGTTTATAGGAGAAATTATTATATTTGACATAAATAAATCCCTATAATATGAATAAATAATTCATATTATAGGGTTGTATAACCTACAGTTGGTACTTCCATTTTCACACTGATCTATAAAGTCATATCACGTAAAGTCAAATTAGTTTACGTAGCAATTAGTTCGTTTTAGGCGTTTTAAAAGCGGTTGATATTGTGAACAGTTTAAAAACTACACAAAACAAACAAAATGTATAATATACTTTTCAGTCTTGTTTACCTTTATAAGTTAGCCAATTTACCCGTAATTATTTAGTTTAGTTAGAACTTTCCAGTAATAATTATATACTCAATAAAATATACTTAGCACTAGTATTATTTTATTTATTTTCTATAAGGTTTCATCAAGTTTATGATACTTTCCATTTATAATATTTTGATAGCATTTATTGCAAGGTAGCAATCAAGAAGGCGGTCGCTCAAAACGGGGATTTTCAAAACAGTTAACAGCTCTACTTCATTCTAGATGGGAATATACAACACTACCACGTTAAGGCAGAGTTTTGAATCCCACATTTTAATGGGGAGATACATCAATAAGTATAATGTTTACTCTACCAACATAATGTAAACAATGCTTACTATCCCCGTTATTATTGTTACTTAGCTGATCTTTCTAATCAAATCAGCATTAAACATCTCTGAGTTCATACGTTGTGAACGTAGAGATCACGATTTTCTTTACGTCGTGAACTGTGTGTATTTTTATAGTATTCATAAGCCTATTGCTTAGGGAAAAACATTTGTTATAGCTTAACAAAAAATTAAAAAATGTAAATGGAATGTAAAAAATTTGCTTCGGGTATATAATCGACCATATCAAATATAAATACGTCACGGAAGTTACGTTTTGTTGCAGAACGTTTCTTTGTTTACATAATAAAGCAATGCTATTGGTCACTTTAGGATCACAAAAAATAAATAATTAGGATCCTTTGTTTCATTTTGTTTTGATATGAGCCAATATGTATTTTGTGACGTCACACTTTCGCGATGATTAACATAGTGCTCATGAAGAAGATTACAGGGTGGTGCATTTCACCCTGCACTGGTGCATTTCACCAATACATCACTTTGATTAACTCAGCTTCGTATGGAGCTATCGCGATAAAATTCGTTACAACCCACTAAGTTGACAACTGGAAGTTTGAATACCCAATTATTATGTTGTTAATTCGTCTGGTATGTATGGTCATCATATTACCAATATGTGATTTTTTACAGTAACTTTAGATTATATTGGAGCAAACCTTTGCGTCATATTCTGAACATTTAATACTAATAAAATGAAATTCCGGTAATTTTTTTGTAATTTTCCCGGGGGTGGTACCCCCAAATTTATAAGGGGACCCGTCCAAAAAAAACATTTTTACTGGCGAAATATCCGTTTCAGGTCAAAAGAAGTTGTTTGGAGCAATAAAAACAAATTTTTGATTTTTTTGGGGCAACACCCCAAAATTTAAAAGGGGGAAGCAAACAAAAAAAAATTTTAATGCTCAAAATCCGTTTCAGGTCAATAGAAATTTGTTTGGAGCAATAAAAAAAATTTTTGATTTTTTTGGGGCAGCACCCCCAAAATTTTAAGGGGTAACCGACCAAAAAAATTTTTTTATTGCCTCAAAATCCGTTTCAGGTCAAAAGAAGTTGTTTAGAGCAATAAAAAAAATTAGACTTTTTGGGGGCACCCCCAAAATGTATAAGGGGGAGCCGACCAAAAAAAAATTTTTTATTAGCTCGAAATCCGTTTCAGGTCAAAAGAAGTTGTTTGGAGCAATAAAAAAAAATTTGACTTTTTGGGGTCAGCACACCCAAAATTTATAAGGGGGTGACAACCAAAAAATGTTTCGCCCTGAACCACTCTTGTTTACCCAAAATGGAGTTTAAGCTCAAAAACAATTATTAAAATAGAACAAAAAATGACTAGAGTCAATCTAGGGACGATTTAAGGTACCTCTCTACCTACCTTGGATCTTCCTAGGTTGTTCCTAGCTTTTTCCTAGCCTTTTCCTAGAATTTAAGGTGCAAAGTTAGGAAAAGGCTAGGAGAAACCTAGGAGAGATCTCTTCCTAGCCCTAGGGACGGTTAAAAATGTTCTAAAATGGACACTAAAGCTAGGAAGAAGCTAGGAAAAGGCTGGGAACAACCTAGGAAGAACCTAGGAGAGATTTTTTTTGAAACTTTTGATCATTCTGAATACGGGCCTAAGAATGCTCTTTACAAGAAGCAACTGGCTCTAGGTTTGTTTATGGATATCGAAGGAGCGTTTTACAACGTCTCTGTAGATTCTATTTGTCAAGCAGCCTCTCAGCATGGGGCACATCTAGCTATTGTTGGCTGGATTCGATCCATGTTGTTGTTGAGATGCATTAGAGTTCAGCACAGTGGCTGCAGTATTAGAGCAGCCGTAAACAGGGGTTGTCCGCAAGGAGATTTCTATCCCCTCTTTTGTGGTGTTTAATAATTGACAGCCTTATGGTTCTACTAGAAAAAAAGAGTTCTACATACAGGCTCATACCGATGATGTAGCTGTCCAGTTTTTTGACACTGTCTTTGAGCTTACCCAGAGAGTACTCCGCTTTATTGAGCAGTGAAGTGTAGAACATTTTCTTAGGGTAAACCCTCAAAGACTGTTGTTGTGCCGTTCTCTAGAAAATATATATGGATCATAGTAGAGATATAGTACTTAGAGGTAAAACTCTTGAAGTCTCAAGCAGTGTTAAGTATCTTAGAGTAATTCTTGATCTAAACTAACATGGGGCCCACAACTGGAAGCTAAGTTGGGCATGGCGTTGGCTGTTTTTAGGTGTGCCGAAGGGAAATGGAGGAAAACTTAAATTACAAGTTTTAATCACTCAGATTTTCAATTTTTAACGAAATAAAAAAAAGATCCCATAGCTTTTATAATTGGAATTATTACATTTAAAATAATTCTGATACAAAAATGCTTAGTATATGAACTAAGGAGATCTTGATTAGTTATCTCATTACTATAATTTTTTACGAGCACTCTAGCCGCATAATAGGTATGACTCAAGAAGGGGAAATTCTAGTAAAAATATAACGAGACAAGAATAGGGTTTGGTAAATATAATTAAATTTAGAGATGAAATCAGAAATATTAATAACAACATCGTGGGCTTTAAAGTTAGTCACTTTATAAAATTGATTATGAACAAAGCTAGCTATGTAAATGAAAATTAGCTACAATAATTTAATAATAATCTAGTAATTTAGTTCTGTAGCGGGGGTCTGGCTGGTGTAATGATTGGTTAGCACGTGCGGCTGCCACCCAGACAGTTCGGGTTCGATCCCGATCGGAGCTCTTAGAATTTTTATGGGAGGGATGGAAAACCTTTTGTTAGCAGCCCTTGTAAAGAGACGTTAAGCTGGTGGCTCCGTGTTAGTGCGATGAAAGGTAGATGATAGACACTATCATCTACCTCAGAGAGTCAGCAAAAAGAGCCCAACGACGTAGACTACTGGTTAGGTTATCTATAACTTCTCCTTAATTACTATCGCCACTATTACTAGCTTTGTTGCGACCATTTCGCAGTATAAACAAAATGAAGCCCTGGTAAGTATTTTTCTGCTTGGTTGGTCAAGATACTTGACTTGGCATTTGCCCCACCTCACCATATAAATCCCGCTCTTATATAACGATGGCTTAGGCTCTTTAACTCTGCTTAAATGGTTCTTAAGGTCTTTGTTAAGGAAAAGCTCACTTTATTTATTTATTCCTTTTAAGAACAGATGCTATGCGCTAAGAAATACTGCCAAGGTAGGAAATGTCCATTCCCTAATATAACAAATGAGTTTTGCTTTGGTTGATTTCTGGTTCCTCAGTCATAGATTTAAGAATCAGTGTATGAAGCCTTCTTTTCACGATAAAAACGCTTTGCCAATAATGTTTTGTTTTGATCGAGAGACTTCTTATTTTTTATTAATTATGTTTTGATTTTTTTTGTTGGACACTGTTGATACTCGTAAGGTAGAAAGTCTATTCTGTTTTTATACCTAATGTTGTTTTATTTGTGAGGAGTGATTTGTTTCTTTTCATCTATCTACTGTAATTGTTACAGTACGCTTCCTTATTATAATCCATGCGATATTTAAAATCTGAGGTTGACTGTAGCGAGTCCAAAGCTTTGAGGATAAGCGTAGCAAATCCGATATAGTGAACGCCATACCTTATTGTTTCTTTTTTTAAGTTTTTTGTTTGATTACATTTAGTGTTTACAAATTATGCCTCCTAAAACGAAACTTAAAAGAGAAAGAATGTCTAATATAATTTTGTAAAAGAATGTCTTTGTAAAGATAAACATTTTGGTATGCTATGCTTCATTTAGTACGTACACCTGATCTCCCCAAACCTTTCTGGTGTATTTATTTCTCTTGTAGCCAAACATTTTTACTAAAATTTAAAAACACCATACTTATACTTGTTTATAAACATAACATGTGTCAAAAATATTACTCATTAGATTAGATTCACTTCATAGCCAGTTTTTGAAAATATTTTTTTTTAAATCGCGAACATCATACTATACATTTTTTAACATAAACGAAAGATTAAGTAGATTAGTTAGGAATTTTTGGAGTTGTTAGTATTTTATATTTTCACCACAGTCATGATGTTGACTTTATTTGTACTCAATATTATTAATAAAAATATTAAAATAAACATTTTTTAATAACTTTGACTGAAGGGTTGCACCACGCACACTATGCCCGCGATTCGACTTTTGATCCAATAACTTAAGAATGCTTAGGGATATACTAATTACAATGTTATAAGATCTAACATTATAAGCTAAAATTGACCTAGTAGAGAGGTCCAGTGGTTAGAATCATCGCCTATTAATCAAGAGACCCTTGGTTCAATGCTAGCTGGAGTGGAGTCATCTTCACTCTTAGGCGCTGCACTATAGAGAGACTTTAGAGAATGGCTTCCTTAAGACCGGCCAAACTAGCCCATGTTTACATGGTCCTCTCTGATCTGATTTTTTAAGAGCATGGGCGTCCTCAGGAGTTTTCCAGGGGGTTTAAAGTTACCAATGTATTGCGGGTTTAGTATCCATCGCCCTTTCTCAAAAGTCAGAGATAGGAGTCTAGTAAAAACCATAAGAGTAGGGCTTTGCTAAACTAATGTATAATTGGATAATATATCATTTATTGAGCTAAAATTAATATTTTTATTAATTTAGACCTTTAGCGAGCGAAGCAAGTTCCTTAAAACATATGAAATAAAGGTGTTATAAACCTAGCGAGCGAAGCAAGCCTCTATTAGAATAATTTTTAAATTCAACAATCAAGCAAACGAAGCATGTTCCTTTTTATGTATTTTAGGGTTTGAATTTTTTGATTTTCCAGGTGGAGTCAAGTGACCCGTTTGACCCCCCCTGTGGGAGCCCATAATAAGCGGGCTTGACTCCTGTTAAGTACACATATGCGGAGTTGGTTCCAACATTAATGTCTCAGTTCGTTTCCCCCAGTATCGCATGTATAGAGGAACGTATATGAGTAAGATGTATATGTCTTAAAAGATGATTCCTGTGCATAGATTAAACCCGGGTGTGTGAAAGGGGGTTCAACTCTTGGCGAATTTTCCTATCTAAGATTCTTGGTCGAGTCTGCCCCACCCTACGGCCTAACCTCCCACTCTGTCTATTGCTTTCAAGGTAGGAAGCACTTGACGAGGAAATTAAAGTTATTCTTGTTTGGGCAAACCGCTTTGACGAGAAAATTAAAGTTCTCTTTGTACAAGGTGACTGCTTTGACGAGGACATTCGCTCTTTCTATGTACATTTGCTTAAAAATGTTTAATAATAAAAGAGGAAGTACAAAAATACCCATTAAAATATTTTGAAGCATTTATTCAAGTATAAAACATTTTAAGCAAAAATATCTTTTGTGATAAGGTTGAATACATTCACATGATCCCTAGCTTTGGGAATAAATGAAAAATCTTTTCCCTATTCTTTTTTCGACCTTTTCATTGGTTCTTATAACCACAATAGTTGTTAATTTTTCATTTTTCCAGAGATTTTTAAAAATACTAAAAATGCATATCCTGAGGTAATCAACCAGTGTTTTGTTTTCCTAAGGATTTGCAATTTGCGAAGTATTATTTGTATATATTTCAACGTTTAATGATTCATATATCATGGTACCTTATAAATAGTTTTAGGTGAGACTTGCCGAGTCCGTTCGTGGTACAAGAACTAACTGAGCTCCAGCCCCTTCCTAGCTGAGAGTCACTAGAAAATACCTCTCTCTTTCTATATGATTAATTATATTTCACATTAACTGTTACCAATGATGCAAAACTATACAAATTCAAATAATTCAATTATTCTTAAAACTGTATCTAATGACGTGGCACGTATGGTGGGAGTTTATTTGGGAATTTGGCCAAACGCCTTTTCCGGTGACGAAAATAGGTTTTGCGAAACTTTATGTATACATACATACATACATACATACATACATACATACATACATACATACATATATATATATATATATATATATATATATATATATATATATATATATATATATATATAATTTTCCGAAACACACAAATGATCAAAGGTTGATTTCTTACCAAGTTTTAACTCTCTAGTATAAACACACTGGTGGAACCACACACACAGCATGTGTGTGTGGTTCCATATTTGTTTGTGGTTGGTTTTATATGTTTATTTTTTTATATTTATAAAAGGATAAATATTTTTTAATCTAACTTGGTACAAAAATCAACCTTGGGGAGGACAGGAAATCTATTGATAAGGATGTTGTGAGCCGATTTGCTGAGTAAACAAAGTTTTATGATAATTATTAAGGGTTAGAATTAAACGAAACCGATTCGGTTATGACCATTTTAAGTGACAAAAGTTGCAAAAACCGTGATAAATTTCCGAAAAACTTAAAATACGAACGGTAAACAAAAATATTCGAGTAAGGTGTCGATTTCTAAGTTTTTTGGTACGCTTAATTGAATAAAACTAATATAGAGTTGATATGACCATTGCAAATAATCAAAAAGTAGAATAAACCGCGGTAAAATAGCGGAAAAATTAAAATACGGGCAGTAAATAAAATATTTATAGTATATAGTGTTGTTTTCTATGCTTGTTGGTACGCTGAATCGCTTAAAGCCGGCCAGAAGAATTAAATAACACTTTATTTAATTTTATAAAAAGTTTTAAATGGGTGCGAATAATGTTGTGCGATGCATTGTATAAAATAAGCGCATTTTCTTTAAAAACTCGGATAAATAAAATCAGTTTGTCTCGAGACTCGGTACAGACCACACGAGAGTGATAGTTATTGTTTTTCTAATAGTCATTATTGATAGTACTATTATCGACAAGCTTTAATCCTATCTAATAAATCAATAAACAAATCTTACTCATTTTAGATATCTATTTATACATACAAGTTAAAGTTAAATATTTAATTTTTATTTTAATATTTTATTAATTTAATTTAAGAAAAACCCTATAATTTTTGTTAATTCGTTTAACTATAAAAAATCGTTGCATCGTCATGGCAATTACATGCAAAACTTGCAATCAAATCGGGGAAAAAGACACGGTTTTACTCTGCTGTCAGTGTAAGTTAAACTTTCATTACGCCTGTCAAGGTATTCTGGAAGATAACTTTAATAGAATGAGACAGGATACTAGGAGCAAATGGAAATGTGCTCATTGCAAAAACCCAAACATACAAAAACCTAATATTAATGTCCCGATTAACCCGCAGATAAGCGCAGAAGAAATTAGAGCGATTCTTGAAGAATATAAGGCAAGCGTTGAATCATGCATTGAGCATAAACTTGAACAGCTCCAAACTACAATGAACTTTATAAGTAATAAGTATGACGAAACCATCGATAAGTTAAATAAAATTATAAATAAAAATTTGGAACTGCAAGAAGAAAATCAGCTCTTAAAAAATGAAATATGCGATTTACAACAGTACACTAGAGTAGATAACTTAATCATATCAGGTATCCCAGAGACGGCTAACGAGGAGATGCCAGCCTTACTTGAAAAAGTTGCAAGCACTATAGGTATAGATTTTAAGGAAGATGACGTCAGTGTAGCCCATCGAATGACTCTGAAAACAGCTAGTAAAGGTCCTAAACCGCTTATTGTCAAATTCGTTAGAAGATGGCAAAAAGATAAATGGATGAGGGCGTACAGAAGCCAGTGTCAGGTAGAAAGACAGAAGGCAACACCTAACCACCCGGCGAAACCCGGTCTCGACGTCCAAAAGATTAGCGCAACTTTTAGGGAAGGACGAATGTTCTTCTCTGAACATTTGACTCAGCGAAACAGAGAATTACTAACATCCGTAAAAGCTGCTGCCAAAGAAAAAGGATACAAGTACGTATGGTTCAACAATAACAAAGTGCTGGTTAGAAAGGCTGATGGATCCAATGTTATTCACATTAAATCACATGCGGACGCCATGAAGCTATAGGGAAAATACAAAACACATACCAATTTAAAGTTAAGTTCATTCTTTTTTTCTCAATTAAAAAGCAACCTTGCAAATAAACAATCTACAAAACTCTTAAACTTTTACTTTCTTAGAAACCTAAATATCATTTCTTTTTTAAATAACAAAATAACACTTTTTATTCAAATTAAAACCTTATTGTCCATGATTAGTTCTAGCCTCATTTTATTTACCATACCGTCATGTGTACTAAGTAAATTAGATCAATCAAAGTATCACACATATATACAATATATACTCAGAATGTTATGTCATAATATGCTCAGTTATATCATTAGATTAAATTATGTTGTTATTATAATGTATAAGAAAAAAGCTGTAACTTTGATGTATATAAAATTGCTCAATTTTTCGTTTATAAGTCCTGTTAGTAATATTGTTGCCAAATTACATAGCTATCTTTGTTTAGTCAGTAAAAATGAATTCTAACTTTATAAAAAGCTTAGACTCCACTTATAATGATCCGAAGCCTTATATCATTAATAATTATAACTTTAGTGAGTTAAATAAAAACAGTACTTTATTCTTGCACACAAACATTAGATCTATCAATAGAAACTATGATGCTCTGCTACTACTACTCAATAACCTAAATAGAGAAATGGATGTCATCATACTGACTGAAGCTTGGCTAAGCCAGTATGATGACTTTTATAACATTGATGGTTACAATACATACTTTGATGCAGGAAAGAACAGAGCTGAAGGCATAGTAGTATTCTGTAAATCTCACATTGATGTTATAGACGTTGTTAATAGACCGGTTTTAGACTGCAACAGTTTACTTTTAAGACTTAAAGTTAACAAAGAAGAAGTTTATTTGACTTCTATCTATAGATCTTTTGGAATCAAACTCAATGAATTTATTAACAATTTAGCTATTTATCTCGATAATAATAAATACACCAACCATATTCTAGCTGGAGACTTTAATTTAAATTTATTAGAAGATTCGAACGATAAAAACAATTACCTTAATATTCTAAATTCTCAAGCATTCATAAGCTGCATTAATGACGTAACAAGAAAAGAAAATAATTCAGAATCATGCATTGACCATATTTTCATGAAATTTAAAAACCAATATAAATTTACTCCTTTTATTATACATGATAAGGTTTCTGATCATTATCCAGTGGGCATATCTATAGACATTAATGTTCACGGCAATTACGAGCCGATAAAAAAATATTTCACTTATACGTTAGTAGATTCAACGGAATTAGAAAAAAAAACTCAAACAGACAGACTGGACAAATTTATATACAATAACAAACGCAGAGACAGCAACACAAAACATTTATAAAAACGTTACAAAACTACATAATAGAATGCACTCAAACTAAACAAATTAAAATTACATGTAAAAATAAGAGACTTAAACCTTGGATCACTAACGGTCTACTGACTTCTAAACGAATGAAAGACAAAATGAGAAAGACTCTTGACAAACAACCTTTTAATACTAAACTTAAAGAAAAATATATTAAATACAAAAATTATTTAACAAAACTAATAAGAAAAACCAAAACTGAATATTTTAAAAGCAAACTACCTAAAGACCAACTAGACTCTGGACAGACTTGGAAAGTTTTAAACGAATGTTTAAACAAGAAAAAAGGTTTAAATTCTGAAATCAAGTCACTGACTCATAACAACACTACTTACACTAACAAACAAGATATTGCTGACCAATTTAATAATTATTTTGCTAATGTTGGATTAAATCTAGCCAAAAATATAATATCAAACAAAAATACCAACTATAGACATCACACAAAGCAGAGACCTATTAAAACTACTTTAAACGTTTTTAAATATGTATCTGAGAAGGAAATGACAAATCACATTAACAGTCTTAATAAAGACACAGCTCCGGGAGTAGATGGTATTAAATCTCAATATTTGAAGAATTCTATAGATAACCTTGTCAAACCCATGACTTATATAAGCAATCTATGTTTAAGTCAAGGAGTATTTCCTGACGTCTTGAAACAAGCCGTCATTATTCCACTGCATAAGCAAGGGGATAAATCCGATCCATCAAATTACAGGCCCATATCACTATTATCTAATGTTCTAAAGTTATAGAGAAATGCATTAAGTTCAGACTAGTAGAACATCTTGAAGCTAATAATATAATATCAAGTAATCAATTCGGTTATATAAAAAACAAGAGCACCGCAGACGCAGTGTATAAACTTACTGAATTAATAGTTAATGATTTAGATCTGGGTATTAAATCTATGGCTCTGTTCATTGATTTGAAAAAAGCTTTTGACACTATTTCTCATGAAAAATTGATAAAAACTTTGTATGCAGCAGGCATACGGGATACTTGCTTACAAATGTTTAAAAGTTATCTTTTAAACAGAAAACAAATGGTTAAACTTGACGGAAAGCTAAGCTCTCCAGAACAAGTTAAGTTCGGAACACAACAGGGAACAGTAATTTCTCCATGGATTTTTCTTATTTATGTGAACAGTTTAATGGATCTAAGCAACACGTACATGGAAATCATATCTTTTGTTGACGATACTTTGTTATACTTTAGAGGACTTAACTGGAATCAAGTTTTTGCTAAAGCGACTATTGGTCTAGCTGAAGTAAAATCTTGGTTTGACGAAAACATACTGACTATGAATTTAGACAAAACTAAATACATTTGCTTCTCTTTGGACAAACGCGGACAACCTCCTTTGCACCTACATTTGAAACTGCATGACCCAATATGTACTTATTACCCACAGTTAACACAGACAAACCAAAATACAAATATTTTACTCAATACTAACTGTACGTGTAATGAAATAGGTAGAGTAAATAAAATTAAATATTTAGGTGTTATTGTAGATAACCATTTAAATTGGAAAGACCATATTATAGAAATGGTAAAAAGAATAAGAAAAACCATGTATGCTTTTATTAGGGTCAGAGATTTTGCTAACAAACTAACATTAAAAACTCTCTATCATGCACTAACGGAATCAATTATAAACTATTGCATCTTAGCTTGGGGAAGTACTGCGAGTATTTATCTTAAAGCCGTAGAAATAGCACAAAAAGCAATTTTAAAAATTGCTTTAAAAAAACCTATGACATATTCATCTAAAGAAATATTTAAAGACTTTTCTGTGCTCCCTGTTGAGCAATTATTTCAAAAAGCTGTGCTTATAAAATACTTCTTGGAGGAAAATAAACAAACACTACACCATACTTACCTGACAAGAACACAACAGACTAACTTTGTACTGACACCTTTATGTAGAACAGATAAAAAACAAAAACACGCTGTTTATCTCGGACCTCTATATTATAATCAATTACCTAACTCTATTCAAACTTGTAAAACCATTGACTCGTTTAAAAAACTGACTAAAACATATTTACTGGACCAATACCTTAACTCAGACGACTAACAATATATTTTCAACATGTTGACTAAAATATTTTTTTAAGTTGAATCTATTAGATTTTATATTATCATTTTATTTATTCTTTTCTACTCAGCATTAACTGAAATATGAATTAAGTATAAGTGCAATGTTTAAATATTTCTTTTTTCTTATTTCTTTTTAACACTTATGAAAAACAAAAATAGGAATAAAGTGTAGGTATCTATGTGCGTGGATTCATATATGTATCTATTCACACACACATCACCGGAGCTTGTGCTCAGGTGATGTGCTTTAATACTAAAATGCATTATGTAATTCAAACATTACAAATTTTTTAAAAAGTGAAGTTATAAAGATAAAGCTCGAGACAGAGCCTTCGCTCTAGGTGTAAAGGTACATCTACTGAGGGCTTTGCCAAAATTTAACAAAAATACAATTATTAAATTTTTTGTTCATTTTAGGATACTATGTATACTAATAATATTGTAAACTTTTCTTTTTGGTAGAAATAAAAAATTTATTATTATTATTATTATATTATATAAATGTATAACAATAAGTAGTGTCGGCAACTACTCAGGTTATGAAGCATATACCGGAAACTTAAGTAAGAAATAGATTGACGACCAAGAAAGCTCGCAATTCAAAGAAAACTCGACCACCTTGCAGACAACCGCGCCAGAATGTTTCAATTAACCAATAACACATACACATAGACAACTTTGCGAAATCCACTTAGGAGGTCTTAAAAACGCCTGAAACGGATAATTTAATAAAAACAATACTTTTCCTATATACCTACGGTATAAATGAGGAAAAGTAAAAATCCACGCCAAAGTATTCGAATTCAGTAAGAAAATGGCTAGAAGAAAATAGTTTAATTAACTAATTCAGACTTATTTCTTTATTCATTATTCTTCCCTTCTTAAGTTTTATTATTTTGGTTGACTCTAATTTAATCTGAGTTATGAATTGTAAAACAAATAATGTAGTGTATAGTAATGTTACAGAACTGATGGCATCTTATGGTGATGAGAACTATGGTATACGTTTTGTAATCTTAGTATACTCTACAGTATTTGCTCTTACACATTTATTATTTGGTCAGAATGCATAACAGTAATTTAAGTCACAATTATTTTCTCTTATGCTTCGATATTAAAAAAAAAATACAATGCATTACGTTGTCTTAATTTATTTTTAGTCTTTTGTTTATCAATAATATTTAAACATATTGAAACATGTCAAAAGTAACCAGTTGTTGGTACTGTCGTTAAATAATTAGTCCTTATTTACAGGTATTTAATAATAAAAGGTTTGTCCCGCTATTTCGAATGTCGAACAATTGGATTTCGTACGGATACAACGGTTCGGTTAACGCGCAACGTAATTTTAACGGTTCTGTAAGTTCGATACAACGGAATTCGAATTCGCCTATGACTAGCGATTCTACTCAAAATTACAATAAGAGCGAATATAATCTAGTAGCAGGTAATTACTACTTCTTCTTTTATTTTAATTATTTAATAATTACTACTTTGAGATAGTAAAGTAACACTAGTGAAGTCAATACTTCAATAAGGAAAATTTCATCGTCCAAATATTATATTCTGGGTCACTGAAAGACCTCTGTCAAAATATTACACAGTGGATGACAGAAGTCCACGTCCAGGTTTTATTGTAAGATTTTTTATAATTTCTTTCTTTAATAAATCACATAAAAATAAAAATCCATTGCATCGTTTTTGTTTGAAAATTCATTCCAGCACAGAGGTCCGCAAGCCGGGTGAATTCTTCTTGAAATATGTGCTTTATTCCTCATTAATTCATTTCTTGCCAAGTTTCCTCTATATGCTTTGTAACCTGAGCAGTAGTGGCACAACGTATTTATTTTTTCTGGATTTTTAAAAGACAATGCTAAATTTAAGATGAGTAATTTATTTATCCCATAAATTATACAATGCTCATTCAGCATTTTCGCATTCAGTTTAAGCTCAGTTTATGCTAATTTTTAGCGCATTTTCTTTATACAATACGGAAAAATTAAACAAGTTGTGACGCTGCTGTTAAGGTTATAAACCATATAGAATAGAATAGAATAGAATAGAATAGAATAGAATAGAATAGAATAGAATAGCCATTTATTAGTCAATACAATTAAACATGTTTACATAGTTTTTTTGATTTTTTACATTTTTAGAGACTAATCAGCCGAAGCTGTGGCAATTATAAACCATATACCGAAAACTTAAGTAATGAGTAAATTCCAATGAAAATTCATTCTGCTTGCGGATGTCTGCTGCAAAATTATTTCGATGTTATAAACTTATATACAGTAAATATGACGATAAAGTTATCACCGATACCAAGATTCGATCCTGGAAACCCTGAGTACTTTAATATTTTTTGACACTTCAGGGAAATATAAAAAATCAATTCCTCTTACTTTACTCGTGGAGGAATTTAAATATAGTAATGTAAGAGGATGTTTTTATATTTCCCTGAAGTGTCAAAAAATATTGATTTAGTAATATGAGAAACATTGAAAACTCTAAAAACACTGAGTACATTAAGTGTTTGTGTGATTTTTTAAAAATAAAATTGCTAAAAGGTAATTAAGTCAATCAGAAGAGTTAATAGTGTGTGCTATAAGTACTAAAGTTAGGTACTTAATTAAAACTCACACAAAATTAAATAAAAAACAAGGCTCTTCAATAATTATATTATTGTGGATTCATCCTTTCTAAACGGCTAACAAGGAGTCTTGATATACGACTCTTTCATTTCACATTTCATGAATATTATTTCGAAATGAAATTGAATATTTTCGTATAAATGTATGAATAATTTATTTGAGAATAAATTTATTATTGATTTAATTGAAGGAAATGGAAGGGTTAGGGGAAAGCGACTTCTGATCTAAATCCTTTTATAAGGTTTCCTGAAATCATTTTATGCCTTTAATTCCTTCTCTTTTCTTACTACAATTTACTGCCAATTTCAAGGTTGACTAGTCTAGTTGAAAATGTGCCAAATTAGGTGTAATCCACTGGAAACTGGTTGGATTAACTTGACATCATAATGTGCCACCTTTTTTCCACCCTCTTTCCTTCACCTCATCCCGGCTTTTATATTTTTATAGTCTTTTAAAGTGTTTTTTTTTGTAGGGTTGGTCAAAATTATCTCTTAAATTTTTTTTTGTTGGAACAATATAATCGGTATTTTTGAATTGATGCATTTTATAAATTTAAGTATACTTACATTTGTAGCAAGAATTTAGGAAACATAGTGTCTAAGGCTAGTCTTAAATTTAGAGGTTATTAAAAAATAGCTCTTTTCTTATTCGGTAAGCGTGTTCTTATCTAAAGTTTTGAGCTTGATTATTTTCTTTAAAATAAGTTTAGTTTATATTTTTAATACATGCTTATACTCCAAGAGCCGGATATGAAAAAATGTGACTCATTTTGTACTACTTCAAACCAAATTTTTCTGAAAATATACCTTACATTAGAAAGAAAAAATATTGCGCATGCTCAAAATTTTATAAAATCGCACAAAATTTAGTTTTCTTGAAATAAGTGGTTTCCTGTGGGTTATGAAAACATGCACAGAACATTTTTTAAAGATGATGAGATATAAAAATGCAATGATGATAAAAAGTTCTATAAAACGAGAGTTCAATCATTAAAATCAGATAACTACAAACAAAGTTATGGCTCTTTTAAAAACCAAAAAAAATTAATTAATGCAAAGTCAGTGAATTTCTTTGAAAAAATATCGCCTTTTGTTTATTCTTTTTGGCTATTTATCAAATGTCATAACTTTAGTTATAGTTATCCGATTTTGACAAAAAAGCACTCTATTTATAAAAATCTTATCATCTTCAAAAAATGTTCTCTTTATGTTTTGCACACGACCGACAGGGAACCACTTATTGCAAAAAAACTGGAATATGTGCGAATTTCTAATATTTTGAGCGAGCGCATTCATATGAAAGGCTGCACTCTGGATAAGCAGACTATGATTTTCCTGAATAATTAAGTTATATTTTAAGAAAAATTTTGATGAAAATACCGGGCAAATTTTGACCCCGACATTTATACAAATTGTACCAAATTTGGCGAACTTTTTTCAGGCCTGTAAGTGAAATGAGTATAACATTGAAAATCGAGATGCTAAACTTATCTGAATTATTTGTTAAATATCTGTTAAAAACTTATGGCGTAATTCTCTACGCCATATAAGAACTGAGGTTTTTTTTGGAAAATTCAAAAAATATACTTCTGCCACAGATTAACAAACGCTAATATTAAAATGAAATAAAAATGGCTTAAATTCGCCTACATTTGCTTCGATGAAAGCTAACAATATAATTAACCAAATCTACCTTTTATAATAAGTAATAATTTTAATAACTTCATTTAAAAAATATATTATTTTCATAACAAAAATATTATAATTATACATCATTTATTAAAGAAGATGTTTATTATTTCTCTTCAAAAATTAATTAAAACTCAACTTAAAATAAATAATGTTGTTAATTAAGAGAAAATTAAGTTTCTTAATTTACCTTGGTATAAAAAATTCAGTCTTAATTTCTCGTATTTGCATCTACTACTATGTTACGTTCGTACCTTTGTTCATTACGACTCCTGAAATTTCTCAGTGACATTTTAATTCTGTTTATAAAACCAAGCTCTCTAGCAAGGAAATTCCTACAGAGTTTTCCTAAATTTTCCTCTGAGAATTAACTTAAAAAATAAAAAACCTTAAAGGTTACAAAAGAGGGTTGTGGGTTAATTTCAAACAGAATGTTACAACTGTATAAATGAAAAAAAAGAAGAAAATATTGTGAAATCTAGTGGAAAATAGTATTTTTTAAAGGAATTCTTTTAGGTTTATTCTCTTTGTATTTTTCTTTGAATGTAATGAACCAAATTTAAAAGAACCTTTTATTTCAGTTTGCTGCCGAAAATAAGGCAAAATATTTAGTTTTCTAATGCAATACTTTGTGCATATAATGGAGTAAAATTAGTTATTTATTCAAGAACTCCAACTTGAAGTTTAATTGATTTTAAATTGAAGGTCTCTGTACAGATACAAGGAAGATTACTATACTTAAAACTGCGAATAAAAATATTTACACAACAAGGGATCAAACCATGATTTCCCACATAAAGCCCAGTTTCTGCGCAAGATAAAACTGCATTTTTCTCCCCCGATTTTAGTGCAAAGTGAGATAAATTAGTAAGCTCCTGATGCTTGTCGAGGGAGTTGACTTCACTTTTGTTTCTCGAGGCATAACAGAGGGAAACCCCAGATCGAAAATGCTTTGATCCATGTTGCGTATATTTAATTTTATTTACAACTAGTTAATTAGTTTTCAATTGCTGCTAGAGACCATAGCATTTTATTCTTTGAAAATAATTTCCAGTGATTTAGTTTGTCAATAAACGTGTGACCTACCTCACCTATTGTGACCTATACCCTTCATTATACAACCTATAATAACCTTTTCTAAAACATCATTTTTAAACAATATTATAAGCTGGTTTGAATCACTACCAATATTATATAACAAAATATACCTAAAAATACCCTTTATTTTGGTTTCACTGTTTTATCCTTCCCATGGTCGACAAAGTGATATTCCCACCCTGCTAGCTACATTCTACAACTATTTTTGATACAAGGATAAATTAATTTACTCAATAAGGAACGAAATGAAGTTATTGCACCCAATAGTTTCATTTGGTTTTAGAGAAGTTAACCAAGGGATCTACAATGCGAGTCGTATTCAAAGAGTTTTATTTCTTAGATAAAGTGTACGAGTTTAATTCCCGAGGTAAAGTTTAGAGGGTAACTTGACTATTTACTCTCGCGGTGCCTACGAAACTTTTTTCTTAAGGAGAGATATTTTTTTTATTTGTTTGTCCCTCAAAATTTTCTCAAGTGGCCTTAGTAGTTTTGGTTCTTAGTTGATTCTTTTTAAAATCATAGTAAATTTGTTAGAACATTTGGTTACTGTAATTGTTGTTTTAATTGGTTTTTTTAAAGGTTTATTTTTAAAAACAGCCTATATTTAGAGTGATGCAAATTTTTCCATTCATTTGTTATCTTTGAAACAACATTAAGACTGAAAAAAGCTTTAAAATCCCTAAAACACACTCTTATCAGGAATAAATGAAAATTAAATTTGAAAGATTATTGTACATTTTAATACTTGTGTATTCTTTTTATTGATAATAATGTACTCTAAAGTTCTTAATTAATTAAACAAATTAGTAAAGATCTAAGTTCTCATAAGACAGTAATCATTTATTTTATATACTTTTCTACTTTAAAATATTGTGTGACATATTTATTTAATATTTGATAAAAATGGTATAGCTAAAAAATCCCCAGTTTTTTTTTTAAAAAAAGCTGAAAATGTGTTTTGGTTATTGTTTGATATTATTTTTAAGACTTTAGTTGATTTAAAAGAGTTAAAATCTCTAGATGTATTTGTTGGGTTTATTTATTTCCCGCCAGAATGTGTTTTGTATTTCGATGATTTGAAAACGAAGTTGTTTCTATGCTTTAAGAATTTTAAGCCGTAAAATGATTCTAATAAAAACATTTTTAAGTATTTAAAATAACAAAGTGATGAAAAAATCTACACATTATAGTCGAAATAAGCAATATTTAGCTATAACATTTTATCCCTAATGTAAACTGTTGGTTTTGTGAGGCGAATGAAAATAGAAATGTTTTATTTTTTCTTAAAGATAAATTTTAATACTTGTTTTGAAAAACTTTCTTAAACCCAAATTATTGTTTCAAAAATACTAGAAAAGAAAGGACTGAATTATTTAAGTATTACTAATCTATGGGGCTGAATTCCATTAAAGATTCAAAAGAAATATAAAGCTAATAAAACTTAAGATAATTCTTAAAATTTGCAACATTCAGAATGTGATGGAAAATAAATTTATTTTTTTTTTTTATTATTTTTTGTTGTATAGTCCTTTTAGATACTATTTTCTGCTTTTAATTTTATTGGTTATTAGTGGTTAGGTTAATGATGGCCCCCTAAAAGGGCAAAAGCATTGTCTTATAATTTATTTTAGCAAATGTGGTAGAATTCTTGTTGGACATAGAAGACTTTAAACTAGAATTAGAAGACAGCTAAAAAGCTGCCAAATAAAGAACTAAGCTGCAGTGTCTAAATACAAAAATTACACTGGACGCTTCCCAGACCAAATTTTATATATTTCGAGAACTGTGCTAGCTACAGGTGTTGCTGCATCTCAAACTAACCATAGGTTTCAGACACACTAGACATCTATTTTGGGTACAGGGAACCTCGGAACGTTTCCCCGCCATATCAAATTCGTTACGATCATCCTTATCGCTTCGGACTTTGCTCGTCCTCAGAATATGGCTCTCCTAAATTTTATTGCTTCACATCTTTGTGGTTTCTTCGCTGGTCTTCAGACAGTACGAACATCTGTTTTATAGATATGGTAGTGAATACTTTATTCCAGAATTGGACGTACTGAGGTGGAGGGAACGTACCTCCTTTATTTGTAAGCAAACAATGTGGTAAAACAATGTATTATAATCTTTTCGCATCTCGGAGAAGATCTCTGCATTTTTACTTTTCATTATTATGCCATAGGTATATTTAAAATATTTTTTTTGCAAAAAATCCAAAACCGGGTTGTCACCTGAATTATCCCTTTAATGTGTCTTTAACACCTCCTATGTGGTTTTTACAAAGTGTGTTTTTTGAACTATTGTTTTTTACAAAGTGTTGTTTTTACAAAGTGGTTTTTCTGGCAGTATATGTGTGTCTGTTATTACCATATCTAACAGTGTATTTATGCATGAGAATTGATGGAAAAGTCAATCTTTAGGTCTAGTTGGCTATCCAGAAAATAATATTTATATGACGTCATTAACCTGCAGTAATGACACTAAAAATTTAGATAATTCATAAACTTGGAAAAATGTGTCGATCGGTTTATGATTAGCACGCATATAGTCATATAGACCAACATATGTACTTGGCTTGTAAATCAACGGGTTTTGTTAGATCACTATTGTTAAGTAGCATTAAGCAATGTAAGTCCCTGAATGGGTGACTGATTAGAAAAACGGATGCATTACAGTCTTAGGCCGAGTGAAGCGAGTTCGAAGCAGTGAGGATGAGCTTTGTAAATTTGATATGGCGAGGAAATGTTCTAAGGTACCCACTACCCGAAGGAGTGAAAGGTATACATGGTATTTATAATAAACATGGTATAATGTCAAAACAGGGAGAAGTTAGAAACCCCCCTTTTCATAAAACCCCAATTAACTCTTAACGCAGGCTCATCTTGTACATTGTACATGAGTGGACACAAAATAAAACCACAAGTGCTACCAAAGAAAAGTTAAACAAAGAAATCATTTTTTAATGTTGTTAGTTTTGTACTAGAACGCTTGCTAGTATTTTTTTCTGTTACCAGTGTACTTCTTCTATACAGTATTATGCTTGGATTAAATGTTATTTTGTACTTAAATTCTACCATGTAAAACATTTCTGTTGTTTATTCCATCAAGTTACTTAGATTATATAGGGGAAAGTTTAACGTTGTTGTTTGAATATGTTAAAGGTGCAGATATGAAGATGAGTAAAGTTGGAAATCAAACAAATTCCCAAGATCCTCAAGCTGTCAATTCCCGTGTCTTTGTAGGCAATCTCAACACGTATTACTGCAACAAAACAGACGTGGAAAGAATGTTTCAACGATATGGTAGACTTGCTGGTATGTAATCAATTCTTATGCCTTCCTATATTATACCTTGCTCGTTGGTTTATAACATGGTCTTTGGAAAATCGTGTATCTTGAAGTTTCTATGGGTTTTATAGAACTATAGAATTACTTAGGTTATCCGCAAGCTCGAGGTTTGCTCATTCAAAGATATAATATTTAAAATTCGTTATTTTAACAATAATACCTCTGACAAGTTATTATTTTTTACTCTTTTACTATTCTCAACAACTTCTGATTTATGCCAGAATAATAGCATATTATGTTACAAAACAGTGAATAAAGCCTTTTTACCGTGGTACCTATTTACTGTAGAGCGAAGTGAGACAGTAAAAGGAGCCAAGGTAAGAAAAAGCCTTTCCCAGTCGTGTAGCTTATGTACTTTTTCGGGCGCATGCGTAATAGTAAACAACTACTTAGATTTGACGAAAAACAGTATAATGTATTGAAGAACTTCAAAACTCTTTATCTGTCGCCAACTATACAAAACTACAAAACTGTCGCAGACGATAAAAAATCGCACCTAAAATTTTACCTACTTTCTTGAGGATGTAAAGTGCCTAATTTACAACTGCCAAAAAAAAGTTTGTAAGATTTTGAGCTTATCGGTTGCTGCCACTACCTGAGGTTGTTCCCGCAGGGTTTATCCCTGATGTACCGCAAGGCTCTAAGCGGGCATTATTATTATTGGCAAAATAAAAAAAATTATAAAAAAAAATGTTTTATAATAATTTTTAAGGATTCCTAAAACTGTTATTTCTTACATTAACGATTTTTATTTCAATTCCAACAAGTTAAACAATGCGGCAAACAGATAATATTCTATTTTAGTTAATTCTATTTTTTCAAGGGTTGAATCTAAGCAAAATTGGGGTAAGAGTTAGACTAAGGTTAGATAAGCCAGCTGATATTGCTATCTGACTAGACAATCTTAGTTAAAAACTAGACATGACTTAGTACCAGACAAATCTATACAACTAAACCCTCCTTGTAACTACGTCACTACTACTAACATAGTTGTTTGTGTGGTAGTAGTTGTCGTGTATAACTGCACTATGCAAGCATACTCTAAATTTATTATCTTGTAATGAAAACTTGAGTTTTAAACTTTTTAAATTATACTTTCATTCTATATCGTGATGTGTTTTCTATTTTATTTTTACTTACCGACGATGTTAAATGCTAAAATGTTTTCTTTGCATAATAATTTACAATATTTATTTTCTTTTCTTTTACTTTTCTATGTATAAAGAGTAAGAGGAAAGTAAAACCTAAAATGAAAATTTGTTTTTTTTATTAAATGTTTACGTTTTAGCACCTACAGGTCCTATTATTCGTAAAAAGTGGTGTCCTTTTAGCGAATTTCCTTTAAGAATAAAATTCGCTTATGGGATAGGTGTCATGGCGGAAGTCAAACCTTGGACTATGACCCAAATCCGTTTCAGAGGTCCCTAATGACGAAAAAATACGTTTCGCGAAACTTCGATACGTGCCCTCTCGAAGGTTGACTTTTGTACCAAGTTTGGTTAAAATTAATCCGTTCGAATGATAGTGAAAGTGTCTAGAAATATATTTTACACCATATAATATATATATATATATATATATATATATTATATATATAATATATGTATATATATAAAGTCAGAAATCCATTTTAATTACCGGAACCAAATTTAGGTCAATAAAAATAAATTTCGAGTGGGGGGTGTCGTTTTCTACGTATTTTTGGGTGCCAAATCAAATAAATTCGTTCCGAAGTCGATACGGCCACTCTAAGTGACCAAAAAGTCGAAAAAACGTTGGTAAATACCAGAAAACCTAAATTATAATCCCTAAATAACACGTTTCAAGAGGGGAATCGTTTTCCATGTTTCGTTTCGTGTTCGTTTTCTATGCGTATTTCCGTGCTTAACAAAAATCCTGGTAGGGATGATAATTTTTTACCGGATACGATAATGAACCGGAACCTAAGCAAGAAATGGGTTGTTAAGCACGGAAACACGTATTAAATGAAATTCGCCCAACAGCGGACCACTGCGTCAGAATTATTTATTTTGTAGTTTTAAACTTATATTATGTAAAAAAAACGATTAAAAATTGTCGTCCCTACCAGGTTTGTTGGGAAGCACAGAAACCCGCCTCCCAAAGGAAATTCATGCGGACCACCGCTTCAGAATTTTTAGTTAATTATATTATGAGTACATTATCTTTCTTTTGTTGTACATTTTAAGCACGCAGTTCCAACAATTGTCGTAGATCGTTAATAATAAGAATCCTTTGTGAACGACACCCTATACTCGAAAATTATAATTTAGTTCCCTCTAATTTACTACGGTTTTTTCGACATTTTGGTCACTTTGAGTTGTCATATTGACGTTGGACTAGTTTGATTCAATTTAGCGGTCACCCTTATGGTCACACAAAAATCAGCCCTTCTTATAAAAATCGGCCCTCTCAGGAAAAACGTCTACCCCCTGATAAACCATTAAATTGATTTTTAGCAAATCTTTAGAAGAAAATAAAGCTTATTAGATTGTTTGTATGGATGATGCAAAGAGGGGGGAAGGGGACCGATTCCTTTATCCGAAGACATGTTTAATAAATTTGACCTACTTGTTACCTGGTTTTATTTCCAATAAGCAAGATTCTTTTAAAGGTTCAAATAGAATTCAAGAGGTTAGAGCTATAAATCATGAGAATATTTACAATTCTAAGCGTTTTAGCCCTCCTCTGCCCTACCTAATATAGCCTGCCCTACAGACTCCTGTAAGCATCCTTTAAAGCCCTCTTCGAAAAGGCTCTCAGCGCTAATTTAATTATGCTTTGTATCTTGACTTTGAATCTATTATAAATCATTAAATAATATTTATACTTGGTGTAATATTAAAATTTTTGTTATTTAATAAATATTAATAATCTCAGTAAGCACGGTGGAATAGTCTACAATAAGAATTTTAATAAAACTATTAAAAAATCTACCACCGGAGCCACTAAGTATGTATATTATACATACTGAGTGGCTCCGATAATTGAATCCTCTTTTCTTATGGCAATAAATTTAGAGCATTTTAAGCTATAAAGGTGGCATTTATAAGGTGACTGCTTGAGATGTATAAAAAGAAACCCTAAATGTTTAAATTAAATATCAACAGTAGTGCCGATTTTATTTACATTAAAACTTTGTTATAATACGACACACGGCTAAATCAATTGACAGCCCGCCAAATCTCAATGCTTTCAACCTCTTTTTTTAATAAAAATCCTTCTTTTATGTAACAAAACAATTCCTACCTGGCAACACTGAAAGTCAGGTTATGTTTGAATATTATTATTTGTTTTTATTTGATATCATATTTTTTTATTTTAAAAATTATTTATTTACTTTTTAAGAAGGAATATTGTTGTCTTATAAATTTACCTACTAAGTGTTGCTTTAAATTTGTTCGGGAAGTATGAATTAAGTGGAGTTAACGTTGGTTAATTACGTAATGCATGGATCATAATAGTCTATCATAAAAGTTTGACAATTTAATAAATTTCAGCTATAACTACTTTTTTTTCCAAAACAAACTGCTTTTTTGTGTCAAGTTTGTATATAAGTCAAGACTGTCATCTTTGAAAGACATGCATTTTCAAAAAATGCTGTCTTTTGGTTGACAGAGCACAAAACCTGCGCTGTACTCAAATAGCAAGACTGCTTGAAGAATACGTCAATGTCCAGCGTCATATATTTACACTCATCACAATATAAGGCACTCAGATCATATTACAACTTCGCAATAATTGGATGAATTGAACAGATTGGAATGAAACGAAACGAAATCAAACAGATCAATATGCAATGAGGGAGATAAAAGCGACGCGAGGTTACAATATTTACAACCAGTGTTGCCTTTTTAGCGAATTTCCTTTGAAATTCGCCTAATGGGATAGGCGTCATGGCGGAATTCGAACCTCGGACCACGACACAAATCGTTTCAGAGGTCCTTATGACGAAAAAAATACTTTTTTGAAACTTTATTATATATATATATTATATATTATATATATATAATTATATATATATATATATTATATATATTATATTATTAACAATTAAATAATTACAGATGGTTTAAAAATAGAGGGACTCGAGCTTTTCGTGCGGCTTCGTCAGGAGTGTAGCACGTATGGAGGTTGAAAGGAGGGTGCGTGAGTTAGTGAGACGCGTGTGGTGGTAAACTACTAACACTACCGAACGCTTTCGTTACTATGCGATACAGACGCGTGCTACACGTAATAAGGAGGGTACGGGAAAATATAAAATATTAATAATTAAAACTAAAAAGTATATAAATGTAAAAAAGATTTTAATAAAAGGAAAAAAATAACAGAGTAAAATAAAAAAAAACTAATAAGAGAAAAAAAAAAAAAAAAAATACAATAAAAAATCGAAATACAAAATACTCCTAAAAAAAAGGGGGGGAAGCTACTATCTCTGATTGATACCAGGAGGAAGTCGAGATTTCGTTACATATTGGTAAGCGAGCTCCATATTCCTTCTGTCAATCAGAGGTACCGGTAGGGAGGAGACGAAGTGGGCGGACAGTAAAACAAGAATTAAAATCACTGTTATGATACCTAGCATGTATGGCAACAGGAAGAGTGACAGGGTTGTGATTAACCGAATTACGATGGTTGTTCATGCGTAGGGAAAGGAGGGTTTTAGTTTCACCAATAAAAAGCGTTACATTGAGTGCACTCTAAAACATAGACTAAATTGGAAGAAGTGCACGTGTGGAAGAAGTTATGGGGTATGATATATTAGTAACAGGACTGGTGAACGAGGTAGAAGGATTAAGAATAGGGCAGGTTTTACAAGGTTGGGGGACACGTCTATTACAGGGATGTATACCAGGAGGATTGTTGTTATTATTAGAATAGGAAGAAGGAGGTTTGGTGTGGACAAAAAGGTTACGGAGGTTAGGAGGACGACGAAAGGCAACCGACGGAGGTTTAGGAAGTAGGTCACGTGTGAGAGGGGAGTTTTCCAGGATAGGGAAGGAAGTTCTAAGGACGTTGTTTAATTTGTGAAGACCAGGGAAAAAGGTGGTGGTTAAATTAGTTCTGGAATTATTGATGGTATTATCAGGGGGAGGACGGGGATATATAGGTTTATTAAGTTGTTTATCAATTAGAGGTTCAGGATATCCGCGTCGTACGAGGGCCTGAGATAAATTTTGATTAAATTTATCAAGTCCCTCTCGATCAGAACAGATTCTTTTGCCTCTAACTGAAAGAGAATATGGAAGGGATTGTTGTGTGATAAGGATGACAGGAAGAGTAATGAAGGTATTGTTGATGATTTGTGGGCTTGATATGTACTGAAGTTTGGAGAGAACCCTTAGAGAGGTTAATATCACATCAAGGAAAGTAGCAGAGCTATCAGAAGAAGACCATGTAAACTTCACACTGTACCAGGTGTTGAGGTCTGAAAGAAAAGATGCTAATAGCTCAGGCCGTGCGTCCAAATCATGAAAATATCATCTATAAAACGGCGCCAGTGAAGAGGTTTGGATGGTTGTCTTGATAGGAAATCTTCTTCAAGTTTTCCCATAAAGAGGTTACTGTAAGACGGAGAGAATTTAGAACCCATCGCCGTACCTTTAATTTGTAAGTAGAAGTCATCCTCAAAACGAAAAACATTATTAGTAAGAATGAATTTAGTAAGTTCGCAGAGAAAATCAGTAGATTTTCATGAGGAAGGGGTCTTTGATCTAAATAATATCTGAGCGCAGCCAGTCCTTCGTCGTGAGGAATGTTAGTGTATAGAGAAGAAACATCAATAGTAACTAACATAGTATGAGGAGGTAGAGGCGTAGGAACCGAATTAAGAAAATCGAGAAAGTCGTTGGTGTCACGGATGTAGGAAGGAAGATTTTTAACTATGGTTGAAGCGAGTGATCAACTAAAGATGAGCTGGGCAGTTATACTAGCAACAGAAGAATTATAGGACGTCCAGGATTTCCTGTTGCCATACATGCTAGGTATCATAACAGTGATTTTAATTCTTGTTTTACTGTCCGCCCACTTCGTCTCCTCTACCGGTACCTCTGATTGTGACAGAAGGAATATGGAGCTCGCTTACAATATGTAACGAAATCTCGACTTCCCCTGGTATCAATCAGAGATAGCAGCTTCCCCCCCTTTTTTTAGGAGTATTTTGTATTTCGATTTTATTGTATTTTATTTTATTTATTTTTTCTCTTATTAGTTTTTTTTTATTTTACTCTGTTATTTTTTTTCCTTTTATTAAAATCTTTATTTACATTTATATACTTTTTAGTTTTAATTATTAATATTTTATATTTTTCCCGTACCCCTTATTTACGTGTAGCACGCGTCTGTATCGTTTTGATAGTAACGAAAGCGTTCGGTAGTGTATAGTTTTACCACCACACCGCGCTGCAGTCTCACTACTTTTGGAACGCACATCAACCCTTTTCAACCTCCAGTACGTGCTACACTCCTGACGAAGCCGCACGGCGAAAGCTCGAGTACATCCTTTCCTTCTATATTTTTAACCATCTGTAAGTTATTTAATTGTTGTTTATAATCTTATGAATTTGTTTTCTTTTTTATTTTGTATATTATATATATATATATATATATATATATATATATATATATATATATATATATATATATATAATATATATATATATATATATATATATATATATATACATATATATATATATATATATATATATTATATATTATATATATATATATATATATATATATATATGTATTTCTAGACACTTTCTTGTAAACACTCTATCTTTCGAACGGATTAATATTTTTTAACCAAACTTGGTACAAAAAATCAACCTTCGGAGGACACGAACCCTATTGAAACCAGGTTTTTGTGACGTCATTAACCCGGTTTGCTGAGTCAGCGAAATTTTCAAAAAATCGGCAAAACAGGGTTAAATTTTTTGCCGAAAAAGGTCAATATTTATGTTTTTTGAGACGCTGAATCGAATGAAACCGGTCCGAAGTCGATACGACCACTCTAAGTGACCTAAAAATCGAAAAAACCATTGTAAATTACCGAAAACCAAAATTTAGGTCGATAAAAAATAAATTTCGAGTAGGGTGTCGTTTTCTATGTAATTTTGGGCGCTGAATCGAATGAAACCGGTCCGAAGTCGATACGACCACTTTAAGTTACCAAAAAGTCGAAAAAACCACAAAAAATTATAGAAAACCAAAATTACGGTCGTTGAAAATTAAATTTCGAGTAGGGTGTCGTTTTCAATGTTTTTTGGGCCTCTGAGATGAATGCAGTGGTCCGGAGTCAATACAACCACTCAAACTCAGGGTACCTGGGTTCACATCCTGGAAGGTCGATCATTTTTTATCGTTTTTTTACCTAATATAAGTTTACAACTAGGAAATAATTCTGGCGCGGTGGTCCGCATGTCGGGCGAATTTCCTTTGATGCGTGTTTCGTGCTTTTTATATAGTTTACAACTACTAAATAAATAATTCCGGCGCGGTGGTCCGCTGTCGGGCGAATTTCATTTAGAATACGTGTTTCCGTGCTAAACAACCATTTTCTTGCTTATGCAAGAACCATGCCCATTGCGTGGTTCTAGAACTAAGCAGTTACTCAATTGTCAAGCACTGCTCGTAACTCATTTTGTCTGTATTTTCCAAAGGAAATGCGCTAAAACCTTTAAAGATAACTGACTAAGCTTAAAGATAAGTAACTAAGCTTTAAACTAGTGCAAATAATAGAGCGTACTTCTAATTTCAGAGGCATAGTTTTGTGCAACCAACTGGATAGTTATGCGCATTTCCTTTGGAAAATACAGACAAAATGAGTTACGAGCAGTGCTTGACAATTGAGTAACTGCTTAGGTTCTAGAACCACGCAATGGGCATGGTTCTTGCATAAGCAAGAAAATGGTTGTTTAGCACGGAAACACGTATTCTAAATGAAATTCGCCCGACAGCGGACCACCGCGCGGAATTATTTATTTAGTAGTTGTAACTTATATAAAAAGCACGGAAACACGCATCAAAGAAAATTCGCCCGACATGCGGACCACCGCGCCAGAATTTTATGATTTTATTTACGAAAAAGGTATTTTTTTTATACCGAGGTTGGCTGAGGTGGAGAGGGAAAGAGCGGGGTCTGTCTGAACCAATAGAATTCTTTCCCTCACAGATTTTTGGCGCGCTGTCAATTGATTTTAGCCGTGTGTCGTACTATAGTCAACAAAAAAAATTGTCAGGTGTTATTATTTTTCCTCATTTATACCATAGGTACATAGTCTTAAATATTTGTTGGTTGGTAGGGGTAAAACTTTTTAAGTTTCCATTTTGCTTGCACTTCAGTTCATTCTAGGCATACAAGACTAATGAATAAAATAATTTTATAGGATTTACAAAAAACATAAGTTACATTGATCAATAGATTATTCAGTGTTCTATTATCTTTGTGTAGAACTCCATACTGACTAGGTTAAGAAAAGACTTTAGTTCTACAAATACTTTATAAAATGCAATATACGTAACAGTCGAAATATATTGCATTTTATACAGTATTTGTAGAACTTAAGTCTTTTTCTTAACCTAGTCAGTTACATTGATCATTAAGATACGATTAAATCTATCAAAAGATATATTTACAAA
>JACMZG010001908.1:20368660-20384169 GCA_018340805.1 Microvelia longipes
GTACGCCGTACCTGATTTTTTTCCTTATAGCTCTAATAGGTCTAAATTTTGATTTTTAAACCATGTTATAACTACCTGTTATAACTATAACTATGCTTATAAGCGAGATCTATAGACATAAATCTATAGACTTGCTAAAAACCAGTCAGGTGGTTTAAAACATATGAAACGGATAATTCAGGTTAAATATTTGTTTCGGATTTCTATTAGAAACACAGTTTTACTAACTAAGGTATAATCCTATACCAGGCGGAACATTTCAAATGCACTAACATTATACTCTTAAAAAGTGTAATGTTATACTAAGTATAATAGTTTTAAAAAGTATAATGTTATACTAAGTATAATAGTTTTAAAAAGTATAATGTTATACTAAGTATAATAGTTTTAAAAAGTATAATGTTATACTAAGTATTATACTTTTGTGCCATATTTTCAAGGTTAATGTTGGTTCATCTGAAACGTTTCACCCGGCACACAATTGTTAGGCGAGTAAAAATATTATTCTTGAAATTTTTTAAAAATTTTGTTTTTCTTTTAGAAGAATATCACAATACTAATTTTAATAGTTAGATGTAAAAATACCTTAAGTATAGAGAGAAGCAAAGAATATAAAAATGTAAAGCAGTAACATTAGAACACAATTATTAAAATCAAGTTGTTTTACATCTCGCATTATTCTAAAGACGTTTTTTTGTGAGGGAAATGAGTGCTTTTCTAAGATAATAGAACATGAAACAGAAAACCAGGTCAGAAAAATAACTATTTCAAAGCAAGCTGTTAATATTACAAGCAATGACATTCCTACCAACTTGAAGCTGTTAAAAAGAATGGTAATTTTTATTATTGTTTTGTAAATTCTTAGATTTTTAATTTCCTGAAGTTTTCAGTACTTTTAAGAAAGCATTACAGTTTCCGATTTCTGTAAAGCGTGTCCGTAAAGAACTTTGTTTTAACTTTTCTTTCTACTTACCTTTTTATATTCTTTTAAAATAGGTATATTTCTCTTAAGTGCAATAATAAAAATAAAAAGAGAATATTTTTTAATAGTTGTTTTAAATTTTGTTACACCATGTTATCGATATCTTTGCTGCTAGTTCGTAAGCCAAACTTGCTTCTAAGAGGGTTTCTACTACTGCTATCATAATATTTTTTTGCAAATATTATTATTAACATTAATTTATAATGTTTCTGAATGAAAACCAATACAACATAGTGTGCTAGCTATAGATGTGGTTGAGACCCCTTTGTGCTAAGAAAATTTCATCATTAAGGAACACTTTTTATTAAAATAATTATATTTCTAAATTATTTATATTTTGTTTTAAAGTTAATCAGTTTTTCATCATATAAGAATTGATTTTTGTGCCATATTTCAATAAAATAGGATCAGCCAATGCGTGTTTACTCAAACATAAATACATACATTGGTGCTTAAACGTGATCATTTTATGAAATATGTGGGTGTTCCGTTTTTTGCTAATATCTTTAAAAAAGCATTATGTTAAAGCTGAAATTAGCCATAAGTATTTATTACCTAACCCTTAAGGCATTATAATTGAAGACAAAATGACTGTGAACCAATTATTTATTAATATAACGTATAATATATAAGCCGATCCTCTAGACCAGTCCCTCAATCTAAATTTCCCGCCATGTCGTGTCCTCACATGAGTGTGATGGCTCTTTGATTTTGTATTCAACTCGCAAATAGTCTCGTAGTATTTAGCTTAAACTCTATGACTTGCATTCAACTCACAAATATCTCGCTAGTATTTAGCTTAACCTCTATGACTTTGCATTCAACTCACAAATACTCTCGCTAGTATTTAGCTTAACCTCTATGACTTTGCATTCAACTCCAAATACTCTCGCTAGTATTAGCTTAACCTCTATGACTTTGTATTCAACTCGCAAATAGTCTCGCTAGTATTTAGCTTAACCTCTATGACTTTGTATTCAACTCACAAATACTCTAGCTAGTATTTAGCTTAACCTCTATGACTTTGTATTCAACTCGCAAATAGTCTCGCTAGTATTTAGCTTAACCTCTATGACTTTGTATTCAACTCACAAATATTCTAGCTAGTATTTAGCTTAACCTCTATGACTTTGCATTCAACTCACAAATACTCTCGCTAGTATTTAGCTTAACCTCTATGACTTTGTATTCAACTAACAAATACTCTAGCTAGTATTTAGCTTAACCTCTATGACTTTGTATTCAACTTGCAAATACTCTCGCTAGTATTTAGTTTAACTTCTTTGATTTTGTATTCAACTTTTAAATACTTAAGTACATTTAATTTAATCTCTCTTAGGTTGTATTAAAGTATTTAAACACATTTTATAACAAAAACTTTCTTTACTAAAATAGCCCTTGCATTTGCAGTCTAATTACAATATTATCATGCCATACTTGGTATAAAAAGGGCATATCAAGCCAGGTCAGATTAGAACTGGAAATTCCTGATGTTTTAAAGTTATAAGGTAAAATTGGTTGATAAATCTAGAATCTTTTAATCTCTTTATCAGTTGAGTCCAGTTCCACTTGACCCTACCTAAATACTTTTCAACCTTACTCAGTTGCCTTTTCCTCGCCTTTATAACTAGGATTATATCCAACCCTAGAAACTAAAAACCATTTGTTCCCCTAAAAAATAAAAAAATAAACCTTAAAAATAACATAAGCTAGCCTTATCTTAAAAACTTTTAAGAGGGGTATTTGAATTTTATGACTTTTAAAACTAAAAGGAATGAAAGAGTTAGATTATAAAAATAAAATGAATATTAAATATACTTAATGACTAAATTATAGTATAAAAATATAAATTATAAAATTACCATTATACCATTATGAAATTATTTTATAATGGTACTTTATTATAAAGTAAAATGAATTGGAAGGATGTATATTTGGTGTAAGAGTAATAAAAATAAAGAATGTAAGTTTATGTAAAGGTAATAAAATACGATATATAAATATAAAATAATATAAAAATAATAGATTTAAGCTCGGCACAGCACTATTCGCACTCATTTAAAGCTCAGTTTATGCTTATTTTTAGCATGAAAAGTTAGACAAGATTATGTAACAACTTGGGACGCAACTGCTGAGGTTATAAAGCATATAACGATAACTTAAGCCAGAACCTCTGTACCATAATTATTTTGAAGTTGTAAACTATGTACTGTAAATATTTTCATAAACAATTATCACCGGTACCAGGATTCAATCCTTGAAACTCTGGATTTAAGCAGGCGTTATTCTATTCAGCACCCCAAATAAAAACGTGGAGAATGACACCCTACTCGATTGTTTTTATTTACTGCCTGTATTTTAATTTTTATTTTGTTATATTGCAAATAAAACAATTACAAATGATCGTCCTTACCAGGATTAGAACTCAGGTACCCTCACTTTGAGTGCTCGTAACGACTCCAGACCAAATTCATTCAATTCACTGGTCCAAAAAACATAAAAAAACGACTCCCCACTTGAAAGTTATTGTTTACCGGCCGTATTTGAGGTTTTCCGGTATTTGACTACCTTTTTTTTTTAACTTTTTGGTCACTTTAAGTGGTCTGATCCGATTAGTTATTTTTCTTAAGATTTCGGACTGTAAGATTTTAGGAATTGGTGTCAGTTATTGTACTGAACTTTGACACCACGGAGGTCTAGGGTTCGCATCCCAGGTTACGCTCTCAGTTCTTTAAAAAAAATATGGTTCAAATAAATTATCAACTTTAGATTACACTTTGAGCATAATGGTTGCCACTACCACTTGAGGTTGTTCCCGCAGGGGTTATCCCTGATGGACCGCAGGGCTCTAAACAGGCATT
The DNA here is from genome assembly GCA_018340805.1 of Microvelia longipes. Taxonomy (NCBI): domain Eukaryota; kingdom Metazoa; phylum Arthropoda; class Insecta; order Hemiptera; family Veliidae; genus Microvelia; species Microvelia longipes. The sequence continues at coordinate 20,372,504 of JACMZG010001908.1, forward strand.
ATTTTTATTATTATGTTTGGGTTTTTTTCTCACTTAGAAAGTGGTTAATTGTAGAGCGGACACTGTGTGCCAAGTTTCTACAATTTTACTTTTTTTATCTGGACAGAAATAATAATAATAAAATTATTATTTTTATATTATTATAGAAATTAAAAGGTTCTGTTCAACCAAAATACTTACATTTACTTAGATTCTTAGTGTTCATTTTTGCTAGAGATTTGATGCATTGTCCCGGTGTTGACAATGTAACAGTGTATGTAAAAGAAACACAATTTAGAAACCAGGTCTTCATACATGCCAGTGTGTTGACAAGTGTAACAGTTCTTTTACTTTTTGATGATTGATAGTTTTATAAAACTATGGATTACATTTTGCGTTTATTTCTATGTACCGATAAAAGAATTTCATTTAGAAAAACATTTAAAGTGTTACAAATTCATACACTTTTATTACCAAACCTATTTGCATTTTCGTTAACTGATTTCACGTATAAAAGTTTTCACTTCAACATGTTATAGTCAACGATGATAAATGTTGATATGTAAAAGGAACCATTTATTTCCCCTGCGGTTTTATGAATTTTGGCATTCAGTTGTAAAATGGCTTTTAAAATGAGGGAGGTTATAGATATCACTCCGCCGAGACTTTTCATGTGAAAATTTCAGTGTTCCTGTTTCGGGTATTACTTTGATTAATAGCTAGAAGCAAGTTTTGACCTTTTGCTATGTTTTTGGTTAATGCAAGACAAAACTTATACAAGTTGCGGTTAAATACGGTTTGCAATGGTTTGCAATTTTGAGTGTTTCTCTATTGAAACCCCAAAATATTACATTCATTGAATAGTTAATTTTCTTTTAGCTCGTAATTTATTATTGTTGAACATTTTATAGATGAAAAAAATTAAACTAAAACTAAAAATAGAACAAGTTATATTAATTTTTAAACAATTAAGAAGTATAGTTAATTCAATATACAAGGCGGTACATTTCAAATACACCACTTTGATTAACTCAGCTTCAAGAGGAGCCTTCGTGATAAAATTGGTATCTACCCCTTCTAAGTTGACTATTGGAAATTTCAATACCCTATTTTTTGTTTGGTAAATGTCTGGCATGTATGGTAATTCGATTACCAAAATGCTTTTTTATAATTAATTTAAAAGATAAATTAGAGCATACCTTTATATTAATTATTACAGACACCGTGTCATATTCCAAACAACTTGATACCAATAGCATTGAATTCCGGTTATTTTTCCACGAACTATCGTTTGACATACATAAATACTATTACTAATTTAAAATTTTAAAAAAATCGGGTATGAGATACCTGTATCGTATAGTGAATCATATCGGATTCACTACGCTCATCCTCCCAGCATCGTACTTGCTTCGCTCGTCCTACGAATATACACTTCGCCAAATTTATACTGCAGCATGTCCTCCTCTGACGAGCTTCGCTCGTCCTCAAATAGTAAATGCATCTGCTTCATTCTCAGCGGTCACCAATACAGTGCTGAGCAAGCTCAATACTGCTTAACTTTTATGATCCAACAAAAATCATAGATATACTTGTCGTATTGAAACGAAACTTTGTGTAATTATTTACTAAGTAAAGGGTAACACATGTTCTAAATTTAAAATCAATTGGATCATTTTCTAATTTTTTACATTTTTAAAACAAATTTACACAAGTCAATCAATAAAAACTGAACTAATGCTGATAATGAGATGAAACTTGGTACATATGTTAGACTTATACATAACCTATATACGGTATGAATGAGGAAAAGTAATAAGCTTACTGGTACAAAATAATTCATCCCTTCCAATACAGGAAGAATCTTGGGTAAATCACCGGAATTTAGCGATATTGGTATCAAAATGTCCAAGATAGGATACAGTTTTATGAATGGTATGCTCCAAGTTAACTTTCTATAGTTACCGTAGAAGAACACAATTTAATAACCAGATCTTCATACATGCCAGACGATTACCAAAAAATAATTTGGTATTTAAACTCCCAGTGATAGACATAGTGGGGTTAGATACCAATTATATCACTACAGCTCTGTACGGAGCTGAGTAATCAGTGTGATGTATTTTAAATGTACCTCCCTGTATTTATGATCAGAGATACATAAAACATGCTTTGCTGCTTTAATAGACTAACTAAAAATTTTGTAATTAAAACGAAATAATTTACTTTTTTTAGTGGTTTAATTTTAATGTTCGTTTTTAATTCAAGAATAAATTGTGAAATACGGTGCATGAAGTATTTTTGTTGTGAAAAAAGAATGAAAGACATCCTGAGAGTAGAAGCAACAGTTACTTGGATGCGAGGGTGTAAGAGCCGGTCAGGAAGAGGTCCTGAGGTCCCCTCTTGAGAATTAAGTTATACCCTACCTTGTCCCTGGATCAAACTCCCCCAGACATATTTTTCCTTTTCTTTTGTACCAGCCCTTAAACCCTACAGGACAATTTCCAAAACCTTTTTCTTTCAGCAGAAAAAAGCTAAAAAAAAGCATTTCCAAAGTACTCTTCTTTCTTTGTATCTCGTTTTCTTTTTCATTCCTCCTCACGTATATTATTTTCATCTTGTTACATTTATTTCTTATGTGTATCTTATTTATTATTTCTTCATATGTAACCTTTTTTTATGAGTTAAGTTTTATTATACGGATGTTAGATCTTTAAATCTGATTATACTGTTCAAGATGATAGACTGTCATTTAGATTATTATTAACCTCTAAGTTTCACCAAAAAGTCATTTGTCTACATAAAACATCGAGTCATATAAGCCATGTCTGAATACAAAGTTAATTTACTTTATGTTGAAGTCAAGTTAGCAACGAAGGCGAGAGTTATGAAAGAAGGGTTTCAAACTTACAGCTCTTATACGACTTAATTACATTTATAAGTTTATTTTTACTTTTCCTCATTTATACCGTAGGTATATAAGAAAAGTATTGTGTTGGCGAAAAAATCCGAAACCGGGATGAAACCGGAATTATCCGTTTCAGGCGTTTTTAAGGCCTCCTGAGTGGTTTTTGCAAAGTTGTCTGTCTGTATGTGTGTGTGTGTGTGTTATCATCGTAGCACCCAGTGTATTTATGCTAGTGAGTAGAAACGTTCTACAAAAATCATTCTACCGCTGTAGTTGTGCTATTCGGAAATTTTTTTATGACGTTATTAATCCGCAATAATGACTCAGCCACAATTATAAAACGTGAAAAATTAATTAAAAATTATAAAACGCGATCAAATTGAGATTTGGAACGCACGTAGCCAAGTATAAAATTAACATATGTGCCAAGTTTCATCTCATTATCAGCATTAGTTCAATTTTTATTGAATGACTTTATTGGGAAATGGACTATTTGAGTTGAAATTTGGTACAAGTGTACATTACATAATTAATAAGTGTATTAAAATTGGTTTCAATACGAAAAGTATGTCAATGATTTTTGTTAGATCATAAAAATTAAGGACCATTGAACGTCTTCTCGAGAAAAAAGTTATTTATCTAAAAAGGGATCGAACCGTGTTTCCCTCATAAGCTTCAGTTTTCTCTAAAAGAAGGAAGAATATCTTATGATTTTCAAAGTTTATATAATATCAGCCTATTTTATATATACAAAAAACATTTGTTAATTTTTGAGAAAAAATAATATACCTTTCTCTCCTTTAACCTCGTTTTTGTTTGCATTTAATTCAAAAAGCTTTAGTCAACAAAATGTTTATTACTAAAAGTTTTATAACCCTAAAAATCCATATTAGAAATTGAATATAACATCGTATAAAATAATATATTAGCTAATAAAGTCATTGGCATTTATTATGTTGTCTATTATAGCCAGTCATGTAAAGGCTAATAATATAAAAAACATTATTTACCTCTGAATTTAAGCCAAAATGTCAATCTTCGTAACTAATATATACAACATTATAGTATATCTTCTAAAAATAATAAAATTAAACAAAATAATCTATTGATAATACAAACTTTGTTTTAATAAAATAATTCCCTTACATAAAAAAATAATTGTATTAAAAGAACATTTCTTATTGAAGTATCAACTTAAGCATGTTAGTAATTAGTTTTTACAAATTTTCAATTCGTTTATTTGTTTAAGTATTATTGTTTGGCATAAATATATTAAAGTTCTTGAACATTTTATTTTCTATATGACCCAGACAATATCCATCTCAACGTGGAATTTTTCAGCATGTAATTTTTACTACTAAAACATTATAATTTTTGTGGCATATTTGTAACATTTTTTATTTTCTTTACATTTTTTGGCGAAAATTCAGGTCATTTTTAATCTTTAAAACATAAATATAAATATTTTTAAACACATTTAGAATGTAATTTTTTTGTTTTCATACTTAGAGTTTTTGGGAAAGTGGTTTTATACTTTTACTATTTTTTCTATCTATAAAATGTTTTTTTTTTACAAATAGTTTTCATTGTTTTATATTTTTTGTGCATCGTTTACTCTTGTCATGTATTTAAATTGTTGTTCATTGAGTAGTTTTTGTAAATTTGTCATTCTGATGATTGAGTTGTTAATTTCTTTTGTTTTACTAAACATAAACATGCTTGTTGTATGAATTGAATAATATGTTAACATAATACTTGTCAACGACACTTGTTTACAAGGTCGATCACATAATTAAAAAAAAAGTTGGAGTGTTCTAAAGCCACTTAGCATTGTCGGCTTTCAATAATATAGAAACGTATCAAGCAAAGATTAATACGTAGAATACTAAATATAGAAAGAGCATAAATGGAATTTAACGTATAACATGAAAGCCGTGATATTTGGAGTTCTTAAGTTGTGATACCCCCGTAACACAAAACATTTTTTGTTTGTATTTTTCTTGATATACTTACATACATGCTTGGCTTCTTAGTCTGTCATTATGTAAATTATTTATTGTATTCTTTGAAAATATATAACAATATATTTATTTATTTGAATATTTTACCTCGCCTACTGCAGGTAGTTAAGGAAAGTACTGTTAGCTCTTAAAATTAGAAACCAGAATTTTCTCTGACTTAATCATTTTAGCCAATTTTAAGACTTATCGTTTTTATTGTGTTTATCTTAGCTCTCAGTGTATTTATTTTAAGACTTTCAGATCTAGTTTTGTTGCCCGAGATTTTTTTTGTTAAATTTATAAAATTAATGGATTATGACTAGGTTTTACGACACATATGATTGTCAAATGTGCCGTTTTATCGCTCTATGAGCAGTCCTTCTTATTTCATACAATTAAATGAACAAGTTTTAGTACGAAACACTTAAAGTTGATGGGATTAACTAACCGCGTTGAAAATTGGTTCAAATTAGTTACTTATAACAAATTCAATCGCAAATTATTCACGAAAACTAATTATATAACATTTGAGGTATCATTAATATTGTAGCAAAGAAATAAAATTTAAACAAAAATCTTAAGAAAACTTATTTTAAAAACAAAATATTATTATTCTTGGCACAAAAAAACTTTATAACTTTAACATTTCTGTTTGCATTATTAAGTTAAATAAAAGTAAGCTCTATCTTTAGAGGATATTTAAAAGTCAAGACCACACTCTCAAAGAAAAAAAGAAATAAGAAGAAATGTGATAACCGTCTTAACTTAAAAACCCAGAGTGGAAATTAATAGAGCATTTTCACACCCTAAACTGCTCTTTTTTCGTTAATTTCTTTTAAAGGGTGGTTGTTAAGAACCCATTCTTTCTAATTTCACTCACCCTAGTTGGTGAAAAAAGTTTTTATAATTCTGTAAAAGAAAAGTTAATTTGAATTTTCTACAATTGGATTTTTAGGTGTGAAAGGTAATGTGCTACCTTTCACCAATTTTTTTCGCCGAGATAACCAATATTCCCAAAGGTTCTAGGCATGGAAAGGAACCCAATATTGGCCACGTGACTAACAAGTTATTATTAAAGGAAAAGATCTTATAAGGGAGAAGGTAAAGTCATTACGTGACAATGCTTTTCTTATTATCTTCACCATCTTCATGCCTCCATTCTGAGTCTATAACCCCTTATATTCCTTCCAGAAAACTCTACCACCTCTACATCTTCTAACATGCTCATAAAGCAAGTTGTATATTATTACACCCTATCTATATGGTTAACACCGTATCTTGACTTCATATGAGTTTTAAAATGATCTTATATCTTACCCTCTTCAATACCTTCGACTTTATAAAACCGATTAACTTCTAACCCTTCCACACCATAACCCATAGATTTTATTGCTTCAATATAGGAATCCAACAAACGGAAGGGCTTTGTTCTTTTATAGTTATTAACGTCCTTCAGGAGAGTAAAATATTTTCACTCGTAATTATTTTAGTTCCGCACTTCAATAGAGAGTGGTACCTAATCTAAAACCTATAAGGGAGACAAATCGAACACGACACTACTTAAAAATGTAATTTTTACTTCTTAATTCATTGATTTTTAATGCTCTAATTTTTTTCAAATCTTTCGTACTGTTTATCACCCAAAGCAACGAGCGTCACTATTGTTTTTGTAATTTTTACACTTTATACTTACATGATTGTAAGTATAATTGACCAATTTTAAAGCCTGTTTAACGACGCGGTCAGATAGGTTACTTTGTGACTTTAATTACCTACCCAGCGTTTGTTTCTTTTTGTAGAGAGTTTTATAATTTTTATTAATTTAACTATCTATTTCATTTCATATAGATGACAGTAAGATAAATTTTAAAGAAATAGTTTAGTTTATTTGTTAAGGGCTTTACCTTATCAGGAGAGTTAGATTATTAGGGACTCCTTAGTCAAACCCAAGCAAAGAAGTGAGGCGTACCAAGTTGAGTGGCAATAGAGACCAAATTGATTTATATGGGTTCGAGCGGCCCAATTTATCGGAAAATAAATGAGCTTTTTGCAGATGTTACCTATAATAATAGTAGGATTATTTTATTTTGATTCAATGAGGCAAAAAATTTAGTTGAAATAGATCATTGGAAAGGTTTAGTTTTGCCACATTGTGTCAATATTAAAGAATCCTACAATAGGCTTCTTATTTTTTCTCATATTCCTAATTAAAATATTAAACTTCATGCGTGGAAGCTTTGTTTTCTAGGATTAATAATAATTTTCTAAGCACCGACATTATCACCATTTTAAAGGGATAAAACTTTCACCCCTTCTTGTAATCAACTTACAAATATTCATTTTAACTTTTAATATTTTCAAATTGAACTTATTTCTTAAGAATAGTAAAAATTTCTTGGAAGTTTTACAAGAATTTTATTAGGATTAATGTTATCAAATTCGAAGTAAAAAAAGTGATTTAAAATGTTAATGGGTTTATCTGGTTTATTTCTGTTTTATGAATCTAATGTATTGTTATAATATGCGCAAAGTGTGCTTTTTGTTTTATTTTTTTAAACATTTTTTACATTTCCTCACCTTAGGTAAATAGCAAAAGTATTGAGTTTCGTGAAAAATAAGAAACTGACTTCACCTAAATTATCAGTTTGATTATTTTATGACCTACTTAGTGGTTTTCACAAAGTTGTCTATAGATGTTTTTATGATCTGAGTAGTTTTCACAAAGTTGTCTGCAGATGTTTTTATGATCTCCTGAGTGGTTTTCACAAAATTGTCTACAGATATTTTTATGATCTCCTGAATGGGTTTCACAAAGTTGTCTACAGATGTTTTTATGACCTCCCGAGTTGTTTTCACAAAGTTGCCTGTCTGTATGAGTGTATGTGTGTGTATGTTAGCTCCCTTTATATTTATGCTAGAGAGTTAAAACTTGATACAAAAAATAATCTTTAAGTCTTATTGTGCTACCTAGGAAATACTTTTCTTATGACCAATAAGACACAAAAAAATGTTTTAACACAATATAATTCTGCGAGAGACTCCTAGATTGAAGAAAAGTTCAATGCTGCATCTGGGAACTGTTCTATCATTCGACATTCGTCATAATTGATGGCCATCAGCACTAATTCATTTTTTAACAAATGACTTGTAAAATAGTTTTTGATAAGTTGTGAAAAATCGAAATATAATCCAATTTAGTTAAAATTGAGACGAAGTGAATCTCATTTCGTATTAAATTAGTATACTATATTTCGTTTTAATACGGTGAGTATATATTCATTTTTGAATGGTCATAAAAGTTAAGCAGCATCGAGCGAGGTCAGTGCCTGGATGGGGGACCGCTGGAAATAAAACAAATGTGTTTACTATCTGAGGACGAGGCAAGCGTGTCCGAAGTGGTGAGTTTGAGCGTAGCAAATCCTATGTGAGTAGGAAAAGTTCCGAGGTACCCTGTATCCACTTTTTTAGACTATTTATTGAAAGCATAAATTGTATTTCATTTATTGAGTCATTATGTATCACAAATAGCAATAAATCGTTATATTTGATCTATTGTTATTCATTGAGTTAGTGTAACCTGATAATTATACATGATTGAATTAAATTCGGTATACTAATAAAAAAAAAAAAATTCCCCTTTGAGGGCCTTTCGGCCCATCAGGGTATTCACCCTGCGGTAACCACCTCAGGTGGGTTGCATCTACTACACTCTAAGAAATAATTAAAGTTGGCGAAATCATTTTAATACAAATACTATTCCCCCCCCGGGCTGCGAACCCCGGACCTTCGGTGCCGAAATCGAACTCCTTTACGATCACGGCCACGGAGGCAGACAGGTATACTCTTATTACTTTTCCTTATTTATACCGAAGGTAAATAGGAAAAGTTTTGTGTTTGCAAAATATCAAAAACCGGGATTTTAACCAACTTATTCGTTTCAGGTGTTTTAAAGACCTAAGTGATTTTTAACATGTTGTTATCTATATGTGTGTATGATTGTTAATAAGCGTGTGTGTGTGAGTGTATAATTAAATGTGTGTATGAGTTACCATCATAGTTTTAAGTGTGTTTTACTACAGACTTGAAACTTGGTGTAAAAATCAATATCTGGTCTAGCTTTGCTATCCAAAAATTATTTTTTTAAAACTTCATTGGCAGTCATTTGTGCGAAACATTAGTGAAGGAACTAAAAGAAAACGGATTCTATTATAATAGTATCAGAAAATAAGTAAAATATAATAGAAACATATTTTATTTATAATCTGTTTTTGCGTGAGGTCCAAACAGTAACATGTGTGGCGAAAAGACTGAGAGAATAGACTCTTTTGATTAAGATTTTTAACCAGTAAATACCCCGAGCGCCAAGGGGGACGAACAAACCAATTTGTGTCACAAAATCTTTAGATATTTATGTGATAAAAATGAGGTAAACATTAATAACGTCTTTGGAGCTGGTAAAGAAACAAACATATCCACATTTAGACAGCTTACGTTGAATACTACAGCTGTAGTAATGAGTTAATATTAGAAGATGAATGTTCCGAGGTGAGCAGAATAAATGAATTATTTTCTTTTAAATATTTTCTTATTCTTATGGTCTATTTAACAGCTGTGATGTAAATTAAAACACAGATTTGCATTATAATATTATTGAGACTCTGTTATTGAAGAGCCATAAAAATAAAGCCAAAATAATCTTAGACGCTATGCAGCCATGGCGCTTCTTGATTTAGCCGCTACGCTGGGTTTACACTGAAATTCGACCTCGGGTAGCATTGTATGTGAACTTTGATATTTTTGCAGTCATTATTGCGGTTCATTGACGTCATACAAATGTATAAACAGGGTTCTGTATGATTAAATTTTTCACAAAGTTTCATTCCGATCCGAGAAAGCGTTCACATATTATTGTGTGACAAAACAACTTGTCTAGGAATCGTATATATAGTATTATATATATATATATATATATATTTATTATATTATTAATTATATATATATATATATATTATATATAAATATATATATATATATAATATATATATATATATATATATATATATATAAATTATTGATTGTTGAGCCCCTCTTATAAAAAAATAAATTTTACTTTTACTCTCTATACCAAAACCTTAGTAGCTCATTTTAATTGGAAATAGGCTTTAATAAACCTTCAATCTCATCTGAAGAACAAAGGTTTGCAAAGGATGTGTTTAAGGCTTGTGTAAGACAACATAAACTAGTGGTAAATAATATTCAGTTAATAAATATTTTTAAAAACTTAGATATTTTTAAAAATAAATTTGTATATTTAAATGTATAAAAACACCATTATTCAGTGTTAACTGTGAAAACATTTTAAAGTTAAAGAATAACATTGTAATCTTTGCAGTTAATCATCCAAATGTTTGTCTTGACGATGACAAATAAATCTTATTCACACTTGATTCTAGGGCTAATCTAAGCTTAAACATTAGTAAATCACAGTCTTAATCTTTGTGGCAGCATTAATGTTCTCAGTTATAAAAATTATGATAGCTTTAACATAATGTTTTTGTAATCTTTTTAGTATCATCATTCTGGTGCCAATTTTATTCATTAACGAATAATATTCTTTCACCTACGATTATATTATTTTAAGTATACTAACAGTGTAACGCATCAATGTAAGTTGAATTATTCTCATAATAGGGGAAAAAAGAAAGATGTCACTCCACTTAGTATATATTTATTGGCAGAGCCGACTTTCAAACTTAACAGTTCATCATCAGTGCCGGTGAAAGCGAAGTAAAGAAGCTAGACAGACGAAATAGATTTGTCCAGAGGCTGGTGTCTGACATCAGCCTAGGGACAAATCTATTTCGTCTGTCTCCGATTTTCTTTACTTCGATTTTACCAGCCCTGATGATGAACTGTTAAGTTTGAATGTCGGCTCTGTCAATAAATATATACTAAGTGGAGTGACATGTTTCTTTTTCCCCTATTTGGAAACTCCACAACATATCTTATTCTCACAATGTTCACATATCCTCATACATTGTATACATACACATATAAACGTACACACATACACCACATATATACACTGCGTACTTTCCCTATATACTTATACTGTACACATTATAATAAAAAAAACACTGCATAGATACACATCTACACATTCACTACCTTTATACACACAAACATAATAAAATAATGCTTGTTTAGAGCATTGCTTTTTTAAATAATAGTGACAATCGATACCCTTGAATTATTTTGCGATCATTTATTCAAATAATAATCTTATGTAAACTGAGATCGCAACCTGGGCGAAAAATATTAACTCTGAATTTTACCAATTTTTTAATCGGTAAATTTAGTAATGTATTTTAATTGGTAAATAATGTATTGTAAATTATACTTATGATAACTCAGTATATATATATATATATATATAATATATATATATATATATAATATATATATAATATACATATATTATATATATATATATATATAATATATATTATATATATATATACTAATTATTAATAAGTATAATTTACAATACAATCTTTATTAAGGAAAAAATAGCATAGAAATTTCCGAAAATTACAAGTGGCGTACTGCCAAGATTTAAAGTTATCACTATTATCTACTGATCTTTTATTTATTAATAATCTAAGCGTTAAAGAAATTCTTATATTTTTTACAGCCTTTGTCTTTATCATCTGTCCCGTATTATGAGAACATATTTTTGTATTCCGTTGTCTCTGCTAATTCAAATGTTTCACTTTTTT
>JACMZG010001908.1:20385262-20445262 GCA_018340805.1 Microvelia longipes
TGATACTACCGAGTTTTGCAAAACATGAATAGTTGACACAATATAATTGTGCGAGAGACACCAAGGAAATGTAACAAGCAAATGCAATGCTACATCTGGGAACTGTTCCATCATTCGACATTCGTCATCATTGATGGCTCGACATAATGTCATGTCCCACTCTGTTTCGTTACGTCTAACTCATCAGGGCGCCGACAGAGCCTGAACTCACTCTGACCTTCAATTAATTCCGAAGAATATAATGTGAAGTACTTACCAGAGACGAGCGGTGCTCTCTTACCGCCATCATGCATGGCAAGCAAAACATATATCATTTGATACTACCGAGTTTTGCAAAACATGAATAGTTGACACAATATAATTGTGCGAGAGACACCAAGGAAATGTAACAAGCAAATGCAATGCTACATCTGGGAACTGTTCCATCATTCGACATTCGTCATCATTGATGGCTCGACATAATGTCATGTCCCACTCTGTTTCGTTACGTCTAACTCATCAGGGCGCCGACAGAGCCTGAACTCACTCTGACCTTCAATTAATTCCGAAGATATAATGTGAAGTACTTACCAGAGACGAGCGGTTCTCTCTTACCGCCATCATGCATGGCAAGCAAAACATATATCATTTGATACTACCGAGTTTTGCAAAACATGAATAGTTGACACAATATAATTGTGCGAGAGACACCTAGGAAATGTAACAAGCAAAATGCAATGCTACATCTGGGAACTGTTCCATCATTCGACATTCGTCATATTGATGGCTCGACATAATGTCATGTCCCACTCTGTTTCGTTACGTCTAACTCATCAGGGCGCGACAGAGCCTGAACTCACTCTGACCTTCAATTAATTCCGAAGAATATAATGTGAAGTACTTACCAGAGACGAGCGGTGCTCTCTTACCGCCATCATGCATGGCAAGCAAAACATATATCATTTGATACTACCGAGTTTTGCAAAACATGAATAGTTGACACAATATAATTGTGCGAGAGACACCTAGGAAATGTAACAAGCAAAATGCAATGCTACATCTGGGAACTGTTCCATCATTCGACATTCGTCATCATTGATGGCTCGACATAATGTCATGTCCCACTCTGTTTCGTTACGTCTAACTCATCAGGGCGCCGACAGAGCCTGAACTCACTCTGACCTTCAATTAATTCCGAAGAATATAATGTGAAGTACTTACCAGAGACGAGCGGTGCTCTCTTACCGCCATCATGCATGGCAAGCAAAACATATATCATTTGATACTACCGAGTTTTGCAAAACATGAATAGTTGACACAATATAATTGTGCGAGAGACACCTAGGAAATGTAACAAGCAAAATGCAATGCTACATCTGGGAACTGTTCCATCATTCGACATTCGTCATCATTGATGGCTCGACATAATGTCATGTCCCACTCTGTTTCGTTACGTCTAACTCATCAGGGCGCCGACAGAGCCTGAACTCACTCTGACCTTCAATTAATTCCGAAGAATATAATGTGAAGTACTTACCAGAGACGAGCGGTGCTCTCTTACCGCCATCATGCATGGCAAGCAAAACATATATCATTTGATACTACCGAGTTTTGCAAAACATGAATAGTTGACACAATATAATTGTGCGAGAGACACCTAGGAAATGTAACAAGCAAAATGCAATGCTACATCTGGGAACTGTTCCATCATTCGACATTCGTCATCATTGATGGCTCGACATAATGTCATGTCCCACTCTGTTTCGTTACGTCTAACTCATCAGGGCGCCGACAGAGCCTGAACTCACTCTGACCTTCAATTAATTCCGAAGAATATAATGTGAAGTACTTACCAGAGACGAGCGGTGCTCTCTTACCGCCATCATGCATGGCAAGCAAAACATATATCATGTGATACTACCGAGTTTTACAAAACATGAATAGTTGACACAATATAATTGTGCGAGAGACACCAAGGAAATGTAACAAGCAAATGCAATGCTACATCTGGGAACTGTTCCATCATTCGACATTCGTCATATTGATGGCTCGACAAATGTCATGTCCCACTCTGTGGAACAGTTCCCCATTGCATTTGCTTGTTACAGGTGTCTCTCGCACAATTATATTGTGTCAACTATTCATGTTTTGCAAAACTCGGTAGTATCAAAATGATATATGTTTTGCTTGCCATGCATGATGGCGGTAAGAGAGCACCGCTCGTCTCTGGTAAGTACTTCACATTATATTCTTCGGAATTAATTGAAGGTCAGAGTGAGTTCAGGCTTTGTCGGCGCCCTGATGAGTTAGACGTAACGAAACAGAGTGGGACATGACATTATGTCGAGCCATCAATATGACGAATGTCGAATGATGGAACAGTTCCCAGATGTAGCATTGCATTTGCTTGTTACATTTCCTAGGTGTCTCTCGCACAATTATATTGTGTCAACTATTCATGTTTTGCAAAACTCGGTAGTATCAAATGATATATATTTTGCTTGCCATGCATGATGGCGGTAAGAGAGCACCGCTCGTCTCTGGTAAGTACTTCACATTATATTCTTCGGAATTAATTGAAGGTCAGAGTGAGTTCAGGCTCTGTCGGCGCCCTGATGAGTTAGACGTAACGAAACAGAGTGGGACATGACATTATGTCGAGCCATCAATGATGACGAATGTCGAATGATGGAACAGTTCCCAGATGTAGCATTGCATTTTGCTTGTTACATTTCCTAGGTGTCTCTCGCACAATTATATTGTGTCAACTATTCATGTTTTGCAAAACTCGGTAGTATCAAATGATATATGTTTTGCTTGCCATGCATGATGGCGGTAAGAGAGCACCGCTCGTCTCTGGTAAGTACTTCACATTATATTCTTCGGAATTAATTGAAGGTCAGAGTGAGTTCAGGCTCTGTCGGCGCCCTGATGAGTTAGACGTAACGAAACAGAGTGGGACATGACATTATGTCGAGCCATCAATGATGACGAATGTCGAATGATGGAACAGTTCCCAGATGTAGCATTGCATTTTGCTTGTTACATTTCCTAGGTGTCTCTCGCACAATTATATTGTGTCAACTATTCATGTTTTGCAAAACTCGGTAGTATCAAATGATATATGTTTTGCTTGCCATGCATGATGGCGGTAAGAGAGCACCGCTCGTCTCTGGTAAGTACTTCACATTATATTCTTCGGAATTAATTGAAGGTCAGAGTGAGTTCAGGCTCTGTCGGCGCCCTGATGAGTTAGACGTAACGAAACAGAGTGGGACATGACATTATGTCGAGCCATCAATGATGACGAATGTCGAATGATGGAACAGTTCCCAGATGTAGCATTGCATTTTGCTTGTTACATTTCCTAGGTGTCTCTCGCACAATTATATTGTGTCAACTATTCATGTTTTGCAAAACTCGGTAGTATCAAATGATATATGTTTTGCTTGCCATGCATGATGGCGGTAAGAGAGCACCGCTCGTCTCTGGTAAGTACTTCACATTATATTCTTCGGAATTAATTGAAGGTCAGAGTGAGTTCAGGCTCTGTCGGCGCCCTGATGAGTTAGACGTAACGAAACAGAGTGGGACATGACATTATGTCGAGCCATCAATAATGACGAATGTCGAATGATGGAACAGTTCCCAGATGTAGCATTGCATTTTGCTTGTTACATTTCCTAGGTGTCTCTCGCACAATTATATTGTGTCAACTATTCATGTTTTGCAAAACTCGGTAGTATCAAATGATATATGTTTTGCTTGCCATGCATGATGGCGGTAAGAGAGCACCGCTCGTCTCTGGTAAGTACTTCACATTATATTCTTCGGAATTAATTGAAGGTCAGAGTGAGTTCAGGCTCTGTCGGCGCCCTGATGAGTTAGACGTAACGAAACAGAGTGGGACATGACATTATGTCGAGCCATCAATATGACGAATGTCGAATGATGGAACAGTTCCCAGATGTAGCATTGCATTTGCTTGTTACATTTCCTAGGTGTCTCTCGCACAATTATTTGTGTCAACTATTCATGTTTTGCAAAACTCGGTAGTATCAAATGATATATGTTTTGCTTGCCATGCATGATGGCGGTAAGAGAGCACCGCTCGTCTCTGGTAAGTACTTCACATTATATTCTTCGGAATTAATTGAAGGTCAGAGTGAGTTCAGGCTCTGTCGGCGCCCTGATGAGTTAGACGTAACGAAACAGAGTGGGACATGACATTATGTCGAGCCATCAATAATGACGAATGTCGAATGATGGAACAGTTCCCAGATGTAGCATTGCATCTTGCTTGTTACATTTCCTTGGTGTCTCTCGCACAATTATATTGTGTCAACTATTCATGTTTTGCAAAACTCGGTAGTATCAAATGATATATGCCTCTCAATGTATCTAGATAGGCTCTGCCCCCTCTAGTATATATCTCTATGCCGGGGGGTCTTGCTTCAAAGATTTGGTAGTTACATAGCAGCGCAGGTTCTCCTAGGTAGCGGTGAAAATAGTAAGCTTGTCGGTTAGATTCGTGTATTTTGGAGGTGACAGAAAACATGAGTATACAATGTTTTACTTATTATAGGATATTTGTTACAATTTGTTTATTTTATGATCATTTTTTGTGAATGTTTGATTAAAAAAATCTTTAGTTTTCCTTCTGATAATTTCCTTTAATAATTAAATTCTTTTTAGTTTTGCTAATTAAATTCAATGAGGCTGCTTTCATTATTAGTATCACATAAATTTATACAAAACATTGTTAAATACAGTAGAGTGTCGAGTTTTTTTGATTCTGTA
Source organism: Microvelia longipes (assembly GCA_018340805.1). Taxonomy (NCBI): domain Eukaryota; kingdom Metazoa; phylum Arthropoda; class Insecta; order Hemiptera; family Veliidae; genus Microvelia; species Microvelia longipes. The sequence goes on from JACMZG010001908.1 coordinate 20,390,042, forward strand.
GAGTGATATTTTTTTCTTTAACATATCTTTTACTATCTGGGAATAAAACAGAATGCATGCTACTCTGTGTCGTTTCTTGATGTCCCAATACATTTCGAAAGCTTATTTGTGTCAGTTTCTAAAAGATCAAGTAAAGTTTGAAAAAAGTATTATGTGTTTCCATTTTTACCACTATTTTGGGGGACCAGCGCTAGTAGTCTGTCAAAGGTAGAAAAGAAGGGATGTAGGGAATCTTGCCGTATAGGGTTATATTATCTGTGTTTATTAAAATTTGTTTCCTATTTATTTTTTGAAAGTGCTTTATTAGTGTGGTATTTGTATTAAAAATGTCTGGAGGCTGTAGTGCTAGGCTACAGAAAAATGCAATACAACACACAGCTAAAGTCAGTTGACAGCGCTCCCAAAAATGTGGGAGTGAAAAAATTCTATTGGTTTAGACCGACCGCGCCCCTTCCTCTCTACCTCATGCCAACCTCGGTACAAAAAATACCTTTTTAGCGAATTTTCATTATGAAAATGACGCTTATGAGGTTGTTCGGATGACGGAAGTTGGGGGTGGGAGTGAGTGGAATTGGTTCCTATTGGCTTCCTGATAACAAAAATATATGTCCGAAAAAAGTTTATATATGTATATATATATTATATATATATATATATATATATATATATATATATATATATATATATATATATATATATATATATATATATATATATATATATATATATATATATTAAAGTTTCTACCCTTTCGTATGGCGAACGATAACTCTCGAAGGCGTTCTCAAATTGAAACGAAAACTTTGCAAATCGCGAGATGTTGAGGAGGTTACGAGGCCTATTGTTTATAAAAACATTATGACGTCATCACCAAAGTTATGACGTCATGAAAAAAAATTTTTTTGAAACTTGAATTGGCTTTAAAACAAGGTATCTAGTATTTAGGTAGACGGCTAGTTGAATAGATTAAGACCAATTTCAGCTCAATCGAACCACCACAAATGGCGCAATCGGTATACATATATATATAATCTTGTATATATGGATACGTCTAGGTCAAAGACTCGTACGATATCTGTTGGGTTCAGTAGTGTTAGAGGGTGGGGATATAGTATAGAAGGGAGACCTCTACCTCTTGCTCCATCATGGTAAGCCTACTGTCCCAGAGAGACAGGGCAAAAATGGCTTCCACTGAACCACGCCGAGCTAAGCAGACCCGTAAAGAGGAAGAACATCGAAGTAGTCTTTATATGGTCGAAGTTATTCTAAAACGAATGCGACCAGTTTCAGCTCAATCGGACAATCCTAAGAGACGAAAACGGTATTTTTATTTTAAATAATCATGAATATATTTTTTTTCAACCTTAAGATTTTACTCAAATAAACAATTTGTTTACAAAAAAAAAATTTGACATTTTTCTTTAAATTCTATAAACAATCATAAATGTAAGTAAGATTTGAAGTTGTCTTTATATGGTCGAAGTCATTCTAAAACCATTGCGACCGGTTTCAGCTCAATCTGACAATCTTTAGTGACGAAAACAGTATTTTTTATTTAAAAAACAAAAATCATGAAAATAATATATTTTTGTTATAATGCTTCTTAATTTAATATTATAGCATACTATTAATAATAGAGTATTAATAAAATCTCAATTAGTAAAATCAAGTTTGTGAGAAAGCGGGCCTGTGTGGAGAGGCTGTGAAAATTCGCTAGGTACATGGCAAAATGCCATGTAACAAGAACAATAATGAAACAACACATAATACAAAACAACAACAATGTGGCAGGGGAGGCTCCCGGGCCGCGAAGCGGCCGGTGGCCGACGCCGCGTAGCGGCTACGGGCCGAAGGCCCGTATTTTTATTTTAAATAATCATGAATATTTTTTTTCAACCTTAAGATTTTACTCAAAATAAACAATTTGTTTGCAAAACAAATTTGACATTTTTCTTTTAATTGTATAAACAATCATAAATGTATGTAAGAGTTTATACCAGAGACTATAGATACTTAAACAGTAAGACTGTCGACTCAATGGTGGGAAAATTTGGATTCCGGTCGACGCTAGCGCTGCGGCGGACCTACCTTTCAATTGAGTGGGCGTGTCTTAATTTCCCGCTTTTTGCCCACAGTCAGTTTGAAATTTAATTTTTATACTTTGTATAGTTATACTTCTAACTAACCCTACCACGTTAATCTTACACAGAACACTTGTGATTATTTTAAAGTTTTTCATTTAAGTAATTTATTAATTTAATTGATTCAATCAGGTAATAATGAAATAGTGGCTAAAGTTTTACACGTGCTAAAAGATAGATTTTGGCATTTAATGCAGCCTGTATTTTAATTACATCGGCGAGATGCGCACATGCGATTAAATGTAATTACCTGATAAAATCGACTAAATCAATAAATTAATTAAATGAAATATCTTATCTGCCATCATTAGCGTTCTCTGGAAGTTTTAAAAAGGTTTCTATTTACTTTTAGTTTCTGAATTTTGGAAATACAGAACATGCAACGGCGAACCGTTTTTGTGAAAAATACATACAGAAAACAATCAATTTTATAATAATAATAAATGTAGCTGTCATAACCAAGAATTGTCATGGTATTCATAAATTTAAATATAAAAATATAATCAGTCATTTTTGGAAAGCTATTGGGGTTAGTACATAAGTTGTCCGCGCACCGGTCCGCCGCAGCGCTATTTTTAGTAGCTTGCGATAATCGAATCCAAACTTTTCCTCATTTAAGTTAACCCCCTCTGGTTTATACCCTTTTGTATAGTCGACAATAACTAAAGCTGATGAAACTATAATCTTTTCTTACCCTTTATACAAGGTTATTAACAGTTGCAACGTGTGGATTTTTTCCTTGTATTCTTTATACCTCTATAAAAAACGTATTAGTTATGTATTTAAATATACTTATTATTTTCTTATATTGCTTGTTAACTGTAATATTATTGCTTACTATTAATAATAGAGGATTAATAAAATCAAATTTGTGAGAAAGCCTCTCAGGCCCGCGAAGCGGGCCTGTGAAACGAGGCTGTGAAAATTCGCTAAATACGTGGCAAAATGCCATGTAACAAGAAACGATAGTGAAACCATACATTAATACAAAACAACAACAATGTGGCCGCGTAGTGGCTACGGGCCGAAGGCCCGTATTTCGTAAATAAATCATAAAAAGGCAAAACTGGTTGTAAACATTCGTAACCTCGCGTCGCTTTTATTTCCCCTCATTGTGCAAATTGATCTGTTTGAGTTCGATTCGTTTCATTCTAATCTGTTTAATTCATCTGTTTATTGCAGCCTTGTAATATGATCTGAGTGATATATTTGACGCATGGACATGTCGTATCCTTCAAGCATTTCTTGCTTTATAGTACAGCGCGAGGTCTGTGGTCTGTCAACCAAAAGACAGTATTTTTTTGGAAAATGCCATGTCTTTCAATAGGTGACAGTCTTGACTTTTTTAATTAATGATTGCATATCGTGTCATATTATTTCTATAATATGAAACATGCGCATTCAATTATACAAACATGACAGAAAAAAGTAGTTTGTTTTGGAAAAAGTAATTATAGCTGACGGTTTAAATAAACTTTTATCATAGAACTATTATGATCCATTGCATTACATAATTAACAACTTTAACTTCACTTAATTTATACTTCCCGAACAAATTTAAAGCATCACATAGTTGGTAAATTTATAATATACAACAATATTCCTTCTTAAAAAGTAAATAAATAATTTTTAAAAAATAAAAAATACGATATCAAATAAAAACAAATAATAAAATTCAAAACATAACCTGACTTACAGTGTTATGTTTTGCCAGAGTAGGGGTTTTTTTGTTACTTAAAAGAAGGGATTTTTTTTTTTGTTAAAATAGAGGGTTAAAAGAATTGAGATTTTGGCGAACTGTCAATTGACTTTAGCCATGAGTTATATTATAATTTGAGTCCTTTAAACTAAAATTTTACAAAAGAAAATACAGATTTGTGAAATTTCAAAACAAATCTTCAAACACAACTGAGACCAGATTAATTCAGGAGTCATATTATAAGTTTGTTTTATTAAATACAAAACATCAAGTTGTTATATTATCCTTTCATTTTTTTTTGTCAACGGAGGGGAAACGCGACGGCCTCTTGGAGAAAGCTTTATCCCTCGGAATCAATGCAGCTAACACCCCTAAAAAGGGATGGCTCCTGATCGTCCGAAGGTTCGTCTACCTAGGATTTCCCGTTGGGAAATAACGGTGACGAAGCCTAGCCCATGGCACAGGTACCATGGAGTGTGGGGACTGACCGACTTCTCGACTGCCCAGCCGGTACCGTAGCAGCGATCGTCAGCCTTACCCCACTAAAACTCTCTTGAGGTAAAACCCCTCCGCCAGGCGCATACCCCCAATTGGTACCCCTTTCATTTTAATTTGCAAAAAATCAGGTACGGTGTATCTCTGTAAAAATAAACAGGGATTAGTGATACGGTAGTCCCAGCGGATTACTGATCAAGCTTCATGCTGATCAGTGATTAACTACTCAAATTAAAATGTAACTTCGTGAGTAGTTTTGGTTTGTTTTTTATTTTATTTGTTTTTTACGTCTCGTTAAAATAGGTTATGTTTGTTAAACGTAAAAAACAGGTTCAACGAGTGCTTTATCTGTCCCTCCTACAAAACGAAAAATTTATTAAGTTACATTAAGATTTAGATTAATTTAGATGTATACTATTTTAAATTATGTTACTCTTAAATTATGCAACTTATTAATAATCAAATTTCTTATTTTAACTTTTTCTATTGAGAGTGCTATCACTGGACTGTTTCTATTACCAGTCTCTCAAGCCAACGAAATTGTTGTTCTAGTACTCAATATAAACTGTAAAAAACTTTTTCTTTAACGTGTAATTTGCTCTAAAGATAGTTATTACAACATACTTTATTACTGCTATAAAATAGTTATTGTAGTAGTATTACCAACATAGTTATTTAGGATTATAGGATGTAGAGGAGCAATTCTATTTTGCTTTCAAAACATAAATGTGGCAACTCACGTGTTTAACTATTATTTTATTTATTGCTTTAAATGAATTAACATCGCAACGCTTCTAAATGATGTTTCCAACGATGTTGGGAACTTCAAATCCTCGATATTGTGGTCGATGTCTATGATATAAAATAAAAAATATATATTTTTTTTTTTTAATTTTATATCATAGACATCGACGACAATATCGAGGATTGTGGTCGATGTCTATGATATAAAATAAAAAAATTTTTTTTTTATTTTATATCATAGACATCGACCACAATATCGAGGATTTGAAGTTCCCAACATCGTGGAAATGATGTTTCCAACGATGTTGGAAACTTCAAATCCTCGATATGTGGTCGATGTCTATGATAAAAAAAAAAAAAATATTTTTTATTTTATATCATAGACATCGACCACAATATGTCTATGATATGATTCTCTTTAATTTCCATATCTATTCTAGAAATAAATTTGATCTCATATTTATTTCTTTTTGTACCTAATTATTTGATGGTATTTGCAATTTATCCTTAGTAATATGATTCAGTGAGTTAAACAAAAAAATAATGACGTAAAATAACAATTAATGGTGTTTTACACGCTAGTGAAGTGTTTTCTAGTCTTGGGATTATAACAATGTAAAATATAAATTATTAAAATAATTATTTTTAGGTTTATTCTGTTAGTTTTATTCAAGGGTGAAAAGTCTAGAAAGAGAACTTTTTAAATGCTTTTAAGTCAAGAATCTGACTTAGATGTCAGGAGATCCAAAAAATCTCCACTTAAGAGATTCTGAAGGAAGGGGTTGGGTCCCACCCAGATCTGGAGCCCTTGAAGGTAAAGGCGTCTCTCACTCCAAACTACTTCAATACTCATTAAGAGCCTCTAGAGTTTTTCCTCAAGGTCTGCTAGATTTTTCAACCTTTTTCCTTAATTATTTTTTCCCTTAAGAAAAGCTTTAAATGAAAGCTAAGAAGAAAAAAGAATTAGGAAGGAAGAAGGATGTTAAGAGGTTTGAAATAAAAAGTAAGAAAGGAGCTATTACAAAACACTGAAATTATAACAGTACAATAATATTCTTAACTAAAATAATAGTACAGTAATAATGGTACAGTTCTATATCATCGTCTAAAACATAAAATGTTTATTATCGCTAAATAGAGAAAACAACCAACTATAGACAAGCTAGTCAGATTTTATTTTCTGCAGGGATTGTAAAAAGTTTTTATTAATCATCAAAATTTATTGCTTTGATGAAAAAGATGCGTTGTTCTTAGAAAATCTGATCTATTTATTACTTTTCCTCATTTATATATACCGTCGGTATATAGAAAAAGTGTTTGCAAAAAATCCAAAACAGGGATTTCACATGTTTTTTTTAAAAAGCATATTTGCTTTTTAAAATTACTGCTCTCATGCAGCTTGATAAAGCAGAATAGAGTAGATGCCGCCAGTTCCATCAGGCCATCAGGTGTATTATTATAAAAGTCAGCACAATACAAGATATAAAGTAGTCAGGGCTTAGTAAGCTTTTAAGACCTTTGATAGGCATCCCTGCCCATTGTATCTAAGTTTCTAAAGTCTCTTAGCGTACAACTTAACATCCATGCAGCCAGCAACACCTATAGTACTGGACACTATTTACACAACTCTATTGTGTAAACTTACCTATTTACTTCTTTTTTGTCTAATGTTAATACTATTGCAACTTGGTTTGTTTTAGGCATATCCATGCATAAAGGATACGCATTCGTGCAATATACAAATCCATTTGATGCCCGAGGAGCATGCCTAGGAGAAGACGGTAGAACAATATTAGGACAAACACTGGGTAAGTCCTAACTAATTTATATCTAGCACATAGATATATAAATTATTACGTTATAAACACTGTTCTAGCTTGGTGGACAATAATTCAAATTATACCAATAATGTTTTATTATCTTTAGGGTAGATTCTAAGATCTGATCATGCAATCTAAGGCCCGTATCGAATCATTTAAAAAAATCTCCTAGTTTCTAGCCTTCTCCTAGGTGTTCCTAGCTTCTCCTAGGCCTAGCGGTATTCAGAATCAGTTTTGAAATCTCTCCTAGGTTGTTCCTAGGTTGTTCCTAGCTTCTTCAGCCTTCCTAGCTTTTAAAAAATCAACCCTAGAATGATTTTACGTAAATTTATTCGTGCTAAAACGTTAATATAACAAAATAGAATAAAAACTTACATTAGAGTTAATTATAACTTAATTTATTAATTATCTTTACAATAATTTGAACCTCAATTTTACGTAAACAGACATTTTTTGACAACTAGCGCTACCTAGTAGAAACTGTAAAACTAATAATATTGAGATATTCTACAAAATAAACAAATGATTGTAAACAAACCTGGCACAGAATAAACTCCTTAAAATACGTAAATTTAATGACAACAAACTTATTTATAGTTGCCGATTATTTAAACTATATCTAATGTGAAAGTGCGTGACCTTGACCCAGTGAAGGTTTGAAACTAGAGAATGATTTGCATTTTATATTCACTTATGAAGAAATCATTATATGTCATCAATGTACTATTTAAATGTTTTTACAATAACATAGTTAGTGATAATAAAACAGGTTAAACTTTCGTAGAGTGTATGGGTGCCACATTTTTTAATTGTAAGTTTATAGAAGAAATTATTATATTTGACATAAATAAATCATCATATTATAGGGTTGTATAAACCCTACAGTTGGTACTTCCATTTTTCACACTGATCTATAAAGTCATATCACGTAAAGTCAAATTAGTTACGTAGCAATTAGTTCGTTTTAGGCGTTTAAAAGCGGTTGATATTGTGAACAGTTTAAAAACTACACAAAACAAACAAAATATACTTTTCAGTCTTGTTTACCTTTATAAGTTAGCCAATTTACCCGTAATATTTAGTTTAGTTTAGAACTTTCCAGTAATAATTATATACTCAATAAAATATACTCAGCACTAGTATTATTTTATTTATTTTCTATAAGGTTTCATCAAGTTTATGATACTTTCCATTTATAATATTGATAGCATTTATTGCAAGGTTAGCAATCAAGAAGCGGTCGCTCAAAACGGGGATTTTCAAAACAGTTTACAGCTCTACTTCATTCTAGATGGAATATACAACACTACCACGTTAAGCAGAGTTTTGAATCCCACATTTTAATGGGGAGATACATCAATAAGTATAATGTTTACTCTACCAACATAATGTAAACAATGCTTACTATCCCGTTATGATTGTTACTTAGCTGATCTTTCTAATCAAATCAGCATTAAACATCTCTGAGTTCATACGTTGTGAACGTAGAGATCACGATTTTCTTTACGTCGTGAACTGTGTGTATTTTTATAGTATTCATAAGCCTATTGCTTAGGGAAAAAACATTTGTTATAGCTTAACAAAAAATTAAAAAATGTAAATGGAATGTAAAAACTTTGCTTCGGGTATATAATCGACCATATCAAATATAAATACGTCACGGAAGTTACGTTTTGTTGCAGAACGTTTCTTTGTTTACATAATAAAGCAATGCTATTGGTCATTTTAGGATCACAAAAAAAATAATAGGATCCTTTGTTTCATTTTGTTTTGATATGAGCCAATACGTATTTTGTGACGTTACACTTTCGCGACGATTAACATAGTGCTCATGAAGAAGATATACAGGGTAGTGCATTTCACCCTGCACTGGTGCATTTCACCAATACATCACTTTGATTAACTCAGCTTCGTATAGGCTATCGCGATAAAATTCGTTACAACCCCACTAAGTTGACAACTGGAAGTTTGAATACCCAATTATTATGTTGTTAATCGTCTGGTATGTATGGTCATCATATTACCAATATGTGATTTTTTACAGTAACTTTAGATTATATTGGAGCAAACCTTTGCGTCATATTCTGAACATTTGATACTAATAAAATGAAATTCCGGTAATTTTTTTGTAATTTCCCGGGGTGGTACCTCAAAATTTAAGGGACCCGTCCAAAAAAAAATTTTTTACTGCGCAATACCGTTTCAGGTCAAAAAGTTGTTTGAGCAATAAAACAAATTTTTGATTTTTTTGGGCAACACCCCCAAAATTAAAAGGGGGACCAACCAAAAAAAATTTTAATGGCTCAAAATCCGTTTCAGGTCATAGAATTGTTTGGAGCAATAAAAAAATTTTGATTTTTTTGGGGCAGCACCCCCAAAATTAAGGGTAACCGACCAAAAAATTTTTTTATTGCCTCAAAACCGTTTCAGGTCAAAAGTTGTTTGGAGCAATAAACAAAATTTTGATTTTTGGGGGCAACACCCCCCAAAATTTAAAAGGGGGAGCCAACCAAAAAAAAATTTTTAATGGCTCAAAATCCGTTTCAGGTCAATAGAATTTGTTTGGAGCAATAAAAAAAATTTTTGATTTTTTGGGGCAGCACCCCCAAAATTTATAAGGGGTAACCGACCAAAAAATTTTTTATTGCCTCAAAATCCGTTTCAGGTCAAAAGAAGTTGTTTGGAGCAATAAAAAAAATTTTTGATTTTTTTGGGGCAGCACCCCCAAAATGTATAAGGGGAGCCGACCAAAAAAATTGTTTTATTAGCTCGAAATCCGTTTTAGGTCAAAAGAAGTTGTTTGGAGCAAAAAAAAATTTGACTTTTTGGGGTCAGCACCCCCAAAATTTATAAGGGGGTGACAACCAAAAAATTTTTCGCCCTGAACCACTCTTGTTACCCAAAACGGATTTTAAGCTCAACAATTATTAAAATAGAACAAAAAATGACTAAAGACAATCTAGGGACGATTTAAGGTACCTCTCTACCTACCTTGGATCTTCCTAGGTTGTTCCTAGCTTTTTCCTAGCCTTTTCCTAGAATTTAAGGTGCAAAGTTAGGAAAAGGCTAGGAGAAACCTAGGAGAGATCTCTTCCTAGCCCTAGGACGGTTAAAAATGTTCTAAAATGGACACTAAAGCTAGGAAGAACTAGGAAAAGCTAGGAACAACCTAGGAACAACCTAGGAAGAACCTAGAGAGATTTTTTTTAAACTTTTGATCATTCTGAATACGGCCTAAATTAACAGAATCTTAAAAATACCTTTTCATTATCGGAATGTAGTATTACTGTTCGTTTTCCTTAGTAACTAAAACACACAAATTTAAAAGTTTTTAATACGTTCTTTGTAAAAAAGCGATTCTTCAAAATTTAATGATAGTTTTTATACATATATATTATATATATATATATATATATATATATATATATATATATATATATATAATATATATATATATATATATATAATATATAACATAAAATGCCCGTTTTAGGGCCTTCCGCCCATCAGGGTATTCACCCTGCGGAACCACCTCAGGTGGGTAGCATCTACTACACTCTAAGAATTAATTAAAGTTGGCGAAATCTTTAAATACTAATACCATCCATAAAATCTAGAGTATAGCCCGGGCTGCGAACCCCGTACCTCCAGTGCCGAAATCGAACGATATATATATATATATATATATATATATATATATAAATATATAATATATATATGTACTTAAATTTAGTGTCACAATCAGTACCATATCAAAGTTAGTACGCCTTGTAAAAGGAGTATATGCTCAAACAAAGACAGTTAAATAAAGTATGCGACAATCAAAAGTTAAATTACATGTTAAAATAAAAATGGCTCATAAAGTTTCATCTTTCTTGTAAAAATGAAAATTGCGTCATAACATGTTAAAAACTCTTATCATTATAAAATGACACGGATAATTTGTCACATGACATACTATGGCAAAGTAACTAGGTGATTTTATTTTCTTTACAAACTTTAAGATACTTAAGAATATTGCTCTTGACTCACTTTAACATTAAAGGTCAAATTACTTTTGCTAAGTTTTCGTAGCTTATTTTAACTCCTTATATTTAGTATTTAACACTAAAAATGAAGTTAATTAAACAGAAAATAGAATATTTTTGTTCTATGCTAATTTTCTAAAATCTTTTAGGTGTGTCATTTAATAAAATTTATTCTCTTCAATACAAGAGAAGAAATATTTAGAAATACAATGTAGGTATGAAATTTGACAGTACTCTGACATCGTCTTGTGAATATACAATGAAAATTTTCACTCTGTTTTTCTAGAGATTGATCTGAAAACTTAAAAGCTCTTAAACATAAATTTTATTTTTTCATAATATTTTTTTCTGATTAGAGATGTTCAAGCTTAAGATGGTTAAGACATGAATTACAAATGAACTAAATGCCTTTTAAATACAAATGCATTTCTTATAACCGCCGTAAAAAAAGTTAGTTCAAGATAAAACTTTTTATTTTAGTCGGAAAATACTAACACCTGATGGAAGGAAAAGAGAGAATAATGATTTCCTAATAAGTTTTCCCCCTAACTTGACTGACAGCTATAGGGGAACAAAAAGTTTCCAAGTATAAAGAAAAAGGACAGACGGACAGATTTTTCCGATGTATGGGGAGCTATGGAAAGGAGAAAAAAGAATGTTTTTGTTAAAAGGAAAAGAAAAAAAACTAATTTAAGTTTCTAAATCAGTTTTTCTGATTCAAAAGCTTTACGCTTCTAACACTTGACTGCAAAACGTCGGAATTTAGTTTTAAAAAATATACTATGAGATGTTCGTTGCATTTGAAGTTACTTTACATTACTTAATTTTAGATTTTTTAGTGAATCATTAGTAGACCCATCCTTGGTTAACGCAATGCTTTTAAAATAAAGTCAGAGTGAGTCTCGAGCTGAAGCTTAAAAAACACTTCAGCCTTAATCTTTTTACGCAAGAAAAATTTACTTCGAGACATTAGCCAGTATTTAACATAAGTTTTTGTTGTATACTTTTATTCTACACTTGATGTTGTATACACTTATTCTACACATCTATACTTGGTGGGATGGTTACAATTTTGATCTTTTACTGTCCCAAACTACCGGCATAAACTGAACATTTCTTAGAATTACTTCTCTTGCGGAGCCTTGGTAACCTATATGTTAGATTTTAGTGAAACTTGTTCTGACTCCAAGAATCATTAGGTTGTCCTATTAGCTTTCTATCAGATAAGCGTTTCAGGATTTTTGCTCATAAAGGTCTAATAGATTTTGTCCCAAGATTTTATTTATGGAGTTTATTTGTTCTCCACCGCTACACTTCGTGTTTAGCCATGTATTAATAATTTCAGACATTTTTCATTAAAATATGTTTAGTAGTTCTCTACACATATGTTTCTAGAAATAAGTTCTTATTCGTAGACTTTGACGACCCAACCCTATTTAATTAAGACAGTATGAATAAGGTTTTTATTCACCAAACCATCAAGGTTTGAAGTACTGTGTTTCCCAAGTATATTTCGTATTTGAATTTTTTTTTTCAATTTGCCCTCTGAAAAGCCGCTTGTTTTTTTTAAACCTTGCTATGCTTCATCAGAGAATTAATACTAGCGAATCATCAATATTATTTCTTCTTCTTCCTTTGTTTTTTTTATCATTTTCAAGCAATGTTCCCTCATTATTAACAAAAAAATAAAATTTGTTAACTTTCTTAGACTTTTTTCTTTATGGTTATGGACTGCGAGAATGTCATTTCTTTCTCACTTGTTTTGCATTCTTTATTTTGAATGATTTACGAAGTTTCTCCTTCCGCTTGAATTTGAAAAAAGTGTAAGTAAGAGTTGAGATACTTTTCAAGTTATTAAAAGGATATTAGGTTTTATTCTTAAGTTAACTTTTTGGATTTAGTAAAAGAAAAGTTTTTTTACATGAATCTCTCGAGTACTTTTCTCTTTTAAGCTAAGAAGATTATGAAAAATGATTCAAGAGTAAATAATTGATCTATAGTTGTTACTTTTTTAACTAAATATGGGATCAATACGTACTAAAATGATCACGATTTTATAGGAAATTGTAATGCGGTTGTAATGCATGGCTATAGGCGATATGATTTTCTAAAAACATGGCTAAATGCTTTAAAGTATTTACTTTCGAAACTTTGCTGAGTCATTAAGGACGCTTGTTAACGTCATAAAAATATTTTCTGGTTAGCACTACTAGACCTAAAAATTGATTTTCATACCATGTTTTAACTTAAAAGAATGAGTCTGTCTACAATTTATTCAGTGAGCTTTCAACCTAACATGAGGCCATTATCAGTATTAGAGACAATTTAAATTAAAAAAGGCCAAGAGTATAAACATTAGAGGTAAATAAAGGTCAAACAGCAGAATTAGCGGTTTTCTTTCTCTTCTTTTTCGACTTTGGATTTTTAGTGAAAAAACATTATTTTTCCATTATACGAGGAAAAGTAAAAACAGTTTATATTACAATTTAATTTCTATCAAATATTATCTATTAATTAGTATTATGTAAACAATTGATCACGCTAGCTACAAGCGTCCTTTTAGCAATAAAAACTAATAATCGGGTGTCTAATGACCTCCACTTGGTTAAAATTGGTTAAAAACGTCTTGAGACGTTCTTACCAAAAAACTACTTATTTTTAAAAAGTCAACGAATCACTGGTTTAAGATGTTTTATATAACAGACCTTTTTTGAAAAGTCTATTATCTTGAATGTTTGTCGTTTTGATCTGCCTTCAAGAGTTTAGTATTATATTGAGGCCATTTTTTTGAGATTTTTTATTTTATTAGATAAATGTATAGAATTGATTGCAGTTAAATGTGGATACTTCCCCTAAATATCTTTAACATACCCTAAAATGTATCTTTAACATCCCTAAAATGACTTAGCTTGTAATTACCGTCATGATCTCAATAGCTTTTGTTTCTAAAGCTCTCGGTGATACACATTACTAGTTATAGAAAAGTTCTTTGAGTCTGAATATGACAAGATATATAAATTGAAAAATACTGTTTATCTAAACATCATGATAGTACAAATTCAATGAACGAGTTGTGTTGTTTTTGTTATGATTCTAGATTGTTCTTTTATTTTTAAATTTAATATAAAAAGATAAATGTATAGAATTGATTGCAGTTAATCGTATTGAGGGATTAGTGGGAGGCTGTATGATTAAATGTTGATAAAAGTTTTTTCTCTGCTGTGAGGTATATAAAACGTTCTTTTTTTCTACAAAGGGAGTCATTTATATCTGAATAAAAATGACGTCACAAAAGCCTCTGGAGTGAAAAAAGGTATTTCGTGATGTTTCTAGTCATATTTTCCCTGTCAACTCTTCCGGCGTTGTGACGCTTGACAGTTTCCCAAACCCTACCTTAGTTTTGTTTTTTGACACGGGTATAGAAAAGATCAAAATTGTCAGGCATCTTGGTTCTTTTTCTGAGGCAGAGTCAAACAGAAAAACTTGACGTTGCAACACAACAGGTGGGTCCTATCAAACTAAACTGTTTCAGCTTTTAATCCCCTTGTGGCTTTATATCTTTTTCAAGGCATAGAAAGTTTTTAAGCTTGACATCACTGTTTTTCCCTACAACAGTATTTTTTGCTTCACTTTGTTACAGGGTTTAATATTAGCTTAGTTTAAGCTTGTATTAACTTAGTTCAAACCTTCTTTTAATTTAAAGCTTTAAACATATAAGTCTCTTCTATAAATCTTATTATAATGCTCATTAAACTTGAATTAAGAATTACATCCTATTTCACGAGCATTTGTACTCTTAGTTTAATTATAATTTATTAAATTACAAAAATATTAATGTCCAAGTCTTTTTGTAACTTACAAAACATATTATTTGACTTTTAATTACAATTAAGCGCAAATAATTTCTCTCTTATTCAGCATTCCAATTCTATTATACAGAGAATTAGCGTCAAAAAAGAAATCTAAAATTAAAAAAAATAAAAGCATACTTCAATTTAAAAAAAAAAATGTCTGATGGAAGAAATAAGAAGTGCCCTAGCGTCTTATAGCGGACAGGCTGCTTGCTGAAAGTGGCGCATTCACAAATACTTGCTTTTTTATTTATCATTTTCTTTTGCTTCAAGCAAATTTATAATTCCTCGAAACATGACAGACCTCCGTTTGAAGTGTAATGTAGAAACAATGTTAGGAATCATTAATTGGTAGCCTAAAGTGTAAAATGCTTAACCGTTTGTCCGTCATATGTATTCCTGATATATATAGTGATAAAATAATATAATTTAGTTAAGGAACAGTAAAAGCATGACAACAATAAGTTGAGTAAAGGGAAGAAAAATAAACTGCGTAGACCCTCGCGGTAATTTGTCCTGAAGATTAGGGTTGAAAGACATCAACATCATAGAACCCTGCTATCCCTTTTTATGGCTAGAGTATTAGTCCTTAAAGGCAAGGTCAGGGACAGGTATAAATAGGGCAACCCTTTTTTCAAATCTTCAGTTCAGATTTGTCGAACATCCATGATGTCCTTTATCTCGAAGACGCCTTCCACAGTGAAAACAAAAATTCAGAGTCATCATATACAAAAGGATATAATTTAAAGTTGGAAAATCTGATAATGGGAGACATTAAAAGAGAAAAAAACTCTTCTAAAATAAGAGGCATTACAGAAGTCCACTCAAGAATGTCACATCAATAATTAAATTAATTAAGTAAAACATGATTAAAATCAGATAATAATAAATCTTATTTTAAAATCAATAACGCTACTTTAATGATAAAAACAATATTTCATTAAAGAGATATATTTTTATTTACATTTTATTTGTAGGCAGACTTTAATAATCGAGATAATTGGATATAGATAAAGTTTAATTTGGATGGCATTGTCTGAAGTAGATGTGTAGGGATAATCTATGGGTTTTATTTTTGTTTAGAGGGCAACACTGGTTTTGTTTACTCTATCTATAGATCTAATATACCTTCATACAATCGTTCTTTCTTCAGTTAAGGGACCCCCAGTCCCTCTTGTACAATACTCATGCCTTTTTTCCTCCTTTCATTCAACAAAAGCAAACATCCCCAGCACACTACTAAAAACCTAACAAATTTCGTGCTCTGAAAACGTAAATCATTTTAACCTTTTTCTGTGTGCATTGATGGCGTACTAAGTGGAGTTTGGGTGAGAAGTTATACAATTTTTATTTTGTTTTTCTGGGATGCAGGTTTTCCATCTATTATCTTTTTATCTAATGGGAACAAAGATTGATGGTTTTATATAAAATATTTTGTTTCCTCTTTTTCTTTTTCCCAACTTTAAGTCTTTTTTTGTATCAATAAAAACTTTCATAATGGACCATAAATTTCATTTTTCAATCAAATATTTGATAAGTTTCACTAATTAAGGCCGTAAACGCTCCGAAAAGGAAATTCATCGCCGAGGGACGATGTGTAGGGTTAAGTACTCACTACAACTGTCAAACTATCACAACTCTAATTGTTTCTATTGTGTGGGCAGAGCTAACGTTACTAATCAGATGTACGTAAAACATCAAATATGTATAAATTGGACTGTCGCAAAAGTTCATTGTATTTTCAATTTTCGAGACGGCTCAGTCACTTCCTAATTGTTTGAATAATACATTTACATCATTTG
The DNA here is from genome assembly GCA_018340805.1 of Microvelia longipes. Lineage (NCBI taxonomy): Eukaryota > Metazoa > Arthropoda > Insecta > Hemiptera > Veliidae > Microvelia > Microvelia longipes. Next base: position 20,406,622 of record JACMZG010001908.1, read on the forward strand.
ATTTAAATAGTAGAATCAATGCAATGTAATTAGCTGAATACGACTGGATGAGGCTGAAAATTATTTTACATTTCTGCCAAAGAATAATGTATAAGTAAATGTATGTTTACATTGCAATTATCTTGTTTAAGATTTTTTAGACCGAGATAACTTATTTTGCAGACATCAACAATTTAAAAAAAAAATATCGTTATAAATAAAAAATTAACCGATCGAGTTGACACCCAATGTACATCTTTAAGTGGTAATTCGACCCTCGTAATTTCATGTGGTAAATCAACGCCCTAGACTTAAGATAAATAGCTTCTTCTGTGGTGAGCATAGCAAGATCGAAGTTATACCACCTTAATCTATTGATAATTATGATATTCTGAGAACTAGCAAAGCGAGTCCGAAGTTATAAGAAAAAATACCGAGGAATTCCGTTCCCGATTTTTTTATTTTGCATAACAATCTTTTAAAAGATCTTTAGGCCATCAAAATAACGATGACTATTAACAAATGCAATAATAGTTACATGAAATTGAATTCGAGCTCTAATTTATACAGTTAGAGTAAGTCGACAATAATGGCTGATAAAACCAGCATATTAATTATTCTCTATACCTTTTTTTTTAATAATAATAGTCCTCAGACAGTAACATTGACAATTAAGCTCAATAGACCACTTTGCATAAAAGGGTAATCTAATTATTATGAAACCCCCCTTCTTTTATTTTTGTTTACACAATAAATTATACTTTTTAATAAACATTAAAAGAAAAAAAAGCTTTTAAACACTGTGCAATTGATGTGCTTTAATGAGCCACTCAGAAAAAGCTATTTTATTATAATTTATTCTAATAAAACGTATGTACAATAGTGATAAGGGGGAACTAAAGCCAGGCAAATGATCGAACAAGAGGCACGTTGAATGTTGAATAGCTTCTTCTTGCCGACTTCGATTAGCATACCTGACATGCTGTAACTTGCGTTGATATGACTGTTTAATGAGGATAGTTTGTTTATAAAGATATTATTAGTAAACATGCCCAATCGGTTGAATTTTATTATATCAAAAACGTAACCTGCTATGATATTAATGGTGATACACTGAAATAATCTCGACTCCTTTTTAAAATCACAATTTATCAGTCCCCATTGAGTAATTATCTTACGTTATTTATTTGATTAATTTAAAAATAATATTCATTATTTAGATTATTACTAAGCATTTAAGCTTAAGTTTCTCTCAATTTTTGGTGCTATGACCTAAAACGCTTCCGTCAGGTTAGTTCGCGTACAAACTATCTGAGATACAGCAACCTATTGTCATTCAGTATCGCAACCTATTACTTCTATTCAGTATCCCAACCTATTATTGTCATTCAGTGTCGCTACCTTATACTACTATTCATTATTCCAACCTATTGTCATTCAGTATCGCAACCTAATACTTCTATTCAGTATGCCAACCTATTATTGTCATTCAGTATCGCAACCTAATACTTCTATTCAGTATCCCAACCTATTATTGTCATTCAGTATCGCAACCTAATATTGTCATTTATTACTTATGTTTAATGTTTTTACCGTTATTTCGCTGAAACATAAAATCTTGAGATATGTAAAAGATATTTAGGTATCTACTAAGGCCTTTAAGGTATCTATTAAGATACCTTAAAAGTTCAAATATCTGATCATCATTCAGTTTCGCTACCCACTTAAAATTTGGCTTGTTAGGGTTGGTACTATTTATTTAGTATTAGTACTTTTCGGATTATTAGTACTATTGAAATTTCGACAGCCTTGATAATGTCAACAACCTTACAAAAATTTGTTTTGTCATTTTCATTCTCATTATTTTCTTTAATATAATTTATTCCTAAAACTTATTAGTTTACCAACTTTCTTTTCTTATTTAAACAAGTGGTTTCTGTCATCCCTTGTCGAGTCCACTTGAGAGTTCTTTTCTTATTCCTTTCTTTCTCCCATCATATTTTAATTAGTGAGTGATTCTTCAAGGAGTTCTGTCTCATCCGTATTCCAGGCACGAATGCCTCTTCGGAGTCTCTTCTATTTCTGCAAACTCTTTAAAAGAATTGGTTCTATCGTTGTAATGTCATATCGTATTTTTTGAAGCGGCCCATTGCATACAAATCATTGAAAATATAATTACGTTTTCTCTACCTTTAACCTTTTCTAGGTGTTTGGAAACAAAGTTTCATACAGGTTTAAAATTCACTTGGTCATTTATGGTTCTGCTACTTCAAAAATGACCCGGTGACTACATGTGCTTTAAATAAAATATTAAGGGTGAATTGAAAAGTCTCTAAATATCAGGGGTTCAAATCCTAATGACTAAGGAAAACGCAGCTTTTTATTTTCCAGACGTCCGCTATTGTATCATTTTAAAAATTTGTATTTCCTATTTCATAAGCTTTCCCGCTCCGATCAAAGGAGAGAAAGCATAGTTTGGAAATGGGACACGTGTTGTTTCTAGTTAAAGCTATTAAAGCTAATTACAAAAGTCCTGGTTCTTCCTTACATTGTGTGCAAAATCCGCACTAGGGCTCTTAAGGTGAAGTCATCTTTAATCTAAGGGAATTGGAAAAAAAGGCCCAGCGAACTAGCCTACTTGCTAGGTGATTCTTAATCTTTCTCTAATTACTATCACTATCACTACATGAATGAACGGTTGTTTAAGAAGAACAGTCTAACCAGTAAGTTTATTAACAGTAAATGCATGCTTAATTGTTAGAATAATCAATTTCTATTGACTGTCTAAATAAGTTACAAAGAAATGTGAATGCCCAGGTCTCTTTTTGTGGAATCATATGGGAATCTACTTTTGTCATTATACACAACTTAAGTTTACATGAAGTGTATGTTAACGCAGCTGCCTTGAATCTTAAACCGACAGTCCTACCTCTTTTCATAATTCTCACATCATGGTCGGCTTTACTGAAATTTAACGTAAACTTAGCTCGTGTATGTGAACTAAATTAGCTTCCGTCGTGGGATTTTTACTTTAATTGACACGCCTGTGAAAGCGGCTTACTTTATTTCTCAAATTATTAAGACTTCGGCGACTCTTGTAGTAAGTATAATACACGAAGCAAGTCTATTAAATTATCACAGATTTTTAAACTTGTCAAACTCTAGTATTCTATCTACAATATTTAGAATATAAAATTTTCAAATACTCTGAATATAGACAAAAATAGTAATTCGATGACATTTTTACTCTCTTTGAAATTAAATCTTTAAGTAGACTACCAACAGTAGAATCACCTTTTATAAAATTTTATTATTGTGCTTAACTAAGGGAGTTTAGAACATTTTCACAAATTGAAATAAAAATAAGATTGATAAAAATTTCCTGACAAAGTAAAACTTATCTTTAATTACCAAAGTAATCTTGATAAAAAGTCCAATATTTTCTCTTTATCTACATCATGCAATTTTTATTAAATCCCTCCTCTATTTTCTGAGATTTAATTGACACAAAATACAAAAATTTATGAGCTGTGCGTGAAGCTTATTAAACCTTTAGCAGCAAACTTAAAATATCACAGAAAAAATCAGAAGCCTAAAAATGTCTTTTAGACATGCCATCACAAAGCTACAGTTTTTATTAAACTTTTTTTCATTAATAACTTTTAATATTTTGTTGTTTTAATTTTTCTTTCTTCTTTTATTTTTATTTTTGTACAAAGTTATTCATTAGATCATAAAAAATGTGTTTTTTTATTTTACTGCTGTTTTAAAACTGTTATAATGTATAAATCTATCATAAAAATCTAATGTAAAATCTAATTTGATAAGAAAATCTATTGTTTCTTATTGAGAATTGGATTAATCATTTTTTTAATTCAATGTTGTTTAGTAAAGCATTTTAATTCCCCTTTTTGTGTAATTATTTTTTGATGGTTAAAGACTTAAGGTGTTGACCGCTTCAATATAGAAGAATCCAATATTACCGCGGTCATCACCTCAAAATCCTAACTTTAAGTGTAACAGCGGAAGCCATTTTTAGTTATATATATATATATATATATATATATATATATATAACTAAAAATGGCTTATATATAAATAATATATATATATATATATATATATATATATATATATATATATATATATATATATATATATATATATGTATATATATTAATGGCATATTACTTTATTATAAAAACCTTAGCTTAAGGGTGATTAGCTTGGAAGATGTTTCTTACCCTGTTTTAGGGGATTCCATTAGGTTTCATGACGTTCTCCAGAAGTCAAAAATCCGTCGGAGGTCTCTGATCACAAAAAAGTACGTTTGCAAGTCTAATTATGTCTTTTATTTGTGAAATTTTCATTGATTTTGCCAAAGCAATTCCCTAGTAAATTTCAACTATTTGATTTTATGTGCATTTCTTTTATTGAAATCTAAGCAACTTTTTATCAACATATGTAACGCAGATAAAGTATAACCAGTATAAATCTTATGAGTAAGGATGTGTTTTTGCATGCAATGCATAAGTAATGTGAAGTAGGTGTTACATAATAATAACATTTATAATTATACACTGACTACGGCAATTTATAATTATAATTATGCAACGACTGACAACTTAATTATTTTATATTAAAATAACAATAATATCAACACCAACAACGTCTTTCCACTAAATTTAAACTTTATTTGCAGAGCCGGCTTTCGGCAATAATGCCATCTACAGTGCCGTGGTGGGATGTTAAGTCTTTCAATTCATGGAATCTGTCAGATTTTTCTATATTAGTTTTATTAAAAGCAAGTTATTCCTTAATATTTTCGTACTTGCAGTTTGGTATTATATTGGATTATTCATAAAATGTATGTCTATTATAAAAATTTCTAAGTTCAAAATTGGTTTTGGTTGACGATGTAAGATTAAAATATACTTCAGAATCTTGCCGTGAGAGAAAATGGCGTGTACATAAAGAAGCTTATTGTAGCCAAGGATCGAGGGGATGTGATGTTAGGGAAATGAGGGAATACAGGACAAATATAATTAGGGAAATGAGGGAATACGGGATAAATATAATTAGGGAAATGAGGAATACGGGATAAATATAATTGGGAAAAGGGAATACAGGACAAATATAATAAGGGAAATGAGGGAATAAGGGACAAATATTATTAGAGAAATGAGAGAATAAAAACAAAATATACGTCTCTTTAATATAATAATTAAAGAGACGTAGGTGACATTTAGCATAAGACAGATTTGAATCGCAAGATAGATGATTAATTACGCACAATAAATATAATTCAGATAAAGAGAAAAAATAAATAATCTAATTAAGAGGTAGTAATTAAAGCGGTACTTAAATTAATTTGGGACATCAGGAAAGCAACACACGAGGAAATCTCGGGAAGCAATGGCGGAAAAGAGCGTGGTACAAACCTTACAGATCATAGAACGAGGAGCCAGAGATGTATAATGTTCAGGTGCTACAGTGCACGTTATGGAGCCTCCTCACCCAAATTTTGGTGCTATAGTCAGGGTAAATGGATAAAGAAGTGAATGTTAAACCAAAAATAAATATACAAGTTTGGAGCCATTTAGAAGTAAATTTTTAGAACATTTTCGGTGCCAATTTGTATGATTATATTGAAAATTACTCTGTAAATTATTTTTTAAATAAAATTTATTGATTTAATTTATTAAGTGTAGAGATACAGTGTACAAGTAGACAAAAAATAAAGACAGGACATAAGTCACAAATAAGTCAAATTGAACGGAAAATTGTTGAAGTTTATTTACTATAATTGCAAACTCTAATGTCATATCCTACTGTAATATAAATGTTAAAAAATAATCATGTTTTATTATATACTTTACAAGAACTCTTAAACTAACACGGAATCCTTTGCTCTCTTTATTATCTCTTTAGTAACTTTTGATTTTTTTTAAAACTAGTCACCAAGTCAAGTTACTAAGCACAGATACTTTACTTTATAGGTAGTGAAACGTAACAGAAGTTATCGAAGTTTTATAGCTATACTTGTCTTGAAAATTCTCTTTATTGTGCTGTGTTAAAACTTATTCGAGGTAGGATTTCTTGAATTGCAGTTTTACATTTCAACATGCAAGCATAGTCGGCACTAAAAATAATACTGTTTTAACAGGTTTATTATTTTCTGTAAGAACTTTCAAAAAACAAATAGCTTTGTTCTTATAGCTCTATTTAATTGATTAGTAATTTAAATGAAATATAATTCCTCTCTTTTTTAAAAACTAAGACTTATATTTCAATATAGGTGCTTCCATGTGTCTCAGTTTATTGATTTATCATTTATAAAAGAAAGTATCGTGAATTCTAATTTATATTAAAAATTATATTTGATTTTTGAAGATTTGTTGAAAAACTAAAATGACATCACAGCCGAACATTGGTGTATTGCGGGTCTATTATCGTGGTGTATGTATTTCTAAATGAATTCGGGGAATCAATTGATCCCAAAACAAATCTTGACGTTTTGCAATATTATCAATTAATTTTATTTACTTTTAACACATCCTTTAACGTATTTTATACCGTTTTAATCAATAAAATACGAACTATACGGATAAAGAGTTACAAAAAAGTTTGAAATGAATTAAAAACCATAATGACATAACGTATTCGTTCAAAATTTTGCTGCAATATAGACGAGAACATTTTTACTTGTTCCGTATACACCGTAGGTAAATTGGAAAAGTATTGTGTTTGCAAAAAAATTTGAAACCGTGATGTCACTGGAATTATTCGTTTCAGGTGTTATGAAGGCCTCCTAAGTGGTTTTCACAATCATATCTAACATATGTGCCAAGTTTCATCTCATTATCAGCATTTGATTAATTTTTATGAAATGACTAGTACAGGTATTTTAAAAAAAAATTCGGAAAATGTTCGGAAAATTCGGAAAATAATCCAATTAAGTTGAAATCCGGTACAAAAGTATAACTTTACTAAGTTTCGTTAAATATGACAAGTACATCCATAATTTTTGTTGGTTCATAAAAGTTAAGCAGCATCGAGCTTTTTCAGTACTTAAATGAGTGACCGCTGGGAATGATACGGATATATTTTTATCTGCGGACGAGCGAAGCGATCAGAAGTCGTGTTGCAGTATATATTTAACGACTTATATATTTTGAGGACGAGCGAAGCGAGTCCGATGTGATGAGGGAAAGATCCAAGGTACCCCGTACCCGTTTTTTTAGATAGAAAATAAATTCACAGGAAGCGTTTTTAAGGTCTCTTAATTTTTTATGAGCTATTCCTTCACTGTATAGAATAATCCAAATACGTGCAAGTAACTCATAATGCATGAATGTGAAAACAAAGAAAAATTTAACTGGTGTTTTTAAAAGATAAAATTTCTATATTGTAGATACTTACATTTAATATATTTGTTAAGCCACAAACCATAATATTTTTTTGAGGTACGTAATTGAGCACTTTATTGGACCGTTTTTAGGATGAGAAGCCAATCATTATTGTACTAGGAGGTTTTTTCAGTACTTTTCACCTCCTAGGACAATAATGAATGTAAAAAAACTCCTAGGACGTAAAAGTAATTCATATGTTGCCGCCATTACTGCAATGTAGCGTGTTCAAAAAACAATCTGTGTTAAACCTTTATGAGTTTTCTTTAAAAACTTTCATTTTGTTTCTGTTTTCGTTTTTAAAAGGTGTTCTAATTGACAATTTTTGTGTGTTTATTTGTAAAGCTTTTACATTTTTGAGTAAAAGTGTGAAGCTATGGATGAATTTAATGACGACGATAATATGGAGTTAATTGGACGTTTGTTTTTTTTCAATCAAGTATATCGCGCAGTTTAATGAGTGCTATTTTTTGATTTTTTTAATGAGTGCTTTATTTAATGAGTGCTACCTCAAAAAAAATAGTGTATGCCATTCGGCTGAGAATGTCTTTATGTCTTGGCAATTTTTCCCGACTCGCTTCGCTCGTCGGTAAATCTAATTGCCGTGACATAAAGACACACTTCTCAGCCTTATGGCATAAATAACTATTCTTGGTAAATTTTTAATTTTCTTTTCACTTTAATTCGTTTAATTTAATTCAGTTTTCCTCTATTTAAAACTTTTCCATTTATATTTTACTTATTCCTTTTTATATTTTTATAAATCTCGTATTCTAAGAAACTTAAACCAGTCGTAATATAAATAATCGTGCATAGAAATAAGTTAAATAAAATCATATTAAAGAAGATTAATAAGAGAAGTAATAATAAGAAAAATAATTGACAGAAGAGAAGTAAATATAATAATATAAATAAAGTATATAAATATGTCAAGATATCAATGTATGGTTAGAAATAAAGTTAGGAATTTACAAAAAGCGATTATAACAAATAATAGGTAAGTGGTAGGTGCAAGAGATAAACAGCATTTAAAAATTGTAAAAAGAAGAAAAAACAAGGAAATAAGCAAGAGAACACGAGAAGAAGCTATAATAATAAAAACCGCTAAATTTCCCTCTAATTCTTACTTTTTCTTCCTATCCTATTCATGAACCCCTCTCTACGGACACTCCAATTAATTCTCAAGTATCTTTCTTTTTTTAAAAGAAGAATTATGAACTCGTACATTTTTTATAAATATATTTTAACTTAAAAAAATATAATTTATATTATAGTATTTAAAAGATCGGTTTGCAAGCATGTTTAAAAATGAGAACTTGAAAACTTTTCATTTAATTTTTTTGCGAATAATTAATTTTTACATTTACTCTTACATTATAAAATTAATTACAGGTTCATAAATGCTTTTTTATTTAGCAATTAATAAAGAATTGTATACAGTTACAATATTCATGTTTAATTAATAAAATGAAAATAAGGTTTTTTAAAAAATAAATGCATGATACAACGATTTGTGAGCTTAAAAGCTTTTAATTTGAAGCGTTAATAATAATTAGCGTTTACAAAAAATTGACTTGTTAAAAACAACGTATGAACATCACGTTAAAAAAATTATTCATAATAGTTAAACAATTTTATTGACCTAGGAAGGAAGGTATCTCATGACCCAGAAGCTCCTATTGATCAATAAATCAAAATGTTTCTCGATTTTAGAATATCCTCCCTTTTCACGTTAGCTATAGCTGAAAGTATATTAATTATTCAAATTAATAAAAGGACAATATTTGTAAAATTAAAACAAAAGAAATTATGGGTAAATATGGAAAAATCAGAGGAAATTGACAAACAAAACCTTCTACTTCAAAATCCGTTTATAATGTAGGAAAAAATTAAAATTGAGAATTCAATCAAATGAAAACAGAATGAAAACAAATAATTATGATATTAATTCCTCCTTTATTTATTTTAGAACAAACAAGTAGGAAATATTTGAACCAATACTCAATTCTTTTATTTTTTAATTAATTATCAATCAGCAATTTTAAAAATTGAAAAAACTCAGATTTAACTGCCGAAAAAGATGAATTGATTTTGATTAATGAGATTTTATTCAAAACAACCCTGAGTTTTTAAATGAATACAAATTGCTGCTAAAACACATTGATTATTTTTTACTTTTCCTTACCTATTACCATTGGTATATATAGATATTACCACTGGATATTACCATTGTATATAGATATTACCTGGTATATAGATATTACCATTGGTATATAGATATTACCATTGGTAAATAGATATTACCATGGGTATATAATAAACTGCGTAGGCTTACGCGGTTATTGTCATGAAGATTTAGGTTTTCCGGTGGTGACCGCGTCAATATAGATAAAGAATCCGATGTTTCGCTTTTACTGTGGGAGGCATCTTCAGGGATATAGGATATCATGTATAGAAACACAATGCTCTACAAAGCTGAACAGTTCATCAGCTGAATCAGTTGGGTTCTTCATCTACATTGACGCGGTCACCACCGGAAGACCTAAATCATCATTGGTATATAGATATTACCATTAGTATGTACAGGGGAATTCTTTTCTAAAATTTCGAAAGAGAGATTTTACCTGAATTATTCAAACATTTTACAAAATGAAGCTGTTTTTCTTGCATTCGCTGCATCATGCTAGCGGTGTAAGAATCTCGCTTACCTCTTTTTAGAACGGAACTTATAGTCCCTGAAGTTATAAAAACGTTTTATATACCCTAACCTGAAGTGATTCTTTGGAGTTGTCTTTTTTTTGTCGTGAAAATGTCAATTTTGCATCCAAAAAAGTCCAAACATTTGTCAGCGCTGAATGGGCGAAGCATATCGACCACATGTCGATTTCGCTACGTGTTTTATTCGAGTGTTACAACCTTACGATTCAAGTTAGGATTCTGGTAGACATCTGGTAGACATCATGGTAGCTGTCTTTTGTCGATGTGTAAATGTATAATCATGTGTTAGCGAGTCTATGATTCTATTATTATCCCGATTCCCAGTGTGATAATGCTTGAGTTATGATTTAGGTTTTCCGGTGGTGACCGCGTCAATATAGATAAAGAATCCGATGTTTCGCTTTTACTGTGGGAGGCATCTTCAGGGATATAGGATATTATGTATAGAAACACAATAATATAGTTAATAAAAACCTTTTTACGATGTATCGTAATAAGGGACCTTTGAAACAGATTTTAGCTTCCATCCCGTGCTCAAATATCGCTATGCCGTCGCAGTTCCACGGCGCCTCATGAAAAGAACTATCCAAAGTAAATTTGACAATATAAATTAATCTATATTATTACATTACCCAAAATAATTAATTACTCTCTATTCTCGAATTTATGTGTTAAAACATTGAACTCTTGAGAAAAACCAGAAAATTAAAAAACAAAAATAAGGGACTAATAAATTTAATATTCCATTAATTGATGTTTATAAGGCCCTTATTGCTAAATAATCCGGTCCGAAGCCACTTAAGTTAATTGAACGGAGTTTCGACCAGATGGAGAGGAAGGTCAGAATGTTTGGGTAACTATAGGGTTAGAAGGGTTGAGAATAACCAGCCCTAAGTGGAGTCATCCCTGAACCCATCTCGTTGAAACTGAACATGAACTATCGCCTGACGAATCCATCTTGGTAATTAACTGTAGAAATTGTTTACTTTCAGTAGATGATAAAAAAACTTGTAATCTACTTCAAATATTTTACGATGATTAAAAATAAATAGGAAGATATACTTAAGAAATAGTAAGCTATTTAGAGATGATTTGTTTGGAGCTATTTAACATTTGTTTGGTTGATTTTGGGTTTTGACTCTTATATTAGATTCTTCTTTTTGATACTTTAAATATCTCAAGACTTAGCAATATGACTAAGCAATGAAAACTATGAAACCTTGTTTTTTAATTATCAGAAATCTGGAATCTTTTGAACACAAAGTGATGACATTAAGTAGTTCTTGTAAAAATCTGTTAAATTTAATGATGGGGTCCTTAGAACTTTTGTACTAATTCATTTTCTGTTTGATTTTCTATACTCCATTTTAGTATTGTTAATTTTGATATTAGAAAATTAGATTTTGAGATGTTCTGTTGCCCGAGCATATCTTGGGTAAAATAAAGCCCCAGCTTTTCTGTTTAACTTCTATGTTAATTACTAGCGCTGGTAAAGCTAATCTAATTTCATGAGAAGACTTAAAAATAGTCGCCGAATTTCTTTAGCATTCAAATTCGTCTTTTAAAGCTAAAAAATCATCCAGAGGCTACGGCATTGTAACTTAAATCCGTAGACTGTAACCTTCTCCAAGAAGTTTATGTAATATTTAAAGACATTGCCTAGTACTTTGTTCCTTGATTAAGGACAGTGAGAAATTTATTTATGCAAGTTATTATAGCATTCATGTGAACTATTACAAACTAGAGCCCGTCCAAGAAATGAAAAAAAAAATACTGAAATAGACAACTCTTGCTTTATAATTTATGGAAATTATAATCGTTTTTTCTAGTATTGTCAAAGTCCGCGGAGAATGTTTTTATATTATAATTTATTTATGAGAATATTAACTTCTGTTAAAATAAAAATAAAATAATGTAAACAAACTTGAAGGTTTCAATTTTATTAAAAACTGACACTACAAGGCAACGCATGCTAACTTTAAATATTTGCTCATTTTTAAATTAGCCATTAGTAGAATTTTTAATATTGAAAGTTGTGTTATTTCAAGTTTTTATTCAATTATGATTTTCAATTGAAATGTTTATCGAAATAATAGGAAATTATACAATTTTTAATATCAAGTAATTGAGTTGTTTAAGTTTATTTAGTCAAGTTCTCTCTCAACCTAAAGTTTTTATCAATTGACTAACTTCTACTTCATCCGACTTAATAGCCCCTAGAAAAGTGTTTTGGTATCCATAGAAACAAAAACAACCCTAAGATTCTCAAGACCCCCAAAATAGTATTGGAGTATCTCTAATAGCCAACAGATGTCTCTGCAGTGAAAACTTTTAAGGAAAGTAATAAAAGATGTAATTAACGAGATTAATTCATTAGAGATATCATAGTGTTAGAGCTTTAATATGTTCTTTAAGTCGTTTCTTTAAAGTTAGTTTTAAGCCTAAGCAACTAGGCAAAGACTTAACGGTGCCAGCTTTTATGTCTTAATTAATTGCTGCTACAAATGATACTAAAATGGTGTTAAGTTATTTCTACAATTTGTAGAGTTTAAATTTTATTAGGTTTTTATGATCATTTTCTTAATTCTGTGTTCGCTATTACTTTAATTTTTGTTTTCTTGGTCAAGTTTTAATAACATAGAGTGTAAAAATACATTGTGTAAACATTAAAGTCCGTTAATTTAATAAAAAATAAATAAATAAAATAAAAACTATTTTTATTTGCCAGTAAGTATACAAAAATTTACAATAGCTTGAGGTCAAATATGTATCAATTAAATTACATCAAATAATTAGAATACACTTAACAATGCATGACGTAACTATTTAATTATAAACTCTGATAAATTTTAAATGGGTTTTTTCATTATCAATTCTTTGCATTTTGATTTAAAACATTTTATTTCAGCAATGTCTTTAATATCTTGTGGTTAAGAGATGTACAATACTACCCCTGAGTAATCTGAACTAAATTTATATTTTGTAGTTTTATGTTAGTTTAGTATTAATAAATTATATTTATGTTATTATAGTGGCGCTTATCTCTTTTTTTTTAAAATAGCCAAAATATACAAATAAATTCATAGTATATTTCTTGTAGAAAGAACAAATTTAATGTTCGGTTAATTAGTAACAGATTCATGTTTGTTTTGACATATTAATTTTAATATAGATATTGTTGGACCTCTGACTGAGTGGTTAATTTTATTCTCAAGATTCTCTAGAGGTTATGGGCCCAGCACGCTTCCACATCACCTTAAGTTGCGTTTGGGATCGACTGATGAGATAGGACAGTTAAACTGTTACTCCGACGCGGATTGGGCGGGGACAGCAATATTCGAAAATCTACCAGTGGGTTTATATCAAATTTTCTGGCGGTGCTATAGCTTGGGGAAGCAAGAAACAATCCTGCGTATCGCTCAGCTCGACAGAGGCAGAATATATTTCATTAACAGAAACATGCCAAGAAATGCTCTGGGTAAAGAAATTATTAGCTGATTTAAATGCACAGATTTAAATGTTCTACGCAGATTACTATGTTCGAAGACAACCAGTCGACACTTAAAATGTTAGACCACGAAGGAAGCAAAACAAGATCAAAGCATATTGACGTGAAGTATCATTTTGTACGCGATATTAAATCCAAAAACGAAGCTATCTTCACCTACTGCCCAACAACTGAAATGCTTGCTGTTCTACTTACAAAACCTTTACATGGAATAAGAATCAATAATTTAAGAGAAAAGATCGGCCTAGAATAGTTTTAGTTAATTTAAATTTAAAAGTTTGATCTTGTTACACCCATATATTTTGCTTAAATTAAAATAATGTAACGTCATAAAACAATAATAATAATAAAAGGCCTAATTATAAATAATATCGAAATGATAAATTTAAATAATATCATAAAGATTGGTTGATAAGATGTCAGTCAATAATAAATAATTATAATAAGTATAAATAAATATAATATTGACATTTAAATAAACTATGTGTGCGCCAAATATAAAAGCTACCAATAATAAAAATTAAAAATAAAATTATTTAATTATAATTGAAATTAAATTTGAGAAGGGGTGTAGAAAGAACAAATATAATGTTCGGTTACTTAGTAACAAATTCATGTTTGTTTTGAAATATTAATTTTAATATAGATATTGTTGGACTTCTGACTGAGTGGTTAATTTTATTCTCAAGATTCTCTAGATTTCTAGCATTCTAGATAGCATAGTTTAGAGTTCTTAAAATGTTTAAAATATTTCTTTTTTTATTTTTATTCTGAACTTTCCATCCCAAAAGGAAATCTCTCGCTAGAAAGCCTAACGTACCTTTTTTGAATTGTTATTAAACAATAAATCAACTTGTGACTAATCCCGGAACAGTAAGCTCTTTACTGTAAATTAATCTGTTATAATGTGGCGGTTAAAATTGTATAAAATATAAAATTTACTTTAGGCATTTACTTGGTAACTGCTAATATGAAGATCAAAGGCTTAGTGTAATCACTATATTTATACAAATAATTTAATTCAAATCTTTCCTATACTGTTTTTATATTTACCTAAAGATAATTTAAGGGAAAGTAATTATTGAAAAAAAAAACTGAGGGCAATTCCTCTGAAATGTATCAAAAAGTATATTTTTTTCGAAATGATGCGGTGTTTGGTTACGTCGACAAACAAGCTCTAAAACTCTTTTTTGCATCTCTGTTTTGTAAATATAGATTTTAAGAAGAAATAAATGAATGTAATTGGATTTATATTAATTAATTTAGTCAATACAGAAAGTTTAAATACAACTTTGTTTGTTTAACCACGTTTTTGTTTTAGATGCTTTTATAATTCTCAAAATTGATTTGGGTCATACCTTTAAATTTTGGATATTATAACTGTAAATTTTGGCTAGCTCATTTCTGGAGACATCAAAAATAAAAGAGGGACGCGATGCTTACCATGATCTTTTTGATTTTTGATAACTGTGATAAATAGGTATATTTCCATATTTGGTAGGTTGTATTTAATCAAGAGAACGGACTAAACTTAGCATAAGTTCAAATTTACCTAACTATACATGTGTTAGTTTGAATACCTGTGTTAGTTTCACTTAAATTTTTTTAGAGAGACATGCATATCCTTAGAATGTGGTATTTCCAAAAGGACAGTAAGTCGGTGTTTTGTACCCTGTGAGATGGATCCTGGATAAAATGTACCCGACGGTATTTATATAGTAAGATAGTCACGTATTCGTTGAAAGAATACGAAACTTAATGAACGTGGGTTTAGGAAACATTAAATCAATCAAAAATAGCCTTAATAATTATATATTCTGGCTTATGGTTTCACGAGTAGAAAAAAATATTATTACAGTGACCTCGTATTTTTCCTATTTAAAAGCTGTATGAACTCTTTGTATGGTCACCACTTATCTGTACACTGAACACAAAAAACAGCTCTATAGGGTATAGAAAACTGACACCAATTTAAAGAAGCTAGCAATAGGGTCCAATGATATGGCCTACATGGTGTTCAATCTATCACCTCTCCATCATGACTGTTTCTATAACTAACATACTTCCTTAAAGAGCATGTAAGATGATTTGCATGGACACTCACACTAAGGACACGACAGAAGACTCACTAAGGACAAGACAAAGGACACACTACGGACACGACAATGAACACACTAAGGACACGACAAAGGAAACGCTAAGGACTAGTGACTCCAGGGAGACACCGCCGGGGACACTTCATCAAGGGACTTTTGTCAATACAAATAATAATCTAATTGTAACATATACAATAACCAACACACCTATAGAATCCTTGAAGAATAAAATGTCGACCACTGGTGACCGCATCTCTGTAAATGGAGAATCAGACGTTTCGCTTCCTCTTTGGAAGGTATTCTCAGGGATGTTATACAATATGGATGAAAACACAACGCTCTACGAAACTGAACTGGGTTCAGTTTGTTAGCCTTTAAAAAGTCATGACCTTGGTAAAAAAAAGCCGGCTCTGCTTAATAAAAGTTTAAAAAGAGTGAGAAGACGATGTTGGTGTTACTTTAAAAAGTCATTTACACTAATGTCTTATGGGTTTTTCTCTGTTATTCACTTATGGGTTATTGGTTGGGTAACTTGCTGTGCTATTTTATACCAAATACAAGAAATGTCTGGTCTGACTGACTTGATTTGCAGAATAGGTTAATAAATATAAAACATATTAGTCTCTAGCCTATGCAACTAATAAAAGTTTTTAAAAATCATTCTTCGTATACCTTTCTTAACAATTTGCCTTTATACATAAAAAATAAATATAATAAAACCCATTCAAACTTTAAATAGGTAGCCATTAATCTTTTTAAAAACTGTTTTTTACAGAATAATCTCAAAATCCATTTTAAATTAATAGGATTTTTATAGGTTTACGGGGGAGGTAACAATCTTCTGGAGGGAATTTTTTATTTCGTTCCATTGAGCAACCTTTAATTTTGAGGATTGATTTACAAAGTAAAATTGAACCAATTCCGGTCGAGATTTTTATTCTTTACATCCATCATGTGGATAAATTGGTTTTAGGCTTGGCACTGAATGCAAATGGTTTTAATTTAGTGGTTAAATCAAGTAAAATGTAAGAACTTTTTTTTGAAGAAGATTATTGATAAGTTTTCGATTTATTTTGATTGATATCTTGTATTCTTGCCCAATTCATATTTTTGCTACCTCAAATAACCACACTTCAGCATGTAAGACATCAAAACTACAAGTTCTGAGAGTTATATTTTGACAGGAGTTAAAAAGAGAATAACAAACTAATGATTTAAAGCAAATTAACAAAAAGGTATGAAATGCCCACCAAGACACTAGTGTAAAAAACCAATGTAAATAGGATAGAAATTTTACTACTAACTTATTAAAAACTTTAAGGCAAATAGGAGTACTTGATATTTTAAGTATTAAATATCTCGCGGGCAGAGACTATAGATACTTAAACAGTCAGTCTGTCGACTGAATGGTGGAAAAGTTGGATTCCGGTCGACGCTAGCGCGACGACCGGAAGTTGAAAGGTGGACCACCTTTCATCTGAATGGGCATGGCCTAATTTCCCTCTTTTGTCCACATTCGGTTTGAAATTATTTTTTGTTAGTATATTTATACTTATAACTATACTATAAGCTTATAGTATAGTTATACTATTAGATTACTTATAAGCTGAAGCGCTTTGCTTTGTACAAAATGTTTAACTCTCTCAGAGCTACGATGGTAAGGCTAACTCACTCTTAGAGACAGACAACTTTGTGAAAACTATTTAGGCGGTAAATCTTGGTTTCAGATGTTCAGCGCAGACACAATACATTTCCTATGCGGATTAATCAATCTTATGCTAGTTAATAATCTCAGAAATTTCTGGCCAAATCGTTTGCTTATTTTTTTTACAATTGATAATTTTTCACCTTATTCATTGTAAGCCGCCTATACCGATTTAAAATCCGTTTCAGGCCCAAAAAGGTTATTCACAGTTTTTTTTTTTTGGGGGGGGGGAGGACTCTAAAAATATGTAAGTAATGACACAACCAAACAAATTTAAAAACAAAATACAACGAAACGTATGAAAATAAGAAAATAGGAATAATTAAATAACGTATACTGTATACCTCTGGAGATAAAATCTTGTAGATACCTTTCAATTATTACCTTCCTTTGTTATGTCTCTCTATAGAATTAAATGTCATAACTTCTTAAATTTTTTCTCGGGAGCTAAATACAAAAATTCTTTGGCTTCGCCTGAAGAGTTAAATTTATTGCTTACCCCAGGTTTCGTCTTAAGAGCCAACTTATTGCACAGGGGAGTTATAGTGTTCTTTACTCTTTAGGTAGGTATATTTTGAAAGTTTCTTGTATTAAAAATATGTTCTATTTCTCAAAGAATAAATAAAGGACAAAGACGTTCTTAATTAATAAAATGTAAAGCCAAATTTAATTAATTAATAATTCAAGTGTAAAACGTTGGAATTGAATGAAGAATTCATTTTGAGAAAGGTCTATAGCATGAAGTGAGATATAGAAGATTGGAATGTTCGGAATTAAGAATGAAATTTCCTACCTAGAGGGTTTTGGTTAGCGAGGAGGGTGGTTTGGTCGAGATGCCATCCATTTCCTGGGAATTTCATCCTTGGGTCCGTCCAACGGTATTTATTCAACCAAAAACTGCATCTTTTCAAAACTCAAATGGAATTAAGAGAGATAGATAAAACCCGAATACTTGGTATAGCTCAATATCTATAACCCTTGGACATTTACCTGTTTTAATATTGATGTGCCTATTATTAACACAAAATCAATAAAGTCACCTACGTTCTTTACTGACAATGCAACAATAATTGAATAGGTTTTAATATATGGAAAACATTTTTGTGAAATCTCAGACCATAGCGTGTATTAAAGAGATCATAGAAAACAATTTTCATTCGTTTTGTTGCGTAGTTCACCATAATAATTCAATATTTTATCGTTACGGCCTTAAGTTTTCCATAAATACTTAGTATTTTTCCATCTTGTTTAATTATTATTTTATAATAAAAGAAGTGCAAACATTTATTTAGTTCATTAATTTTTTTAGGTATTTTAACATTTTACAAATAACTGGATTTTTATACTACGAAGTTGAGAGTGCTGTGGCAGTTGTTTCGAAGTTATCTTAAAGTAGTACTAAACATAAAAGACTATAAAACTCACTAACTTATCTTGTATCTCTATTTAATAGGTTTGTCTCTTTATCTTCACGAGACAGATAAAATAGCTTTGGATAATGATAGTGTGGTAAAGGGTTAAATGGTTTCACCGTGGAAAAGGAAACAGACTGTATTTTCTTAACCAGTATTCCTACCCTTTAGGATTTTCAAGATTTTCTCCCTTCAGATGCTGTAAAGGAGGGAAAATCCCTGCTCAACATCTAGGGTTGGCGGTTTTCACTGAAATTCAAAGCCTCCTAGATATCCGTACGTGCAGCCTTTTGTTTTTACTTCTTTTGTTATTTCAATTCGAGTCACGTTTATTTTGTTGTAGTTTTAAGAAGTCGCACTCGGTGGAAACCGCATGGGTAGTAACAATTGGAGTAAGACTTCATCGTGTCTTCTTTCCATAACTGACCCCACTATCTTCATATTTTATAGTTCCAGATTTATAATAGTTAAATTCATTTTACCAATAACCTACCCATGTGACATTTAAAATCCTCCCATAAAAACAAAGTAAATTGTATTCTAGGTTAATTAATGAAGACTTAATTAATTCTTAACAGTCCAATAACTATTTTGTTAATAACAAAGTAAATTGTGTTTTTTTTTAATTTATTTTATTTCAAGACAAGAAAGGAACTCTGTCATAAAACTTGTTAGATCGTGAGCGTAATGGTACTGTATTAAGTAGCTCAGTAAGTCTACTTACTGGAGTCAAATTTCAGAAAGTATTTAGGGATCAGTTGTCAAGTCGTACAGTGTTTTGCCTGATACTGAAGTTGTCAACGCCGCGAAATGGCTTAAGAGGGCTATTGTTTTTTTTTTTTCTTTCGTACATGTAGAAACGTAATTTTCATATTGCATGATTTAATGGCTATATTCAATAGACATTATATTAATTATTTTCAAAACTTTAACTTTAAAATTATAACTTTAATGATGACACCTTGAATATTATATCGTGATACCACCTTCAGCTTTGCGTAACATCAGATTCTAATTTTCTACTTCAAATTTTTGAGATGATGTACCCGAGGTACCATGTACCCTGTTTTGTTTAATTCCTCAAAGATCATCACTTTTCCTCGTAGGTATATAGGAAAAGTAATGGGTTTGCACTAAGAACCCGAAACCGGGCATTCAACTTAATTATCTATATCCAATATTTTTAAGACCGCCTCAGTTGTTTTACCAGTTGTCTGTCTGTCTGGTACTCGTATCTCCTAGTTTGTTTATGCTAAAAAGTTGAAATTTAGTACAAATATCAATTTTGGGGTTTCATGGCGCTAAGCGAAAAAATATAATTTTTTATGATGTCATTAACTGTATTTATGATTCAACCAAACGAGCATCATAAATAACAGTGCCCAATTCTCAAAATTTGTTTGGACTGATTTGAAATTTGGCACGCAAGTATGATGTATGAAATTTGGCCGTGTATGGTTTTTCAAAATTAATTAACCAATTAAGTTGAGATTCAGCACGAGTGTGACCTCCTTTTCCTCCTTAAGACCCCAACTTCATAAGCTAATATTTTTTAGAAATGGGTTAAAATAAAAATAAGTAAACTGTGTCTCACAAGAGGGTTCGTCATCGACGAGAAATTTCTCTGTGAAAACAAGTCTCCTGGTGAGGGGGTCTTAATTAAATATTTACTTATTACTTGGATGAAGTCCTGTTGAGAGGCCAGTCTATAGTTTGAAGAGGGTAGAAAGTTGTACTCAGTTTTACATAAAGTTAACTTTAACCAATAAGTTTGACTAAAGTCTGTCCGAACTGTCAATCTTACTCCAAACGAACACTAACTATCTTCACTTACTAATTATTCACCTCCTTGATCGATTAGTTTAACGCGTTATTACTAATCCTAAAACTAAGTTTCAAAGTCTGAAAAGGACATTTTATACATCTTCACGAAAATTACGAACCAACTGGAAACAAAACTTTGTAGAAATATTTTTGAAGAGGGAACTAAAGGGAATAAGTTTATATTTTTCGATTCCTTTTAACTCTGATGATAATATTGACTTAAAACGAAGGTAATTAATTAGGCCTTAATATTTCTTTGTTTACTTTATGTACACGTTATAACTTTGTGTGTTATAACTTGTTACTTTATGATACGTTTCTTTGTAATTTCAACACGTTATAATTTTTTCTTTTCCTCATTTATACCGTAGGTATATAGGAAAAGTAATGTTTTTGCAAAAAAAAATCCGAAACCGGGATGTTACCTGAATTATCCATTTCATGTGTTTTTTAAAAAAATTGTTTATCTGTGTATGTGTGTATATATATGTGTGTGTGTGTGTCGGTTATCCGAGCTCCCCGAGTGTTTATGCTACTAAGTTGAAACTTTTTACGAAAATCAGTCAATAGGTGTAGTTGTGCTATCCGGAAAATATTATTTTTATGAAGCCATTAACAAGCAAAAATTAACAAGAGTCATTAAATTTTCTATAAAATAAAGTATATAATTTTAACTCTTTATTTATTAAAAATTCATTTTTTAATAACGCGAAAAAAATGAAGCGATCTATTTGAGATTTAGTACGCAGGTAGCCATGTTTAAGACTAATATGTGTGCCAAGTTTCATCTCGTCATGTGCATTAGTTCAAATGTTATGAATTACTTTTGTACGTTTTTTTTTAAATTGTAATAAATGGGGAAATAATCCCATTGAGTAGAAATTCGGAACGTAAAGTGCATACCTTCACGTAAAAAATAAGTACACTAAGTTTTATTTCAATGCAGCAAGTGTATCCGCGATTTTTGTTAGATCACATAAGTGAAACAGCATTGAGCGTGGTCAGTATCTGGATGAGTAACTCCTTGAAATGAAAGCAGTATTTACTCAGATGTATTTATTATATGTGAAATTCATAATTTCACAGGATAGACTCAGATCCAGTTAAAGGTAGAGTAGTAACACTATTCCGGCCTAGTCCTTATTTTTACATCACTTTAATTTTATGAATAAACTATGTTTTGGTAATTCAAATTTTTCTGATGAATAAATATTTTTAACTTCAATTTATTATAGAAGAAAAATTAATATACTTAATAAAATGTTTTATAATATTAAAAAATCTGAAGAGGCTATTTTATTATTTTTATATAAGCCAGCTATGTCAGAATATTACATAAATTCTCCTGCTAAGGTGGCTCTTTCATTCTTAATTTCTTGACTATTGAAAAGGCCCTGTAGGGAAAGCTTTCACAATCAATCTTAATAGCACGAGAAAATTTAATTTTCTCGCTTTCCTTGCGATGGTGGGTAAGATTGCACCACCCTACTCAGAATGGTTAAAGCTATAAAGTGCTCAACTCCCTTTAAAGGCAATTAATTTATACCCTCAGTATAAAAGGCCCTTTTTATATCATATTTTAACACCTTTTTATAACTTGTGTTTTTTCTAATAATTTTTCTTTTAGCTAAAAAAAGTCTTTTTAGTTTAGAAAGACTATTGATGTTAAGTATCTGCAATTGAGCTCTTTGAAAATCACTGATTGGAGCTTTCTATTAGAATTTTTCAATTAGAAAACTATTAAAAGGATAAACGAGTAAACATGTAATATTACTTACAATATTAAAATAATATATAACCCCAAAAAATAATTTACTAGAGAAAGAATAAAACATCCTACTCAATAATTTTAAAGCATCCCCAAAAATATTTTACTTGACAAATAATAAAACATCCTACTTAATAATTTTAAAAAATCCCCCAAAAAATAATTTACTAGACAAAGAATAAAAAAACATCCTACTTTATAATTTTAAAAAATCCCCAAAAAATAATTTACTAGACAAAGAATAAAACATCCTACTTAATAATTTTAAAGCATCCAAAAAATAATTACTAGACAAAGAATAAACATCTACTTAATAATTTTAAATCATCCCCAAAAAATAATTTACTAGACAAAGAATAAAACATCATACTAAATAATTAAAGCATCCCCAAAAATAATTAACTAGACAAAGAATAAAACATCCTACTTAATAATTTTAAAACATCCCCCCAAAAAAATTACCAGACAAAGAATAAAACACCCTACTTAATAATTTTAAAACATCCCCCAAACATAATTATCTAGACAAAGAATAAAACATCCTACTTAATAATTTTAAAGCATCCCCCAAAAATAATTAACTAGACAAAGAATAAAACATCCTACTTAATAATTTTAAAACATCCCCCCAAAAAATTACTAGACAAAGAATAAAACATCCTACTTAATAATTTTAAAACATCTACTTATTTAGGGACATTCTTTGCTTAAAATATTTCTATTTTTAGTTTAGAGTGTTTTGGGTCCATTACCAGATCTTTTGCTAGCACTTTTCTCCTGACGTCAAAGATCGGAAAGCAGACTACCAAGTGGCCCGTGTATAAACATAATATATAACCCCCCAAAAAAATCCTTTTTTTGTAGATTTGTCTATCGTTGAAATTATTAACGAGGAAGGGAAACTTAGGTCCATATTTGGTCGCTTGTTTATAATGTTTGAGTTAATCATTTTCCTCTTTCTTACCGTACGTATGTAGGAAAAGTACCTATTGCGTTTTATGTCTAAACTCGAAAGAATTTCTTTGTAAACATTTTTCCGCCAATAATATGATTATTTTTGTAGCTGCATCTTTGAAGAACTAAAATTCTTTTACCATTTTCTGCATAATTTTTATTACAAATATATTTTATCTTTGATTCTAGATCAATTTTGATGTTAAGAAACAAATATTTCTCTATTTTACTGAGATTTATAAGAACATTAAAGAATTTACTGCGATGTTTAATCTTTTAGTTCATTGCTATCATAAAAATTCTATATAGGCCATATTTTGTTACCAAATCTAACATATATTTACGAGTTCAAGGGCTAGAAATGTTTATTGAAGTTTATTGTCTGACGACTTTCTTTTGTTTTTCCTCTCTCAAGATATTTCCGGTCACACACAAAGCATTAAATATAAAATCCAGTAAAAGAACAGAAAAACGATAAAAACATCCGAGAAATAGTTGCATGAGTGTAAATCTTCATTTTCTATTGTTGTAAAATTTAATCTATGAACATATTTTTGTTCGGAGTGGAAACACATTTAGTAATCATCTATATACTTAATCTATCTTGTGTTCTTAGGTTGCTTATAGACCAAAACTTGCGATAGGGCCTCAATATTATCGAGACCATCAGACTCTCATATTTTGTACATGTGCAGTCATAGCGCTTGGTAACTCTAATTGAGGCAATGCATCTTTTGTAATGCACCTATTAACAACACACCTTCTGCCTCCATTTGTTTTGAGGCTACGACAAATTTATTTCATAGTTGTAGACTATTTAGGAACGCAGTAGCGTTCCGCACCGCCAAGTCAAAATAAAAGTTTTTTACTATACCCTCATCGTTTCATTCAAACATTAATTTCATTTGTTTGGTCCTGGGTCTATGGTGTTATAACTGCTGCAATTATTACATCTGCTAAAATATGTTATGATTTACCTCCAAGAACAAATACTAAATTGTTACACACTGAATTGTATAATATCTCATAAAATATCAGAAAGAGTTATAAAACTTGTGCACACTGTTGACACGCCGCCAAGGAGAAGAAACTGATGATTGCCTCTCAATTCAAATAAGGTCCTTCAGTATTGCCAACCTAACAACTTCACTTTGAAACGAAAGTTACCGTTTTCAACCAATACGGGCATAACTTGGCGGGACAGAAAAGTTGATTTCACAACGTTTTCAGACTAAAGACTCGGCGAAGAGTTTTTTTAACGTGCTAGTGCTTTTTGGTAATATCGTAATTATTATCATAGACGCTTAAAGTTATTATGTAGAAATGATTGAAACTTATAAATTGAAAATTATTTAAATAACTGCTTAGTTAATCTATGTTATAGCCTATGTCACAGTTACCATTTTTATTTATCATTATTATCACTAAAAAACTCATTGAACTTTGTAGTTCTAACATAACCCTACTTTACTTAAAAATACCTATCTCAACAAAGCTCTTTGTAATTTTAATTTATAATTACTTAATCAATTCTTTTTTATCTTCCCTTGATATTATCGTAAGAAGGGAAATATTGAAAAAATAGATTAAACAAAGTGACTATTAGATGAAGTAGATAGAGCAAGAGGGCAACATCTCACGCATATTGTTGCCTCGGCGTCACGCGAGCCTTTCTTTAGTCGCTACTGGTTTCAAGCTTTCTATTCAATATTATCATATTAATATTATTCTACTACCAAGATAATATAATGTTTGACTTATCAATCAAAATATGTTAACTTTTTTATTTAATATTTTTATTAGTTATAAATAATTGAGTAAGGGGTAAAAAAGTAATTATAAGTTTTATTATGTTTTAATAGTTTTGTGTAAATTAGTTTGTTATAGAATTTTAAATGATTTTTAAACAAAGTAAAAGTTTAAATTTTTATAAACTTCTAAATTTACTTGCGAAATTCCAGTGAAATAATGCGGTTGGGTCATAAGGGGGGTTTTAATATATATAATATATATATTATATATATATATATATAATATATATATATATATATATATATATATATATATATATATATTATATATGTATATATATACATATATATACATTATATATATATATATATATATATATATATATTATATATATATATATATATATATATATATATTATATATATATATATATATATATATATATATATATATATAATATATATATATATATATATATATAATATATATATATATATATATATATATATATAATATATATATTATATATTATATATATATATATATATATATATATATATATATATATATATATATATATATATAACAATTAAAATAACTTACAGATAGTTAAAAATATAGAAGGAAAGGATGTACTCGAGCTTTCGCCGTGCGGCTTCGTCAGGAGTGTAGCACGTACTGGAGGTTGAAAAGGGTTGATATGCGTTCCAAAAGTAGTGAGACTGCAGCGCGGTGTGGTGGTAAAACTGTACACTACTGAACTCTTTCGTTACTATCAAACGATACAGACGCGTGCTACACGTAATAAGGAGGGTACGGGAAAAATATAAAATATTAATAATTAAAACTAAAAAGTATATAAATGTAAATAAAGATTTTAATAAAAAGAAAAGTATATTTTTCTAACAAGTTTTATTCTCATTCAATATTATATATATATATATATATATATATATATATATATATTATATATATATATATAATATATATATAATATATATATATATACTGAATATAAAGAATTTTAAATAGAAAACACTTAGAAAAGACTTACATGAATTTGGTAACGTTTCGAACTAAGTTCTTCGTCTGACGGAGAGGGTAAAACTGGTAAAACTTATTATTATATATATAATATATATATATATATATATATATATATATATATATATATATATATATATATATATATATATATATATATATATATATATATATATATATATATATATATATATATATATATATATATATATATATATATATATATATATATATATTGGATCAGAAAAAACTTGTTAGACAAAATATACTTTCTGAATGCCAAGCAACTAATTGATTATGAAATATTTATGTTTTCCTTAACCCACAATAATGAGAGCAACAATTTTAAAAATCTATTAAACCCTTAATTATTCACATATAGATCTGGAATGCTATTTTTTATCATTTATTTATTTATTTTTTAAGATATTGCTTTGTGGTTCAAAATGTTACAGAATTTCAATTTAAATTTCGTTATTTCAGTCCGTGTCTTGGTCTATGTTAGTTGAATATATTTTTAGGTGAAGAAAAAAAAAAACTTTTTTGTATTTTACTTATCGCTCTATATATTGCATTATTACATTTGCAATTTTTAATATTTCGTGCTTGATTTACCATCTAGCTACAATTTTAGCTCATTGAATAAAAAATAACCCTTTATTTTGTCGGATCGCACAAGTTTGTTGCTTTATTTAAAGGTTTTACCTAGTGCATAATGTTAGTTCTTTTCTACCGATACCCTTCTCTATATTTTGAATTGAACCCAAAATAGAATAAATGGTGTTGGAATTGTATTGAAGTGCCCTTAGGGTATAGATTCCTTGACAGATGAAAAGATGATTCTTCATTCATAGAGGATTTTGCTCTAAGAAACATAGCTTATGCGCATTTCGAATTTTTAAAATATCCAAATCTAAATTGTTTGCTATTTGGTTCTAGGAGTTTATTGTTTCTTCATAACATCTTCGTTTCGATTATATCTTATTTTGTATGTGGGACAATGAGTGGTTATATTGAGTTAGTTTTTGACTAATTATCTTCGTATTTCTATGAACTCTTTATCCTGAAAAAAAATCAGTTTTCTTCGCATTGCTTTTTTGAAAATTCAGGTTACTCGATATTACCCCTGCGGATATTTCACGTAGTTTAACTAAGAAACAAATTGCTTGTAGCTCTGACCATTATTCTAGTACGTGTTCTGATGTTTCTAAAACAAGTCTCATTATTCTTAAACCTGATCACTAGCCTTTTGTTTTAATTTTTAAACAACTAACTTGTCTTATTTATGAAACGATTAACTTGTCTTATTTATGAAACAATTAACTTGTCTTATTTATGAAACAACTAACTTGTCTTATTTATGAATCGATTAACTTGTCTTATTTATGAAACAATTAACTTGTCTTATTTATGAAACAATTAACTTGTCTTATTTATGAAACGATTAAACGATAAACTAATCGTTTAAAAACTAGCGATATGTTTAGGCTTGTCGTATGAGGATGGTTATTCTGAATATATTCGAATAATTTGACAGCAACAAAAGTGGGCTTTCCATTAAAATGTTAGTCTTCTTGTAAGTCTTTTTTATGTATCCTTGACAAAGAGAAAACTAGGTTTATTAAATAAAAATTTAAGAGTCTAACATAATATTTGGGAAGGTTTAGTCCCTACAAGCTTCCCTAAATCTTCCAATGAATAAATGCTGTAGACCTGGTTTTAATTTATAAACCAAAAAAATTGATCCACAATAATTACACACCTATCTGGAAAAGGAAGCGTTAGAACTTTCTTTTGAGTAAAGAGTCACAAGTTTTCTACCTGTACATATGGTTTTACGAATGAAAGTAGTGTAAAGGATTTCCCAGGATACATAAAGAAAACTTGAAGCTCAAGAGGTAAAATCTTGAAGCAGGGTAAAAGTAGATTTATTAAAAGCCCCTTATATCTATAAATTTGGATTTATTTTGCCTGAGGCATCATCATTCTTTACGTCTGGGGGTTATTGTGTAGAGTAACCTTTATTTGGAATGAAAAGGTTACCCTTGCTTCTTTTTCAGGGTTAGATTTTTCCACTTTCTGTATATTTTTCGATTTATTGTTTGTAATTTTTATTTTATTTACGTATTTTATTTATAACTGTGTGTATAAATGTGTATGATTATTTATAAATAAAAAATACTTAAAATATTTGAAAATCGAAAGATTTATATGTTGGTAATCAACTTTTTTATGTATTAAAAAAATACGCTAATTTTGAAATTATATCTTAACTAACTTATTTTTTAGTTAGTACGTGAAAAATCATATCCATCATTCATTCTATTAACTAGCCCACTCGAATAGTATCTAACTTATGCTATTCCTGATCATATTTATAGGCACTAACTCTTTAAAAGGTGCATCATGTATAATTCGGCTGAGATCAAGAGACGAAAGTATCTCTTAAAACCGTATGATTTCAGCATTGTCCTTGAAGCGAAGTATACAACGTCACCAGAAGGCGTCAGAAGTATTCAGGGACTACGTCCAATAACTTCATGTTTCTACATTTCTCTGTTTTATTTTTCTAGTTAGAGTAGGACTCATTTGTACCTAGGTTAGCTACTGCGATAGAAATTTTTTGGAGTCTACGAAAACCTGCTCATGATTTTTTTCGTAAATAAAAGGATACCTCCCGGTTTTAATCATCGAAGAAGTTTAATAAACCAATTTAAACCTAGATAAGACTTCAAAAAAATGCAAGGGCTTCCAAGTAAGGGATAGAGAGATAAGCCTCTTATTCCTGCCATATTGTATCTTTTCATCTTTAAAACGTATAGCAAAACTAGGGATCTATCACGGATACGCTGACACAGACTCAGTTCTGATGCTATACGATAAATTGATCGATATGAATTATTCAGTAATCTCTAATCACTTGTCAGCTATAATAATTTATTATTGACGACTAACTTTAAAACGTGTTTTTGAAACCAAATAATATTAATACAATTAGCTCGCCCAAAGTTAACTCCATTATCTTGCGGACTCCTTAATGAAAAGCGAGTTATTAGAAAATGAGAAGAGTGGAAACCCTAGTAAAATTTTGTCTGATTTTCTCTTATTGTACGGCTTCCTTTTCAATCTTAACTTACATTTTACGAAGTCCCACAGTTGCAAGTAATTTAGAAACTATAAGCTCGCTGTTCTTGAATGATTTATAATTTAATCATGTAAAGTTTAACGAGAATGTTTAATATAATGTGGCATAGTGTAGTTTTACATAAAGTGTATACTATTTTTTCTACTAATTGCACTTAAGTTAATAAACAAATATACAAATTTCACTTTAGTTGATAAAAAATAAATAAATTCCACTTTAGTTGATTAATAAAATTCAAGTTTCTTTTGTAATTTTCTTCGTGTGAATAATAAAATAGCAAAATAATTTACATCAATTATTGAAATAAATTAAAAACACCCTCTACACTTAATAATAAAAGACTATAACACAAAATAATGCACTCACTCACATTGCTTAGCTTATCAGGATTACCACATTGTCTAAAATAAACTCTCTTTTATTTTCTACCTTATTTTTAGAAGGATCGTTCTATTCATTTAGAATAGAAGTTATTCAGTGATATATTTTTTCGTTGAGAGCACGAAAAAACTTACTTTATGTTTACTTACTTATGAAGTTACTTACTGATGTCGAGTTAAGTCGAGCCCAATCCAAGGATATCGTTCAAAACGTATTGACGGCAGATGCTTTTCAAAGGGAGAGATACATAACTTTTATACTCATTATCTATATTAGCAATCAACAATAATCGACGCTTCCGGCCAGTTACTAACAGTTAGTTTAGGCTAGAGAAGCCTAAACGCTCTCACTTTGCGTAAACTCTAAGTTTGATCCCCATCCATTGACAAGATAACCTTATTAAAGTCTTGAAATTTTGCTCACAATTTTACACTCATCGAGTTCTGTACACCAATGTGTCTTAAACGGGGGACCGTAGCTCCCTTGGGACCTGAGACGTCATATGTAGCTGGGAGATCTGTAAAGGCATTGTCCCATCACAAATCCTCAAGCTAAAGAGTCCTCTCGGGCCCCTTGAATTTTAATTTTTTAAACAATTGAACACAACGAGTTAAGAATCGCCGGGAATGCACCACCTCATCTGTATTTAAAGGTGCCACAATTAACTACTATTGGATAAATATATTTTTCCGATTTCACTTTAAATATAATTTAATTATTGCTTCCTTTACCTGTAATGTATGTCTGAAACCCTTTTTTGTCGCATTTGCACAAATATTTTTTCAAAGCAAATGTAAAAAAAACAAATTTTTACAACTTTTTTGTGTTTTGGTATTTTTTTCAGATGTGAACATGGTTTCTGAACCAAAGCCCCATCAAACGGGACGGAAAAGGCAGAATGTTGCCAAAACTGGAAATGACTGGTAAGTTTTGATTATGAAATAAATATGAATTTCTTATATTGTATTACCTGCACTCATTCGTTTTTATTGATGTTTCGTGTTTAATATTTACGATTTTATTTCTTTGAAAAAAATCATTATCTCCATTGTATCCGATACAAAACCTGTAAGTACATGTAATTATAAGTAAGACAAAATGTTAGTTTCTTCACAATATATTTTTATTTCATTAATTGGGTTGCGAATGATAGTAGCTTTATATTATAAAGCTTTTTTCCTATAAAAAATTTAATTCTTCTTCCATAATTCAGTTTCGCGTCGAAAACTGAATGTAAAACTCTTTCGTGTACATCTTGAGACTTAATTGTCATGGTTAATGCGACTTATGCCTTAGGTACCAATTGATTGATAGGGATACTATGACCTTGTTTTATCCGTTGATGAATAATAACAACTGTTTTTGTATCAATTTATATTATCGTTTGATGACAGCGCACAGCCCTAAATTTAATCGTGAGAGAGGGAGTAGAATATATAAGTGTAGAAGCAATATTTGCATATTAGTAATCATAAAATTCATAACATACTCATAAATAACTTATACATGCAGCAAAAGCGGTAGGGAAAAAAGATAATGTACTTTATATTGAATTTTCCCGCGTTTTTCATTTACGTTTTTTGATCAACGTTCCACAATTTTATTTTTACGTAAAAAAATTACTCAAGGAATTTTTTTAGCTTTATATGCAAATGATGAATTTCCTCTTTTTCACAGTTGGTTATAACGGTTTTTCAGGACCGCCTCCGGTTTGATTGAATTTTCTCATGAGGCCTCTGTGAAAGGGCTCGCTTTTTGTTTTAACACCCTGCAATAAACTTCGTGAAAGAAAAAAAAACATTTGAGCGTAAAATTCATGTAAAGACCATTATAAAAGTAAAGTGGTAAATTATACAATTTACCACTTTTCTCTTTTTTTTTCAATTTTAAGATTTGTATGACAATTTCATACATCATAAAAAATGATAGTATTTTCGTCTTTTTTTTATTTTTAAGTTTTTAAGTTCTAGCTTTATGATGAGTGGCGGACTGAGCCAAAAAGGCCCAAGGAGGGTTTGGCCTAAAAAGACCTAAACCTGCATTTTAAGGGGCCCAATTAGGAGGGGGGTCCTATATTGCTTCCCAAGTAGAGAGGTATACTTTCAACTAATTAGAGTAGTATTAATGATTATTGCCAAGCTTATTTTAATTTATTTAATTTTAATTTAATGTTTAGTAAAATCAAATGAAATTAAAATAAACTTAAGTTCATTTATTTAAATTAAATAAATAGTTAAATTCTTTTGTCTTAAATCACAAGGGCCCTTTTGTACTACTCTAGGGCTCAGACCAAGTATGATAAGGGACCCTTCAGGCCCTAGTCTTCCGTTTAGGACCTTTAAAGGTCCAGTTATAAAGAATAGGGGGTTTCAAGAACCTAGATTTAGGTAACAAATTGGAAATATTTTGAAGTACTTTAAAAACATCTTTCTCTATTCGCTTTTTAGGCCCTACCTTGGAGTATTGGCCTCTTTTGAATCTTGTGTTATAAATATATTACATAATTATAAGAAATAAATATATATGTAAATATGTTAATTATATATGTAAGATATGTTAATCATTTTTTAAAATTTCGTTTTTTTTCGTAAACTTTATTTTTTGCTGAGGGGCATAAGGAGGGGTGCCACTCTCGCCCTCACTGGCTAGTCCGCCTCTGTGTATGATCATACGTTGTCATACATAGTATTATTACGAAGTTAGTACATTGAGAGATAGTATCTTCTGATTTAAAGATAGTCTGGTTGCCTAGTTGAGATCAAAAGTTAAATCAACTATCAAAAGTGTGAGATGTAGGACCTCTTTTTTACTTAATTAAACAAAAATAAAATGTTTGTTTTTACATTTTTAGACATTAAAATTAAATTTATACCATGGAGGAACATAACCCTGCAGTTGACCTCAAAAAAAAAATTAAATTTATTTTATCCATTTCCCCTTTTTTAGGGAAGAATGGATGAATTTTGACGTATGAGCATTGCATACGTCAACGATACTGCAAAAATCCTCGATGTATGTTTGGTATGTGTAGTAGTATGTAGTAGTATGTG
Organism: Microvelia longipes; assembly: GCA_018340805.1. NCBI lineage: Eukaryota > Metazoa > Arthropoda > Insecta > Hemiptera > Veliidae > Microvelia > Microvelia longipes. Next base: position 20,439,367 of record JACMZG010001908.1, read on the forward strand.
AAGTATGAGTATGTGTGGATGTGCACATTTGTTGTATTCATTCTTCAGCCTAAATGCAATTTCAAATTATGATACTTGGCACAAGAAACCGGTTAGAGAAAAAAAGAGCAACTTAACATGAGAGGAAAAACTGATAACAATGTGGATATTTACATATATCATATTATATATATATATATATATATATATATATATATATATATATATATATATATATATATATATATATATATATATATATGTGTGTGTGTGTGTGTGTGTGTGTGTGTGTGTGTGTGTGTGTGTGTGTTTTTTTTAAATAAAATACAGCATGCTCCACCGAAGTACTACATGCTTTGTAATCAAATACGAAATATTAAACTATTACTTACGAATTACATAAACTATCGATATGACTAGACGGGAAACTTATTTAACAAAGAGAATATGTATAACTAATTAAATAAAGTTTAACAAAGATTCAAATGCAAATAATCGACACAGAAGGACGTAACTAGTTTAAAAGACATAAGAACTTGCACAATTCAAAAACAAAAATAAACAAAGCAAAGCCAAAACAATCCTACTTAAAAACTAAACTAGTAACAAGGCTACTTTAAAAATACTACTTAAATTAAAAGATTGACTTACAATAATTACGATATCTGATGTAGTCTTAGCAATCCGGAGTAGTTCAATCTGAAAGTCTATGTGACATGCACATTTATTTAGAATATATACTTAATGACTACAGAATCAATATTAAGGAACTTATATAGTGGAACTATCTAAAGTGATACTTTCCTATATAGATGAACCAAGAGGAATTGCTAATAATTTTTTATAATTTGTTAAAAATTAATTCTTATATATATACAATTACATATATACATAACTTTATATAAATCCTATTCATATAGTAAGATACAATGGTTATATGAGAAACAAAACAAAATACAGAAACAACTTGATAAGAAAATAATAAGTTGGCAACGAGATTCAATTTGTTTATTTATTATTATTTTGTTTTTTATTTTATTTATTTATTTATTTTTTGTATAATTAATTATTTTTCTTAAATTTTAATTATATTTTTATATATTTTTTTTTTATTTTTTTTTATTTATTTATTTATTTTTTTTAAGTAATAATCATAGTAAAATATCAAGAGAAAAAACATTAGTATGAACTTATAAAGGGAATAGCGTATCAAAAGCTTTAAACACAAAACTTATAAAGCTGTTCCAGTATTTAAGTTTTAAAAATTTGTATTTCGGTAGGGACCATGGTTTCCCTGAGTAGTGATAAACTGAATTAGGTATAATCTGGCTGGATCAACGATAGGACAGTCCCATAAATATATGATCAACAGTTTGAGAAGACAGATTGTCACATAAACAAGTTGAGATTCTCGAAGGTTAAATCTGTGAAGATAAGAATAAAATTTGCCATGACCAGTCAAGATTTGTGTCAATTGCCAACTGATTTCCATGTGATGCATTTTTGAGCTTAGACGCTTCTCGACAGATGGCATAAAGTCTCTAGTTAAATGACCAGTGTCAGATATTTGCCAGGCATCTTGCCAACGAGAGATGATTCGCTTGTGCACTAAATGTTTTACTGTTGACAATGGTAACCGATCGTAATGTGGATCTTCTTGTAAATGCGAGGCGTTTTTAGCAATTCTGTCTGCGTGCTCGTTCCCCTCGATGCCAATATGGGCCTTGACCCAGTTGAAAGAGACCTGAATCGAAGCATCCAAGATTCTTAGTTTGGTTCTGATACTTTCAATTAAACGAAGATGATTATGTGTGTGGTGTGTGTGTGTGTGTGTGTGTTGTGTGTGTGTGTGTGTGTGTGTGTGTGTGTGTGTGTGTGTGTGTAATAGCTTCAGGCGTCATTTTTAACATTAAGTGTGAAGTATTATTTAAGAATGGATAATTTTTTTTGAGAACACAAAATATTTGTTCCAGCTTAAACGGCCAAATTGTAAAGCGGCTAAACAATATTTGTTAACATCTTTGAATTTTACACTTGAAAGTAATTGATAAAATGTAGTCACTGAGTTTATATAGTAAAACAGAAAATAACAAGAGTTGGGAGATTGTCAACAAGCTCTGCAACGTGTAAAACCTTTAGGGCTCAAGGGAAATTACCTACTTTTGGGGACGTTACACCCTGGGTCCCATTCGTCATTCTTGAAGCTCCGAGGGGGCGACAACTAGCCCACTAACTTATGTATGAGCTGATGCAAGACCCTTTTCTACGTTTTCATGCTTTCAAACTTCAGTAAAAGTAAAATTTTCAATAAGGAAATTCAATTGGACATTCTTCTTCTTAGTAAATATAAAACAAAGTTTTTAAGGGTTCTATATTTTTTAGGGGTTCTTGATAAATTTAGACCTTTTTTAAGTTTTTGAAGTGTAATAAGTCAGACTTATTTCTGTGCTTTTAAATGGAAGTAAGTCCAAATTAAACTCAATTATTGTTTTTTAAATATAATTTGTAGGGAGGATAATTGAAATTGGGTTCAAGCCATATTATATTTACGTTTCAAATGATATACTGATTTTTATCAGAAAATGAAAATGATTTCTCAAAAATCTTTTGATATTAAAAAATACTACAAATTTTAAGATAAATATTAAATTAAAAGCTGAATTAAATATTTTAATTCCTAAAATAATTAAACTTGTTATGAAAATTCAATTCAAACTTTTAGGTATATCTTATGGTTGCTTGTCTTACGATAGTACGAAATATTTTATCAATTTTTGTGGGAGTAAAGAAAAAATTTAACTAGAAAGATAATACTTTAATAGAAATTCAAAGTTCTTTTCGAATCCTGTCCTTTGCAGGAAAGAATTTATTTTATATATTTTTTTATAACGCAAAGAAATTGTTTAGTGTTTTTGATGTCAAAAGGGAAAAAATGTTTTTTTTTTCTTGAAAATCGAGTTCTGAAAATCATCAAAGGATGTATACCTCAAGTTTTTTTTTTATCTATGCGTTATATCTGAGCAACTTTATACCGCAGAATTTTATCTTATGAAAGAATTCTTGAAGTCAAGGTAAATAAAAGAATCTAAGGGCTTATTTTTGAATACTAGATCAAAAGTCAAAGACGAGTAGGAAAAAAAGTGAAGAAAATTAATCTGCGAGTTTATATACCAAATCGTATTAAATAAATACAATTAAATCTATTCAGATTTATATACAAGTAAATAAATCAGACAGTGGTTTGGTACAAACAATAATATCAATATGAAATTAGTTCAATCTTTGCTTTAAGAGAGCAGTAAAAACTTTGCGATAGGTTACTAATTAATTCAACTTGCGTATTAAACTTATACGCACTTTGTTTAGATAAATTAATTTCTTTTTTGAGAAGAAGAAGCGAATGTAAAAATCCATTTGAATCTTAAATTAATCTGACTTTGAGTTGTCAAAAACTGTCTCTCCAAGAGTTTTGAACAACAGTTTGTCGTTGCACTAAATTTGTTTAATCACTATACTAAAAGAATAAGAGGTATCCTAGAACGTAAAGCAGTTTAAGTTGTAATTTTTAAATAATTTTTGGATTTGGACAGAAACGAGGAAAGAAAATAAACGATTACAGCATCAAGACTATATTTTTCTTTATATTTATAATTCTAATGAAGCATTTAAGCTTTAGTCGATTAAGTATATTTACATCAAATGTGTACAATTATTAAAATAAAAATGATTTTAACTCGGAAAAACAAGAATAAATATGAAATAAGCATAAATAGAGTTAATTAAATTGAAAACGGCAACTTTTAAGAGAGGAGAAATAAATAAGTATTCCTATGTAAGGAGATCATGGCTACGAGTAGGGAGCAAAATATAGTCTTGTCTCGTTTCTACCCAAATCCTAAAAATTATATTAAACTAATACAATGAATAATAATTATGATAGTTTACGTTGCTTTAAAGCTAATTGCCCGATGAACATTGCAGAAGATTTTTTCCTCATAATGACTAATTAGATTAATTCACACATTTTTTTTGTGCGTACATACGAAGGTTAATATATTACTGAAGATTTGATAATGTATTATCAAATTTAGCAAAAAAATAAGGTAAGTTGCTAATAATTGATAGTAGAGAGGAGCACTTTTATTTACATTAGAAACATAAACATGAGTGGTGCTGCCGTTATAATTAAGATTGCTAAAAACACAGCGTATTACAATCAGTAACACATGTCTATATATGTCTGTTTAAATTTTATTAATCAATTTTAATGTCTGTACATTAAAATTAATTAATAAAATTTATACAAGATAACAAGAATGATGCAAGCATAAAACGATAATTTATTTTTATTAATTTATTATTTAGTTGTGGCTAGTAATCATATTTTTATTTTTTTATGTCCTGTTTGTATTTTTACTAAGATGATATTTTATATAGCTAGAGGAAAGGTATAAATCTTAGAATTTTGTCTTGTTTCATTTTGGTCTAGTGCATTTTCAATAGATTTATTTCTACAACAAATTGTTACACAAAACGTGTTAAAAATGATAAACTGCAAGAAAACACTAAATAAACTAACTTAATATTACTTTAGTAACTTGCAACACTTAAGTTAAAATTGTAACTGCCATTAATTTCCCCACTGTCTTTTTGAAGAGGTACTAAATTTCTTCTTTAACTCAAAGTTTTAAGGAGATGCTATTTTACCAGGTTCTGTGTTTTCAGGTTGTCTTGTATCTGACTCAGTCCCGTGTGGATTTCTTGCTTTCAGGGTCCCACGAGCTTTCAAGTTTTGAAGATTTTCCCCGCGATATTGCCACCGTCTTTTTTCCGAAACGTTTTCTAGCTTTTCTTTAGCTCATTGTTTCAAAGGTTGATCTTACCCAGCTCGCTAGGGAAATCATTAAGAAGTTTCTCATCTTGGTCAGATGTTAATAGATTAAGCTTATCTCTCTCCTTGTTTATTTCACTTTGTCGATTTAGTCGAATAAAGATTCTCTTCTTTTATTATTACCTGTTGTATTTTTAATTAAAATATTGAATTTTTCATGAAGTATACATAATAGAAAATTTAATTTTACAACGTCTGACATTATTTTTTTATAACCTATTTAAGAAAGAAAAGGCATTTTAGCATTTTGCTTTAGTGTCTTAAAGCAAAAAAACGTTTTGATTGAAATTAAAATTGATGTGTTATTTAAAAAAATATAAATATGAGTTTAAACAAGCATATACAAAGATTAACATTACTTACGCTTAAGTAATATTATTTTTTTGTTTAATCGTTATCAATTAAAAATCTGTAAAACTTATTCGTGTAATACATAAGTATTTAAATTACAAACTTCAAATCTTTTTATTATTAGATTTCATTAATGATACATAAGATATTTATGATGTCCTAAGTAAGCAAGCAACTGGATATCCGCCGTAGCAAAAATCCAATTCTGTTATCTTAAAGTTCGCTGCTAAGCTTAATCAATTTTTTTAATTTATTGTATATTTTAAAAAGAGCTTAGTATGTAGAAATAATTACCACCTGTGGTAATGGTACGGTAGATTTTATACTCCAATACACCATAAGGTTTTTTTTATTCCCAAGGATATGACAATGAATACTCAAATAATTTATTGGACGACGAAAAAAAAATGAGAAAAATAAATGAATAACAAAGAGCTGAAGAGCTTTGGAAGTGGGTCTTACTATGGGTTATATTATGAGAAAACGAACAGTGTCATATTGCAAGCCTTGGAGCGAGTCCCCTCTAGAACCTAAAACTACATGAAATGTCCATTTTCAGATTGTAGTTGGGGTAAAAGGAAAAATAGGGACGAGAATCATTTTGCTTATCCGAAACCTTTTCAAGTGGGACCATATTGTCCCCAGTATTTGACTTTCTCGTACAAACTTAGTTAA
>JACMZG010001908.1:20450262-20635262 GCA_018340805.1 Microvelia longipes
TGTCTCTCATCCTACATTCTTGCAAATTGTTCTTTGTATTAAATGCAAGACATAAATAAACTTTTATTCTACTAAATTTATTAAATTTATATTTTTTTATTTGTTTCAGGGACTACTATTACGATAGGTAAGCTCTTAATAACTTATATCAAAGGTAAACATAGATTTATTAAATTTTTCAGGTTTGGTACCTTAATAATCCATTTTTTTTGTCATTTTCCTCATATTCCTAAATATTCCTAACTTTTTGTGACCAAAAATAATTCTATGATTCAAATTATTTACAATAGACTTGTGACACAAAGTTAAACAAAGGTTACTGTAAAATATTGTCAATTTGAAATTAATAGTTGCACTAATTCATATAATTTAAAGGAACTATATCGGATCTTATCTACTAAAACGCGTTGTATTTAGAAACGCACCTATTTTATTAAAACTTTTGCTCCCCTAATGGTCCAAATAGTTTATCTTATTTAGTCGTATTACATACACTACTGAAGACTGGCAGAAATGAACCTGTACGAGTATAAAGATTTGAATAACAGTTAAAATACATGTTTAAGTCAAATGAAGCAGATTAAATTCATTTTATGAATGTCTATAGTAATAGACATGGATATAATCAGTCAAGAGTGATGCCCAGGAGCCAATAAGGTTCATTCTCGATGTTAAACTACGCCCACAATTTCATATTAGGCCAATATCATTGGTCTCTCTTCAATATTTGTCCATACTGTTAACTGATTTAATCGTGTGTTTTACTATAACTGAAGGAAATTTATTTCTTTATATTTTAAAACTTTGGAACAAGATTGTTAAAAAATCCAATTTTTAATTATATTAAAAAACCTTCCTTCATAATATTAATATGAAATTAATCCAGACTATATTACTATCTATATAACAAAAGCTTCGTGACTCTCGTGAGTCTTTCAAAAATCTACCGTTATAGCTCTCGTGGGAGCGGCTGGAGATACAGTTTTTAGGCGTCTGTATTCAGCTTTGATTGAAAAAACAAATTTAAAAAATAGTGAGATTAATATTGAATTTTCACGTTTTAAAAATAAGAAATTTCTCGAAACGGATAATTCAGGTGACATCCCAGTTTCGGATTTTTGCGCAAACAAAATACTTTTTCTGTATACCTACGGTATATATGAGTCCACTAAAATCATCTCCAAAGAGCCTACTAAAGTTCCGAGGTACTCCGTACCTAATTTTTACTTTTACTCATTTCTACCGTAGGTATATAGAAAAATTATTTTGTATGCGAAAAAACCCGAAACTGGGATGTCACCGTAATTATTTCATTTGTTTTCAGGGGTTGTTAAGGCCTCCTAAGTGGTTTTCACAAAGTTGTCTATCTGTATGTGTGTGTATGTCTGTTATCATCGGAGCGCCCAGTGTATTTATGCTAGAGAGTTAAACTTTGTGCAAAAATCATCCTATAGGTGTAGTTGAGCTATTAGAAATATATTTTTTATGATGTCGCTATAATGACAGCCAAAATTGCGAAAAATCATAAAACGCGGTAAATGATGCGATTAGATTGAGATGTGGCACGAATGTAGCTATGTATAATAGTAATATATGTGCCAAGTTTCATCTCATTAGCAGCATTAGTTAAAATGTTATCTTGTGTTCGTTTTTTAAAAAAATGTAAAAAATCGGTAAATTTTCAATTAAGTTGAAATTTGGTACAAGTGTAAACCATTACGTAATAAATAAGTACAGCAAGTTTCGTTCCAATAAGACAAGTATATCTATGGTTTTTGTTGGATCAACTAAGTTAAGCAGCATCATGCATAGTCAGTGCCTGGATAGGTGACCGCAGAGGATAAAACAATTGTCTTTACTATCTGAGGACAAGTGAAGTGAGTCCGAAGTAAAGAGAATGAGCGTAGCGAACCCGATGTAACGAGGAAACGTTCCGAGGTACATTGTACCCGATTTTTCCTTTGTTTATGATTTTTTTACACTTTCATTGTAACTTTTCAGCCGTGAGTTGTATGTTAGTGATTAATACTTTTTTAATCTGGATTGTTTGTTTTTTATTATTTTAATTTGATGCGCGAACTAATTTCTATGATACGGTAACTCTCTTGTTAACAGTATAAAATAACAAGTTACTAAAAATTCACTTTTAATCTAGTAAATCAAATGACCTTTTCTTCAATGTTTAAATTCAATTTTCGCTTATTTTAATCTTAACGACATAATAAGAGGCCATTTGCATGCTAATAGTGATATTATGTAAATATAAATGTTAATTCAATAAACAAAGTAAACAATATTAAGAGTGCTGATAAATACGATATTAAGTACATTTTAACAGAAAAGAACGCTTATTTTTTTATTTTTTGTATGAATATTTTATTAGTTGAAAAAATATGGATAATTTTCTATTGTAATTGTCCAAAAAAGTGATTGGTTACTGGAAATATGATTTAAGTACTAGTTATTATGAGAAGTTATTTAAACGATTTTTTTAATTTTCACACCTTGAATATTTAGTAAATTTGTATGGCTCGTTTGATAGGAAGTAAAATGTATTCAGTTAGGTTTCTATGAGGCATTATAAGGCATATTTCTTTTAAGATGGCATAATAAGCAACGTCTAATAATTAATTTTTAAACTAAGAAGCATCATTTGTATAATAGAAAGGAAAATCTCTAAACACTTTCAATATGAATATTCGGCTGTCAGAGTTTATTGAGCCTGTTTTGCAACAGATATGTACATCCTACCACAATTTCCTTTTTCCCGCAGTGGAATAAAAATGTTTCTATGTACTTGACCGAATAAAGTGATGCCTTCAAATATATAAAAAATCTTATTTTATTCTCTTATTCTAAATATGCTCTATATTCTTCTTTTTTTTAAAAAAAGTGAAATATTTTCTTATATCAAGTTGGAGGAATAAGAAATATATAGTGAAGAATACAGGATGAGATAAGTTACCCTGGAGCATTCCTTTGGAGTAAACACTAGAAGTGTAGCAAAAATCGTGTCGGGGAGGGGAATTGTAGGGCCCCCGCGGGGGATCCCTTAGCCCTTTGAATAATATATGCTGCTTGAATGGTACAAAAACTTTCAAGTCTTAAAAAGCACAAGGTACATCCTTACTTCTCTTTTTATTTACTTATATATACGTCAAAAAAGAAAATATTCCAGCTAAATTTTTTCAGCAGTACAACAAATCTGACTAACAAAAAAAGTTTTTCTACGGAGTAAAATGTAAAAAATAGATCTTCTTTACCATATAGGACAGAAATAAGCAATACAAATATATATTTTTTTTTAAAATAAGCTGAAGTAGTGAAGCCGCTTATATTATAATTCTCAGCGGAGATGCTTAATATCCGTATCTTTACGGTTTAAACACAATAAACTATTTATCATATTTTCTTATTTTATCATCTTACTTGACTTAGTTTTCAGTTTTATTATTTATTTTATTAGTTTTTCTTCTTTCTCTACTCCGCATAATAATACAAATGAGAGCTACAGAATTTTAAGGACTGTACATGATTTCTTTATAAAAATTACCTTGCGTTAAAAATTTAATGGCACTTATAAATGGACCGTTTATTTTTAATTATAGTATTATTAAAAACCTAAGATTAATCTTTTGGTAGATTTATTTTAATTTCGTTTTAAAGGGTTGTTATAAAATGAAAATGAACAATTAGTGGAATTATATTGTTTTAATGGTTGGATACTGATTGTGATACACTTGGCTGAACACTAATATACCGTGACGCAGGTTTCAATTTCAGTGAATTTGAAATTTTCCAATGCTTAAATCAGCTGGAAAATCCCTACGCTCTCTGACCGTAGATTAATTCTAATTTATATATACCTAAGTATGTAATTACATATTTAGACTAAAATTTAATGGCAAATCTTTGGTTGTACGGAAAATGTTAAAATATGAAGTCTTGTATAGAATTTAGTTATACATACTTTAAAGAAAAACTTTATATGATAAGAAAAAAATATATATTTTAATAAAATAAATAATTATAATTAAAAGACTTAAAAAGGTAAATGGTGATTCCAAGTACTGCAATATAAAATACTTTTTACAAATATAATTTTGTAAATAAAGGATGTGTTTATAAAAAAAATTAAAAAAATACGTTGGACAAAGTAAACGGAATATAATTCTGTAGTCTATTCTAGCAATGTTGAAAGTTAATATTTGAATTAATCAGTTCTATGCTAAAACCAGTTAGCAGAAAATAAGGCGACATTGGCGCATTCTCGTACCAATTTACACACTAGCGCTCCTGTTAACTAGCTACGGATCTAACATTTATTGTCCAAAATATCAACCTAACATTAAGCTCTTTAAACCTTACATTTAGCCCTCATCAGTCCTATTAAATTAAAACTGAGTTAGAAAAAGTGTATAAAACTATATTTTATTCTGGTCTAAATCGGTGCGTCGAGCTGTTACTATTTAAAAGGGTCTTTTTTCATTGCAATGATACTAATTTCTGCAATGTTACTAAAATTATTTTTAAAATACTTTTAACCTACTTAAAACGTTGTTTTAAGGTATACTCGTATTAAAAAAAATTAACACGCATTCTTGAATATGTGCAAGCATATTCAAGGCTTTTATTAAAGGCTTTGTGTTTGTACACCTGTAATTTTAAGTATTGCTGAAGTTCGTGAAGATTTTTGTCGTGATATAAGAGAATATAACTTTCTCAGTAACTTATTTCTTTGTAATTTTGAAAGTTGTGTCAAAACTAACAGCTGATAGACGTATGGGTCTTTTCGCTCCTTGCTTAGCTTCAAGTACTAAAGTACGACACACAGGTAAAATCAGTTAACAGCGTGCGAAAATAGTGTTAAGGAACAATAAGGTTGGCTTGATTTGAAATTGTGGCGTGGTTTAACATCCAGAAATAACCTCATTGGCTCCCTCGCAATATTTTCTCACGCTGTCAACTGATTATATCCGTGTGTCGTACTATAACCGTCTTTAAATTGTATAAATTTTAATATTTTACTATAAGAACCTCTGTTATTTCCTCAAAATTATTTTCATAGTGGTCTACAAGGTCTAAGTGTATGTTCTTATTCGCTGACGGCTTTAAATCTTTTCTGCTATGATTGTACCTTATGCTAAATCACTGAAGCTAAAAAATAAAGTAAATTTTATGGAAAAGGAGCAATATTTTTAAGAATAACTTTCTGAACCGTTGTTTAGCAAGTATATTTTTGTTAAATTAGAAAAAAGAACTTTTATACAACATTCTATTTAATATCAATATCATTGATGTATTGATTTTAGTTACATTAGGGTTAGATTTACATAGGGTTAGAGAGATAGCATATAGCCTTGTAGACTACCAAGTATAGAATTAATGAATGAATATGTGATGAATAATGGCTTTACTACGAGTATTGCATTATCACGATGGTATGCTATGCAATAAAGACTAATGGAACATAAATTAACTTGATCAGCTGCGTGACGAAAGTTACAACTACTTAAAAGTTTTACAGTGTGTGTATTGCATACTCATGTAATATGAATATTTCTTTGTGTATTATGGGATTATATTTTATGCGTGTCGCTATTTTAATTTTATCTTCGTATCTGCGACTTTAGGAACAATGAGCTTCATCAAATGTAAATTAAAATAGTATTGGTTTGCTTAAACATACTTTTTGCTTACGTGCATCACGCTTTCTAAACTATGTTTGGCTGTACTATTAAAAAATCAATGAAAACTTTTACTGCCCATTAAGGAATCATGATGATGATACTTTACTGCCTACTAAGAATCATGATGACGATACTTTACTGCCTTGTAAAGAATCTTGATGATGATACTTTATTGCCTACTAAAAATCATGATGATGATACTGTACTGCTTACTAAGGAATCATGATGACGATACTTTACTGCCTTTAAAGAATCTTGATGATGATACTTATTGCCTACTAAAAATCATGATGATGATACTGTACTGCCTACTAAGGAATCATGATGATGATACTGTACTGCCTACTAAGGAATCATGATGATGATACTGTACTGCCTACTAAGGAATCATGATGATGATACTGTACTGCCTACTAAGGAATCATGATGATGATACTGTACCTAAGGAATCATGAATGATACTGTACTGCTTACTAAGGAATCATGATGACGACACTGTCTGCTTGCTAAGGAATCATGATGACGACACTGTACTGCCTACTAAGGAATCACGATGACGATCTTTTACTGTCCATTAAGGAATTACGATGACAAATTGTATTGCCGAATAAGTATTTAGGATGACGATCCTTCACGGGGCCGTGAAGGATCGTACCTTAATGGGCATTAAGGTATCATATTAACAACCCTTTACATTTGATCAAATAACGAAAAAAAAAATCATTTAACAATAAATGTAGCTGTCATAACGTATCGTGTTTTAGCGAATTTTCAAAGATGAAATGAGCTTATGAGGTTGGGGTCATGAAGTGAGGTGAAAATTCGCATATACGGCCTCTTATTTTTCTTTTAATCTTTTTTGGAAGAATTTCATATATTACAGCTGTATTTTTAACAATATTTGTCCAAATATAAAATAAAAATAGGAAACAATTATGTCTATTTGGAAAATAGGATAATAGGATAGGAAAAAGTAGTGCGTGTTAATTTAAATTGATTACAATATTATCAATTTATAAAAATGTTTCATTGAATTTAATAAAATTCAACAAAACAAAAAATAAATCTATTCAAGAAAAAATTATTTAAATAACATATTATTTGCATTTATGTAATTTGTATAGTGTACATATCTATGTGGGGAAACTCATATACATGTTATAACGTTTATCACCCTTTTGTTATCAATTCCTTATCAGCGACGGTAGCGCTGCCACGGACTTTGAATTGCGAATACAAGCATTTGTGAAATATTTGTATAACCTTTCAGGAAGGTTCAAATCATAAGGCATTTTAGACCAGCCCTAAGTAAATAGGTTTAGAAACACACTACAAACTTTTCCGTAGTAAGAGTTTACATTTTCCTCCGTTTTTTTAACTTGTTGGTCGGACTCTAATAACACGGTTTAAGATGTAGGTCTTCCGGTGGTGACCGCGTCAATGCAGATGAAGAATCCGACGTTTCGCTTCCACTGTGGGAGGCATCTTCAGGGATGTAGGACATCATGGATAGATTCACAATGCTCTACAAAACTGAACTCAGTGTTCAGTTTTGTAGAGCATTGTGAATCTATCCATGATGTCCTACATCCCTGAAGATGCCTCCCACAGTGGAAGCGAAACGTCGGATTCTTCATCTACATTGACGCGGTCACCACCGGAAGACCTACATCTTCATGACAATAACCGCGGAAGCCTACGCAGTTTAACACGGTTTAATTCAAATGTACTAAAATATAAGCTGATTTTGCAGAAATGATTCCTTTTATATAATATGATTCCATGTTAAAGATTCTATAATACAAATAATAAAAATTTATTTTAAATTCATTTTAAAGTATAGTATTACAAAAAATCAATTTAGTGTCACAACATTTAGCTTTTTTAAAATTATGAAAATAAAAAAAAAGGAACGAATTGGACCTTGAGATGGAATTACTTCCTTTCTTCTTCTTAAATTAGAATCAATTTATTACTTCAATAGTCAAGATCCGGTTGCTATTTTCTATTCCTTATTTTCTTTAGAGGAAATCTAAAATTACCAAATATTTATTTAGAAAAATTGTCGCCTATAAAGCATTCGATAAATTAAGAAAATCATTATTGTTCTTTTGTCGCCTTAAAGTATTTTATTTGTCTAATATAAATTATAAAATCTTTAACGTCCGGGGTATATATATATAGTATGTCTATATAAGTATAAATAATACTTGATTATTTTCAAGTATATTATCAAGTATATATATCTTGATTGCTGCGGAGTGACGTTATATAAGAATAAACAAATAAACAGTCTCTTCACATTGAAAATGTTTATTCGATTGCAGCCTCTCGACTTCTTCTGGTCTTTATAGTCATGCTTGGAGTGACTATATAACCTTGATATAATCCTTCAAAATTGTGATAAAAGAGAAGTTCAGTTCCGTTTTGAAAAGCATTATGTTTTTATCCATGTTGTCCTACATCCCTGATGATGCCTCCCTCAGTGGAAACGAAACGTTGGATTTTTTATCTACATTGACGCGGTACCCATCGCAGGTTAAATCTCTGATATAAAACAAGAAAAAGAACAAATTGGACCTTACATAATGTACCTGTACTGAGTGTATTACAGTCCTTCAAAGGACTAAATTCAGTTTCTCAACACTCAAAGCATGACTGATGATGGCCAGACGGGGTTGAAAGTCGACTGTCAAATAATTTTTACTGTGAAGAGACTGGATATTTGTTTATACTTTTTAAATAAAATAATTGAAATAATTAAATAATTAAATAATTAAATAATTGTTGAATAATTATTCAAATAGAGATCTGTCCACATACCTGTACAACGTATGTTTATAGTATATAATTAATATTTAGTAATAAATCATGCACATTACATTTATTTATATAAGTATATAAAATAAATTATATATTTATATTGAATATAAGCCTTAAAATTTTTCATTTGACTGACTGCAGGCTCTCTGCATTGAGACTGAGTTGTCAAATGATATCTCAATAAAAAAAATATTTCATATCAACAGTGCTGTGAACTTAGAATATCACTATATAAAGAAGGAGCACAGGACCTTAAACAAAATGTAATTCCACTGATAACACGAAAGCTGGTTGACTGGTGCACTTAAGTAATGCTGACAACAAAACATTATTTTAAATATATGTCATAAATATCTATTAATGAAGAAAGATCGTAAAGAACAAATATAATAACTTAAAACACCTGCTGAGTATTTAATAAAACCGGTCTTTGATGGCAAAAGGGTGGCAGAATACAAGAATCTACATTTAGTTGACGAGGACTTCTTTTAAAATAATTTTAATAAATACGTTAATCTACAATTTAAGATGCTTAAAATATTGTAATGCACCGATATTTATATTAGTATTTTATAATACTCAATCATTAATTAATAATAGAACATAATAATTCAGCAACCGGAAGTATTGCCAACTTTTTTTTTTGGAAAATTGTATATTGTTAGGGTGGCAGCATTGTAGCATTAAGTCCACAAGTGAACCACCTTTCGTGTTATCAGTAGTGCTCCTTCTATATATAGTATTATTCTAAGACTGTGAATGTTATCTTAAAAGCCAGTTTTACAATAGCCATATGTTTATATTTATATTTGTGCATCCTTTCATTTGAATCCGATTAGTAATAATAACACTTAAAATTTTAATTGTTTAGAATAACTAATGCCCTGAGGACTTTCTTCAATTAATAAATTAATTAAAAAATACCTTAAAAGGAGTAGAAAACAACCCCTTGGGGTGGCTTTAGTTGGGAGCCTTCATCATAGGAGTATCCATAGGGCATATGAAAGGTCCTAACTGTTATTATTTTTAGTTTTACATGGGAGAAATACTTACTAGTTTCAACCCTATTAAGTAGCCAACATGTTAAAGAGTCTTGTATGCTAACCCCCTCTAACACCATCCGAACATCATAGTCCTCCGAAGCAGATCAAGCCAACTTGGTGTTTTTTAAATCGGTATTTAACAACTTACTTTTTCTTCCATTGACATGTGGTTGTACTTTTTATTTTATTATTAATTGAAACCGCTGCTAAAATCTACATATTTTGTATAGGAAATTCTATTTTAGTTTTCACAAAAATATGGTTGTAGTAAAGACTTAGGTCTTCCGGTGGTAACCGCGTCAAGATAGACGAAGAATCCGATTCTTATCTACATTGACGCGGTCATCACCGGATGACCTAAATCTTCAGGACAATAAGCGCGGAAACCTTCGCAGTTTATTATGGTTATAGTAGGTTAGAGAGTTTACATCATTTTTTTGACTCTACTGTAGATGCATGCTTTTACAAAGTAACTAATACAAACTCTCTCCGGTAAAACCAAAGTAAATGATCTAAGTAAAACCTCTCTAAATTATCTAAGTAAAACCAAAAGTATGATGATCTTGAAAAATAAGGTTAAAATAGGATAAGATTTTTAAGTAGTGTGAAAAAGTTAAGCATATCCAAGAGGGGCGTTAAAAGCCATGATTTTAAGACAAGGGCTCCTTAAAATCTTTAACATCCTTTATTGGAAAGTAAGATTTTTAATAAAACAACCTAAGTTTGGAGTGAATCAGAAATATCTTGGAAAAAACTTCACAATGAAGGGCCGAGAGGAATTTTCTTCATAAGAGATAAGAGCTACGTGACGTGCAAACTTGATTTTTTACTTAACTTCTAATTCAACCTTCGCTGTGAACCTTTTTAAATCCATCATTATTGCCGAAAGTAATTGCATCAAACTAATTTTAACCTTTGCAGTATTTTTAATTCTATTGTGATACTTCGAATTCCAATTCCTTTATAATAAAACTTCATAATTTATCAAGCTTAATAAGTATTCTTATCCTCCGCGTGATTATTATAAATTTATAATATTAAAATAGGAAACCACTTTATATAGAATCGATTCTTCCTACTTTTACCTCCATTTCAGTCACCCCTATGAACCTCATGAGTTGTTTTTTTAAATTCGTTTTTATTTTCTGGTGTAGACGAGTAAAATTTGCGAATAAATAAACAAAATAGCTTGTCTTAATTATAATCTAAATATACGTAAAATTCAACTAAAGAAAATGGGTTAGAAAATAGAATATTATAAAATGATAATTAGTAAAAGTATGAGATTATTTTCATTCTAGTGCCTCATTTCTCGGTGTTCTAGAAACCTTGGTTCAAGCTTAGCTAAGCAGCCAGAATCGACCCTTACCCTTGCATCAGCTCTTAATATCTATATAGATGTATTAAACAAGGCTAAAAAAGATAAGACACATCCTCTAATACCTTTATCGTCTCTTTTTGGCCCCATTAAAACCAATTTTCAGGTATAAACCTTCTATCGTTTGTCCTCAGATTAAACTTTTATCCCACATAATCTTCATAGGTGAGAAAACTTGTTCCAACCCTAAAATCCTGTTGGGAAACTCGTGTGATATCTCATTTAACACGAAAATAAAGGTAGAGGATAAGAAAATTAATTATATTATTTCCTTTAACCGAAAAACCACTTCTTTTACTTGTACCATCGCTTTTTCTTTGTAACTTTTAGATTTATCGTTAAAAATTAAAATTGATTTTTTACCTAAATAAAATAGAAATTCTCTTTTTAGCGAATTTCAACAGATATGAAAATCTGATTTATACTTATGAGGATGATTGAGTTTAGTTTAAAATTTAATTTTTAATTTAATTTTTAAATACTTTATAGTCTAGTGGTTAATTAGAGTAGTTATTAACATATAATTACTTTTGTAACTTAACAAACATAACAAGACGTTCGACGTCACGTACAGTGTGTATAAATTATACCATAAAGTATCGATAATTTTTATATTTCTCTTGAAAATATGGTCCGGAAGTAGCGAATAGGACTTTATGCAAGCGATAGCGTGTGGCGTGATAAAAAAGGGGCTTGAAATTAAAAAAAATATTATTAAAAAGTAAAGTATGCTTAAAATACAACTCACCAGTTTTTAAATTGATGGCAGAAATAATGAATTATAAACCAGATGATTTGTGTATGTCTATGTAAGGTGTGAAATGTGAAAATGCTATTATAAATGTTAGGCCTGTGTAATAAAATTTGGTAAATTATATTTATACTCATCTGGGGCTGGAATAGAAGGTGAAGCAGATGACTCAAATTATGAAGCAGCAAGTTTGGTGTAAATTGGTACGAATTTTGAAATAAAAGTGATTAATATTAGGTTTAACAATATGGCGGTTATGCGATAAGCGTGTGAAATAATCGAATTTTTTATAAATTTAAGTAGCGGTAATACTATCTTTTATACTATTTTTAATAATTTAAGTACGTAATACTATCTAGAAAAGCGAGCAAAAATACTCTCACCACTCACATAGACAATTTCATTGATTAAACGTAAGACCCATGAATATATTAATAAGAAAGGGCAGCACACCCTATCTGTTGATAATAATACTTAACTAACAACTAATGTATAATAATTAATAACTTCTTCATTAAAATATTAAATAAATCTATAAACTGCACATACAAAAATCATGATAATCTAATGCCGATTCTTTCTCCCTTATTCATAAATTGCCGTATATTTTCTTCCAATCTTGATCTTTTCAATCCAAGTATTTAGATGATCGTCATCTTAGTATTTTCACCATTCATCTTTACACGAATCGTTTCTTCTATCGATGTATTGTCGACGTCATATAATATAATTTACCTAATTTATGTAAGCTAATAATTATTTTTTGTTCAATTTCTTCTCTATTGTCAGTATTTATAGTTGCCTGTGATGTATTGGCTCATGTATAAAGCATTTGCACTTTTTACAATTATAATTCTAAACAAAGGAAACAAAAATAAAGTTTTCTTCGAAAATGAAAATTACAAGTTTTTATTGCAATTTAGATGAAATTGCAATGCTGATTTTTGAGCATTGCAATAAAAACTGAACATCAGTGTTCATTCAACAGGAACTTATCTGGTTGATCTAAACCTTATTATTATAAAGTCCGTATTTAATAATATTTTATTTTATACGCCATTTGTTTTCTTACAGAAGTTAGTAGAAACTTTAATTTGATGAGAAACTTGTAATTTACGTTTAGATGGTTCTGTTTAACTCTGTGTTTCTGTTGTTTCTACTTCTATGCTTCCAATTCTGAACTTCTATTTGCTTCTACTTCCTATTTTCTCTATGACATCTCTATAATTATGTTAAAGTTTTTGGATGGTTATTTTGGAACTGTAGTCTGGTACAACTGCCTGAATATTGTTTTTGAAGCTTCTAATTAAGATATTAATTCTAGTTTGGGTATTCACGGTTATCCAAATCATTTATGAACAGCTTCATGGGTATAAGTCTTGTCAACTCAACTTGAACTTTATCAACTCAAATTTTTTAAAACGCAATTCTGATTATGTCCACTTTGCAATTGGTTTTAAAATTATAAAGCTCTAGTTTAATATTATATTAAATAACGTAAAGTTTAAGAAATAAGCTATTGCAAATTAGATTAGGCTTTTTAAGGTAGTTTTAAGGCATTTTTTCTAATATAAATAAATACTTACTAAAAAGTATACGAGAGATTCAGTGGGAGATTGAGTTTGACTAGCAAATCGGTGGTATCTACAAGTCTTTAGTTTCCTTTACACTGTAAAACTTAGTTGAAGTAACCGATGCGTAGTGTTGATGTAATTAGTAGACTTGTGGTGTTACCCACTCCTTAGGATGAAAACTTTAAAGGATTATAGAGGGGGAAAGAAAATGATGGATATAGTTCTGGAGCTGCTGGGTGGGGCAGCGTGGAGAAAAGATCATTCATCAAGTACAGGAATCCCTTCAACATCTTATAAGGGATAAGTAAAACTTGATAAAACATCAAACTCGTCTTTATACAACATTCAACTTTGCATCATTTTTTTCTGAGAAATGCTAAAAAATGAGGAACATCATTTGTCATGCTACAAAAATGGATCAGAAGCTCAATACATTTTGACTTTAGAGTTGTTTATTTGAAAACGATTGATTTTATTTGTTGTGTCCGTTAAGTTCTCATCATAGCATTGAAAATAAATTCATTGAAATTCGTGTTATTAAAAGTTCGGTTTTCAGCAGTAACATTATTCCTGAATTTTTAAGACGTAAAATTTTCAATAACTCTATCTATGTCTTCCAATTGATCTTAAATTAAATTTTAAGTCAGTAAAGCACCATTTGTTCAGCATCAATTTGTTCTGTTTTCTTATTTTTACTCTTTCTAAACCATTTGGTGTTATAGTAATTGTCAATAAGTTTTACACATCTTGTAAAAAATGTACAACTTTAATGTTTTAATAACTTATTCCAATTGTTATTGCTTTACAAACCTTTACCAGAGGAGGAACATTAAATTGGAGCATTAAGCACGATTTTAATTTATTCTTAATAGTTTTTTGCAAAACATTAATAGTTGACACAATATAATTGTGCGAGAGACACCTAGGAAATGTAACAAGCAAAATGCAATGCTACATCTGGGAACTGTTCCATCATTTGACATTCGTCATTATTGAGAAGACGAATTATCAAACTTATGTTATGGTTCTCTTCAATTTATTCTTTGTAGTACATCATTTGATACCACCGTTTTTAGAAAAATATGAATAGTAGACGCCTAGGAAATGTAACAATGTCTGAGTAACAAGACTGAGTTCAGGCTCTGCGCGATGAGTTAGACGTAACGAATCATAGTGGGACAGTTTTTCCTCCATCAGCACAGGCCTTTTTTCTAAAGATGGAGGGCAGTATTTTTTAACGTATATTTTAATTATTTGCATGCATAGTTTTATATTTAATCATTATTGTAAAAGCATTAAAATGTTGTATATTTATTTAATAAAATAGATATGTTTGAAAAAAAAATCCATTGTTTATTACATTTTCTAGGTGTCTCTCGCACAATTATGTTATATTCTTTATAGTTTGAACGGTTACTCCAGAGGTTTTTGATAATTCATTGTGTCTAAGGTATGGCTGAAGTTGGTATCAATATGTCTCTTGGTACTGAATATAGTTTGATATCATTATTTTCTTAGGAGGTTTCTCAATAAACCTTATAGGCGCTTCTTTGATTTTTAAAGAGCGTTAGAAATGCCGTTTTTCGAAAAGATAAGCAGGTGGTTCTGTATCTGTGAAGTATCACTTACCCCTAAATATCATATTAACCTAGTTTTAGGCTTAGTCAAAATTTAAGACCTTCAGTATTGTAGCTTTATTATAAGAATAATATATATAGTTTTAGTCATATTGTGGGGCACGTGTTGTTTAAATATAATGTCATGGTTTGTCTGACGGTTAGAAATAAAATATCCACCATTTGAATTATAGAACGCTATTGTATATCTCTGAGAGTTAAAAGCAAATTAAAATCTCTGAGTTTAGTTAGCAAATTAAAATAATGCCGCGACGCGACTTACTTGTTTGGAGCTTTTTGTTGTATGTCCCAATAAAACTATTACTGGTCTTTATCTTTATCGTTTAAATAGAAGCAACTCAAATCATATAATAAGCAGATTTTAAATAGCATGGATTGAAAGCGATGTAATCGCTTTAAGTTGCTAAATAGCTTCTAAATATTTGTATTATATAATTAACTACTTCATCGTAATCGATTCAGATAAAAACCATTTATATTCATTACGTACAGTGATATAAATTGATGTAATTTTTTTTACCATCAAGATAAGGAGCGATAAGTTGGAACAAGAAGTTGGATTCTTGCTGACATTATGAGGTGATTAGTCTTGTTAGAGTCTGGGTCTTAGTTTCCTCTCTAGTTTTACTTCATCCTTCAGGTCTTGAATGATGATCTAAACTTCTTCTAACTTCATGAAGAATTTACTATAACTTGTTCTTCTGTCACAAGATCTACCCCCTATTTAATCTCGAGAGTAAAAAACCAATTGTTTCCTGACCAGTGTAAAATCTTCTTATCTATCACAGTAAATAAAATTGACTTTTTTCTTTCATTTCTCGCTTTCCTTTTTTTCCATTTAAGATTAATATCTTGTAATATTTTTTTCTTCTACTTCCCTTAACAATTTGATAAAATAGACTATATGAATATTTAAATGTAAGTAAAATGAAAAAAAAAATTAAGTTAATAAAGATATTGACGTGGGTGAGTGACGTGGAACTTACACCCTAAAAATGAATTTGGCTGACTTTATAACTTCATGGAAGTTGCAGAATAAATAATAATAATCGGTCCATACAAAACGGACCTTTTAGCGGGATTTGGACCCGGAAGTGTGCACGAAATCCGTTTTAGAGGCCCCTGATCACAACAATACGTTTCGCGAAAATATTATATATATATATATAATATAATATATTATATTATATATATATATATATATATATAAACATAGTTTTGAATACACACATGACTATGAATGACATTTTTTTGACCTTAGCTTTGTCAGAAAATATAGTCGCTTTGGCAAAAAAACATTTTACTGCCTAGTAGTATAATATTTTATATTTCTTATTATTATCTATATGAACATTTATTTGATTTTTTTTCCTCTAGAAAAGTATTGTGTTTGCAAAAAATCTGAAACCGGGATGTCACCATAATTATTAGATTCAGGTGATTTTAAGGCCTCCTGAATGGTTTTTGCTAAGTTGTCTGTCTGTAAGTGTGTATGTGTGCGCGCGCGCGCGTGTGTGTGTGCCTGTTATCATCGTAGCTAGTTTAATTAACTACACTTAGTTACTTTCAAAAATAAGAAGATCTGAATTCGATGTAATGAGGAAAATCATGTATGCAGTTGCAGATACAATTTCATAGATATTGTAATTATACATTTTTTTGCATTGACTTATTCGGATTCGTGAAATGTAATTTTGTAAAAATGCAAAAAAGATATTAATTAATTTATAATCTCAATATCTGTAATTAACATGATTCAAATAAACGTTTTGCCAGAATCATTAAAATTAATAATGTTAAATTTTGCTTAATTTATCTAATTATTCTTAGAAATGTAAGTAATTCTATAATAATGCCAAATAGCTTTAAAAAGCATTCTGTAATAGCTTTTACATTACTGTAACTATTTACCTTGTACTCAATATTTTCAAATCCTACTAAAAATTTAAAATTTCTTAAAATAAAGTCACATTTTTAGACAAACCGATTATACTAATTAAAAATACTTGGTTTTAAGGTCTAACCTTCTTTCTAGAATCGCTAATCATTAAGAATGACAAAAAAGTTTTGAACAAAATCCTTGAAACGTTCTTGTCAAACTCAAAGAAAGATGTCATAATCACAATCTAAAGTTTAGACCAAAGAAACGAGATCTTTTATAATTCAAAGAAGACCACCAGTTTGAAAACTTTTTGAAGGTTCCCTACTTTTTATTTTTCTTTTTCCAACTTTTTTTTAAACATTTTTTGTTTTAAGAATTTTTAACTGTCAAAATCAGTATTTATTTAACTTGTTTTCTGATGAGATTATTACAGTTTTTTTATTTATCATCTTTCGAAATTGCTTTGACTGGTTTTAGCGGATTATTATCAGAAAATAACGCTTATTAGGTTGTACGGATGTCACGAGGAAATAGGTGGTGGCTCAACCCAAATAAGCTTCCTGATTCAAAATACAGATATTATTACAAAGAAGTATATATATATATATATATATATATATATTATTATATATATATATATATAATATATATATATATATTTATTTATTTTATATTTATTTTATTTATTATTATATATATATATATATATATATAATATATATATATATATATATATATAAACTTTGTAATAAGATGCGTTTTTTAAATTAGGAAGCTTATTAGAATTGATCCACCACCCACTTTCTTGTGACATCCGTAGAAGTGGATTTTTTTTATCTTGAAATGGCTTTAAAACTAGGTGACTATAACTAGACCGACAGTAAAATAAGTAAACTCAAATTGAACCTCGTGATGGAAATTTGCTAATTACATCGCAAAATCCCATTTAATAAAAATAATAATAAAACAACAAGTAATACGAAAAAACAAATATTTTACAAAGGACTTTTTCTGTGCAGCCCGCGGCCACGCGAATCGGCCACGTCGAGGAGCAGTGGAGCCTCAACGCGGCCAATGACTAACGACCCCTGTTTTCTTCTTGGTTGGTCTTACTTATAAATTTATATACATTAATTATTGACATTAGTATCCTAATTTTGTATTTTATTTAACTTAATCTTAAGCATATGCTTTTTTCGCTCTTTATTTTTTTCGAAATCAGCTTTTAGACCTGTTTATAAGCCTTTACATTTGTCTTTTATTTGACTAGTCGGAATGTCGGAAATTCTTTACCTCGTTAATCTTTAAATCTTCTTTTTTCCGGATTTAAAAGCTTTCTACTTAAAGAGTAAAACCCTTACAGTAAAAGTTAGAAGTAAAAGTCATCTGCTGTTGATTATTAAAAATGTATAAACAATAATGGAAAATGATAATCTTTCTTAACTTATGAAACGAACATTTTCAATGACATCCTTTCTTATGTAAAATTTGTTTTTTAAATATTATTTTTTACTTGAAATTTAACATAAAAGACCGTGCACGTAGTTCGAATACTGTCTGTGATGTGATACTTCAATTACTGAAAAATGTTCACAGTACAATATTTATCTCAGACTATTACCTTTTTGGTTTGATTGCTGAGGTACCTTGGTCTCCAGCTATAAGAGACATGTACGTGATCTACGTTCACTGAAATTTCAAGATTTGTAAAAAAGGCTGTGCACTTAGTTTTTACCGTCAACTTTACTGTGTTATTTGCTGTTCGATAACTTCAGTTGATTCGTTTATCTAAGGATTATTTACCTACTTTGCCTGTTGAATAAATACCCTGTGATGTTTGATATTTTCACATCTACATTGAAAGTTCTGCCTTTCGATAAAGACCGAAGCTACAGTTTCCTAACTAGGAAATGCATTTCCCTGATTAGGAAAACTGAAAGAATAAGATGACATTCATTGAGGTTACGATTATTAAGATATCAGTAGTTTCTCAATTTAACCAGAAAACTGAGAAACTACATAATGAATTGCGCGTGTAAGTGTACGTTCATATATGTATGTAGCAGTTTTAACCAGGAAGTGATTAATTTCTAGTTACTGATTGTTTTTTCGTTGACTGAGTATAAGTTCTTCGATAAATTTAAGATAAATTATTTGAGTAAACTGAAAAATCACTCTGCTGCTCAAAATTAAACCAAGTGAGAAAATGTTACTATTTCTCTTTCATCTATAAGAGAGATTTTTCCTTTCTCTTTGTACCTTGTAAAGGGTAAAGTCTGTTATAGCATTTCCTCCTTGCCGACTAAATGGTTTAACTTTTGGCCCAACCCAACTAAGACTTTCCGCAGGACTTAACAAATAAGTCTTTTTTTCCTTCTCTGCAAGAGAAAGGTAAGAAATTAAATAAAAACAAATGGGTGTTGGTAAGGTTTTTAAAGAAGTATATAGCTTCCTTTTGGGAAGGTGTTTTGGCTAGTTACTTCTAACTTTCATTAAAAATACTTTTCTTGGAGTAACTTTATAGTATACAACCCCAAATAAGAACGAATTTTAGGTTAAAAAGACTACTTACCTTATAGTAATGTTTAGTATACTGATCTCGTATAAGCAATAGAAGAAAAACCTTTTCTTGACTTATAGCTCTATATTACATCTCTCTCTTTATTTCTTTCTGTCTCTCCTTATCTATCTCTCTCTTTATTTGTCTCTCTGAAGCTTCCAAAGAAAAAGTAACTTCCTTTTTATAAAACTATTTACTTATTCTATTCCCTTTACTTCTATGGATAAAGTTGTCAAATTAAATAAAACACATGTAGAATAAAAAGTTTCAGATACTAATGGCTTGGATGGCTTTAAAGGGTTAACTAGAAAATAGCAAATATCCTGGAGTTAGGAGTCAAATTAGATTTTCCAATACCTCGGCTTTCCATGAGTTTTTTAGTATTATTGAGAAGTTTTTTTTGTTTTTCTTACATTAGTTTTATATTTTATTTGTTTTAAAACTTACAGGTACTGAACTTTCTTAGCCAGTTTTATTTTATAATATTATCCTAAAGTAATTAATTGATAAAAAGGATCTAGCTTTTAATCAAGGTTTTTACTGGAAATAAGGAATTAAACTTATAAAGATACTTAGCTTCTTGTCTTTGAATGCATTTTGAATTACTTCAAAACCCCTTAAATCATATTTAAACCTTACTCCCTATTAAAATATTAGTGCAGGTTCTAGTTTTGAAATAAAAGCAATTTTTACAAGACACCCAGGGTCATCAGGGATGACGTTGCAGAACATCCCTCCTAAGCAAACTATGATCGCTCCGGCAATTTATGAAGAAACCCAAAAGAAAAACAAGTTTATAAAACTTTTTCCTTGTAGTTTTAAAGATATAGTTGAAATTATTTTGCATATTGACTGGGTTAAATACTAAACCATGCCATATAGGATAAATTTAAAACTATACTTTTGAATATTAAATCCCTCTATATACATGCATAATCATTCTTAAAATCAAAATGATTGGTCAACTTTCAGTTAAGTTATACTGTAATGAATACAAGATGGATCAGTTCTAAAGTTATATTTTTGATTTATTTTAATTTTCAAATATTAAAAAATATCCGTTCAAAAGGCTTTATTTTCAACTTGTTTAAAATAATAACAATCGATACTTTTGTAAAATTAAAATTATATCAATTGGCATACATTTTTATACAATTATGTTCATGTTCATTATGTTATTTTGAAATTATGTTTATTTTCAATTTTATCTAAAATGTGTTTTTTAACATAACAGTATTTTGAGGTATAGGTGAAAAACAACAATTGGTTACTGAAAAAGTGGTTTCCCATCACCTCGAAATGAGCGCAAGGGCTGCGAGGTCGAAACTTTGGATCGTCATCCCTAATGACGAATTTTTAATCACTTCAAAATTGGTATGATATGGGCAAAATAGATAAATCTAGTAAAGAGTGGAGACGTTATAAATGGGAGCAAAAAGTATATAGAAAGCATTTAAAGAGATAAAGCAAGACTTAAATGAAAATAAATTAAGAAAGCAGATAACATTAGTAAAGCTACGTGGCAGGTAATCAAGGATGAATGTGGTCAAAATGGTTATAAATATAGAAGTGATAAAGTAACATCAAAAGAGTTTAATGATTATTTATAAATATAGCATCATCTGACAAGACGTTTGACAATCGTAAAGCTGTGGAAATTGCTCAGCAATGCTATTCTTCAAAACCAGCAATACAAGACAATATATTTTTCCTTCACCTGTAACAGAAAGCAACATAATTAAGATTGTTTTAGACATGAAAAAGTCCACTGGCGAAAGACTGTTATGGCTTAACTAATAGTCTAGTAAAAGAAATCTTATATCAACACCACTGACGGCTTTAATAAATAGTTGCTTAAAAGAGGGAATATTCCCTAACTGTTTAAAAGTAACTAAAGTAACCCCCATGTTTAAAAAAGGAAATGAAGACTTACCTGATAGTTACCGTCCTCTCAGCATACTCCTATACTTGGAAATATTCTAGAAGCAGCTGTGAAGATCCAGTTAGTTTCAATACCTGGAAACAATAAATTATTAGTACCTACACAGTATGGATACAGGAGAGGAAGGTCTACTATTGAAGCTATACTTAAAGTAGTAGAATCAGCGCTTGAAGGATTAGAGAGTGGTGAACATACTCAGCTTACTTGCTGTGATTTATCAAAAGCTTTGATAGAGTATGTATTTCAACTCTACTTAAAAAATGTGAACTTCTAAAATCAAAGGAAACGCTTATTCGTTACTCAAAGAATTTCTTTCACATAGGGTGCAATACGTAGAACACAAACAATGTATGTTCAGAACATAAATTAATAATTAAAGGGGTTCCACAGGGATCCATTTTAGGCCCTATTCTTTTACCTTCTAAGCACGAATGATATGCCACTGTTCATGGAACTAACTAATACAGAAAAGATAATAGAAGACTTACCTACCTTTGCAGATGATTCCAACCTGACTCACCGCCATTCTGACGAAATTAAGCTGAAAAAAAATAGGAGATCAAAGATTAAGTAAAATGGATTGGTTTAGTAGCAATGACTTTATACTAAATAAAGAAAAAACACAGTCATTAATCATAAGTCTCCGACTTGATTACAAACAACAACCAGTAAATTTCTGGGAGTCACTATTGACGGTAAATTAAATTGAAAGGACCATGGCACAGACAATGACTAAAAGTATTGCTAGGTACTTATTTGTTTTTAGAAAGTTAAAGACTCGTTACCAGAAGAAACTCTTGTGCTCGTCTCAAATCTCTTGTTCAGAGCAGGTTAAATTATGCTATTATTGCCTGGGGACACGTCAATTTAGATCCATTGCTTATTTCATCAAAAAAGATAATTAGGAAGAATAACGGGAGCCAACCTGGTTCACACTGTCAATCTTCATTTTTAAGAGACTGGCCAATAATGACTGTCATAAATCTTTTTATTTTAATTCTGTGCTCTTTAAAAAAGAACTTAAATAAATTTATAAAAGCCGTAAAAAAATGCCTTGACAGAGCAGCCTTTTTATAGTATTAATGAGACTTCTCTAATAAAATTATGTTTGAGTAATTTATGTTACTTCTAATTTTGTATATTTGACGATTTGCCATTGTACTAGTAATTAGTATTTATGCAAATAAAGATTTATTTATTTATTATTTATTAATGATCCTTGTAATGATTTAATGTCTTTCTTTTTCTCAAATATTAATGTAGTAGATTTGTTGTCATAGCAATTAGTTTTATTGAAGAATCAGCTACCTTCGTACTTGAAGTTGGATATGAATATCCCTGGACCGGTTTCGGCTTAAGGCCATCATCAGCAGTCGGGGCCTTACTCGAGCTCTCAGCTAATAGTTATATTAGTTGAGTGATCATAATATTAAGTGGTCATAATTACAATTATGATTCTCACTAAAAGTTATATTAGTGAATTACTGCTTCTTCAACTTGCGGTAAATACAACCTCTTTAATTCTATTAGTTGTTCTTATATTCATCCATATTCCCCCTTCAACCCTGCATGTAAAAACCGTCATAAGAAACAGATAATGACTGTAATAACCGAGTGAAAACTAAATTTGGCCAAGATCTTTTAGTGCAGAGCTCTTTTAAGAAAACGTGAGAGCTCTATTCAAAATTTGTTAATTATAAAGTTCTATAAATAACAAATAATAGTGTTCAGTGTAAAAACACAATTTTGCAAACGTCACTTCTCAACTCAAAAACACATGCCTACAAAAACTTTTCTGTTAAAATAAAAACATGTTTTCTTGTTATGTTTATAATAGCCAGACATTAGCACCTGTGCAAATGTTATGACAAGAATGACATTCACCTTTAGGGCTATATTCATGAATCAAGTTCAAAAATGACATCTCATACATTTGCTTTACATAGGTTAACTCTAGTACGACCCCTCTTTTGTTCATAATTGTCTAAAAACATTTTTACGAGCTTTTTCCCCCCAGATCTTTTTGTACTAAAAAAATGTAGGCAATAGGCCAGAGACTAATGAATTAACGAGAAAATTGTAATAAAAGGCTCTGTGGTAATGGATCGTTAAACTAAACAAATGATAGTTTGTGATGCCATGAACTTGGTGTTTTGTTTAATTTTTATTTGCATTTTCATTCTCTTACGTTGGTTGCAAGGTGTAGGACGTACTTGTATAGAGTTGTTGGTGAATTCAAATTTCGATGGATCTGTGTATGTCCAATTATGATTTTTTCTTCTTTTTTATTTTAATCTCAATTAAATGTGAGTTGAGTCGCGACTAATAAATCAGAATAAAAAATGATTTATGACTCTAAATTCTGGTCTGAGCTTTGGAGCGTTTATCGTTTAGTCTAGTGAAGGAATCACTTTTGATTCTATGCTTCATGTATTATAAATATATAAAATTAAAAAGTTATAATTTTATTAGTTGAGAGTTCGAGTGTTGCTTCGCCTGCCGATTATGGCGGTAAGCTGATGACCGGTCCAGGGTAATTCATATCCATTGCGAGTATCGACGGTAGCTGAATCTTCAAATGGACTTATAAGCAAGAAGCTTTGTGATAAATTATTTTGATATTTTATTTTTACTGCTTTATCCTAAACTAGTTATTTGATGACATATTTAAAAATGTGTCCTTTTTAAGGTAAGTATGTCTCTAGAAGTTTTTGACCGAATTTAATCAATTTTAAAAATGGACAAAATATTTTACTTGTTGCTAGCTACTTGCACAATAAGTTTCAATAGTAACATTGAACGACTTATTTTTTCTACTAGAAGTACTTAATTTACTTCCCATTGAGCCTCGCATGTATTTTTAAAAGGCCTTTTGATATCAAATGTTACTCAATATTGCTTTTTTGCCTCAAAAAAATATTTCATAATATTTTTGACATATTTCATAAAGAATAAATTACGTTTTAATGTTCTTATTCATTTATTTATTATATATTTATTTACTATTGATTTATATTACAATTTTTATATTTTGAAAGTAGAATGTACATATTGCATGTAATGGAAAAATGTAAAAATCATAAAAGCTTTGTGCAATGCCTGGCAGAGAATTTCACTTGTTCTATGTTAAAGAGTTTTCCCAACTTAAGTTAATGCTTAGCATTCCTAAGAATGCAGAAACTATAATAGCTATTACATTAGATTCATAGAATAATATGATAACTCTATTTTTTATCATTTCACATTTAATCCCGCTTTAAAATTTTACAAGTCTTGTTATCAATGCACTTATTACGAAGTTTAAAATCTTAAAAATGTTATAAAAGAGTAAATTTTTTGGACTGGTATGATATATATTTAGTAGTCTTCAAGAAATTTAAATCTTAAAAATGTTTTATTTTTTTCTGATATGTTTCTTTATATGATTATATAAAACTTCCCCATAGCTTTTGATCACAGCTAATATCATAAAAATATCCGAACTTATTTCCGAGGTTATATTTTATCCTTTTTTTAAAACTTTGCATAAATGTACTTAGTTGAATAGACGATTTCAATTCTTCTTTAAACTATGGATAGACATCACATAATAGTTGTGATAAAAATATAGACTGAACGATTTTTGTCACGGTTATCATTCATTAAGGTTATCCTTAACTATTCCTTAAAGGTTCCTAAAACAAGCTTAACATTCCTAACGTCTTTAGAATATAATTAAGTAAGCGAAATTAAGTATAAAGGGCGAAACTAAATGTTTGCCCTTGAAGTCTCCTTATGGAATAGGTTAGGGAAATTCCCTTGAATGCATGCTTTAGTAAAAAGTACAATTGGAAAAATTGTCTTCATCAAGTACTAATGAACGAACGTAAGTGAGTTTTACATTCAGAAGATTGGGACGGCGCGTATGTTTGTTTGTATGTTTGTGTGTTTGTGTGTTTGTTGTACGTGTCGCGATAACTGCCGTAAAAATTGACCGATTTTGAATAAAATTTTGTATACAGGTAAAAACTAATTATGTGTCAGAGCTGTATAGTTTTTGGTAATATCCGAAAAATATTTTCAAAATGGCAGCCAAAATGGCGGACCGGATAAAAAATTTTGAGCGAAAAAATTTTGTGTTGTATTATCGTTTCAAAAGCTCTTAAAGAGTAGAAAAAAAATATATGTTTTATGGTCAGCATTTTTAAAATTTTTTGAAATTTTAAAATGGCGGCTAAAATAATGAACTCAAAAAATTTAAAATTAAAGGAATAACTCGAGTAATATATCGTTGTAAAGCTCTAATTAGTAGAACAAAAAATGATCTATACTAAATTTCGAAAATTCAACATGGCGGCCATAAATTAATAATTAATATTAGTTTTTACTAATTTATAAGAATTTACAAGATAAAGATTATTGTAATATACTTTATATACTTTTATACAAGTAAAATTAACTATATGTCAGAGCTGTATAGTTTTGGTAATATCCGAAAAATATTTCAATGGCGGCAATATGGCGGACCGATAAAAAATTTTTGAGCAAAAAATCGTGTTTGTATAATCGTTTAAATCTCTTGAAGAGTAGAAAAAAGAAAAATATTTTCATGGTCAACATTTCAAATTTTTTTAATAATTTAAAAATGGCGGCTAAATAATAAATTCAAAAATTAAAATTTAAAGCGAGCCTTTTTAACTATGTATTATTATAAACATACGCAATCAAGCGAGCGAAGCGAGCCTTTTTTACTTACACATAATATTAAATATAAGCAAAAAAGCGAGCGATGCAAGCCTTTTTACAATCATATTTTTTTAAAAACGCAATCTAGCGAGCGAAAGCGAGCCTTATTTACAATAAATTTATTATAAATATAAGCGATTTAGGAGCGAAGCGAAGCTTCTTTTACTATGCATGAATATAAATATACCGCAATTCAGCGAGCGAAGCGAGCCTTCTTACTTAATTTATATTATAAATATACGCAAAAAAGCGAGCGAGCGAGCCTTTTTTACAATATATTTTTATAAAATAAGCAATCTAAGCGAGCGAAGCAGCCTATTTTAACTTGTATTATTATAAATATAAGCAATCTAGCGAGCGAGCGAAGCCTTTTTTCTAATGTATTATTATTAAATATACGCAATCTAGCGAGCGAAGCGAGCCTTTTTTACTTGCTCAATATAAATCTACGCATCTAGCGAGCGAAGCGAGCCTTCTTTTACTATGCATGAAATATAAATCTACGCAATCTAGCGAGCGAAGCGAGCCTTTTTTACTATATATTTATTATAATATTAGCAATCTAGCGAGCGAAGCGAGCCTATTCTTAACTTTGTATTAATATAAAATATAGCTATCTAGCGAGCCTCTTTAACTATGCATTAATAAAAATATTCGCAATCTAGCGAGCGAAGCGAGCCTTTTTTTTACTTTGTACTAAGCAATCTAGCGAGCGAAGCAAGCCTTCTATAAGAATGATCATTATAAAATATATATTTATTATTATAATATACGCAATCAAGCGAGCGAAGCGAGACTTCTTTTTACAATTTATTATTATAAATATACGCAAAAAAGCGAGCGAAGCGAGCCAATTTACATATTTATTAAATATAAGCACTAGCGAGCGAAGCGAGTATTTTTAACTTTGTATTTATATAAAATCTAAGCTATCTAGCGAGCGAATCGAGCCTTTTTGCAATGCATTAATATTAAATATAAGCAATCTTAGCGAGCGAAGCGAGCCTTATTACAATATATTTTATTTAAATATAAGCAATCTAGCGAGCGAAGCGAGCCTTCTTATTACTATTTATTATTATAAATATACGCAAAAAAGCGAGCGAAAGGCGAGCCTTTTTTTACTAACATAATATTAAATATAAGCAAAAAAAGCGGCGATGCAAGCCTTTTTTACAATATATTTTTTAAATATACGCAATCTAGCGAGCGAAGCGAGGCCTTATTTACAATAAATTTTATATAAATATAAGCGATTTAGCGAGCGAAGCGAGCCTTCTTTTACTATGCATGAATATAAATATACGCAATCAAGCGAGCGAAGCGAGCCTTCTTTTACCATTTCATTATTATAAATATACGCAAAAAAGCGAGCGAAGCGAGCATTTTTTACAATATATTTTATTATAAATATAAGCAATCTAGCGAGCGAAGCGAGCCTATTTTTAACTTTGTATTATTATAAATATAAAGCAATCTAGCGAGCGAAGCGAGCCTTCTTTTCTATGTTATTATTATAATATACGCAATCTAAGCGAGCGAAGCGAGCCTTTTTTACTTGCATCAATATAAATCTACGCCAAATCTAGCGAGCGAAGCGAGCCTTCTTTTACTATGCATGAATATAAATCTACCAATCTAGCGCGAAAGCGAGCCTTTTTTACTATATATTTTTTATAAATATTAGCAATCTAGCGAGCGAAGCGAGCCTATTCTTAACTTTGTATTATATATAAATATAAGCTATCTAGCGAGCCTCTTTAACTATGCATTATAAAATATTCGCAATCTCAGCGAGCGAAGCGAGCCTTTTTTTACTTTGTACTAGCAATTAGCGAGCGAAGCAAGCCTTCTATAAGAATGTATCATTAAAATATATATTATTTATTATTAAAAATATACGCATCATAAGGCGAGACTTCTTTACAATTTATTATTATAAATATACGCAAAAAAGCGAGCGAAGCGAGCTATTTTTTAACTTTGTATTATTATAAATCTAAGCTATCTAGCGAGCGAATCGAGCCTTTTTTGTGCATGCATTAATGATTAATATAAGCAATCTAGCGAGCGGAAGCGAGCTTCTTTTCTATTTATTATTATAATATACCAGCGAGCGAAGCGAAGCCTTTATTACAATATATTTTATTATAAAATATAAGCAATCTAGCGAGCGAAGCGAGCCTTCTTTTACTATTATTATTATAAATTACGCAAAAAAGCGAGCGAAGCGAGCCTTTTGTACTATATATTTTAATTATAAAATATAAGCAATCTAGCGAGCGAAGCGAGCCTATTTTTTTAACCTTGCATTATTATAAATATAAGCTACTAGCGAGCGAAGCGAGCCTTTTTTTTAACTTCGTATAAAGCAATCTAGCGAGCGAAGCGAGCCTTTTACTATGCAATGAATATAAATCTACGCAATTTGCGAGCGAAGCGAGCCTTTTTACTATATATTTTAGTATAAATATAAGCAATCTAGCAGAGCGAAGCGAGCCTATTTTTAACTTTGTATTATTATAAAATATAGCTATCTAGCGAGCCTCTTTTAATATGCATAATAAAAAATATTCGCAACTAGCGAGCGTGCGAGCCTTTTTTTACTTTGTACTAAGCAATCTAGCGAGCGAAGCGAGCCTTCTATAAAGAATGTATCATTATAAATATATAATTTATCATATAAATATACGCAAGCGAGCGATGCGAGACTTCTTTTACTATTTATTATTAAAATAACGCAAAAAAGCGAGCGAAGCGAGCCTTTTTTACAATATATTTTATTATAAATATAAGCAATCTAGCGAGCGAAGCGAGCCTATTTTTAACTTTGATTATTATAAAATCTAAGCTATCTAGCGAGCGAAGCGAGCCTTTTTTGCAATGCATTAATATCAAATAATAAGCAATCTAGTGAGCGAAGCGAGCCTTCTTTTCTATGTATTATTATACATATACGCAATCTAGCGAGCGAAGCGAGCCTTCTTTTACTATTTATTATTATAAATATACGCAAAAAAGCGAGCGAAGCGAGCCTTTTGTACTATATATTTTATTATAAATATAAGCAATCTAGCGAGCGAAGCGAGCCTATTTTTTAACTTTGTATTATTATAAATATAAAGCTATCTAGCGAGCGAAGCGAGCCTTTTTTTAACTTTTATTAAGCAATATAGCGAGCGAAGCGAGCCTTCTATAAGAATGTATCATTATAAATATATATATTTATCATTATAAATATACGCAATTAAGTGAGCGAAGCGAGCCTTTTACTACATTAATATAAAATCTACACAATCTAGCGAGCGAAGCGAGCCTTTCTTACTTTATATTTTATTAAAAAAATAAGCAATCTAGCGAGCAAAGCGAGCCAATTTTAACTTTGTATTATTTTAAATATAAGCAATCTAGCGTGCGAAGTGAGCCTTTCACTATGTATTTTATAAATATACGCAATCTAGCGAGCGAAGCGAGCCCTTTTTTAACTTCGCATTATTATAAATATAAGCAATCTAGCGAGCGAAGCGAGCCCTTTTTTATTTTTGTATTATTATAAATATAAGCAATCTAGCGAGCAAAGCGGGCCTTTTTACTATGTAAATGTTTAAGATACCTAAACTAGCAAGCGAAGCGAGCCTTTTTGAGTTTATACTTTAAAATAGTATAGCATCCGAATGTTTTAATAAACTCATTTCGCTGCTTAAAATAAATATTTTTTATGTATTCTTGACGTGAGTCTTGATGCAACGCATTACTAGTATTAACTAAGAGCAAAACCTGAAATCATTGCCAAAGTTTGTATTATTATAATGAATTGTGCGTCATTTTAATTACTCCACTCAATTTAGTTATTCAAGTTAAGGTTTTTAAGGACTTTAATTAAGGAAAACTTTATTTAACTTCAATCAACGTAAATTATTCGTCAAATTGAAACTGTAGTATGAACTTGATCAACCAAATATAATATTAAATTGGTAGTTGTCAGCTTTGAAAATAACTAGTGTTGTTTTTAATGAACTTTGTAAGATTTATTTTGACTATATTAGTGCATAATTAACGATAAAATTATTAACATGTATAACGTCTTAAAATAAAATCAAAGGGTTTTAAAAAATTAAAGAGAAAGAGATAAAAGCAAAGAATAATGATAAAATCGATGAGAATAAAATTGCTTCATATAGTTTAGGTAACATCTGTTCACTGAAGCGATATTATTAGGTTTGATATTGTTTTCTCCTTATAAACGATATTGACAAAGCGGGGTAGGAAATAAGTTAAGTGTAATAATATGAAAGTTTGATGTTTCTCTGCATGTCACCTGTTGATCGTAGTCAAATACTTGTTGAATTTTATCCAGAAAAGGATATTTTCCTACAGTTTTGAAGAGGCTTTAAAGGTTTTCGGAAAATCTGTTGCCTCAGACTTTTACTTTGGTTGTTTTGTTGCCTAAGGCGTATTATTCTGCTTCCACATGTGTTGTAACTTTCAACACGTTATCTTGTTTTCCAACGTATTGTAATGAACCGCAATATATTTTTTTAAGTTAATTTATTAATTTGAAGTTTTTATTATATTTTGTATACAAAATGATTATGTTTAAAATTTAATTATAATATTTACTATTATTGACGAATATTCATCTTTAAATTGCGCTTATGAGATTCATATTTTCAATAAATCCGACTAAAGAATGGTATTGACAGTTTAATTAATAGTGCAGACAAGATAAATTGTCTATGATCCCGAATAGATAATGAATCTTGTGTACAACATAGAAAAGGTAAATTTTACCTAATTTTTTTCGGAATCTCTAATACAAAAGATGTCCATATTTTCAATTCAGAAAAATCCACAGAAACGTGGTGTTGCGTAGCAAAAAGTAAGTATTTTTAATCCAAAAACTAGAGTAAATAACTATCTATGATTATTTTCTCCTTAAATCGAATATTTATGATAGCTTTGGGCACTCTTGTGGGAACTAAAATTAGGGGTACAAATAGTTTTAACTGAAACATTATCTATCTTAAAACAATTTGTAATTTTCACGTTGTATTCCACTCTGTGTTATAATGAAACTAGAACCATAGGAAAATTGAGTGAAAGAAATTTTCGAATAAAAACGTACTTAGCAACTATTTAATAGCTTTTTGCAAAATTTCATTTTTAAATCATATAAACTGGAAGTTACCGACGTTTTATCCGTGAAATATATAACTGCATTACAAATTAGTTAGATGACTTTAAATGAGTACAAATTTAAACAAATGATAGCTGGAGGAAATAGGTGGGGGTAAACCACTGAGTCATGACACTGTGTGCCGTGCTGCGGTTACAGTTTTATCTGCCCGCAACATTTCTCTTGTTCCCCTCTGCAGGTAGGATATTTCATAGATTCACATTCTACGGTATACATTATCAAGAGTTTTAAATAGGGAAACTACTCATATGGGAATTTCCTTTTCAGGGCTTGCACAATAATTTCCTTTTTTAGATATTTTTTTTTAATTTTATCTAACTTCCGTTTTTAAAACGGTTTTTTAAGTAATACCCTTTCTGATTCAAATTTATCTAATTCATTTGGCTACATATGAATTTTACCAACAATTTCGAAATTTGGTATAAACAGGATTTTATTCCTTTCGTACAACAGTTAGCGAGAATTTCAAATTAAATGCAGTAAATGCTTATAATAATCACCCTTTCATATCAACAATATGAAAGGGGGAATGAGAGAAATAGTCCCTCCAGAAGGGACATCCACTTTGTTGCTAATTTAACAGCAAATAAACTTGCTAATTTAGGAACTCAACAGCGTTCCGGTATGGTGGAGACGGTCATGGCGTTCAAAGTGAAGTGCTAGTTGGCAATAGTTAAGGGCCCTATTACATGAGAGGCAATCATCAACTCTTCTCCTTGGGCGTGCCAGAAAATGAATCAACATTCAGGTATTTGGCAAGGAAAATAGGTGTAGGCCTGATCATATCGTACCTGATCGTTTCATTCATTCATTCATTTCTTTTGTATACTCCTGGATCTCTGCAGGTAAGTAAAACTGCTGTAATTATTCACTGCTAAACTGTTATTATAATCTCCGCGAACACCTGAAGTTGTTATTAAAATACACCGAAAGAAACTATTCAACTCGTTCACACCGCTGGCTTACCGCCAAGAAGAAAAAGTGATGATTGCCTCCAGTGTTAAATCGGCCCCTTTTACTACGCCAAACCTAGCAACTTCACTTTGAAACACCAATGACCGTCTCCACCAATAGGACGGACTTGGCGGAACAGAAAGTTGATTTCCCTACTTTTTTGGACCAAAGACATTGCGGGGAGTTTTTTACCACATAAGTGGGTTTTTGGTAAGATATAATCTAATTTAGATATAGCCCTAGCTAATATAGATCTAGAGGAGTCCTTGGTTAAAATGACACGCAACAGAAAATATAGAATATTTTCAATCGTGGCGGTTTAATTAGGTTTCGAAAATATCCATTTTTTAAAGGAAACTCTTAAAGCTTACTTACAATGGTTGTGTTTACTTTTGTCAGTAGCAGTATTGTGACTGTGTTTCTTTCTTATTTATACCTTATTACTAAAACATGCCTTAAAACCAACTTACGCTAATTGCAATTCGACAGCAATTATTACAATAGGGAGAAGACAAATCAATATAATTATTTTAGGGTCACTTGAGTTAAAATCGTAAAAACGAAATAAAAAATAAGTTAGTTTTTTACTTTGCCTTCACATACAGGCATGAGTAGACCTCCCTCGGGTTCTTTTTAATATATTTTCTTATTTATGACTTATATTTTATTTTCTTTTTTATTTTATTTTCCTTTGTCAGCAAAAGCAATTTTAAATCAACAAGAGTAATAAATAACACAAGCAATACATGGATACATTATGCTTGACAATATTTTGCCATCACTGACAGATCTACAAATGGCTGTAATCTGTTTTATGTCAAAAGTAGTTTGAAGCAATAAAGAAAATTTATTTTTTTTAGTGGTAGAGCCCCCTTATTTTACAAAAAGAACAGACGGAATAATGTTTTAATTTCATACCTATTAACGTAGGAATTTTGTAAAAGTTGTGTGCACCCTAAAAAACATCACAATAATTATCTGTTTTAGGCTCTTTTATAACGTTTTAAGTGGTACTGTCTGGGTGTCTTTGGACGTAACGTAGTTACGCTAGAGAGTTGAAACTAAACAAAAAAATTAGTCTGAAAGTCATTGCTGCCTGGAGAATTTTTTAGCCCGTGTTAACATCTAATGAGTTATCAAAATGTAGACAATTTGTAAAAAATAAAAAAAAATATCAGTCATATTGAAACTTTACACACATTTTCCCTTCTATGTGACAAATAGATCCAATATATTTCATTTTAATATCGACCGTTATTTTAAAATAAATATTGATTTTAAGTTTTTAATCAATCAAACATTGGCGTTTACCATCTCGGTGGAGTTGTTATTAATAGTAATACGAAAACCTCTAGGGTGTAGAGTTGAAATATAGTATAACATTTATTCTCATATGTGTTAATAATTTTTGCCTGTTTCTTTTGACTTATTTTATAAGAGTGGTAAGAATTTTAAGTTAAAGTGATTGTTTTCAATACTTTAACTTAAAAATTACAACTTTTAAACAATAGACTTAAGAATGTAAAGTAACGTTTTCTTAATATATTACAACATGTATTTCTCTTTGTAAATTTCTTATTTTCCTTTCTATAAGAGCGTGAAAACAACATTTCTACACTGTAATAAAGGTGAAGTAACGACTATATAAAGTTGCCCCAAATTAGCTTTTATTTCTTGTTAACATAATAAGTTATTATATTTTTACAACTGTCACGCATACAATGTTAATTAAATAAATGTGGAATTTTTTATCATGCCAGTAACTTTAAAAAATTAGCTCTTATGTTCTCTTGTATTCTGTAGGTAAAGGTTCAATGTAAACTGGATTGTAAAATTCTTGCGAATTAGGATGAAGGTTTTTGTTAAAGAAATTTCTTAAACTACCACATATATGAAAATTTTAAATTATGGAAGGTGTTAAGTTTAATGGTTTTATTTGTTTATCTCATTACTCGTACCCTATATTTTGTATTGAATACCCTAACTTGGAGGATATTATTTTTGCATTATCCTTCTCTCTTCAAAACTCCAAAAGAAACGAGAAAGAAAAAGTTTATATCCCACATTTAACCATTTGAACTTCAAAGTATCTCTTTATTTATAAGTTTAAAGCAACAAATATTTACACTGTCTTTGTTTTAGTCTCCTTTGTGATTATTTCTGTTTGTAAAGGCTCGGATCTCCTTTTTAAAATGTCCTTTAAATGTCCCTTTGTTTAACAAAAAAACATTTTTTCTTAGGAAATTTTCTAAAAGAATTACCAACCCACCAACGAGTAGTAAATTTAGATAGAATGCCTGAGGCGCGTATACGCCACAGTTACAAGTCTTCTGAAGACAGCCTCTTCAGAAGACCAACTAACTTAGCAATTGCTTTATTTGAAAATGCATTGTATCTTTCATGTCACATTTTAATTTTTAAATATTGATCAATCAAGTATTTATTTGAGTACTGTAGGCTTTAGGCTTTGCTATATCGGTATTAAGAATATGATGCATTTATGTAGAATTAAAATAAAATTGTGTACAATTGTAAATTTGTCATAAATTTAGTATCACAGTCTTTTTGAAGCTTCCAATTAACAATTTTATTTTCAAGCCAATTTGAACTTATGGTATAAAGATCTAGGATACCTATAAAATATTCAATTCTTCCTACTCCAATTTTGAATCCATAAAACTATCAGATGGCATCCATAAATAAAATTTTGTGGATACGTAATGGTCTCTTCCAAGTTCCCAGCCAAACATTACTAGATGATCCGCTATGCTTTCTCCAACCCTTATTCGATCAGATTAATCCTTTATTTCATATCTTTCCTCTTATTTCTTCATTTTACGAAGAAATCTTTTTTTTGTTTACATAGAGTATGAATAAATAACATAATTTATAAGGTCTAAGCGTTAACATAGGGTCTAGAGTTCTCCACTCCAAAGACATTTAATGAACAATCAGTCTAGAATGAGAACTTGGAGTTTAGAATAGATCTACGTTAAATCTCTTTTATGAGGTATAACGTTGGTAATGACATAATATAATATTGTTAATTGTGACGACTCAGATTATTATTCAAATAAAATAAGTAAGAATAGAAAAAATATAAAAGAATAAGAATGAAAATTTTGCTTAGGTGGTTGTAAAGCCATCAAGAACAGACCTAGGTGATGTCTTTCACTTTTCGCCCTGTCTCTAAAAGCCTCCTAATTGCTATGTTGATAATAAATTAATTTACCCGCAAAGTTCTGTAGAGTCTAAGAAAAAAATAATGTCCTTAAAGACAGTAACCTCTGCAAAACGTGACAATTCCCAAGTTCCACTTAGCTCTGCCAAATTAGTGGAGCGTTTTCTTTTAATCCAATCCAATGAAGACGGCTCATTAGTTTTTCAACCTGTGTTTTACCTCTAGAATTCTTTTATTCTCAGTTACAGGCACAGATTTCTTGTTCCATTTAATTATGTTAGATTCCCTAAATCCTCGTTAGATGTTATAACTTCTTTTGTTTTACAAAGGAAATCAATCTGTATGAATTTTTTACTTGCGTTGTATTAAGCGAGTGCCCAATTTGTATCCAATTAGTGTTCATTTTATAATTTGACTTAATTTTACAAACCTCGATATGCATACATACTCATACTATTCTATATATGTACGTATTTTTATACATTCTTATACTCTTCAAATTAAATGTTTTGTAATATTACTAATTGAATCTTAAAAAACATGATGCTACCACAAGGTTGTATTCACCAATAAATTATTACTGAATTGTTTACTGATTTTCATCAATCTATGTTCTTTTCTTATTTAAATATCTTTATTGAAATATAAAATCATGCCCGGTGCTCCGCATGTCGGGGAAATTTCTTTGGAATGCGTGTTTCCGTGCTTAACAATCAATTTCTTTCTTGGATCCGATGTATGCTTTATAACTTAAACAGTTAGTGAATTATCAAGCACTACTCGTAACTCATTTTTCTCTATTTTTTAAAGGAAACGCGCGTAATTATGTTGTTGCTTATACAAAACTTTGCCTCTAAAAGTGGCAGTGCACACCATTATTTGCACTAGTTTAATGCTCAGTTGGTTTTATAGACTGTTTCTTTAAAGTTTTAGCACAATTTCTGACAAAATAAGATTTTTTTCCAAGAGAAATACACTAAAATTACTTATTTATGAGGATATAGTAGGTTAAGAGTATTTTTTTTGTATATTGGTACAACAAAGGAACTTAAAACTGGCATTCATGCTTAGCGCTTAGTTCTACTTATAACTAGCTATAGCAATAAACATCTTTCACAAGAGTATATTTGTGTTCAAACCTCCAAATGTGCTGTTTGTTTTGGTAAGCCACATTGGCAGCAATGCATAGAAAGCCACAACTGCGGAAGCTAGTACTGATTGTTTTAGGGTAAGGCCTATACCCTTGGTTTATGATGTGTGAAATTGTCCGCCTGATGCCCTTATAGAAGCTACTAAGCTTTTCTAAGTCTCTTTGTCCCTTCCTGACATTTACCCAAACCCTTTACTCTCTTTTCCCTTTCTTTCACAAAAGGTCACTACTCGACATTACCCATTCTTTTTCCTTATTTTATATTTTTCCATACATCAACAACATATTATTAAAATAATTAACATCATTTAAATTTCTATTAAACATAACTTTTCAGAGGACACTTTTGGTGTCCAGTTTTGTTTTTTCCAAGTATTGTTTGGACTTTAAAAATTATCGATAAAAAAGTTTAGAAGAAAATAAGCTTTACCAGTAAAGGATTTTTTTCACTTTCTTACGTGAAAGTTTTATTTCTATGGTTCACCACAAAAAGTTAAGTTCTCAGAGAAAAAAAAATAGTTTAATTGGTTTAGTTTGTTTGAGGAGGTTGAGAAAACCTCCTACGACAGAAAGATGAGTAAAAAAGAGCCGTGTATCAGTGTCAACCAAACAAAACTTAAATCGAAATCTCATGAGAGGTAAAAACAATTTTACTAAGTTTTAAGTTCCCAAATACACTTTTCTATCGCTTTTACCTCCAAAAAGAAATTGTTTTTGGTTTACTTTTTCAGAAAAATTCCATTTTCACTTACGTTTATTTTCCCAATTGACAGAAGTTGACATTTAAAAAGAGGTAAAAAGTGAAACGATAAAAGTTTTAACTGAATATTGATAGCCCATATTTTTGACTTGTCTAAGTTTTCTCTCATTGAATGGCATTTTTTTTGATAACATTTATAGGTTGCAAGGTATAAGATATAAATAAACAATTTGTAAAGAAATAGAATATTAACCGTTTGTGTTCTGCTAACTTTTCTCCTAAGCATCCCTTTATCAAAATTTTTTGACTGAATACCTTACATACCTTCCTTCTATTTGATTAGTTGTTTAAAGGGACTTTTTTTGCAGGTTCTTCATCTCGTAACATTGGTATGACACACCATTACGATTTCAGAAGTTTGAAAAGACTTTAATACACCATTAAATGTGAAACATTCCTATAATTGAATGAAAAGTAACAATTTCTTAGACAAAATATTTAATTAGTTAAACGAACTATACTTATTAATAAAGTGCTTTATCCAACGGGATTTCAGCTTTATAAACTAATGTCAGGCTTAATACAAAGTACGCCCTGAACGTAAGTTCCGCTTTAATTTATCTCCACTACAACCCTACGATCGCAGTTCCACACACGGCACAATAAACCAATAAACGCGATCGCACATGGCACAGTAAACGCTCTGTATTAAGGAGAAGAAACGTGCGCCATTTAAGATCGCTGGCAGCCACACACCTTCTGTTGTGGTTGGTTACAATGTCGGTGTTAATTGAAAATGCCGCCTCTTTTGAAATCAGATCTGTGATTTGTTTTCTCATTGTTAAGGAAGAAAAACCAGTTGAAATTTATCGTCAAAGTCACTCATCGCATTTTGTTTCTAAAATTTGCAATTTTACCGATGAATTGAAATTGTTTTCATTTCCCTATAGGAATCAGAAAACGAATCACAGATCTAATTTTCTTATTTGAATACAGAACGTCAACCGCAAATGAGTGGAACTGGGATCGTAGTGCTATAAAACGTAACTTATTTATAGGACTGTACGTAACAAGAGTAAGGAGACTGGAGTGAGACACCAACCTCTGGTCCAATCTATTTCTTCTGTCTCCTATTTTCTTTACTTCGGTTTCACCGGCACTGATGATGAACTGTTAAGTTTGAAATTAGGCCCTGTCAATAAATATATATACTAAGTGACACCTTTCTTTTTCTTTTAAGGGTTAGAAGAGTCCAGTAAAAACCATGTAAAAATTTAACGATAAAGATGTACCTTATAAGGATATTTGTTGGTTTTAGATATATTTGATCACTTAATCTAAATAGCTAATATTCATTGGCTAATATTTAGCCAGTGATATATTATCACTGGCTACGTTTACCTTTAGTTTGATTTTTTTAAATGTGTTTTAACAATTTTTGTACTCCAAGGTAAAAAGTAAATAAACATATTTGAATCTAAATCCGTTAAAATGTAAATTTACTAAAATGTATTTATCTTGTTTGATAAACATTTTAATCTTATTTTTAATATTCAACAAAATTTTCAAAGTAAAAGTTTATTTATAAAAAAAATTCTAAGCCAATTAAAGTTTAATTTTAAGTTTTATTTTTCCTTTCATGGAAAAAATCTTAATTATCTGTTTGCATATTAAAATTCTTTGATGACATTTTTCCACTTCTGTTCCTAATGTCAATATTGATCAAGCTTTAATTATGAAGTTAAAGGAAAATGAAAGAGCTCAAAACTACGACAAATTTCCTCATTATATAAA
Source organism: Microvelia longipes (assembly GCA_018340805.1). NCBI lineage: Eukaryota > Metazoa > Arthropoda > Insecta > Hemiptera > Veliidae > Microvelia > Microvelia longipes. Next base: position 20,489,244 of record JACMZG010001908.1, read on the forward strand.
ATTTAAAGTATAATCATTTGACTTTTTCACAATAAAGGATTTAGCCGGGAAATATTAGAGACAAACTGAACTGACCGTTATGAGATTCTGAAAGTTTTAGAACTAGGTCCTTTAAGACGTTTTTAGCTGTAGAAACGCAACGTATCCCTGAAGATGGACCTATTTCCTTGTCTGAGTTGTTTAATCAAAAGACTTCTATCTAAACTTACTAATAATCCCATTTTATTGAAGGAATTAAACCTTCAAGCATTTATCAGACATTTAAAATAATATTTTAATGATATTTATTAAAATGAATGTTTTAATAATAATATTAAAATAATATTCTTTAAATATATTCTATTTTAAATTAAATTATCATATTAAGTTATATAAAGGCTTTTTAAAGAAATGGCTTATTATTTAAATGAAAAATATAAAATGTACCAATATATAAGAATAAAATGTAATTCTATTGTATAATATGAATAATAAAAATATAGGTACCGTTCTTTAGTATGCCTCATCAGATATGAGTGTGATAATGCTTGAAATTTTAAACACAGAAGAGAGGGTGATTCTATGCTCTGTGGTAAGTTGACGTTATTGATACGCCCTAGGTGTCATTAAAATGACTTTGATAATGTTTATTGAATGAGAGAGGAGTGGCTCGGTTATTGTTGTACTCACCCATTTTCATGTTGAAATGGCAACACGATTCTGTCTATCTGAAGGAAACGTTAAGAGAGAGTTTTAAAAGGGGAAATGGAAAAATGGGTTTATTTGCTGATTTAGATTGATTAGTTACATTACGTGCAACTAAATATGCGTTACATGTTCACTTTTTCATTATCTTTTAATTAAAATCGATGTTAAATTAATACAACTGTATAGGTATTTTTTTACATTGTATAAAGTTTTCTCTCTTCACAAGATCTGGCCTTTTTAGTAATGGCACCAAGTGACTTAACCGCAAATCATATAATCTGCATAAAGACCGTTGTTGTTTTTTTCGTCTTTTATTATGTCTTTGACCCTGTGAGTTAAATAAAAAAGACAAAGTCGACCCAAGCACTGAAAGCCTGGGTACCTGGGTTCGAATCCTGGTAAGGACGATAATTATTTCTCATTTTTTACATTAAATAGGTCCGCACGTCGGGCGAATTTCCGTGCTTAACAATCAATTTTTTAATTTTTCTTGCTTAAGGTTTAGGTTTATGCTTTATAACTTGAGCTTTTGCTTTTATAACCTTTTATGTATTTTTCAAAGGAAATGCGGTAAAACCTTTGAAGAAAAACACAAACTGAGCTTTTAACTAGTGCAAATAATGGTTTGAACTGAGTCCTAGTGTTGTATAACCAACAGCATAATTATGCGCATTTAATTTGAAAAATTAAACAAAATTAGTTATGAGTAGTGCTTGATAACTTGATGTAGTAACTATTCAAGTTATAAAGCATAAACTTGAACCTTAAGTAAGAAATGAATTATTATGCATGGAAACACGCATTCCAGAAATAATTCTGATGCGAACCACTGGCACAAATTAGCTCTTTGACCTGTATTGGGGCATCGCAAAACGGCAGAGCGTAGTATGTGTTCTGTTTTATTTTCAATTAATATAACAGGTGCCAAAAGAAAACTTGTTACTCTACAGAGTTAAAAAAACTCGACGCTATGCTGTATTTAAAAATGTATTATATGAATTTATGTAACGCAAATAGTAAAAGGACTTATGCCTTATTAAATTTAATAAGCAAATTCAAAAGAAATTAAAAAATGGTAAACTAAAATATTTTTTTTATCTACGTACACAAATAGTTATAAACTTAACAAATTGTTATAACAAAGATCTAATAATCTACAGTCTATCGTTTAGTTTAAAAATCCCCAAGGTCATAAGTATTTTGGGGATTGACCAATCAGAGAAGCCGCTGCCAACCTCTCACTTAAAAAGAGAAAAAAATCCCTACCACAATAATCGCTGTAGGGAAAAAACCTTCTTCCCGACAATTCTTCACTTTGTTTATGGTTCTTCTTTTGATTACATCGTTTTGAAAACTACTTTCAATTAATCTTAAAAATGATATTTTAAAATAAAACTACAAAAAAGAAATGTAATAAAACATCGCCAAGAAAATACGGGTAAAATAACCTGATTTGTTTACATAGTTTTTTCCCGCTCCCTTCTTGCAGGGATTTTATTTTCTTAAGAATCAGTGGTGTCTAAACTGACCTATCAAGATTTTTAAACTAATCGATAGACTGTAGTAAACATTGTGTAATAGAGTTTTCTGTCACACCGGAAATACACTTTGTGTATTTCCGGATGTAAATACCGGAGTATACTTTGAGGGACCTGCGTGGCTACGGAACAACAAAATCGCTGACGCTGGACCCCCTGTATTATACTTTGTCTAGTGCTAACGTTGTAGAAATTATGTGACTAAATACAAAATTATATTAGTTTCCTTTTAAATATAAAGTTATATTTTTTATATATATAAAGTTTCCTTTTAAATATATAAGATTTAATTTTGTTTCTGGATAGTGTTATAATTTAAAAGTTCCATTATAACATGTCTTCAAGAAGAAGTAGATTGTTTAACAAGACAAAAGCGTATGGAAGGAAACATTTAAGACTTTTAAGTCTTTACCCCTTTCCATCCTACCCCTCCTGTTAGAGATGGAGATGGATGAGTCTTAGAGTCTTTAATCTGCTCGTACTGCAATGAATTCAAAGGGCAATCTAAACCATCAAGTCTTGAACCTTTTCCTCTTCTTATAACCCTCATTGTTTACAACGGCTATTCTTTAACATTTCAGCTCTCCCGTAATGCCCTGATGAAGTAATGTGAACGGGGTTTATGTTGGATTTACTTTTGTTTTATTCCTTATTGATAACACTTATACTTATCTTTACAAATTTCATTAAAAGTTTATTTGATCTTATGTATTAGATAATTTTGATTATAATATTTTTTTCAAGCAGCTGCAAAGTAGGCACATTACATCCTCAAAAAAGTACGTGAAATGCGTATGTTTCGTCTGTGACAAATTCGTAGTTTTTTTGCTGTCAGCGGCTGTAAAAAACTACGAAACTGTCACTGGTGAAGTTCCTCAAATGTTCACTAGGTGGGCGCCTGTAGTTTACAACAAGGTTATGATGTAACCTTCTTTGTCCCATCTTTTGTTTATCAAATAAATAATCAAACGTTTTTGTTAACCTTAGAATAATACTATATATAGAAGGAGCACTACTATAACACGAAAGCCGGTTCACTGGTGCAACTAAGTAATGCTGCCACCCTACAATATACAATTTTCTAAAAAAAAAGTTGGCAATACTTCCGGTTGCTGAATTATTATGTTCTATTATTAATAATGATGATTATTCATAAAATACTAATATAAATATCGGTGCATTACAATATTTATGCATTTTAAATGTAGTTTAACGTATTTATTAAAATATATATAAAAAGTAGTCCTTGTCAACTAAATGTAGATTCTTATATTCCGCCACCCGTTTGCCATCTAAGACCAGTTTTATTAAATACTCAGCAGGTGTTTTAAGTTATTATATGTTCTTTACGATCTTTCTTCATTAATAGATATTATGACACTGTTACCAAAATCCAAGCTTGCCCAGCTCAGTCGGCTGCAGTATGGGTGGGACTTAAACTATGGGGCTTACTAAACCTATGGTGACCAACCTCAGAGGTATTATACAGTAAGTGCTTCAAAAGTTGATCACAATAGGTGAGGTTCAGCACTATAAATAATTGTACACTGACAACAATCTGGTAAGGTGAATACGAGCAAATAAAATGATTTATTTTGTATAGTAAATTAACATGCATATGACTTAACTAGGTAAATACTTAATAGCTACAATCAATAAATCTCTTATTATACATCGGTGGTATAGAGATACCATAGAGCTCAGGCTTAAGCAGGACTTATCATCCAGTTCAAATAAATAAATAATCAATAAAACTAAACTTATTAAGTATAAATAAAAACCTACACCACGTGCAAACTAACCTAGTATAAAATAATATAATAATAACAAGTATCAAAATGTATAATGGGCAGGTAGCTACTCTATCTAGCACCTATCATGGAGAGCTCTGGGTTCTATGAACAATCCTAAAAAGTTAAGTACGAACAACTTTTATCTCTTTAGAGAACCAAGCCAGATAAAACTTTACGACAGACTACAAACTAATACTTAAGGCAGTGGCGTAGCCAGGGGGCTGAGGGCTTCAGCCCCCCCCAAATTTTTACATAACCTAAACCCGCAATAAATGTGTGAAAAAAAAACCCTATAAAAAAATATAAAAAAATAAATTACATACATATATTTAACTATAAACGTATAATAAATATCATAATATATAAAAAAATTTACATTGAAAATGAAAGATATAAAAATATAATATATAATATATTATATATTATAATATATATATATATATATTATATATATATATATATATATATAAATATATATATATATATATATATATATATATATATATATATATATTATATTAATATATATATATATATATATATATATATATATATATATATATATATATATATATATATATATATTTTTAACATTCAGCCCCTCCCGAAATTAAATCCTGGCTACGCCACTGACTTAAGGTAAGACTTATCTAAATTACAAATGTTAATCCTATTGATCAGGTATCCAGTACAGGTAATATTCCTCAGGTAACTTAATATCCACATTGTAAGTATATCTCGTATATCATCATGACCATTGTATCACAGTTTCCATAACCATCATCACAGCCATTAAACAACATAATCACAGAGACGTAATAAAATAAGTTCCTCAGGTAAGTAAGAGATGTTAGGTAACACTATATCCACACAAGTTCAATATAGGTTATAAAATCCACATTTTCACAGGTAAGTATAACATAGTTACTTTAACTTAACTATATTACTAAACTTCATCCACTACTTATTAACTTAACTTTGACTAAGCTTTGACAAACTGACAAAAGTTAAACTATTTACTGAACCTCTGACAAACTTTAAGAATTAACATTAGACAACGGATCTGACCTAGGCGTCTATTAATTACGCCTCTAATTTTAAAGGGAGGTCAGAACACCTGGCTGGGTCTATACGCAGCCCAGAACTGCCGGACACGTAGATCTCGTCCACGAGGAACGCTATCCGCGATGATAGGAGGGAGTCATAATCTCGGAAAACTCTATTGTTTATAAACAAGCCTCTGCCTGTAATACTCGAAATCTTTAAACCTAAACAAGCTAGGAACAGAGGTTTTAAAAGACCGATCACGTCATGCATCCCAACCAGTTCAGATCCATATCTAAACTGAATATACAACAAACAAACAAACTAACTAATTTAATTATAGCTTAAATTGTAACAACACATATTTAAATAATGTTTTGTGTCAGGTTGGCAGCATTACTTAATTGCACCAGTCAACCGGCTTTCGTGTTATCAGTGGAATTACATTGTGTTTACGGTCCTGTGCTCCTTCTATATATAGTATTATTCTAAGTTGTTAACGAAGTTTTGTTATTTTAGGAACGTGAGTTATTATTAATTATTTAATATCAAGTGTTTAATAATCATGAATAGCGATTCAGACATTGAAAATGCGCCACCAGAATTGAAGCTTTGGACCAACGAACAATACATTTCAATCCATTCGCATCATCTTTAGGAAATTCGATGACATATTTTTACTTTTCCTAATATATACTGTAGGTATAAAGTATATATAAAAAAGTATTGCGTTTGTAAAAAAAATCCGAAACCAAGATGAAACCGGAATTATGCGTTTCAGGCGTTTTTAAGGCCTCCTGAGTGGTTTTTGCAAAGTTGTCTGTCTGTATGTGTGTATATGTGTGTGTCTGTTACCATTATAGCGCCCAGTGTATTTATGCTAGAGAGTTAAAATTTTGTACAAATATACCCGTTGACGTAAAAAATAAATGTACTAAGTTTCGTTATAATACAACAAGCCAATCTATGAGTTTTGGTGGATCATAAAAGTTAAGCAGCATCGAGCGTGATGTGCCTGATTGGGTGATTGCTAGGAATGAAACGAATCTATTTACTATCTGAGGACGAGCGAAGCAAGTCTGAAGATGTGTTACAGTATAAATTTAACGAATCGTATTTCTGGGGACGAGGTAAGCGAGTCCGAACTGTGAGGATGAGCGTAGCGAATCCTATGTAATGAGGAAAAGTTCCGAGGTGCCCCGTACCCGATTTTTTATTCTTATAAATAAATCTTATAAATTCAAGCATATCCTAAGCACTGAAGAGAGCGAAGCGAGCCCTTTTTTAATGAATCTAATATCTTGCCTCTTAATATGAATCTCTTGCAATCTTTTGATGCGAGCCGCTTTTCATTCCCTCCCGTGTATATTTATAACAAAATAGCGAGCAATGCTAGCCTGATAATTATTTTTTTTTATTAATCTACTAACGTAAGTTCCTGATCCAACGCATTACTAGTAATATATGCAGAATCAAAGAATAATGATCTTAAAATTAGTAGACACAATATAATTGTGCGAGAGACACAATATATTGTGTCAATTATTTATGTTTTGCAAAACTCGGTAGTATAAAATGATATATGTTAAAATTATTACTTGGAATTAAGTTTTTAAAATAATGAAGAAAAATATTGTCCGCATTAATTAAACTTGTTTATTGTCGTTGTTCAAAATAAATACAAAGATTCTCTAATTTACCTTACTAATATCTAATGCCTAATAATAATATCAAATGGGATGAATCTTATAATAAAAATTCCAAAAAGTTCTAAAAACTTATCTAAAAAGCTTTTACTGTAATTGTAAGTATCGATTGTTGTCGAATTTTGAGTAGTGAAAGGAAACCAAGGATGGAGTGTTCCATTCCGCTCATGTTTAAACACGCTAGTCTCTCCCTCTCTTCAGTGTGGACCTATTCCTTTATTGCAGTCTATCGTTTAGTTTAAAAATCCTCAAGGTCACAAGTATTTTGGGGAATGACCAATCAGAGAAGCCGCTGCCAAACTCTCACTTAAAAAGAGAAAAAAAATCCCTACCACAATAACCGCTGTAGGGAAAAAACATTCTTCCCGGCAATCATTCACTTTGTTTATGGTTCTTCTTTTGATTACATTGTTTTGAAAACTACTTTCAAATTAATCTTAAAATGATATTTATAATAAAACTACACAAAAGAAATGTAAAAAAAATCGCCAAGAAAATACGGGTAAAATAACCTGATTTGTTTACATAGTTTTTCCCGCTCCCTTCTTGCAGGGATTTTTTTTCTTAAGAATCAGTGGTGTCTAAACTGACCTGTCAAGATTTTAAGCTAAACGATAGACTGTACACCAGTAGATTAAATACGAATTAGCATTTTACTGATTTATTAGCTTATTCTTTATATCGTAAGTTTATGTTTTGTAATTACCATATCATTTAATATAACTTATACATAGCAATAATTTAATTAACGAATACATATCTACGGAATTTAAAACGTTTGTTGTGAATTTTTTAACCTGTATTGTGTGTAGAGTTTTTTAATTAATAATAACTAATTATCAGCATTAGTTCAATTTTTATCAAATGACTTGCGTACGTTTTTTAATAAATCGGAAAACAATCGAATTGAGTTGAAATTTGGTACAAGTATATGCCTTAACGTAATAAATAAGTACAGTATGTTTCGTTTCATAATAGTTTCATAATCGTTTTAAGGACAGTTGCGGACTGAGTCAACAATGCTCGAGGAGGATTTGGCCTAAAAGGGCTCAAACCTATTTCTCAAGGGGCTCAAATATAATGTTTGAATGAATCTCAGAGGTCTACTATTAACTAGTAAGTAACATTATTTAAATAATGTTACTATTTAAATTTAAATAATAAAAAATATCAACAACAATAATTATTTAAATATAATAATCCATATTCAATAAAATTATATGAAGAATTAAAATAAGCATTTCAATAAATATCAATTCGGTACGGGGGTACCTCGGAACTTTCCTGATTATATCGGGTTCGCTACACTCGTCCTCAGAAATACAGTTCACCAAATTTATACAGCAACATGCCTTTAGACTCGCTTCGTCGTCTTTAAGCACTTATTAGACATTTTAACTCAAAATTGAAGCTTACGTACGAGAAAGAATTTGCCAAGAATAAAGGTTACCCGTACCCGGGTTGTAATCTTGGAATTAGCTATTGTATAATTTTTTTGTGAGCAGCAGTGAATTTGGTACTTTACTCACCCAAAGAATTCAGTAAAGTGCGATCTTATTTTCAATGCAGTAAAAATAGCTATCGGACGATAATTATTGTCCGACGTATTAAATTACGTATATAATCGTAAATATTAAATATTTATTTTTAAAGAAGATATAGAAAAATAAAAGTTGTATTTTGTTAAATTTCAATTATTTTAATACTGTTTATTTGTTGTTATGTCAATTCTTAATTAATTTTTCTTTTATCGAACTGTTTTTATTTGATTTGTTTAGTTAAAAATCAGTATGGATTTAATGCGATATCAGAAAAACAGTATATCTTACATGACGGTAAAGTGATTTTATTGCTTTGGAAATTATTGACTCGCTATTCCGTTAATAAACAAATCTTTCCAGCCATAGAGATATATTACTAGAGGGGCCCTATTGGTTGAATTTTGATACATCGAAAAAGTAACCTGACCACATTCGATTATCAGTGGTCACGAGGCAGTGGTCTCACGGACCAGCGATGTTAATAAATTTATAATATTAATTCAGCTATTATCTTATTTAATCACTTTTAATTTAATTCACTATCACTCGAAATTCTAAGATATAAAACATATCTAAGTGCATGATACTTCTCTCCCTGAGTGCAATTACTGGATTGTTTCTCAAACAAGCTGCTTGTCAGTAGCTTGGTAAGCCACTGACACTGCATCAATTCTAATACTCGTAGTAAAAATTGTTGTCGTATTACTCAATGTTAAAAAAGTATTTATATCTTGATAATCTCAAACAAGGTAAGAATACAGCATCAAATACGTACAATTAAACACTTCACATTATAAAGAACTAAAATTTGGCTTGACATGTTCATAAGTTACAACCTTCTGATAAGAAAAATGCAGAAGTTTAATCAATGTACCAGGCATATTACTAGAGGGGGCCCTATTGGTTGAATTTTGAAACATCGTAAAAGAAACCTGACCACATTCGATACATTAATCAATAAACAGAAAAAAAACAGTAAATTATATAGAATGTTTAAAATACAAATCACAACACAAACAATCTGCGGGAAGCCCACACAATTGACTAACTATAACCTCAACTCCCTCTTGGAGGAGGTTTCAATGAGGTTACACAGAGCCCCTGAGAGCCCCACTAAAAATGTTTCAGACCTCTCAATGTATTTAGATAGGCTATGCTCTCTCTAGTATATATCTCTATGTTCGCAGCAATGAAATACTGTCTAGTTCCTCCTTACCGTCGAGTTCAATAATCTATTATTTTCACTTAGGATTAGGGGTTATTTTTCACTTACTACATTTTTAAGGTTAGTATTTAAGAATCGTACAATTAAAATTATTTAGATTAATTAGTTTAAAGAATATTACTATTTATATTTGACAATAATGAATTGCTGTAGATGTTAAGAAACATCAAAAAGAAAAAACCGGCCTCTTTGTAGGAATATGAAATGGTATATAAATTATTACAGAACCCAATTAATTAATTTCATTTTGCTAACAAACGATTTTCACAGAAACCTTTAACACAATTTAAAGACAAATTCAAGAACAAAATAAATATTTACAACATGCGTTAACAATTCTTAGTGATGGTAATAGATTTTCCTCTTGATTCAAAGGAAAGACAACTCGTATGATAATTAACTACAAATTAAGTGTTTGCTCTCTCAAAATGTAAATAAAACCTCTACAAAGTACTTTTAGATTTTTGTTCTAACCCTATTTTAGAGAAAAGCGATAAGAGACAGACTAAAAGAGAATATCAGCAGAGGTCGCACAAGGATTTTGTCAGTTCAAAGTGAAAACCTCTTAGTAAAGGGGTTTGAACTAAACAGACCTCGTAATTAGCTTAATATCATTATATAATGTTTCTCTTCGGAAAAATTACGTTAAAGAGTTCAAAGAAAGGATGAAGAGCTTTCTAAAGAGGATATAGGAAGGATAAGGACTGTTTCCTATCTCTTAATAATTCTACTACGAATATTAAAATTGTTATGATGAGATTTGAAATATGAAAGTTTAAATTTAGTGGTGCTTAATAATATAAAATTATTTATCCGTCTACCATTTGTTACATTGAAAAGACAAGGGTTTCTGGTTTTGCCCTAATCATTTACCCTTTCTAGACCTCTTCATTTTAGCAATTTTTTATTATGAATTCGCACAATAGGAGTGTATGAATTGAATTGGGCCAGGGTTTTTTCCGACCGGAAAGATGTTTAAGCAACTTACGTATAAATCCCTTAGATTTAATATGCTTATGATTGGGAAGCCTTTTAAGTGTTATCGTTTTCAAAAGAGAATTCTATTACTCTAAATATGGTACTTAAGTAATATGAAACCCACTTTATTTTATCCAATTATCGTTCTTTCAGTTGTAATATATTCAAACGCAATATCAAAAAATATACGCGAAATGTACACTTCACTCTAGTAACATTTAAGTACCATTTTATTATGCCTCTTTTAGACCTTTTTGAACGTTTATAATTATTAGTAATTTAATTTATAGTTATTTCTTTTATTTTTTTTATTAATTCCACAATTTCGTTTAATAATTAAAAGATTTAGGCAGGCCTGTTAAACTGATCCCAACATGTATCAATTTCCAAGTTGCTCAAACGCCACGTCAAATTATTTAAAGAAGAAACATTGGCGCGTCAACATTTCTTTACGAATCCAGCTCTAGGATATATTTTTAATCCCGATAGCAGTAATTTTTCTTTAAACTTTTAAAATCTTACCATTACTTAAATAAATGTCGAGTTCTTTATATACTCGGCTTTCATAACGAAAACATCGCAGGTTTCCTTACTGTATTCTTTTACTCTGATTTTGTTCATTGGACACCAACAACTTTAGAGGTGTTCATCGTATAATATTTTGTAACAAAGTATTGGTTGCCTTAATTCGTGAAATACAGTAAATAATCGTATAAACTCTCTATTTACCACCTTTTTTCTTGAACAATTAAACCGTTTTATAACCGCATACAGGTTATTTATGCGTATTGATTTTACGCTTCCATATAATTTGTGCAAATTTAGAGTCTTATAGAACACTGTGAGTAGTTTTCAGTGATTTAATTTATTACTGAGGTGATAAATTATATCATAATTTACCTCACCCATGCCTAACAGAAGTCACCTATGTTTGTGGTTGTTCTTACTACACATAGTTCTACTATGTATATTATTGTTATTCTGTTTTCTTTTCCAGGATTATCATTAAATAAATATATTGTCAGTCTTCAACACAATCTAATTTTTGTTACAGAAGAATTAACTGTAAGCACATAACACACCCCCACAGTTTTCCACTCTGCCTTAATTTTAAAATCTATTCGAAATCGTTTACTCAATCTTACTATTTTTATTGTATCACTGAAATCAGTTACTAATATATTTATGCATTTTTTATGTTACAGCTATTATCGAAGCCGAAATAATTTCACCGGGATGAATAGAGGAGGTGTACCTCCACTTAAGAGGCCTAGATTATTACAACCTGCAAGACCCGGTCAGCAAGCTTCAACACCAGTTAAAGAATTACCTGCACATCTGACTAAACCAAAAGCAGCGACCACTCCATCATTAGACCAAATAAAGACGTATAGTAAGTCAACCCCATTTATGTTATACTGTGTTAGTTTGCGTATGTTAACTTTCCTGAATCAGCCACCCACATAACTTTCCATAACCACCCTTCTGGAGGTTATGGAACATAACTTAGCAAAGTCTATGTTAGTAATAATAGTTATGGCTATACGCTTTGTTTTTCTATTTATTGCTACTAGTAGTTATGGCTAATATTTATTAAACTACTATTTGAGTTACTATTGTTGTTAAGTTCACTTTTAGTCCTTGTTCTTGAGAAATCCGAAGCATTCTTTTTTGTTACACTTTATCCTGCTTATTTTCAAACATCAAATAGACTAGTCTCGTCTTACAGTAGAGGCTGGTGTTTTTTCTGGTTTTCAGATTTTAAATCCCAAAAAAGCATCGTTAGCTTAATAACTATTATGAAGCTGGTCAGCAAACTTTTAATGAAAACTACCAAGAGTTGAAAGAAAGGCATTAACAGAACCCATGGGCTCCAGATGGCAACTGTCCATAGTAAATGCATGATAGGGCTTTAATATAAATAACTAAGTGTGGCTTCATAAAAGGGGCTTTTCAGTACAGATTTAGACTCAAAAATAAGCTTGAAACTATTATAAATAGAGCACTAGTATCGATCTTAAGAGTTGGCTAAAAGGGTCCGACGTGATGTTGCGAATGGGTTCATCACCTTTTCTTTATTTATGCATTCATGCTCTTTTTATGTTGATCCTATGATATTCGAATATCAACGGACATTGTTGATAACTAAAATAATGCGATGGAGATCCACTGGGTTACAGTTTACATTATGTTAAACTCTCTAAACTTTATTTTATAAGTTTACTAGCTAAATTAAATTATTTCTAAATGTTTCTTTTATCTATGTAGATAAATTTGAAATATATAAATATTTTTATTAAGATACCACAGTAAAACGTTTTGAGTATCAAACTCTGACATCTGAACAAACTTGAAAGAGTGTTGTTCTTCGTTCTACGTTATTTGTACTTCTTCATTGCATTTTTTGAATTTATTATGACTCGTAATTCACAATACGTGGGATTTCTAAAAGTTACTCTTTTAATTTTGTTTTTAGGTAATCCAGACATATTGATTTGTGGAAATTGCAGGGAAATGTTTTCAGAACTCCATGAATTGTTGGAACATAAGAAAGAATTTTGTAAACTCAGATTTACATGTAAATGTAATATGCTCATGAATGGACATGCAAAGGGTAAATTGGCTTTTGTTATTATTTCTGATTTTGGAGAAATAAATTGAAATATCGTCTTGTCCTATTTATGGTCTTATTATTATCTGCAAATATTAGTTTTAGTTTGGCAAGAAATTAAGTGATTGTTTTTTGTTAAAACTATGCTGTACGTACATTCTATGGAATTTTCTTTGAAAAACTCGCTGTTTCTTAATTCCCTAAATTGATCTGTCCTCTATTTTTGGTAGATACTTGAATTAGTACTACTTATGCTTGACACATAATTCTGATGACTCTTATATTATTTGATTTTTGATTCCATGTGTAGAATGCATCATTGTTTGCTAAATTTAGTTCACATTGTCGTATATCGTTTGTATCGTGGTGTTTTTACCTTAAAGGACGCACACCCTTGAGAATTTTAAATAAATTCGGGAAAAAGATAAATAGGCATTTTTACTTTGTCTCATTTATACCGTAGGTATATAGAAAAAGTATTGTGTTTGCAAAATAATCCGAAGCCGAGATGTCACTGGAATTATTCGTTTCAGGTGCTTTTAAGATTACCTAAATAGTTTTCACAAAGTTGTCAGTTTGTATGTGAGTGTGTGTCTTATCATTGTATCTCCCAGCGTATTAACGTTAGAAAGTTGATACGTGGTACAAAAATCAATTTTATGTCGACTTTAACCTGCAATGCTGACTCTGCTAAATTTTTGAAAATTCATTAAACGCGGAAAAATGTTTCAATTGATTTGTGATTTAGCGTGCATGGAGTCAAGTCCAACATATGTGCTTATATCTAATTATCAGCATTACTTCAATTTTTTTTCTAATGACATACAAATTTTTTTAATAATGACAAGTGTATAGCTTTACATAAGAAATTAGTACACCAAGTTTCGTTCGAATTCGGCAATTATATCTAAGGTTTTTGTTGGATCATAAAAGTTGCAGCATCGAGCGAGTTCAGTGCCTGGGTTGGTGACCGATGAGAATGAAACTATTTTATTTACTATCTGAGGACGAGCAAAGCAAGCCCGAAGACTTGTTTCACTTTAAATTGGGTGAATGTTATACTCTGAGGACGAACGAAGTGAGTCTGAAGTAGGGAGGATGAGCGTAGCGAATTCGATGGGATGAGAAAAAGTTCCGAGGTACTCCGTACCCGTTTTTTTGTTCAATTTTTACGTTAAAATATAAATACACGTTAAAAGTTATTCTAGGACGGCATGTTAACCGAAATTCAGATCTTTATCTTTCAGATATGGACGAGACAAGTACAATGTTACTTTGTGTTCAGTGTAAGGAAGGATTTCATCATGCGTGGGATTTAATGGTTCATGTACAAGAAGCCCATATGGTCAACATTTATGAAATGGGCCCCAGAAGAGATAGCCAAAGAACAGAAAATGATGACGACGATTCAAATCATCAAGATCAGGTATTGAAATTTCTAGTAGATGTTAAGTTAAATTAACAGAAAACTCTTTAAATAAAGGTTTGGAAATAAAATAAGTATCCAGCTTCTTGCTAATTTTTTTTTTGACGAAGTTAAGGTTTTCTAATTTTTTGTTTTATTTTATTATGAGATCTAAGCTTTGAACAAGTGACCCGTTTAGATTATTCCGTAATATTTGTCGCCTTTCACAATTATCTTAGTTCGATCCCGGTTTTGCGTTGGTATATTAATAATGACATTTTTCTAGTCATATTGTTCCTTAATTCAAGATGCAAAACAATAATTTTTGTGGTTGTTATCGACAGTAATGATGATCTCTCATTTAGCCGGAAGCGCTTAGCTTTAGCAAAATACTGTTTATTCATCCATCTTTCCTTTTTTTTATTGACCGATAAAACTTGAGCTGTGCTCTTCCTAGAATAACTATTGAATAGGTTATCTTAATAACGTTAGGCTGTCTTGATTCCTCTAAATTATCTTAATTAATCACCGTTAAAGTCCAATGAAATTAACTAGTTTAAAACCATTATGTTAGTTTCAGATAAATGTCTGTACTTTACTCGCCTTATAATACTTCACCTCATAATTATTGTATGACATTTGTTAATAAATTATTTACCAATATTGAGATAGAGTTTGCAGTAACACATTAGATAATATACGGTGTCACTCAGGGTAAATTATTTAGTGGCTTTGTAAACATGCCGTTTGTCTTTCAATATAGTTAATTATTATTACTTATTGCTGTCATTGATATGCAACTAATTGTTTAGTTAATCTTATAAGTGGTTTAATAGAGTAAATACCTCTAATATTGATCAAAGGGTTTAAATCATCCAAAATAATTTCTCTAGTTTAGTTACTACTTCTAAGTTATATCCAAGTATAAGAAGAAGAAGAAAGTAGAAGAAAAAAAAACAACATTTAACATCATGCCATTGTTTAACACTACGCAGCAGCGATATTGAAAACCAATATCGCATTAATAACGTCTTATAAATTAAATTTCGAATGATCGTTCCCTAAAAGTTTAAAACATTTTAAAAATTGTTGTTTCGATTTATGAAGTTTAATTTTCCCCTGTGGTAAATTACGCAAATAGTGAGGAAAAGGAAATTTTGCATGCGAGTATGGATTTACAGCCCGAGCCAAGCGAGCGTTGTCACACCATACAAGAAGACAACATTGCTAAGAAGACGTTTTACTCGCATATTGAGAACCGTACTTTATTTACGATTGTAAGGTTTTAAATAATTAATAATAATTAATAATTACATTATAATCCCCTTAAATTTCGCCGGTATCAAATCGTTAGCGTTTTTGGCACTTTCTTAATTCAGGCAAAATATTTCTTCATAAAAACTACTACCATTTCTCATTTTTGAAATAGTTAACTACTTAATAACTACTAAAAAGTTCACTAAGTAAACAAATTCGATAAGCCACTAGAACTCGAACTGGCAACTCATGCTTATAAGAACTAACAAACTCACTGATAAGGAGACACCGAGAAGAATTCTTCTTATTTTCGGCACTTGTGCAAAAAATAAAACACTGGTTGATTCTTCCTATCAAGACTGCCAAGTCACTTTAACCAGTATGAGCACTATGTCAAATATTGTAGACAATGATCAATGCAGTTATAAAAAGAAGCTTCAGTTTGGAAAGTAAGAAGAATTGTTCTACAACCATTTAAACGTATTTTCGGTGCATGTTGGCACGCATGTAATATCAATATTACGTATCAATCACAGATAAAATACCTTCCAATTCGCGCCTCTATTTTGAATTTTGAAGAAGAATATTAATCATGTTTTATTTTTATTTAAATTTTATTAAGGTAAATTAAATAGAGGAACCAAAATCATAAAATTAACATAAAAGCCTTCTTCATTCACACGGAAAAATAGAATAAAATCTGAAAGCACTAACCAAATACATAAACAATTTATCATATTTTTTATTTATTTTTCCCTATCTCTAAGACGCCAAGTTAACTCGCCCCTATAAGTCTTCTTTAGAGCAAGTATGATTTATGATGTACTTGTTGGGTCCAGATTTTTGCCTTCCTTGGTTTGTTCTCAGATGTAACTCGAGTTTTTTTACCCTCAGTATTTTTCTCAAAAAAATTGTTTCTCCTTTACATTTTTGAAACCATCATTAATAATTTTCATTGTAAAAGTTCCGTTATAGATAGCTGTAAATTGTTGTCAAAGTATTTTAGAAGTGATGGGACATATTTTATAAAAATGAACTGAACCTGAGTATTTATCTTTTTCTCGCTGTTTCATTAGTCATTGTTTCGTGTCCTTTTTTATTTTTTTTTAAATAAAAGAATGATCATTTATTTGAATTTCCACATTTATAGATGTTTTGATAAATAATAAATATTTATCTCTAGACTGTGTATAAAGTGAAGTGTATTAACTAGTTTTTAGGGAATAAAGAAACTTTTCACTCCCTTAGGAGTAAAAATTGTTTCGGATTTTGGCTCAAAACTGTTTCACCCAAAAGAAGTTGTTTAAAGTATTTAAAAAATATACTTTTTTGGAGGCAGCTCGCCTAAATTTATGAGGGGGTCTGACAATAGTACTAAAATACAAAAATACTATAATTTAAAATAAAATGCTACACAGCCTATGGAAATAAGAAAATAACAATTCAAGTACGTCAACGTCTGGAAATTTAAAATCTTTTATACACCTTGGGAATAAAATTATTTTTCTTTCTCGCAATTATTATCTTTCTCGGCTTAGCCTCAGGAGCTAAATGCTTGGTTTCTTAATTTTTTAAGGCATTACTTTCGATTAGCTTTCATTAGAGTTTAGAAGTTATCAAATTCATTTTTGTAACAAAGACATCTTTGAAGATTATTTGAAGATTAAAAATCTATATAACTTATTACGGCCTTAACAAGAACTACTTAAAAGATACCAAAAATTAAAAAAAATAATGCACCTTATTAATTTCTCTTTAAAGGTAGTAATTTTTTTCAAAACCTCTCTCATAAATAATTTTATCTTCCAAGGCCCTCAAGGGTTGTTCTAACAAGTCATGGAGGGGTTGCTAAAAAAGATTATCTTTCAACCCAGCACTAAAAATATAATATAAAAAATTATGTGTAATTACAGGGTGAAAAAAGGTATAAGCTCTTGGTAAAAAAATTTAAAATTAAAGGGTTTCAGGGGTTAGAGGTTAATTTGTTTGGTCTACGATAAAAACAAGGAGCTGAGCTCAGGGATTTTTTTCTCTTTTAGTTTTTGGGGTTGTTAAATTTGGGATTTTTATTAAAAAAAGATAAAATGAAGTAAAAATTGTTTGAAAATATTGATTAATTGAGTGTTGATCTTTTATTACATTTTATATGATGTATACTTCGTTTTATTTGTGTATAATGTAAAAAATGTAATTGTTCTAATAACTTAACTTAATTGGTCGTTATATGAAAATCATGAGTTTATACGAACTCTTGTTTTTGCAATTAATTGTGTGTTTAAGTATTCTCTGACTTACGTTTTAAGCTTTGGTCAAATACACTAATTAATGATACGCACGTGATTTTTCGATCGGAAATCGAGAACATATTTTGCACAAAAATTAACATCACAGAGATCTTGGAACCTATTGTTTACATAAAGTGTATGACTAATGTTTAATTAATATTCTTAATGGAATAATATTAATACTCTTAATTTTAATTCTTGGGGATTATTAATTCTTAATTAATATTCTTAACACAAAGTGTAACACAATAAAATATTGTTTACATAAAGTGTATGACTAATGTTTAATTAATATTCCTAATGGTGTCTTAAGACTTTTAAAAGAATCAGTGGGGTTAGGGTCAAGTTTGGTGTCCAAATTGATGTTTTTGGGGTCTCCTAAATCTATTAGGACTATTTTCAGCCGGTAAGCCAAGAACAGTTAGAAAAAAGATTTTCTAAAACGTATCTAAAAGATAAAAATTTCATGATTTTTGGAGTGCAGTGAAAAATAATTGGCCCCAAAGCAAAACAGGGATTGATTCACTTTAGAACATCAATCTGAGTTCAAATGTTTTGGACTGAGTGTGTTATAATTAGAGTATTGTGTGTGTGAGAGCTAAGAGTTCGACCAAGAAGTTAAAAAACGTACTGCTAAACAGTATTATGTGATATTATAATCTACTGACTAATTTATTATTTAGTTCTGGTTCCTCTTTTAAGTATAAAAATCTGGGTCTTATTTTCTTTAAATGTTTCGTCTTCTCGGAACTGTAAGACTCATTTCTAAAAATTAGTTATTTATATAAATAAAAAAATATAATTTGAACGATACTTTTTCGTGGGAATAGACTCTTTCTAACGAATATTTACATATCACGTTTTTTGCTGTTCTTTATCTATTATCAGTGAATTACAGGGCAACCTGAAAAAATAAGAAAAAACTGTAAATTAGAGTTCACCTTAATTTTATGACCGATTTTTTAACGTTTTAAAAAACAAAAAAACCTATCTATTCTTTTCCTAAACAATTCATCCCTATTTATTTTAGGATTGCATGTTTTTGAGAAATTAAAAGAAAAAAATCATTAAATGAAGTAAAAGTATAAAATGCAGAGGAAACCCCTTCAACAGCTAGAGTCGTTTTATGGGGCCTTGTTATTTTCTGAATATAGGTTAAGGGAAATAAGTGATAATAAAATCTAATTAGAAATGTTACCTAACTAAAAAGATTAAATTAATGACTTACTTTATCTGAAATAACCAAAATTTAGTTCTTTCTTTGTTGTTGAACCTTTTACCCAAAAAAAGCATTAAAAAAAGTGGTCTAGGGAGAAATAGGTCTTCTTCGTCAAAATTATATTTCTTAAATTATTTTATTCTTTTCTAGAAAAAAATTTCCCACTTTTTAAGAGAAATTAAAATTTGTGGTTAAAAAATTGTAAAATAAACTTAAAATTGTAAAAAAAATTTCCCCTTTTTTATTTTTTTATTTCCTTCCTTGATTCCCTTTAAATTGGTCCCCTATTTAAGGTAATATAATAATATTTATAGTAATTATGTATTAATACTTTATACATTTTGTATGTAAAAATATTTTTTATTGTTTCTGTCCTTATTTGGGGACTAATACGGGGGCTACACTAGGGTGAAGCTAAAAATTATAATTACTAATAATGTATAAATAATTTTTTAGCCCCACACCAATAAATCCATTCCCGGACCTAGGATAAGGAAAATTCCAATAGAAATGAGAGTGTATCCCATTAAACAGAAGCTTGTTTTAATGGCTCTACTAAATTCACGGTTTTTGGCAAACCACTAGTGTCAAACAGTATCGAGCAAAGTTACTGAGATAATAGCTGATCTTTTTTGTCGAAGGACTATCGAAGCGAGTCCGAACGTGTACTAAATTATAAATAAGGCGTTTTCATGTTCTTTGTACGAATGAAGGGGGTCTAGAGTAGAAAGGATATTTACCGAAAAGGTATGGAGCAGTTCCGAGATAACCCCGTACCTAATTTATTGTTTTTATCCATAAATTCATTTTTTTCACCTTAATATTTTAAAATTCGGGTACGATGTACCTCGGAATATTTTCTCACCACATTAAAATCCCTTTGCTTGTCCTCAAGATATACAATTCGCCAAATTTATACTCCAACACATCTTCGGACTCGCTTTTCTCGTCTTAGATAGTTATTACATTAGTCACCCATCCATGCACTCAGCTCGCTCGATGAATCTTAACTTTTATATCGTAACATTAACCATAAAAATATTTATGCTTATTGATCAATTGATCTAATGCTAATAATGAGCTAAAACTTAGAAGATATATTGGTCTTTTACACAACTACATGCGTGCTGAATCTCAAACCGATCATTAAATTTTTCTGCGTTTAATAAATTTGCGTTTAAAATTTAATAAATTTTGCCATTATTTAAGTCATTAACTGCTTTTTTACGTAATAAAAAAATATTTTCTGGATAGCACAAATAGACCTAAAGATTTGTTTTTGTACCAAGTTTCAACTCTCTAACATAAATTAACATAACTGGGAGATATGATGAAAACAGATACACTCACTCAAACACATACATACAGACAACATTGTGAAAACCACTTTGAAGATCTTAAACACACTGATAATTCCGGTGACAACCAGTTTTGGGTTTTTTTGAAAATACAATATTTTTTCCTATATACCTACGTTATAAGTGAGGAAAAGTAAAAAAAAAAATAGTCTTATACTTGATATTAACTATTGTACTTGTAGACCTCGGAAGAAGCATACATTAAAAACCTTACATCCCAAAAATGTAAATTTCACTTAATTTATTGTTTATTTCCGAATTAAAAGTAGTTTATTATCGTTTTACTTAGGGTGGGATAAAGCTGGTTGAAGTAACGCGTTCTGATGTAACTCTTTTAAATGTCCAAACCTGCAAAAATAAAAGAAAAATATAAAATAAAAGAACGAGACCATTTTATTACAAGTAAGAATGTAAGTACTTGCTAACTCGTAGTTTTCTCCTACATTTTATATTCTTTTTTATTTTTCTACCATTTAAGAGGTTTAAAAAAGAATATAAGGCGTAGAAAAAATACGTTGTTTTAATAGCTCAAGGAGTGAAAGTAAGAAAAAATGAAAACAAAATCCTGCATTTTAAACTTAAATTTCCTACACGGCATACTGCTCTTAAGTAACTTACTTCTTTGAAATTTTAACTGATTGATTAGATAGCTTTTACATGACATGTGAATATTCAGTATTAAGGCTCGTATTTGCAAACCTAGTTTAAGGTTTGGTATTCATAGAACTAGTTTGATCTTCGGTTTAGAATGTTGAATTGAGTTTAAACTAGAGATTAACTTAAACCTTCCAAATTTGTGGGTTAAACTAACTACAGTCTGTCGACTACTATAAAATATTGATTGGTCAATTTAAGCCGCCAATTTTTTAAAAAATCCCTGCAACAAGGGAGTGGAAAAACTTAGTAAACAATTCAGGTTACCCGTGTTTTTTTGGCGATGTCTTTTTTACATTTCTTTTGTTTTTTTGTAAAAATCTGCAAAAGGGGTTTACAGTGGCTTATCTAATTGGTCCATCCCCAAAAAGCTAATGACATTAGGAATTTTTAAACTAAACGATGGACTGTAATGTTTGATGCATTCGCAATGGTTTTTAAAAATTAATCTCAACTTATTACATTTTTATTCCAATTAGGCACCTAAAAATGTACACAGTAAAATTGTATTTTAGGATGTTTACAAATTTCCTTTTAATAGATATCATTTACTTTTAAGTTTGGTTGCGGCTATATTTTAGTAAAAAATAATAAAATTTGATTTCAGGATACGCCAATACACAGCTGTGGTAAATTAAAAAAAAGCAGCACTCACTAGTGATCAAGGTTTCGATAAGGCCATTATCTAAACAAGGCCATAACTATATAGGGGATTTGATAAAAAGTTGAAGTAAATTTGTTCAGTACTTAAGGCAAAATGTTATGTGTCTTAATTGTATGTTCTTATATTGATATTTTTATTTTTTATCATTATATTATTTATTTTTATATTATTATTATTATATTAAATTATATATTTACTCTTTTATCAAAATATAACTAATGAACTTTAAGTATCATTTGCCATTGATAAAAATCAGCTTAAATGAAATATCCTATCATAAAGGATCGGACGTTAAGGGAACTTGAAATCTTATGCATACGGTAGCCAGATTACCTTTGTCTAGCTGTCTATTTATAATACACAAATTTTTATAAATATATTTCATAATAATAAAATATTATCAGCTCGTATAAGTTTATGAATTGTGATAAAAATTATAGAAATTAGAGGATACTTACTTAACATTTTAATATATAATTAGTCAACATTTGTATTATGTACAACAAGGAAGATGCGTACAATGTTAAAATTAGCGGAGATAATGGAAACTGAAAACATCTGCTATGAAATCAAAGCAAAGAGACAAACATCAATGTCGCAAACATAACAACATGAAAATCTCCCTATAGTGGAATTTGAACCAAATTAAATCCAGTTTGTAAGTACCAACGGAAGTTTAAACTTCAGATTAATTTAAACGAGTTTAATTTAAGTTTATTTAGCGAATTCGGTCCTAACAGTATATATAAAATTAATACATAAACTGTATATATATAAAATTAATACATAAACAAGTTCTTAATAAATTATTTTTAACAACCTGATATGAAGTTTGGGGAAAATACCTGCCTAATCTGTCAAAATCAATGGCATCTTCAAATCATTTGGAATTAATTGTGTGATCAAGTATGTCATAATAATCCATAATGCTTAGTCATAAAAGTGGAATTAATTTCAAACCTTCTTTCTTAAAGAGCAATTTGCTTTTTGATCATTAAATTTCTATTTCAAAGAGCACAGATTTGTCTGTTTGTGCATCATGCACGTCCTTATCATCGTGCGTCACAATAGGTTCCTTAACAATCCTATCAATAATAAAAGATAATTTATTATAATTATTAGTTATTTTTATATGTAATGTTGTTAGTTACATTCTCTTACACTAGATTATGTGCTAAGCACTTCTTGTAATTAAACGGCTATTTTTCTTATTCATTCTCTGAACTAAAATACATTTTTTTATTTTATTAATCAATACTATTTACTCGGAGTTAAAAAAACTTTCCTCGTCAGATTAAAAAGTTTTATTTATTTAATACAAAACTTGTCTTTTTGCTTTGATGTGTTATTTTATTAGTACAGTCGAGTTCATTTTACCTTTTTTAATTATTTTGTTTAATATTTATTTAAGTTATCTCTCAAGATATTTTTCATTTATTTATTTAAAAATTAGTCAACATAATTCGCTTCAATAGAAACATTAGTGACACGCCAATACTCTTCCTACTGACATTTTTGTAAGGATTTTAGATCATATGTTGGATACCTGGAATTATAGTTTAAAACATGGCTGCGAACTGATTATCATCTCAGTGTTAAATAGTATTCGTAATAATATGATTGCGATGCCACCTGCCTTAGGTTGGTCTCCCATGGTATCCCTGATGGGTCAATCAGGACGGATTTGAAGGGGATGTTCATTTATGCATTCTTCAAAAGATTGAAACCATTTAGTTCTGTCATCTCACTATTACACGTTGGTGGATGCGCGAACTTAATCTAGCTATTAAATTAAAACGACAGATTCATTTATACTTTTCCTCATCTATATCGTAGTGTAGGCATATAAAACGCGGAAATTGTCTTCACTCTATTAAAGATTTGGAATGCATGTAGACGTATAAAAGACCAATTATTGTGATAAGTATTAACTTTCATTTTTTATAAAATGACTTATAACGGTTTTTTAAAAAAATCTTGAAAAATGAATAAATTAAATTCAGTTGAAATTTGGTACATGCGTATTGATAAGTTGATGTAACAAATAAGCTTACTAAGTTTTATTTCAATACGGCAAGTATATCAACAGCACCATTGATCGAGGTCTGTGCCTGGATGGGTGACCGCTTAGAATAAAACGAATGTATCTATTGTCTGAGGACAAGCGAAGTAAGTCTAAAGACAGGTTTCAGTATACATATTGTGATTTTTTATTCTGTGGACGAGCGCAGCGAATCCGAAGTTGTGATTCCCAATTTTTTATGTCAAACTTTATTTTTATTTTATAGTTAGGTCAAAAATGTAAAAACAACCAATTAAAAACCTGTACTATTAAAACTAACTAATTTATTGAAATTTTTTCTTCTTCTGTTTCTATTATTCAATTTTCTCAATTTATAAATTTATTTATTATAAAAATAATCTTGTGCTCAATGAAAATATCAGTCTTAGTGCTTAGTTACGTTATTCCTTATTCTACAAATAAATATTCCAGTAGTATTTCGGTACAAAGTGAAATTAGAGTGAGATAGGCAAGTAACTAAAAGGTAGAATTTATCCAGTTTTCCTCTTTTCTCGATTCCATTTTCTAATTTGCACACTGTAAATATTTTAACTGATTAGACTAATGGCGAACCTGGTGGTTGGAAGAGAAATACCGGGGACACCGAGTATCTCTGAAATACACGAGGGGAATGGGAAATATCATTGATTATTTTAAACTTGTTTTAGATGGGAAAATGCTTTTGAAAACGCAAGTTTACCTGAGATCTAACTCTGTTCTAAAATACCCCTTTTTACTCTATACTCTACGGCGGCAAAGCGAAAAATCTATTTAATGTTACAAATGAGATGTTAACTCTTTCTCGTTGTTTTCATTTAATTTCCGATAGAATTTAGATATAACTTTAAATATTAGAGTTAATGATCAAAACTAGAGACAATAAAACAAAATTGCTATAACTGTCATAATACTATTCTAAGTTTTTTTCCATGAAAGATATCGCCAGTATGTTTTAATTTATTTGTTATAAAATCAATAATTTTTTATATTTATTTTCAAAACATATTTTTTAATAACACGGGCCTTTGCATCGGACTGAAAAAGGTCCTTGTGTATTGGTTATTGTTGTTTTAATTTATTATTATGTTTAATACATGGTATTTTGTAATGTATTTACTGAATGTTCATAATGTCGGCTGCTTTAGGGCCACTCTTAGCACTGTGTGAATGGAATAATAGGCTAAAAAGAGTGAGAGTATATACAAATATTGTACTTATTAATAGTAATTGTCAAGCTTAAGCTAAAGAATATGAGTATACATTCAAAACTAAACGAGGAAGTGAAGCACAAAATAGAACAGTAATATTTTTAGCGGTCAAAACAGAGTAAATATTTTGATTTTATGTAACATCTTAAATATTTTATGTATAAGTAATATATATTCTGCGTAATCTCCCTACCTCAATCGATCAACAATACCCTTGATGGTGGCTAAAGATTCAATTCCCAAATTTTAAAATATGTGTTATTATTCTTCTGACTATTCTGTCCTGTATTCTCCTTTCTTAGCCTATTTATTCGTCCTCTTAAACAGAACTTTTGATTAATTTCTTCTTGGTTATTTAGATTTCCTAGGTTTGCC
This sequence comes from Microvelia longipes, assembly GCA_018340805.1. Classification (NCBI taxonomy): domain Eukaryota; kingdom Metazoa; phylum Arthropoda; class Insecta; order Hemiptera; family Veliidae; genus Microvelia; species Microvelia longipes. The sequence continues at coordinate 20,514,854 of JACMZG010001908.1, forward strand.
AAGGATGCTAAGATTTCATAAGGTTTCACGATACAAAGATTCCGTTTTCCCAAACTTATGCACCCATAGGTTCAGTTAAAATAATAAACGGCAAATAAAGTGAAGGGCCAAAGATAAAAATCACGAATTTAACAATTAGTAATGCTAAGCTATTTAATTGACGTAATAATTTACGTTGATTAATAGTATAATTAAGTGCTCTCCTTGCTTGTTTTACGTAAAATTAATTAAAACTGAATCAATTAGCTCTCGAGAAGTCAATTTTGTTCTTACGATGTTTTGTTCATTTAAAACTCTTTACTCTAACTGTCATATTAGCTTTAATATTACTTTGATGTAATGTTTTGAACATCAGGTTTTCTACTCGTTAAAGATGTATAAATGATTTCTTTGAATACTCAACATTTACTTTTAAAATATTACTTCTCAAATAACCTTGTGCAAGTTTTTTAACACAATGTAAACAAAGCTCTCTTAAATAAAATCTCATGATAACACAGTCAAAGTAATTTTATGTTTGATTTCCAAAAAATCTATTGAGTTTTTTATTTTCATTAAAAGATTAAAAGAAAGGTGCTAAAATTCCACATAAAGAAAAGGGTACTTTTCAAATAAAATAAAAATACTTGTGTTAATGTTCGACAACTGAGCGGATTTTCTCCTTTAAGTCCTCGAGTTTCTCTATAAAACGTTTATTCATTATGTTCGACTTCTTTCAGATCTCTGGTTACGTATTTCTTTTTTTTATCTGTTCATTTTAATTTTGTAAGATTTGTAAGACTTAAAAATTCAGAAAACGTGATATTATGAGGGAGGAGAAATATTAACTTTTTTGTATTCTTAAGAGATTTGTGAGATAGTAAATGGCTCACAGTTACGAGCCATATATAGCCATATAGCCATAGAGCCATATATAGCTCTTATAGCCTTTCTAGCGGAGAAATATTAAATATAAAACGTCATTGCTCGCCTGTAGTCGGTACTATACTCATAAAGCACTATTGCATGATTAGGAATATTTGAAATAGATGTAACATACTATAACATAACTTCAGTGAGCGCCGTGGAATGGTCTACAATATTAACAACACCAACTTCGTCTTTCCACCAATAAGCTTTAATTTACTCTGAGCAGAGCCGGCTTTCGGCTATAATGCCATTCTACAGTCTATGGCACTGTAGATGGCATTATAGCCGAAAGCCGGCTCTGCTCAGATTGGTGGAAAGACGAAGTTGGTGTTGTTAATATGTAACATACTCTTTTCTTCTGCAACAATATGCCTACCTGTAAATTTTCCTGAAAGAAATTCGCTGAAAGAACATTCAAGTTTAGGACAGTCCTTATTTTGAAAAGACTTGTCGTATGCTTAAAAAATCCTAAATAGGTAGAGTAAAGAGGGAAGAATGAAGTAAAAGGATTTTTTTCTTCTTCTTTAAAGGTTACAGCATAAAATTGATGTAAAAATAGGTTCTTTTAACAAAAGATAAAGTATATTATAAAGAGGATATGAACAGGGTCGTAAAGAGATAAACTAAGTGCTAAGCAATAAAAAAATACATCAGGAAAAGAGCGATAAAATTAAAGGGCGAAAGAAGCTACTCATAAAGGAAACTCGTGTTGAAGTGGAGTTGTGGACAAACCAATGAATTCCCTTTTTCTTCTTTGAACTTTTTATTTATTTTTTTGTGAGAGGGTGATCACAGGTTTTTATTCCTTTCTTTAAATGGTATTAAAAATAAACTACAACAAAAGTACATTTCTTAACATTAATTTAGTGTAAAGCTTATGCTTTATGTAGAATCGTTACGAGCGAATACTTTTTGTATAAATATATTCTAAAGATAACAAAAATGTCCGAGAACATGATTATGATAGAGACTAGAAATTATTTTGGTGTAATTGAAGAGAATAAAATTATAAAAGGAAATTTGAGGATCAGCATTGAATGATCATAAATGGAGTCTTTCGTAGTAGAAATAAATAAAAATAGTCACCTCAAGCGGGGTAGAGGCTTTTTTGTACTTTGGTTCCATTAGTATAAGATAATTTTTGTATTACTATAGACTAATTTATCTCTATTTTTGTTTGTTTTCACAACTCCACTCTCTACTTTAGCTTTTGATTTTCATGTTTACTAATTATCATTTAATAATAAACATTCATTCTAACTAAAACTAATTGTTTTATGTTCATGAATTAGTAATAAAACAACCAATAAGGACTTGTAGATTATTTGGAACTTGTAGACTTAGGAAAAAACCAAAAAGCTTCACTCTTTAAAATCAGAACCAAAAGTATTTACTTCTTATTGCTATAAATGAATATTAACGCATAAGTAAATTATATTTTAAGGAATACTTGCACACTCAGTTACTTCTTATTTTACGTTAAGAACTATTAAGATGGTACTAGGAATTGAAATGTTCAACCAACTTTTCAACATATCAGTAAAAAAGTATTAAACATTGAAAGTTATGTACGAGTGATAATGCGAGATGAGGATGTAGGGCTAGAGATATAGAGATGTAAGCGAGGAGAACGTTACGATCCCCAAGAGAGCAGTTGCGCAACCTGAATGTGTTAGGATGTTCTATATTATACTCCCTGGACAGTTATCCATCAGGTGTACGTGGTATTCTGTTGGGAGACACTAAACGGCAACAGTCTAGTCTTAGCTACACGCAGTAGCTAAAGCACAGCCCATTCCTGTTTTAGGCCACCTTTTAACGGCTTCAACTCTTTTTGTCTAAACGATCTTTTTTTAACAAGCACTTGTTCCCTGGAAAAAGCATAAAATAGCTTAAAGTCTAATGCTCTGATTGAAGAACTTTATTTTATCCTTGTACACCTGAGTCTTTTGTAATTGAAATATACAACTGAATTTATACTTTTTGTTTAGATTTTATTTTTTAAAATAAAAGATAAATCAAAATTAGTGATATGATATCTAAATAATAATTTGATATCACTATTATGACTCTCTTCTGCATAGTTATTCTGGAAATGTTGTATTTAATTAATTTTTAAAATGACTTATTACTTACACACTGCATTCTTCATCCGCGGATCGTACTAAGTATGCTAGTTAAATACGCTGAAAGAATCCTGTCGGATGCGCTAGAACTAGGAAGATGGAACCCAAATCACTACCTCGATACGCTTTATGTACTTTGAAAAGCAATCTTATTTAACGTATAACCTTTTCGAAGAAGTATTAGTTCATTTTATGTTACTTAAATGATAGCTTTTCAAATATTACTTTTTTATTAGCGTAATATTAAAATTAAATATATTTATTTTTTTAACTACCTTTATCCTGAGTGAACCAAAGCTGTTAGAATTTATAAGGTGATTCAATTGGAGGGTTTTTATGAATGAAATAATTTTTTTTGACGTGTTAGGTTATAGTCCGGAATTGACGTCATTGCAGGAATAAACAGTAAATTTTCATTTTTAACCCCTTATACGGATTCCTTCAATGGCGTCACCCGTCTTTCATAAAAACGTCAGGTTGTAACCTCCGAATGCGTTTGGTTTGTTTATCGAATTGAATCACTTTATAAATTTCTAGTATCTTGGAGTGAACCTTCACAATTACAGTGTATCGACGACTTTAGGCACCACCGATTCTAAAAAAAAAATCCCTACAAAAAGGCAGCGGGGAAAAAACTTTGTAAACAAATCAGGTTATGTTACCCGTGTTTTCTTGGCGATGTTTATACATTTCTTTTGAGTAGTTTTATTATTTAGGAAGTATGCAAATGTGAAAAAAATGAATTGTGAAGGGAAATAATAAGTGTACTCATATGTTTTTACATTAAAAAAGAATTGTATGTTTACTAGTTTTGACAGCTCTTAAAAATTGCTGCATAAAAGTCAGCCTTGAAATAAAAGTTTCAGTTATGCTTTTATTTACTTAAGTTATAAAAAAGAATATTTGAGTGCAAAAATAATGTTAACAGTCCAACACAAACACAATTCACAGAACACACACAACACAAAAACTCACAAAACGATGTAAACACAAAAAGAACCACAAACGAAGTGAACGAATGCCGGGAAGGAGGTTATTTCCCTACAGGGGTTATGGGAGTAGGGAATTTTTTTTCTCTTTCAAGAGAGGGGTTGGCAGCGGGTTCTCTGATTGGTCGATCCCCAAAATGCTTATGACCTTGGGGATTTTTAAACTTAACGATACACTGTAAAGCGATGTTTTGGTGAGATTAGTTCTGACGTCATCTCCCTCGATCGACTAAACAAATACATTGCAGGAACCGGATTGTATTAAGTGCCAATGGAATACGATCCCTTGTTATAATACGTATTGTGTACGTAGTAATTATATGATGTGAAACGTTTCCGAAACGCAATTGACCCAAAAATGTTGTTGTTACTTGGAATGGAGTATATTTTTTAGTTTATTTATGCATCTTCCTAAATTAGCATAATTTAGAATTCATCGGATTGTAACTTTATTGCACTAGAGTGGTTTAAATATTTTTCAAATTTAATTATTATGTCGTAAATATTGTTCGTAAGCGGGTCAAAAATCCCCATAAACGATAAATCAAAACAAAACTGGGAAAATATCTCTAGGTCAAATAATAAACTCTTTACAGTTTAGAGATTTAGGACGGTGGCTCCTGGTAAATGTGTTTTAGTTGTGACGATCAAAAGACCCAGATGAGTGTGAATTATACAAAGTAGTTTGCCATTATATAGCAGATGAGGTTTTCCGAGGATGGTAATATCGAGATACGAATGCAACCCTGGAGAGAGTATTCTATAGAGATGCAAATGACGAAAGCATTTCAATTTACTAAGCTTTCTAACTATAGAGTTCTCTATGATATCCTGACTCTGTGAATATACTAATAGGTCCAATATATTAGCTCTATAGAGTGAAAAGAGATAGAGCACCTTCTAACTCTAAAGGGTTTCACCCTCTTTATCTACCATGACGTAGAGGGTGTTTATTTTGTTCCCTTCTGAATGTAAATCATACCTACCACCTCCCTAAAACATTTTGTGTATATTTTGGTCGGTGCCGAAATTGTCTGGCCTACCCTCTATAGAAAACGCGATTATTTTAACCCAGTCATGCTTTTTCTACCCTTAGGTTGGGAAATTAACGCCAATTATTCCCTATAATTCTCACCTCCGATGACTTTAATAATCTCATCTCTCGGATATTATACAATAACAGACTCACTCCCCAAGTAGAAACAATTTTAATCTAATTTCGTATTTTCCGAGTCGATAATCCAAACAGCTGAGGTATATCCGATGACGAAAACCTCTTTCCATTGAATCTGTTCTTTATTATATTACAAATTATTTGCATATAATTTTCCTATTCGATTTAATATAATATTTGCATATAATATTTCAGATTCCTTTAATATAAATTGAATTCAAAGAATCTTTACGTATTGTTACGGGACTAAAAGTATTTTGTCTCCTTCTTTTAGTTTTAATACTTTTTAGGAATCATTGTTTGAGTAAATGAAATATTTTGGTCAAGTATTTGGCGGCAGCAACCCTTAAATTATAAGGAGGCCCGACCCAAAAAAAAATAGAATAAAATACAAAAAAACGCATTAAAATAAAATCAACGGAAATTAATCTTGTATGCACCTTGGGAGTAAAATGCTATTTTATGGCATTTTACTCTACTACCCCTCGCAACTCATAACTTCCTCGGTTTTGCCTTAGGAGTTAAACACATAAATACCTCGGCTTCGCGTAGGGAGTATATGATATAAGGCTTACGCCTTATAATCATAACATCCTTCAACCCCTTGGTGCATAATAACTAATATTTCTCTTCATATATTATTACCTGCAATTTTAAACGTTTTTCATTGTGTTCACAGGATAGTGAAGCTCAGTTAAAAGTCAATTTGATGGAAACTACAGCTGATTCTCCTGAGCAGAACGGAATCTCACACTTGGACATTGTAAGTTAATTAACAGTAAAGTACTAATTACTTTTCCTCATTCATACCTTATGTTTATTTTAAAGGTATTTTGTTTTACCTCAATTATCCATTCTCAGGTATTTTTATAATTTCTAAGTAGTTTTATCAAGTTGTGTATGTGTGTTCACATGTATGCATTTAACCTTATAGTAGCGTATAAATAATATGCTAGCTAGAGTGTTAAAACGTTTTATAAACTCAATTTAGTGTAATGATAAATAAAAGAGTCAAGTTGAAAGGGTCGTGGTCATTTATACCCTTTAAATATACTAAGGTTAATTTCAATATTACTAGTATATCTATGGGTTTTCTTGGATCACTAATGTTAAGCAGTATCCATCGAGATCAGTGTCAGTACCCGGATGAATGACCGCTGAGAAAGAAACAAATGTTTTAATTGTCTGAAGCCGAGCGGAGTGAGTCCGAAGTAGCAAGGATGAGTGTAGCGTATCCAACATGGTTAGGAAAATTTCCAAGGTACCCCGTACCCGATTTTTCGAAAATTATTGCAATGGGACTCAAAGTGGAACAGAATGGAAAGAAAAAAAGAATTGGAATTAAAGTGGAACGAAATTGCAGGTAGAAATGAAGTTCCTTTTCCAAATCCGATTAAGTACGAATTAATTGGGGAAAAAACCTTATAAGGTCCGTTTATTCTAAACTAGTGGCAATGATCATCTGTGGAAATGGCGAACGTGATAACGGTTATTAGGTCAAATATTAGCTATTCACCTATGCAACTTTTGTTTAACGTAGGATTTTAAGTCATTGCTCGCCGAAAGGAAACAGAAGTTTTGCCTCTTCGCACATAACTTGATCGATCAAAACAGTTTGATATGCCTCATAGTACATAGCTTGCACGATCTGAACCATTTGATTCTAATTTGACTTTCTATACTACGAGGCAAAAACAATCCCTCCACTGCCCATTTTTTCCTCACCAAAAGCGTAGCAATATTTTGAAGAAAGACTCTTACCTAAAACCCGTATGTTGAAAAAATAGAATGCTTTCCTTATTTTATCCTGATAAAACTTTACTACAGAAATTAACAAGAATTAAATTATATCAACACCCTTAAAACTTTAGGAAAGTTAAATAAATTATACATAATCATATTAGTTATACATAATACTTTATTAACTACTACAAACTATTTTTGAAACATGAATTCTTATTAAAACTCGCTTCCTATTTACCTTCATTTTTCTGTTTTAATAAATTAATATCAAGTTTACTTTGCAGAAAATATAGTGAAATTAAAATTAAAAAATTGGGTACAGACTACATTGGAATTTTTCCTCGCCACATAAGATTTACTACGCTCATCCGAACTACTTTTGACTCACTTCGCTCGTTCTTAGAGAGTAAATACATTCGTTATATTCCTAGCGAAAACCCATTTAGGCACTAATATCCCTCAATGCAGCCTACCTTTTATGATCCATTAAAAACCGTACCGTGCTGAAACGAAACTTAATGAATCTATTTATTCCATTTAGGGACTCCACACTTACACCTCATTTCAACTCAATTGGATTATTTTAATTACGATTTATAACATTTTTTTGGAACATAATGTTCCAAACTTATGGAAAAAAGAAGGTCAATAATTCTAGTCATTCGATAGAATTAAACTTATGTTAAAGATGATAAAAAACTTGGCACATTTATTGGTCTTTTATATAAATACAATCGTTCCATAAATCTCGATAACATCGAAAAAATTTCCCTTGTTTTTCTAAATCACTATTCCCACTAATGGAGTCATAAAAACATTTTCTTGGTAGCACAACTAGACTTAAAAATTTACTTTTGTGCCAAGTTTCAACTCTGTAGCATAAATACACTAGGAGCTACGATAATAACATAAACAAAAGTGTAAGACAGACAACTTCGTAAAAACTACTCAAAGAGTCTTAAAAACGCCTAAAACTAATATTTCTGGTGAAATCTTGCAGTCAGATTTTCTTGTGCAAACACAATACTTTTTCTATATACCAAAGGCTTTAAAGAAAAGTAAAAAGACCGATAGCTCTATAAAGTAAGCTAAAGTTAACTAAACTACAACTTGCGACAACTTGGCTAAAGTCAAGTTGTCGCCAAAATCCTGTTTGTTATTCATATTATGACTGCGGTTCACTGCGGAGTCTTTTGCCTTTCTTTACAACAAGTAATTTCATGAAACTTAAATGCTGCTTCTTTAGTTAAATCCGTAAGGTTTTTTTCTTCATCAATATTGATAGAACTGGAACTGAGTTAGACAGAAATACGAAAAGCAAGATTAGGTAGAGATACTTTTCCTTGTCAGTGTCAAATTATTCTAGAAGTCCTGAAGGGTAGTAGACACTGTGATCATCTAGAGTTGTAGCCGAGACGGAAATCACCCCTTGCCTAAATTTCAAATCTAAACTTCATTAAACTCCTATCAGAATTGTCACCCTCCCTTTGCCTGACAAGACAGTCCCCTCTTTGTTTGGAAAATAGGAATCTGAATAATATAATGAATTTTATATATTGGAGGTAATAATACAGATTAAGAACATATTATTGTATTACACAAGGTTATAATAAGTTGACAGCGCGGGAAAATATGTTGAGAAACCAATGAGGTTGGTCAGATTAGAAATTGAGGGCGTGGTTTAACATACATAGGCCAAGAGCCGACATAAAAAAAAATGTGACACATTTTGTACTATGTTCAAACCATACTTTTCTGAAAATATACCTTAAATTAATTATGTTCTTTCTTATTAATTAACATAGTCTGTCTATCCAGAGTGGAACCCTTCATTTAATTGCGCATTCTCCAAATTTTATAAAATTGTACCAATTTCAGTTTGTGTTCAGAACATAAAGAGAACATTTTTTAATGATAATAAAATGTTCTGTGATGACTAAAACCAAAGTTATGATCTTTCAAAATATAATATAATTTATGATGGGGCATTAATGAGGCATCAAAACGTCATTCCAGTTTCTTTCATATTCTAACAAATTCTAATACCAAAAAAATGGTTAATTTATGCAAAATCAGTGAATTTCATTGAAGCAATATTAGCTTTTAGTGAATTATTTGGCCATTTAAAAAATGTAGTAGTAATCCGATTTTGACGAAAAACACTGGTTTTATAGGAAATTTTACCAGCTTTAAATAATGTTCCTTTCATGTTTTGCAAACAACTCACAGGGAACCACTTAGTGCAAGAAAACTGGAATTTATTCGATTTTCATATATTATGAACTAGAGTATTCATATGAGCTTCACTTTGGATAGGCAGACTATGCTTCTCCTTCATATTTCAAAGTATATTATCAGAAAAATTTGGTTTGAAGTAGTATAAAATGAGTCACATTTTTTAAACCTGGCCTTTAAACTACCAGGACTAAACTCATTGGCTCCCTAGCATTATTTTCCCGCGCTGTCAACTGATTATAACTATGTGTATTACTAGAAACATAATCCCAGTTAAAAGAATGTTAGACCGTCAAGGTTGACAAATTCTTCCTTTTTTCCTACCTAGTAAATTAATAAATAGTTTTAAATTCGACATTGTGTGTATCTTATGTATTATCCATTACCTGCCATTACAGATTAGGGCATTTAGTTTTGAACATCTAAATTTTGAAAAATACACATTTTTTTACGCATGTATGTCATTAAAGTTTTTCAAGCAAAATTATCACAACTACCCAACCTGTCATTTGCAGCATCAACATACCGCTTTACGGGTTACATTTTTGTGAGGCATTTTATCCGGTAAATTTTACCCGGGTACATTTTATGTGCTCGAACAAAATAAAATGTTCATTTTATTTTGTTCGAGCACATAAAATGTACCCAGGAAAAAGTTTCTGCCTAGGCAGCAAAATTAGAGTTACACCTAAACTAGATTGTACAGCGGCTGCTCAGTCGACACTTACCTCTTTACAGCAAAGTGAAGCGATTATTGTATAGAATAGAGCACCGCGGAGCCTGGCTTTACTAAATGGACATACTAAAGTTAATTGGGCAATGGGGCCGTTAAAGTATATTTAAAATAATATTAATCTACTTAAATGCAAGATAAATAATCTGTATTGGAATCCATGTAGTTGGATACGGTGACTAATTAATATTTTCTCAATTCAGATTCCTTTGTTTTACATAAATGGTTATTTTTGTGAGAGCTATTTACGTGATATACTAATTGTAGGAGAATAATTTGTGTTTAGTCTCTTTTAATGTTTTCGTAAGAAAAAGTGCTCTTACGTCTACGTAAGGACTAAATAGATATCATTAAAGTGTAATGCTTTTATTTTAAAACATCCAATTAGGAAAATACAAAATGTTATAAAACATACACATAAAACATAAAGTATATCAAGTTATAAACAAAGATAGAGTGTACTCGTGATAAAAAATTAATAAGAGAAAAATAAAATATAGAAATAAAACCATACATGATAATAAATAAAAATTTAGTTCCGCTACCTGAATAAGTGTATTTCGTACATTTTTTCATTTTGAAGTAACAAATTGATACTAAGTTATATCATAAAGTTTAAAAATTTTACGACATTGAGATCAGTTGGCTTTGTATTTTTCTATTTTATGAGTAAGATTGTCGTAAAATGTATGATGTGATGTGGCGCGTTTGACGAGGAGATGATGACTTCCGTGGGGTTATCTCATGTGCAATGAAACAGAAACTTTTTGCTGTAAACGTTACAGACTCTAGTTCAATTTTGAAATTCAAATGACGTAGCCACTGTGTTATTTTTGTTTTTTTTTTTTTTTTGGGAAATTGTTTTTCAGTCTTACGGTTTAGGATATACATACTTTATTTTAAAGTGCTGTAATGTAAAACATCGAATTATGGAAATTTTATTATTTTTTTTTTATAGATATTTATAAAATATTGAAATCCATGCTAAAAGATGACGGTTAAGTTCTGATGTTAAGTTTAGACTAGAAACTTTAAGGATACTTTATTAAGCTTGTGGAGTTTCATAGCAAAAAATTGAGTTACTTTTTTAGACATTTCAACTTTTAGTTAGTAAGCTTATAGAGTTATCTATTCTTTTTTTTGGTATGAGTCAACTTCTAGACATATAAAGCTTTATATTAATTGTAAACAAACAACCATGTATCAATTATAGACATATAGCTATGTGTGAATCGTAGACATATATCTCTATATCAATTGTAGACATACAACTATGTATCAATAGTAAACATACAGCTCGGTATAAATCGTAGACATACAGCGATATATGAATCGTAGACATACAGGTAATCATGAATCGAGGCATAGGTTTATGAAATCGTAGACATACAGGTTTATATAAATCGTAGACATACAGGTAATTATGAATCGTAGACATACAGGTTTATATGAATCGTAGACATACAGGTAATTATGAATCGTAGACATACAGGTTTATATGAATCGTAGACATAAGACATACAGGTTTATTGAATCGTGACATTTCAATTGTAACTAAACATAACTATCATGTTATTTCCTTTGGTTGCTGAAGTTGACTAGGTCACATAACTAACGGCGGGTACGATTTTTCTGGTTGTATTTATAAGAAATATTGATACCAGAGGCTATTTAATTTATATCTTAATTACATCAACGCCATACTAGCATCTACCACACCAGTACCAGTAAAGAAATAAGTGGTCTCCTGTGCTAGTAATTACTCTGATGAGCGATTTTCTCCGCACGCCTAGAGAGTAGGTCAATATTACTTACTTAATATTGCATCAGGTCAATATTGCTGTACATTACAGCACTAAGGATATGAGTTAGCCTTAACTAAGGCGCGAAACGCTTGTTAAGAACACGTTTTTATTGGTTCTCGAACCAAATTTAAATAAATAAGAATTCGATTTAATAAGCGTTTTTTCGCAGGGTTTTGGCACGAATCATAAGACTAACTTTAATAATACTTTAGACTAGTATCTATATAGTATTAATACTCTAAATTAAATGGCGGCCGAAAAGCGGGAGGAAAGCGGTGAATAAGCGAGCTTTTTTCATCCGGCCGACGTTATTGATGGCGGAAGTGTTATCGTCATAATTATGTTTCCTATCAAACATATCTAACGCTTACTTATCTAAATGGTCATCACCGTTTGTGTCTGCTTGGCGATTTTAAGTTTGATTATAGTATCTTGACAATAACCACACAGAACGCTATAAAACTATGACAAAACAATGACTAATAGCAAAACAGATTAATTTAAATCTATCTTTTGTCAGTTATGTGCAACAATTTTATAGATTTTTAGATTAGATTCAGTTTTGCTTACAATTTTTCATGGGTTGTACTTTATTTTACAAATATGCAAGGTATACGTCTCTTATAAGTTACATGCTTGTACCTAGAGACGTATCAACAAACAATATGTTACAAAAATATAGATTTTTTATATATAACAAACTTATATGTACTGACTATATATGTACGTATTGCTTGTATTGACTATGTATGAATGTATTGTTTGTATTGACAACGTATGTACGTATTGCTTGTATTGACAATGTATGAACGTATTGCTTGTATTGACAATGTATGAATATACATTCATACATATTGTATGAAATATTGTTTTTATTGACAACGTATTGACCTTTAACAAGAGACTCCTCTTGTTAACAAGAGATTTACTTAGACATGATATAAATATAATTTTCATTTTTTAAACTTGTAATGTAATATAAAATATTTAATACATCTTAATGATTTCAGGGCGGAAGAACAAATGGATTAGAAGAAATAACAGCTGACTAAAATAGTTTTAATTATTCACTCTGATAATGCAAAATATTCTATTATTTGTTAAATGAATCTAAAATGTTAACCTGATTTACAATAAGTTTATTATTTTTCTTTTATATTTTTTGTTTTGTTTTTTCCCAAAATTTATCACGGATGAGATTATATTATAGGAAAATAAATATTTATATGTTTTGCTACGTTTTTGTTTAATTTTTTAAATTATTTTTAATACTTAACAATTTTAATTGTTATTAATAAAACCTTTTGGTTCATTTGTCATTTTTTCATATTATTTGATGTTTTTTTAATCTATATTAAATACTTTTACATATTTTTTTTTAAAACATAAAGATTATACTTCTGATTAAATAAATTGTGTATTACTTTTTTTCGGTTTTTAAAAAAAATCAAAACTTTGTTTTGTTTTATTTATTTAAAATGTTAAATAAATAATATCTACCTATTTACTGTTCATTATTATTATTTAGATATTTGAGTAATATAAATTAAATAACTCTTAAATTAATATAAAATGTTTGTGGTATTATTACTTTTTTAAGAAAAAATAACATACATGTAATTAAATTTGGTTTGGCGAATCATGGTTATCAAAAGCATATAATTACGAATAATACTCAGCTGAACAAAAATAACTAGCACAGGGATGATTTTAATGCATAAAGGCTTAAATAGTATATTCTTTTATAATAATATCCTATATTATTATAAAATATTAAATTATTTTATTAAATATGATTTTATTATTATAAATTAAATATTATTTTCTTTTTGTCTATTATTTAAATAGACAATTATTAAATTATTGCCAAGCTCTAAAAAACTGTTAAATTTGCCATTGATTTTTTGACATGCTATTTTTTTTATTTTCTGAAAGGTTTCCTTTTTTATTTCAAATGCAGTATAAATATAAACAACGCAATTTTCCTCTAAAATTCATCTTAACAAAATTCAACATCTCGCTTTAAGAGGCAATCAAATCTAAAATAATTTACTTTCTGTTGACATCCTTATAGTAATGGTATTGGAAAACGAAGAAGAGTGTACATGCCAGATCATTAGTCAAGGTTGCAAACTTTGAAAATTGGTACGGCTCTCTATCTGCTGATATTAAGGATTTAATTGCTAATTGGCTGATTGCTTAATATCTGTAAAATACATTAAACTGTTTAATTTGACTTTGCAAGTTATAATCCTAAAAGTGCTTGTCTTGAACATTGACTATTGTGTGCTATTGCTATAGTACTAAGACAATAGAGGCCCTATATCTTTCGGTATCGATAATACGTAACATCGTAATAATGCAGGATCTTAGTCGACTAAGATATACCTTTGTCAGTACGCTTATCCCTCTCGTACTCTAAATTACACGATTCCCAATTTTGGTAAAAGTCAAATCTTAACGTCATTAAAATATGGAATAGACTAAGGCGACTCAAGTCCCTTTTCCTGTTGCACTCAAGCCTTCCAATGTTGGCACCTGTAAACCAAGTTTGCCAAACTAACTTGTTCACCATTATTCTTTTTCAAAAAATTAATTTTAACTAATAATTGTCTTATATTTATTATTATAATTTTATTAAAAAAAAGGAAAAATAGTCAAAATGATAACGATTTATATCATTTAAGTTAATTATTTGTACATAACCGTTATTTATAATAAAAATACAAATTTATTATATTGTTAATTTTTAATTAAATTGATGTTTGAAATACTATATTGTAAGCATATCATATATAAGTTTGGTTCGTTAGTAAAAGTGGCCTATAAAGTTTTTGTTTCATGTATATAGCTACTTATATTTATAGATAAATTTATATCTACATAAATTATATATATTAATAATTATTTATGTTAAAAATGTTAATGTAAAAAATACATACCCAATATATTATTTTATTTAAGTTATATTACATTTAAGTTACCGCATCATTATCTATTTTGTAATTTTTATGATTAAATTTTATTTATCGAGATTTAAATTATTTAATGTAAGCTGTCATTTATCTATTTGACGATAAATAATATATTTATATTTTTAAATAAGCATTTCATTGGTCTAATAATTTGTACCCTACTCATCTTAAGCAAATACTGTTGGTAACAAGATTACCCTTGGTAATCTTAAACGGGATACCGTTGTCTTGTAGTCTCTAAAAGTTTAAATTTTCAACAGATATAATTTAAAAAGAAACAAGAATCAGCCTGTTTCTTTCTAAACTGAATTCTAAAATTTAAGATACCCAGAATTAAAACAAACATAAAGAGTAATCTTAGATTAATACTAGTATAGAAGGAGAATAGGACCGTAAATACGATAGAATTTTACTGATCCACGAAAGCTTAGTGTTATCAGTCGAGTAGTGTTATCAAATTAAAACGAAGTTTACTGGTGTTCTTAAGTACGGGTACCAACTTAATTTTTTTGTTAGTTTAGCAATCTTAGTTTAGACTACAAGTGAATCGGCTTTTGTGATATCAGAAGTGCTCCTTTTATATAGAGTATTATTCTAAGTAATAAAGGAGAGTAAAAAGAATATGAAACAATAAAAATATAAATATGGTTACTCAGATTTTTTTTATCAAGATTTGACATTATTTTGACTTTTATAAAACTAATTATATTACTTTCTGTTTTGAAATATTTTTATGCAGTCATAAATTTATTGGGACAATCATTATATTTCCCTAACTTATTCTGCTTAAATATACCAGGGCCCAGATATTTATATACTTTTTATTTTCTTTGCCATACTTTTGAAATGTAAATATGTTAATTAAATGTAAATGTACACTAAGTAATTTATCATATATGCTTATCCTACTTCATACATAAAAAATAAGAATTTATAAATTAAATATAACTATACTTAAAATTAAATTTACGACAGTCTTGTGAAATACAATTCCTAATAAATTTATCATTAACATGCATCAATAAAATTTATTTTTAAATGGATTATTTCTAATTATTATTAATTATTGAAATGAATTATTAAAAGACAATTTTCATTCCCGCTGAAAGTTGGGATAAATTAAAAACTTAAGACCCGATTTAAATTATCTTTATGAAATCACAACTCAAAATTTTTCATTTTAATTATAAAAATGGACAATTTTAAAATTGAGTTTGCCATCTGAAGGAGTTAATAATTTTTTAAATGAAAAAAAATAAAATAAAGATGATCTTGATTATGGAACTCATAAAGATGAGTTCCAAAATAACTATCATAGTACAGCACACGCATTTCTAAAATTTAGGATTGAAAACTAAATACGACAAAATGTATTATTAAATTTTATTTATAATAATTAATGATAGTATATACGTAATAATGATTGTAAATAAGTAAATTTTAAATATTGTATACAATTTACTAATAGACAAATTGTAGATGTTTTTTATTTGTGTTTTCTGTAACCCTTGTCTCTTCATTTGCTGGCAAACTATTCAACTATGGGTGACCCTTACTTTTCAATGAATTATCCTGTTTACAATAAAATTTAATTAAACAATTTAAATTAATAACTTTTTGTTTAAACCTTTTTATAAATAAAGGTTTGTTTGAAAATCAGGGATGGGGGGGGAGACCGACCTTACGTTAATCAGGCCTGCAAACTTCAGGATTTTAGTACAGCTGTCTATAAGTATATTTTTACGAGATTTTTAATGTTATTCTTATCAGTTTGACATAAATAAATATATAGTATAATAAAATATTTGAAATATTGACATTTCTTTTACGTTTTCTCTTTTCTACCGCGGGTGTATAAAAAGCGTTTGCACTGAAAACCTGAAGCCGAGATTTTATTTGTTTTTAAAACCTGAGTGATTTTTACCAAGTTTTTTGCTCGAGTGTATCTGTTTGTTTTCATCGTAGCTATTAGTGTGTTTACTACTGGAGTTATACTAAAGATTTGAAACCTGTATTTTGGTACAAAAATCAATCTTTAGATCCACTTGTGCTTTAAATAACTTGGTGAAATTTTCAAAAATTCATAAAACACGGAAGAATTGTTAGATACGTTTAAAATTAAGTACATCTATAGAACGACTTTTCTGTACGACACCAACAACGTGACAAGACGTGATTTTTTGTCGAATGATATGTATACGTTTTATTCTTTTCAAATCTATCTTTAAAATTGGAAAAGCATACAAAAGGAGAAAATTAGCACCAGTTCATACTTTGCTATTATAAATAAGTATACTAAGTATCATTATGGTACCAATAGTAATCTGGGAATAGAAGGAACATTTTCCTGTCTGAAGACGAGGAAAGCATGAGTGACGATTTATTGCAATATAAATCTGGTAATTTTTATATTCTATAAAAAGTTGTTACAATGAGCGTTCCAAATTTAATAACGAGAGGAAAAAGTCTGAGATGCACAGTACCCGTATTTTTACTATTTTAGTCATTCTAAAAAAGTATTATTCAGTGATTTTACACTTAAACTTTATTAAGGATATTAAGGTTTAAATTTACACCTTTCTTTCGTAAGGGTTTGGGTTAAACTTTGTTTTATATTATACTTCGTAATCCCAGATATTGTTTTCTATAGGTAGCCCCTCTCTATTAAAACCTGGTTAAAAGGAAGCTGCATTTTCCTTTGGATAAAGGCTTTAGCTTAACACTGTTAGGAAGCTCATCAAAGCACGGAGTCTTCATTATCTGGATCTTCCCTCTGTCTATGAGGTTCTAAAGGTGATATTGTTTCTTTATTAGTTTAAACCTTGGCTAAAAAGGATATGGTCGTTTTCCCTGGAGATGTTCCAAAATCCAATCTATGCACCCTCCTTGGAAATTAATAAAAGGCCCTCAGGTGATGAAGCATACGGTTTTTGGACTCAATTATAACCTCATCGAATTCTTACACGCTCTTGTAAATACTGTTCTTCCGATAACTCAATATTGACTACCGTCTGATCATTCGGGCTTCCACATACAATTGACATAAAGAGGTCTATAAATTATTTAATAAAAGTTGCGTTGCATTCAAAAGCGAAAGTAAGTAAGCAACTCAAATGTTTAAAAATTGTTTGGTTAGAATAAAAATAATAATAATTATCCCCTTATTGAATCAAATAGCAAGTTACATATTACAATTTTTGCAGTTAATTTTTATATAACAGATCATGAATTTGATTAAATCTGCAAAGCTGAGGATTTTTTACATTAGTTAAAATTAGTACCCAAAAGGGTGTAAAAATCAGTCCATATGATTATAGTTTATAATCGACACAGCTTTCGATCAAAGACCTGATCGTTTTCAGAGTTGGATTTATTAAAACCCTAGATCAAAATACTTTACTATCTACTGATAACAATCTTCCTTTCTGTAATACACCATTTTTATTCTAACTAATACTCATTAGGTAGAAATACTCGTTTTGTTAGTTAGTTAGTATGTCCATTTTAGTGCTTGAAATTGCTCTTCTATTTTTGAATTTATCTCCGAAATCAATCGTTCCTCCAAAATACATCATATTGTAAAAACTCAGTTTATAGCAGGTTCCTGTATTTTTCTTTTAAATTCGTATTGTTTTCTATGTTAAACGTATACGACTTGCAAAAAGGTAGGACACGTAACAATAATTGTAAGCATTAAAAGAATAGATAAATTAAATCGAATCTAAATCTATTACAAAACACATTTCTTTTGTGAGAAACAGTTCCCATAAATCAGATAAAATAAGAAAATATAGTGAAGGTTTTCGGGTCTCACTCCGATCCCAACCAAGAGTTTACAAACGCTAATTTAAAGTAGCATCTTTCCCCATCCAATTTTACTTTTCATGAAGAGAAAATTAATTAACTACTCGCTTAATTAATTATGTATTTCATTAAACAAAAAAAAGGAGGAACAAAGTCCTTATTTCTCTGGGTAATTATTCTTTTCTGGATAGTATTTGCCTTGAGGAAAAGGGATAAGTCCGGAGAGTGGGAGGCAGTCTTAAAAAAAATAATGAAATTGAAAAGTGGAAGGAATAAAACAGGTATTCATGGAAAACCTTTCTCTTCTTATTAACGTTAATATCTTCACTTGGCAGAATATTATTATTTTTTAATTTATTATTACCTTTTTTACAGCGTAGATTGTCAGGAGTATTTTTTTTTTTTGCTTTTGTCTTGTTTCATTATAATAATGTACAACTCAAGTGACTTAATGCCCCAGAAAGTATGTCTCCAGGTCCATTTCATTTATTGCTATATTAATTACTCTTAATCTTAAAATGCCTTTAAATAGACATACTGTTATTATAGTATTAGTGTGATGCTGTATACTATAATTGTTTTTAGTTTTTGGTGAATACTTATTTTATTTTTGCGTCTGTTGGTGTATTGTTGTATTATTTTTTCTTGTTTTGTTTCTTTACTGTATTTTAATAGTTAAACTCTAAACGATTAATACATTTTTTGTATTTTTGTTGTATTTAAATACTTGTTGAGCAACTACAATACTACTTGGTCATTATCTTATTAAACAAACGCGTTCTTATTTGTACTGGTGGAGTTTATCATAGTAAATAAAAACAAGTCTCCTTACAGAATAGCTTAATTAAATCTCAAACTCTCTTTCAGCCTATTTAAGCCATTATGATTATAAGCAAATAAATAAAATATAAGATAAAGTTGAAACTAAGCACAAACCGTACAATCAACTGGTGATGATCTGAGTCGGTTGAAAGCGGTTCTGAGGTTTATAAAAGCTATTTAGTGGAAAGACTTATTTACTTTCTATTCGTGATTTAACTCCAAGTGGCAGTATTTATTTGGCTATTTGTCTATGGATATAATAGCAATACTCTTATTGCCTAAATAGCTGATTTCACAATAAAATTAAATGACAATTTAATATTTTCTCTTATGACAACTTTATCCATAATCAGTTTGAGCAATTCGATTTACTTCCTTCAGAGGCAAGAAAAGTGCAAAATTTAGAGAAATAATACATGCACAATATTAATACAATAGGCTCGAGTAAAATGAATTTTAAAAAGCGAATGTAGATTGCAATCTTTATTTAATATATTGACATGGTTCTTTGTTGTTGACATGGCTTTACCTATAGAGATAAATAAAATATGGATTTGCATTATCTTCTAAAGATTATATCATTTATCAACAATTAAGTATGTATAATAATGATAAATTCTATATTTACATTATGAAAATTTATCCTTTTTATAATAGCAGCTGTTTCAATTCAAAATTTTAAAATTTAACCAATTTTCTGATTGGAGAAACATATACCTTTTAATAAGGAATTAAGTTTATTAAAATGGCAAAGACTGAATCTCTATATTTCGATAACGCGACTATAAACGTAGATATTTGCCTTCCCTCCATACCATTTATATGACCAAAAAGTCAATATTTTGTACATTAATAGTTAATATTGTAAGAGACATTTGACAATTCTTTCTTGGTATTATTGCATTCTTATCAAAAGGCACGTCTCTGAAGTCTGTCACGTATAAAACATATCTTCAATAATGTGAAAAATATTAACTATAATTTTTATTTAATAAATACCTTAAAATGAATGCTGAATAGTTTAAAAAAATAAAAGATGCTTTTTAAATTGTTGGGTTCGTTTTTTAACTAATAACATTTACAAAATCTTGGACATGCTACAATTTTTTAATTTATTTCGCATCCCCTGATTCAAAAGTAAGCTATTAAAAATTTTGAGGGCTTTTTAAAAGAAGTTGGACGTCGAATTAGGAAAACGATCCCTTATTAGTTCTATAAAACTTTTTTAAATATTTTCATTTTTCAAAGAAAATATTCAGTCTTATTTTTTTTTTTTATAAAAACGCAGATTTATTATAGAAAAAAATTGCTTTTCAAGACAAGATAAAAAAGGCGATCTTAACCCGATACTTTTCACAAATAATTTGCAATCATTTTTATATCTTCAGATTTCTTTAAGTTTCCAATTACTCGTCGAAAGATGAGATGAAAAATAAGTTTTATAAGATGTAGTAATTTTGTACAAATGACACCCTTATTTCATTTTTCAATAAGACCTCTTACATAGTCAACTTTTTTAGGGAAATATTGATCGAAATTATTAAATAAATTATTCAAAATACAAAATATTTATTAATGTTTTATAAACTTAAGCGTTAAATGAAAAACCAATGCTTAACCTTACAGTTTATTATGTTGTTAAACACTGACTCTTTGCCGCTCTGTGCCTCCCTGTAGCCACTTTGCGGCCACATTGTTGTTGTTCTTTATCCCTTCATCAGATTACTGGTTCATATAAATGGCATACAGCCAAAATAAAAGCGAATTTTCAAATGTATTATTGAAAAAACGTAATTTGTTTACATTATGTTATACATGTCAATCAATAAGACCGAAACTAATACTGATAATGTACCTTCGTATGTTTGCTAACTATGTGTGGCGGTACACGGTACATGTTTAAAAAATTAATGATGAATTAAAATAGCGTAAAACAAATCACTTTTTTTATTTTTATAAATAAATTTGAAAATTTGCTTGTATTGTGGAAAGATGCCACTTATATAAACTAGTAATATAAGGCGTGATAATGCGCCCCCTGTGATGGTACTTTAGCGGGGAACATTTCGAGATACATTTTTTATTTAATTAAGCCAATGGTGTCATGTCATTACATGACAAGAAAAAATATAGAATTTTAATTGTCATAATTTCATTGTTAAAAATATTAAATAGATATAGTTAAAATTATACTAAATATTATATTAGATAGTTAACAAAAAAGAGACAGTTCTTTACATGGTAGCAGAGCGTGGTTAAAGGCTATTAAATAAAGTATAGATGATCTAATAACGAGCAATGGCAAGTTGTGTTAGGACCAGAAAAGGATCGTAACAATATGATCGAAAGAAACCTGCCTCACGTAGGCTTGAGGCAGGTTTCAAGCCCACTGCCTCCTCAGTTGTCGCACGAGATAAGCAGAAAGGTTATTTGATGAGAAAAGATTTGAACTCAAGATTTTAGATGTTTTATTCTTTCGTTCTATTGTAAAGATCTTGTGTTCAACATAATTTAACACAAGATCTTGTTCAATTAAGGACTCATAGAAGCGTTTATAAAAGAATAGAGACCAGGTCTTGGACAAATATAGATTGTTTTGAGTCATTCGGCTTGCATGACTTACATATGAAGACGAACTGAGCTAGTAGGCTCGGTGCTATGGTCTAGACCATAGATCCAAGATTGGGTTAATAGAATAGCGAAGATTTTATTTTGTTGAGCTTTTTATTGTAAATATATTCATTCACTCAATACGACGATAGATTTCTGTTTGCTGAGATTCTTGTTGCTGAGATAATATTCTGTAAAGTTTTCAAGGATTAAGGGATATGGGGGTGTAAAAGGATGGGACCTGGTATACCACCCTGTGGGACTCCAGCCTGAACAATAAGTCGTTATTAAAGTTTAAAAAACTAAATGTGTAAACTATGATAGCTAACTAAAGCTGCATGCCTAGGTACAATTTTTTCAAAATAGTTTAAAATGAGTTTCCAATCGTTTTCCATAATTTCCCATAGTTGTTGTCACTTGCACTTAACATACACTTACCTCGTATATTATGTGAACTTAGCTTAAGTTAAATGCAAAATTTTCTTAAACAAAGCTGCTTCAAAATACTATTGCAGTCAAAATTTATTTTTTGGAAAGTAATCTCTTCAATTAATTTAAACATTATTAAATAGAGTATAGGGTAAAAAGTTTATAATTTAATTGGTTAAAACTAAAAAAAAAACACAAGAAGTATTTTTTGATAAAAGGTGAATGGTAAGATTAAAGAGAGATAAATCATATTAATCATTTGAACGATTTTACTGTAAGATTATCGCCACATAGGAAGGATTCTATTGCCTAACTTGTTGCACAGCAATCTAATTTTGGAAAAGTTGATAAATAAACCCTATTTGACTTAGCCAGTTCAACATTTGTCTGTTATTTTCTAGAATGCTGTGAATATTTCATGTTATAAAACTTATATATTATTATTTCAAATGATATATTAGTTGTATATTATTTGTGTTGTTTTTTAGCGTTTTTTCTTGGAAATAAATATTAGGGGTTTAAACAGCACTATTAGTGGTAAAACGCTAATAACAGGCTTAGCAACCTTAGATTCAATAAAAAATTTACCCCGGAATACTAAAATAACTTCCAAAGAGAAAAAAAATGTTGAACAGTTTTAAAAAAGTCAACAAAGTATTCTTTTTTCATGTCTGCACAATAATAACATTGGTAATCCACAAAGCGGCTATAAATTATTTATTTTTCTTGTTATATGCTCGACAAAACATTAAATAATGGCATCCTGTGCAAGACTTATTACAGCCTAATAATGTAATGAAACATTTAAAATTTTAATTTAATGATAGAGAAAACTACTTTTGAGTTCATGTATTTTTATTTTGTACAAAGCTCTATTGTTTTAGTGATACCCTCGTCCAATCTAGAGCTGATCTAGCTAGTTGAGGTAGACTGTCTATACTCTGTTTTATCATCGTTAAACTGGCCCTTCTTATCAGAAGAATAGTTAGCGATGATGTTGCTCCTGGTTCAGATGTCCTCCGTAAAATTGAAAGATTGTGACTCTTGTTTAAATATCTGTTTTCTTGTCCTAAATTATAGAAATAAATTTAAATATTAAAAAGGTTTTAACTATGTTTATAATTAAAACATATGTAGGGGAGGCTTTTGTACCTTGAAGAGGCTGTTGTACCTCGAGGGCCGGTTACATAAAAACAGAAAAAATACTCTTACGCTTTTCCTGTTATTACGATAACAATTATCAAATTAAATAAAAACGGCTCCAGTGAATTTTTAACTACGTGACTAAATGTGGTCTATAAAATCTAAAAATCAACTCATTTTTCAAGAACGCAGTGGTGCAATTAAATTATCATTAATTCCTTTGTCGAGTGATTACTGGAGATCGTATGAAAATATTTAATTCCACAAAATTAACATTGAAGTCTTAATCTTCCAATAAAGATGTTAAATATTGAATAGAGTCATTCGCAAAAATCATTGAAAAAATTAAATAACGTGAAATTGAAAAGTCAAAAGTAAATGAAGTATAGAAAAATAAAACAATTCACATAGAAAAGGACGTTCATTCTAATTTGAAGTAAACCTTCATTTATATCTTCACGAACAAATTCACGGTGCGTAAAAACATTTTTTAGTTGGTTAAGGTTATTAACAAACTTACTGTGAGTATTGCGTATCCAATTGAAAAACCTAGATTCTAGAAATCACTATTGCCTTTGTCAAGAAGTTTCATCTTTTGAATGTCTTCTTTTGTAAACTTTAAACGCTCGCCAGGTTGTAGCAGGGTAAGATTTTTTAGCTGTTTTCTTGGCAGGCGCTTTTTTCTTAGGTTGGGGATGTAGCCTGCATACAGGAATCCATCTGCTCTAAATTCGCAAGTTAGTGGAGGACAACATCCTTTGATGGAATATGTGCACTAAAACCAGGTAAAAACTATTTAATTCTCATAATTCGTGACATTAAGCATTTCGTTCTATTTATACAATAATACATCTAATTTAAATTAAGAGGGCTCAAAAATATTAAAAAATTCGGGTGCAGGGTACATCGAAACTTTTCTTCATCACATCGGATTCGCTACGCACATCCTCCCTACTTCGAATTCGCTTCGCACGTCCTCAGAATATATAAGTCGTTAAATTTATACTACAACGCGTCTTAGCACTCGTCCTCAGATAGTAAATACATGCGTATCATTCCTAGCGGTCACCCATCCAGCACTGACTACGCCCATCGCTGTCCCGAAATATTAAAAAAATTCGGGTGCAGGGTACTTCGGAACTTTTCTTCGTCACATCCTCCCTACTTCGGATTCATTTCGCTCGTCCTCAGAACAACAATTCGCTAAATTTATACTGAAACAAGTCTTCGGACTCGTCCTCAGATAGTAAAAATATCAGTTTCATTCCCAGCGGTCACCAATCCACACACTGACCACGCTTAATGCTGCTTAACTTTTATGATCCAACAAAAATCATGGATATACTTGTCGTATTGAAACGAAGCTAGGTGTACCTATTTATTATGTAAAGATATACACTTGTACTGAATTTTAAAATTGGATTATTTGTTAATTTTTTAATTGTTTTTAAAAAACGTACAATAGTCGCCAAAACATCCTGGTTTTAGGTTATTTTCACACACAATACTTTTCCTATATACCTATGGTATAAATGAGAAAAAGTAAAAAAAACTTATACTCTCTTATTGTATTTTACAGGTTTTACACACTATTATGCGCAGGAAAATTTTCATTTCTAGACAGGCCATGACATTTAGGGAAGTACCCTTTACCATGACCAGTAATGATCCATACTGGACATATTTGCTAGTGCTGATCTCTTCTACTATAGCAAATAATATATCTTTATAACTAATTACTACCCTTATAAGAGAATTTGGATTCTGACCTCAGCATTGATACCTAGACAACTTCCACCTCCAGCAGGCATAGATTGATTTTCTTTCACCAACACTAAGACAAGAGCTAACAAGTATTCCATTTTTATCCTCATTCTTTCTGTAAACAAATAATAGAAACCTATTTATTGATTACTAATTAAATATGTACCTAATCCTAATATATTAGACCAAGAGCCCAGGGGTGTTTTGTTAATAAAAAGTTTAATGGCTGGAACCGGTCTCATTTTTCGTAAATACCTTCCTGAACAAGGATCTGCAATTCCTGCCGACTCGTATCGATGGTGTCCCAGGAAGAACGCACTTAGGGGTCAAAGGTTCTGCTGGGACACCCATCGATACGATCGGCAGAATTGCAGATCCTTGTTCAGGAAGGTATTTACGAAAAATTGAGACCGGCTTCAGCCATTACACTGTTCGTTAACTTGGGTGGTAAATTTGACCCCTAAAGTGCGTTTCTGCCTGGGAACACCATACCGTACGAGTCGGAGAATGGCAGATCCTAGTTCAGGAAGGTATTTACAAAAAATTGAGACCGGTTCCAGCCATTACACTTTTTATTAACAAAACACCCCTGGGCTCTTGGTCTAATATATTTGTATCACACTTCTGCTGGTAGAAAAGAAAGCTACAGTTTTTTCTTACACTTGATTAAAAACATTGATTACAAAAAATATTTTCTAAGATTACATATAATCTTAGAAAATATTTTTTGTAATCAATGTTTTTAATCATGTTTTAATCAATGTTTTTTAAGTGTAAACATTTATATATTAACTACATTAACTCATAAGTTCATGTAGTTAATATATAAATGTTTATACTTAAAATTACTTATGTTACTTGTTTATGTTATAGTGGGTAATTGAGCATAAGTACGTAATATAATACGTAGATATCGTTTGCAACCTGTTGCAATTTGTTATCGTGTATCGAACTGTTATTGTGTATCAAGATGTTGTTTTTCTTTTTATATTTCATAAAAACTGTTGTTGTTTGACAAAATGTTGTTATCGTGTTACACACTGTTGTTTTTCACCGTATTGTTTCAGTGAAACAAACAGTTATTGTTTAACGAACTTTTTATTATTAGAATTTATGATAAATGCTTTATTCTACAAATGTTTTTATAACTATTTATTAAATATATTTCATGTGGAACTCAACACATTATCAAAAACCCAAACGAACAAGATCTATAAATCTAAAAAATACAAATATCTAATAAATACAACATTATATCCTGTATGTATCCTAGTGAATATTTTCTTAATTAATTAACTTAAAATAATTTAACATTTTAAAATTTTAGATATAACGTAAAATTATAATAGTAAAGGGTAATTAAAAAATTGTAATGCCACAAAAAAGGAAAAAGTAATTTTTAGTTATTTTTAAATGCAATAGTTATATCTATAGGAATTTCATATGAGACGAAATGACAAGAATAATTCTGCCTTAAGATAAATAAATAATTTAATTAATAAGTACTTTATTCAGATAAAATTTTTCCAAGGAATATGAAATTCGTCACTACAAAATTATTATACATGATAAATTAAACTTATCAAATCAAACACTTCAAATTACTCTATTTAGAACCAAATAATAAATTAATAAATCAAAACAGTATACGTGAGTGAACATACGAATGAAGTGTACAAAAATAACTTATAACCAGATTAATATCTTTATCTTTAACATATTTAATGTAACATTTTTTAAACGCATTTTATAATTTTCTAAAATATCCCTTAAAAAATCTATCATATTATTTTGTTTTTAATTCAAAACTTTATAAGTCCATTTTTAAAAATAACTTCGTCTTTTATTTCTATTAGGTCTTCAGGTAATTTATTAAATAATTGTGGACCTAAATAAACAAATGACTTTTTAAACAACTAAAGCTTATGAAAATTAATTTCTAGCTTACCTGTATTTGTTCTTGTTCTATTTGCACAGTTTGTTAAGTTTAAGTATAATCTAAATGCCTTACCTGTCAGTCAGTCCGTACCTCGTCAAGTGGTCCAACATATCTGAATACTAAATTAATTTGTTCGTTAAATTTATTGTCTAAAATAATATAAACTCACTCATTTAGTGGGGGAGGATCCTAACTGTACACCTTTTCACATCAGACTGTGATCGTAATACCTGATTGACATCTCTATAATGTACCGTGAAGTTAAAAATATTTCAAATACCCAGTAACCTTAAAAATCAATCAGTGAAACGATTCCTTTCTTTACGATTTATTACTAATTTGAAAGAAAATATCCTCATCAGCAAACAATACTTCAAAAATATATGCTTCAATTAACTTTTTGTTTGTGATATAAGGGAACATCCTGAATGTATTGGTAATTAATTACGATAATTGCCTTGTTTCAATTGAGTTGAGAAAGTTATACAAGTTTAGTAAGGGAAGGAGAGGCTGTAGAGGAAGGGGGTGAGTATTTGTTTTGAAGAAATTTATGTTTTCGTGTTATTTTCAACACTGGATTTCAAAAGAACTAAAGGTAAGATTTTGAAGGCAAAAATGTACCTTTAGTTTAGTAAGCAGAAATTAGGTTGACTCCATGCAGCTTAATATTGATTGTTCATAATATTACAATTATATCTCATGACTTATTGCATCCTTACCTCCAAAAAGGAGAGGAAAGCATTCCATTACCAAAAAAAAAAAAAACGAAAGACACACTTTTTCGAGCACCTACAGATCCCAAAACTCAAAAACTTGGTTTCTATGTGTATAGATGTGCGCATTTCTTGCAAACAACAATTCAGCTCAATAACACTCAGCTTAAAAATTAGGTCCTATACGAGAAAGAACTGATTAGATTTTGTGGTTAATCCAACACGTCGTATAAAAAAGACTTCACCTAAAATTTGTTGTTCATTTCGAATTTAATTTGAACTTTTAAAAATTTCTTGTGCAGTAGTCCACATGCCCATAAATGCGTGTTTCCCAATCAATTTCTCGCTTACGGTTCCAGTTTATGCTATAACTTGAGCAGTTACCCAATTATCAAGCACTACTCATAACTCATTTTTAGGTGTAATTATCCTGTTGGTTATACAAAACTCTGCCTCTTAAATTTGCTGTGCTCACCATATTTTTCACTAGTTTAAAGCTCAGTAAGTGTTTTTCTTTAAAGTGTTTAGCATTCACTTTAGATATGTTTTTTACCTGCCGTATCATAGATTTTCCGGTACTACCGTTTTTTCGACTTTTTGGTCACTTTAAATGGTCGCACCAACATTAAACCAATTGCAATCGGTTCAGCGCACCAAAAAAAAATAAATACAGTCATATTTCGTGGTGAAAAATAATAACCATTAATTTTAACGATTTTTTAAACTTTAGAGTTTAAAATTTTTTAAAACAGGGATATCATCCGCACAACAACCTGTAGTGCTGTGATTCAATAGGGTTTTGTCCTCCCCAAGGTTAATTAAAAAAAATGATATGTTCGAGACTAAGTGTGTTTACAGAAAAGTGTCGTCAAATACATAAATAAATATATAATATATATATATATATATATATATATATATATATATATATATATATATATATATATTATATATAATATATATTATATTATATATATTATATATTATATAATATATATATATATATATATATATAATATATATAATATATATATAATATTTATTATATTATATTATATATTATAATTATATATATATATATATATATAATATATATATATATATATATATATATAGTTACACAAAATGTATTTTATGAGGGACTGGGAGCCTCAAAAAGCCTAACAATGTATTGTGATATGGCATGCCCTCTCTTGTAATATATCTCTATGGTTAGGATTTGTTTTGACGCAAATATTGATTTTTATTAAATAAAGCGATTTCTTCAAAACTTCCCTCATGAAGGGTCTGAAAGGTCACTCTTCTAATAGTATCCTTTCAGACTCTCTATGAGGTATATTTTTATATGAGTCATATTCTATATGGCGCATATCTCTAAATGGGTCTCATCTCTATATGAGGCATATATCTACATGGAGCATACTTTTATATGAGGTAATCTTCAATGCTATAATCTCTTGTATTTATCCTTAGAATCTATGACCATAAAAAAGTCACCGTGCTTCGGATTTGACTCAGCAGTTTCTCATAAGCTACCCAAACGCTTGAAACAATAATTCCATAAAATACTAATTTCCTGCTCAGTAACATAAGCTTTGTTTCTAACTTTATAATGGCTCTTTTGGTACTCTTTACGTGTATGTTTTAAAGCTCTAAATAATAGTCTTTTGTTGTTTTGAAATTGTTACCCCCTGTATTGTTTAGTCATTTTTTGAAGAGCCAATAAAAGGAATTTCTTATTTCATTGAAAGAATAGGGAAACAGAGAATTTACACAGGGTTAAATTAACTTTATAGAAGAAAAAGGTTTTTAAGTTCTAAGGGTTGGCTAACCTGCTAAACAAGAATAATTACCCCCTTAGTAAAAACAGAGGGCTATTAATCCCTCAGGAGAAAAAAATAAAATAAAAATACCCTACTTTTTCCTGGACTCTTTTTATAACAAAAACTCCTAAAAAAGGTTTTGCCCTTTTTTATAATATTTTAAAGCCTTTTAACTGTATAAAGCAATTTAATATCTTGTTTATACCTTTTTTATACTTTAAAAATAAAACGTACAAAAAAGATATAAAAGGAGAACAAAAAGTAAATAAAATATTGTATTAGGTGTAGATAAAAGAAAATAACAATTGCTACTTAAAAGGTAAAATAATAAGAATTATTCATTGTAGTAAAATGGCAAGAAATTACCTATGTTTTCATTATATTATCAGTTTCACTCTTTTTAGAAATGCTCTAAAAATGTCCATCTTTTAACAGAATCAAAGCAAGTCTAATTAGGTATAAACTACTTTCACAAATGGTCAAATACAAAGCAAAAATAGTTTGGTGGTTTGAATCAAAACCTTAGATAGAACCTAAGGAAATTTTGATAGTGCAAAATAAATAATTAGACTAGATCTTATATTGTAACCACAGAAGTTACAATTTTTTAACCCATTGGGCATTTATATCAATTAAGTCAGTAAATGTAGTAAGTATCAAAAGTATTAGGTCAGTATATATGCTGGACGGAAAATATCAGCGATGAGTGAAGTTTTCTTTGTCAAGCTTAGGACATACTCTAGGAACCTCTCAACTCTGACAATCACAATTTGCAAATTATCCAATTTTCTAGTAATTTGAAACATGGATTATTGTTGATACTATAACAAAGCTTCTTGTTATTTTTAATTTTTGGTACAATGTCTAGAAACCCTAGTTTACCTTAGTTCACCAATGTGTTACTGGGGGCTTAAAAAGTAACATGGTACAGATAATCAGACTGACATAAATAGTACGTGTACCAAATTTGAAAAAATTGGATAAAAATATATATAATTATTATAGAAGTTATTTCCTGGCAAAGACTTAAGAGGATAATTGCCGTAAGGCCTAAAATCATAAAAAATATAGATACTTATTATTTAATTGAAAAGAAAATTATGAAAATTAAAGGGGTAGACCGCACTTTAGCTCTTCCAGACAAAATTACCTAAACTACCTGCCAATAATTAAACAAGAAGCAAAAAGGCAGGACCTGCTTCAATAAAAAAAATCTCAAAAATTATGAAAAGGACCTATTTTTCATGAAAAAGTAAGTTGAAGACAAATAAAAAGTATATATGCCTATTATATCCAAACAACACAATTAATTTGTAAATTGGCATGTTTATATAATACATAATGTTTATGTATTTATGCTCCATGCTAGTATTCTAGAATCTAATTAAGACTTTAAATAAAGTGTATTATTGATAAAAATATAGAAAACTTGGGAAAAGAAGAACAAATATTTTTTAAATATTTAAAAAGAAATAAACTTGAGAAAAGAAGAACAGAAATCTTAAAAATATTCAAAAATAAAAACAGAAAGCTTAAAAATATTCAAAAAGAAATAAACTTGAGAAAAGAAGAACAGAATTTTTTTAAATATTCAAAAATAAATAAAATATTCAAAAATAATAAATGTGAGAAAAGAAGAACAGAAATCATAAAAATATTCAAAAAGAAAGAAACAGAAATCTTAAATATTTAAAATCTTAAGGCAAACCTATAAATAAACCTGAACCAAGTAAAAGAAGAAAGCAAAAAATTGCAAGCTGTAAATAATTTTTCAACAACATAATACATTTTTTTTAATAAAAATGTAAAATATTAGTCTTGTTACAAAGTTTTAAAGCTTATAAAAAAGCTGAAAATTGGGAGGAAAACGACATATTTCAGAGGTTGTTACATTTTTAGAGGAAGGGAATTGAGTTTTTATCTAAATCTCTCTTACATTCCTGTGGCATTTTCCTCGCACCCTCTAAAGCATATAATTGGCTGAGAGTTATGCAAATTGCGTCATTTATCATAGGAATGAGTTTTTACATTCTTTGTTTTATTGTGCTTAACCGCCGATATTTGATGCTTGTTTTTACTAAGAAATTCAAATCTATAAATCAGAACTTAAATTTAACTTAAAACTAAAAAATAGGATAAAAAGCAACAGGTTTTAAACTCGTGCATAAGGGTTTTTTTAATAGAATTTCTACTAAAGAGAAGCAAGGAAACCCCTCACCAAAAAATGGTTATATTTAATAGCGATTAAATGACAGTATAATGTCATACTAAAATCTTACATGAACCAGTTATTTAATATATTTGAACAATGTAAAAGTACACTATCATAACACCAGCTATAAAGCCTTTTTTAAAGTCATATACAAAATAAGATTTCCTATGAATACACAATGAAAATATATAATTAAAGCTGTATAGAAAATAGAAACTCGTGTATTTTACAAGAAAATAAAACTAGCTACTATAATTAAACATAATAAGATGGCATTTTTAAAAGGTAACACAGACAATAGATATTGAGCTAAAATAAGGACACTTGAGACAGAATGATTATTTCCACTGTTCATTGCACGATGGTTGCTATCTGTAAAAATAAAAAAACTGTGTTCCTCTCTCATTAAAAATTGTCATTCACTTAAAAATTATAAAAAATCAAACATTTTTGCTGATTATCTTCTCAACCATAGTCATTATGAAACATTTACTACAACTTACTTAGTATACACTGATGATAATTAAATAAGTTATGAAGAAAGTAAGGCATAACTACAAGAAGCAAAAATTGCTAAGAAAAGTCACTAAATAGGTTTTTATTTATATATGCAACAAATGGCTATATGACCTATTTTCACAATTTATAGAGATAAGGGTGGTAAATAAAGGATAGGGAATTAGGGATAGGAATTAGATTAGGGAAGATAAGGATGGTAGGGAAGAACAACCATAAAACAGACTACCCCCCATTTTTTTAAAATTTATATATTAAATATTTTTGTGATTGCTTGTACAAAATAATTAAGAGTTTATTTATATTTATTTAGATATTTATCATGTTAGTATAAAAGATAAATTAGAACCACAGTATTATAAACAGCTGTACTACTTTCTCGAAGTTGGCAGTCCTGACTGATAATGCAATTACACTCAATCTTGTTTTTCAAACAAATCCATTACACTATGGAGGATTTTAATTTAGATAAATTTGTTCTCATGGTCATGCATTCAAATTGTAGCTTCTCTAGTATGGATTGCGAAGAAATTGTTTCTAAATAACCTTAATTTCTATGGGCTTAAAATGTTGAATATGAAATAGATAATAAGATTTAGAAATAAATTCCATGAATGGAAAATTCCATGAAATGCAATTATCATATAGTACACTTGACTACTAGTAATTTATTACTGAGCTAGTTTGAAACATTTATTTGTCAAAGTAAGGATGTCTTGTAATGTGGTTCAGGGGGGATTTATGTCAAAGAATAAGTTGATCATATGTAACTGGACTTTGGTATTAAGGGCATCACAGTCTATAATGTAATTTATTTAACAGCACATGTATCAAGGTAGTACGTATACTCAAGTATTAATTTGTCATAAAATATTAACATACCTGAACAGTCCATAAAGTTCCAATTATTTTTATATGCACAGCCAAGCCACCATCTTGGACCTATTACAGTTAACAACAATACTTCTAATTAGCTTAACTTTAATTGTGAAATTAATTATTTTAACTCATTAGTTCATAACTCATGGTTTAACATAAGGCCTTATTATTATTACATGATAGAAGTTATGGTAAAATTAAGAGGATTTTTACTATAACTAGTTTAGTTTTTTGCCTGAAAAAGTGATATTTTTAGATAAATGAACTAAATAATAAAAATGTTCATACCATCAGCACAAAATTCTATATTTAGAAGTTGGCAATTTGAATGATCTGAAATAAACAATTATAAGAGAAATAAAAAATGAAGGGAACTTAAAAAAATTGATATGGGGTCTTCAAAATTTTTCCTCATCATATCCGATTTGCAACGCTCTCACAACTAACCAATAACAACACCAAAATCTCTCCACAAAAACTTTTATTAAAACCAGAGCCGGCTTTCGACCTCACAATCATCATCAGTGCTGGAGAGTTGACTCTGCCTAAAAAGTCAGACTAGGATTCTCCTTCTTCAACTCTCCGGCACTGATGATGATTGTGAGGCCGAAAGCCGGCTCTGGTTTTAATAAAGGTTTTGGTGTTGTTATTGGTTAGCTGTGTTTACTCCACTGCTCAGTTTTCTGTTAATAATTCTCTTAAATGCAAACACAACACTTTGCCAATATACCAACAGTATAAACGAGGAAAAGTATAAAGAGTTTAATTAGACATTCTGGAAAGAAAGAGATATTCTTCAAACTAGACTTATGGTGTTTCAATAAGAAATAAAACTGGTTAGAGGTTAAGGAAAATGGTATGTAAGCTTTTGATTATAAGATAATTGAAAATAAGATTTAGTAAGTTAAAATATTCTTTACAAAAGACATTAATTAATGAATGTAAAAATTCAATACGAACCTAGAATATATAAAATGTACAAGATTTTAATCTGTCATAAGAGTTAAATAATCATAAACTGTTAAAATAATATTATCTTATGGAATCCGAAAATACAAATCTAAATGAAAATAAGAATTGAAATTTTATAATAATTTATTATTATTATATTAGTATAAGTAGTTAATGAGGGAGAGGGAAGCAAGGCTAAAGCAATGAGCAAATGGACAACAAAACGACAAGGCCAAGCGAATTGTGGTCTGATACGGCTAGTGACGCCGTATACACATTTTTCCACCAATGAGCGACAGTATTACTGTTTCAGTATCTATAGTCTCTGAACTATAGTATGGAATATTAAATAAATGACAGACATATTAAGTGATGTAAAAATGAGGAGTCAGCCATCTCACCCTTTTCCTTATGGGTGAGATGGACTAGCTTTTAATCAAGAGGAGTCTAGTTCAACTACTATGCCACAAGTCAGCGCCACTTGTTCTTATATCCTGCTTTGTTGATATTTTGCTGGTGCTAAACAACTTTTAACAAAGTGCTCTATTTTTAATATTTCTAAAGTTTTTTGTTTGATATAAATTCTATACAGAAAAAAAGCCTCTTGAACCGATTGTTATAGCTGCTGAAAATTGGTGGATATTTGGAGAACTAAAAGTGACAGGATTTGCTTAGGACACTATCTCTACCACTAATGTCATTTTTATAACACTTTAAACTTACATATTTGGGAACCATTTTCCCTTCGAAGAACTTCACGCTTCGCATACTGACGGAATTGGTACTTCAAAGGTAAATTATTATTAGTAAATGAATTATTTTTTAATGTAGCATTTCTGGTTGAATTTTCAACATAAGGAGATGGTTTCAAAGACTTCTTTTTAGAACTGGAACCATTTAACATACTTATTTTGAGCCAAGATATTCTGAAAATATTTAGAAGTATTGCAGGATTTACTGGTAAGTTACCTTTAGGAATGGATTAGAAATTAGCTATCAATTTTATGAGGAACAATTACTGATACTTAAAAATATTTTAAAACTGAAAGTAAGCTGTCATTTTATATATCATAACTTGTAAACAATAAATTGGAATTAAGATACAGAGGTAAATTAAATAAAATGCAGAGGTTCCAAATTTGAACATGAGATTAGGTTGCCAGATGGATATGAATAATAAGTAACATGTTTGGGCTTATTTATTTTATTTATTTATTATTAACTTTCTTTTTACGTTTTAACGCCTCTTTAAGTAAATTTTTATTTAAATATAATTTCAAAATTAATCTGAATGTTCAATCACAAAAAGTGGCCATCATTAGTGCTAGCATTGAAGAAGGAAGAGGATAATAGATGAGTCTTATAGATCAGATATCAAATACAGACTTTAAACTCTGAACCCAACTCTACAGAGAGGCCCACTGTCTTTGTTAGTAAAAATTTGACAAAAGCAATTTATTACTTTTCATCTTTATACCATAAATTCAAATGAAAAGTATGGTGTTTGCACTAGAAATCTGAAACTGGGATTTCAAATGAATCATTTGTTTTAGATGTTTTTAAGACCTCCTATAATACGACACACGGCTAAAATCAATTGACACCCCGCCAAAAATCTGTGAGGGAAAGAATTCTATTGGCTCAGACCGACCCCGCTCTTTCCCCCTCCACTTTATGTCAACCTCGGAATAAAAAAATACCTTTTTCGTAAATAAAATCATAAAAAGGCAACACTGGTTGTAAATATTTGTAACCTCACGTCGCGTAACACATTGGCATTCGAAAATGCCAATGTGTTTCAATAGATGACATTCTTGACTTTTTTAAGTCATGAATGCATATTGTGTCATATTATTTTTATAATATGAAACAATACGCATTCAATTATACAAACATAACACAAAAAAAGCAGTTTTTTTGGAAAAAAGTAATTATAGCTGACGATTTATTAAAATCGTCAAACTTTTATCATAGAACTATTATGATCCATTGCATTACGTAATCAAAAACTTTAACTTCACTTAATTCATACTTCCCGAACAAAATTTAATGCAACACTTAGGTAAATTTATAAGATACAACAATATTCCTACTTAAAAGTAAATAAATCAATTTTTAAAAATAAAAAAATACGATATCAAATAAAAACAAATCATAAATTCAAAACATAACCTGACTTTCAGTGTTGCCAGAGTAGGGATTTTTTTTTTTGTTACTATAAAGAAGGGATTTTTTATTTAAAAATGAGGGTTGAAAGCATTGAGATTTTGGCGGGGTGTCAATTGATTTTAGCCGTGTGTCGTACTATAACTGTCTGTGTATGACAGCAAAAATTTCAAAATTTCATAAAACACAAAAAAAGATTGGATTTTGTGAAATTTAGCACACATATAGTAATAAATATGTGGCAAGTTTTATCTAATTATCCACATTAGTTAATTTCTTATCTAAGACTTATATTAAAATATAATATAGTAAAAATAAAAGTAGTATATTTAAAAATTAAAAAATAATTCAATTGATAAGGTACGATTGTATCTCTTTATATAATAAATAAGTATACTAAGTTTTGTTTTAATTTTGCCAATATATATCTATGGTTACTTTGGGATCATAAAAATTCAGCAGCATTAAGAGAGAGAGGTCAGTGCCTGGATGGAAGACCGCTGGTAATAAAACAATGGTAGAGTGATACAGTACACATTTTGTGTTTTTAATATTCTAAGAACAAGGGAAATGAGCTCTAAATAATGAAGTTGAGCGAAAAAAAAAAAATCGGTGATGAAAAGTTTTTAGGTACCTCATATCCAATTTTATTTATTTATGTAATTACATGATATAGCATTAAAAATAAACAGGTTGAATTGTAAAACTAAATTATAATTACAAAAGAAACATGGATACAA
Organism: Microvelia longipes; assembly: GCA_018340805.1. Classification (NCBI taxonomy): domain Eukaryota; kingdom Metazoa; phylum Arthropoda; class Insecta; order Hemiptera; family Veliidae; genus Microvelia; species Microvelia longipes. The sequence goes on from JACMZG010001908.1 coordinate 20,552,054, forward strand.
AAATATTATACATTAATAAAATTGTATAATTTAATTTAAGACAAAGTTTACACCTAAAACATTTGGTTAAATAAATGTTGACAGTTAAATTAGACGGATTTGAAGAAATAAAATATAAAAAAACAATAAGAATATATTAGGCAGTGGTTTTCTATCAGTTACTAGAGCTCAACCAAGGAGTTGAGGAAAACAAACCAAAAAAATCAGGAAAATGTAAATAATAGTAATACTGAGTATTGCAGAACTCAGTATAGTCTGATGCCACAACCTATTTACTCAGTTTTGTTAATTAAATTGAAATACAAGGTTAAAGAGAGTTGACGGGCTATACACATCAATGGTGATCAAGTCACTGATATAGAGTTATACTTTATATAACTTTAGAGTTAGACATTATTACTTTAGACTCTTGTCATAACACAGTTTGTTTTAAAATATCCACTATAAAATTCAAAGTTATATATCTAATTTGGATTCACTTATAAAATTGATCTGAGTGATCTAGGATGATTATCTTGTCTTGTAATACTTCTCCGATTGAACTTCAAGGTTGGTTCAATAGGGTAGGGAGAGTCTATTCATATCAGTGTTTCAGCCTTGTCTTGAAATTTTAAATGATACAATATTGTAAACAAACACAACAGGTTTATTTTTCTTAAAAACTGACTTCACTAGGCATCATCAGCACACTTATATTTTTTTTTAAGTCCTTGGTAGGCCTTATAACTATATTTTATTAAGTTTAAATCAGAGAGGAAACTAATTCTTATAACATTAAACAGTTCAGATACTTTGTTTCCAACTACAAATATTTCTTCATTTTAGTGTGAAGTGTAAAAAAATGTAAAATGTAAACTAAATATAAAAGAAGAATTAAAACGAAAGAAATAAATACACCTATATTTAGGTCATATACATAGGACACAGGGCAATAGCCAACAATTAGATGTCAAGTAATGAAAAATACCATAATTAAATCGCATTTGATATAATAGATACATTAGGTGAGCCATATATATCATTTCTTTTTCAAAATTCTAGTCAACTTTAATTATTTCAACAAATTTGAAAAATAAACAAAATTTAACTCAAATCCTGTAATATTAATTAATAAAAATAAGACTGATATTTTTTTTAGTTAAAACATTAACTTTTAAATTTAACCTTTACATTAAAAGTCAAGATTACTGCATATTATGCAAGTTATTCACTCATAACTTCAACAAATTTAAATAAAAGATTGAAAGTAAAATAATAGTCAGCCATACGCGAATACAATAGTAAAAAAGTTCATTTTTTGCATTAAAAATATTTTTTTTATAAACTAATTTATCTTCTTCCTCGACCTCTTCCCCTTCCCCTGGTTCCACGTCCTCTACCCCTTCCTCTGCCTCTTGGAGCACTACCACCTGAAACAAACATTTGTATTTTTTTATATCATTTTACATTTACTGTAATAGCCGCCTCCGTGGTCAAGTTCATTAAGGCGTCAGTTATAAAACTAACCTTTGACACCACGGAGGTCTGGGGTGGGCATCCCAGGTTACACTTTCAGTTAATATAAGATTATTGTACTTATAGCCAACTTTAGATTACACTTTGAGCGTAACGGTTGCAACAACCACTAGCGGTGGTTCCCACAGGGGTTATCCCTGATGGGCCGCAAGGCTCTAAAAATGGGTATTATCATTATTATTTACTGTAATAGAAAGGTACATAGAGAAAATGAGGAAGAAAAGTTTTGCATAAAACTCAGGACACCTGAGTTACTTAAAATAATTAAAACCTCTTCTATAAAATATAGAAGAGGTTATAATTATTTTAAGTGTAATAAAATTGTAAGTGTTAACAAAATGTCTTGGTTTAAAAACAATCAAGATTTTCAACTCTATTAATTTTATTTATGGGCCTTTCTTATTAGATCAAAAAAAAAAAAAAAAAAAGAAAGTTCAGCAGTGCAATTGTGGTAAAAATTTGGTTTGGGTGGTTATGTGGGAGAAGGTGCACACCTGAATATTAATTAATAAATTTACCAATAAGTACAATTACAATTAAAGCACAATGGATACGTGTCACAATACTAAGACATCAAAACACAAACAGTAAAAAGACCTGTAAGCAGTTTTCTTTTTTGTTTCTATTCAGCACTAACCGCAACTAACAGTTTATACATTTAAATAAAAAAATCGGGTACAGGGTACCTCGGAACTTTTCCTCATTACACCGGATTCGCTATACTCATCCTCCCAGCTTCAGACGAGCTTCGCTCGTCCCCAGATAGTAAATACATTCATTTCATTCCCAGTGGTCATTTATCCAGGCACTGAACACACTCAATGTTGCTTAACTTTTATGATCCACCAAAAAGCATAGATAGAATTGTTGTATTATAAAGAAACTTAGTACACTTATTTATTGTGTCAAGGGGTACACTTGTCCAAATTTCAACTCAATTGGGATATTTTCCCATTTTTTACAACTTTTTAAAAAATATACAAAATCGTTTGATAAAAATTGAACTAATGCTGATAATGAGATGAAACTTAGCACATATGTTAGTCTTATAAATGGCTACATGCATGACAAATTTCAATCAGATCGCATAATTTTTCTGTGTTACACGATTTTTCAAATTTTTTGTTGAATCATTATTGCGAGTTAATGACGCCATAAAAAATTATTTTCCGAATAGCACAACTACAGCAGTAGACTGATTTTTGTACAAAATTTTAACTCTCAAGCATAAATACACTGGGCGCTATGATGATAACAGACACACTTAGACAACGTTGCAAAAACCACTCAGGAGGCCTTAACGCCTGATACGCATAATTACGTTTTCATACTGGTTTTAGATTTTTTTGCAAACACAATACTTTTCCAATATACTGTAGAGTATAAATGAGGAAAAGTAAAAATGAAGTTTTTTTCATAAATAGGGAATAGTTGTAAGATAATAATGTTAAAAAAAATAGAAAAACAAAATATTTTAATTTTAATAGGATAATTGAAATAATAAAAAAATATGTGAAATTAAGTAAACAAATTAAAATAAACAACAAAAATAATTTATTAGCACCAATAATCACAAAATATTATTGCCAACTTATTAAATTTCCATTAATGAAAAGAATTCATCAATAGAATATAAGGGATTATCCAACAGACATCTTTTAATCTTGTTAGAAAACGGTTACTTATTTTAACTAATTATTGAGTAAGGTAAGTGATTGAATAGTTATATTCCAAAGAATATAATCTGTAAGAATATGTCCGGCAGTCTAAGCCAGTCTGCGCTTCCTTATAAGTAATTTCTTGCTCCGTTTAGTTGGATACTTGTGGATCTCAGGAGTCATAAACAAATAAATAGATCCTTTTTAGGTGCAATACATATTTCTAATCACTGTTATAGCCTAAAAGTCAAGAATAGTCTGGTTTCAGAACCTATTTAATATCAGTTAAGATTGTCTATTATTATTTATTTGAAACAGGTACTTATTTATTTATTAAATAATGTAATGTAATTTATTAATGTATTTCTTTAACTAATGTAAATGATTTAAGATTGAATGATCTAATGAAATTAAAATAAATACAATGGAATTCTGATAGTTAAAACTACACACACACACGTGTGTAAACTATTAGGAGTGTGTGTGTGTGTACACACACTCCTAAAAGTTTACTGTCAGATAGGTTACCAAGTTTAGACATACTATACAGATTCTACTATACTATTCTTCAGAGTTGAAGAATGCATATAACATGGATAAAAATAGTTATTTATGCCATAAGGCTGAGAAGTGTGTCTTTATGTCACGGCAATTAGATTTATGTCTTATGTCTGGGAAAAATTGCCAAGACATAATGACATTTTCAGCCGGATGGCATACACTATTTTTTTTTGAGGTAGCACTCATTAAATAAACTGTGCTATGTGTATACTTAATTGAAAAAAAACGTCCAATTAACTCCATATTAGCGTCGTCATTGAATTCATCCATAGCTTTACACTTTTACTCAAAAATGTAAAAGCTTTACAAATAAACACACAAAAATTGTCAATTAGAATTGAAATTGAACAATTAGAATTGTTTTTTCTTTTAAAAACAAAAAAAAATTAGTCTACGAACAAAAACAGAAACAAAATGAACGTTTGAAACCTAATGAAGAACCTACGTAAAGAAACCTCATGAAGGTTTTACACAGATTGTTTTTTTGAACACGCTACATTACAATAATGGTGGCAATATATGAATTACTTGTACGTCCTAGGAGTTTTTTTTACATTCATTATTGTCCTCGGAGGTGAAAAGTACTAAATAACCTCCTATAACAATAATGATTGGCTTCTCATCCTAAAAACGGTCCAATAAAGTGCTCAATTAAATACTACCTCAAAAAAAAGTATTATTAAATATGACATGATCACAAACGGAATATGAAAAACTTAGGTGCAAGATTATTATTTACCAGTCTGAATAGAGTGGTAAACACAGTAAATTACATTATTTGCTTAAACTTTCTACATACAGTAGAAATTTATCACAAAAATACAAACCTCCTCTTCCTGACTCTTTTTTCTTAGATTTGGCTTTAGGAGTATCATCAATAAGAAGTGTCTCCAGAGGTAGTGAATCAGGTAGTATGTAATATCTAATATTATTTCCTCTAATACTGAGTGTATCTAACTGTACTGGATTCTTGTTCTTGATGGTCATTTTAACTGCTTTTAAATGTGTGTGTCATAGCTAGCTCTGTCTAAATAAAACACATCACCAATAAATACAGGAAATAAATAATATACGTGTATGCCAGAATTTCTTGAGTTAAAAGATCTTAACACTTGCTAACATAAGTAAGATTCAATATACATAAGTCTAAATTCAGAAAGTTTTAAAATTTCTTCCAGTTTAATGGACAGCTAAAGAAGTCTAAACTATACACCAAGTATAGTTAACCCTTAGTATACTTAACCCTGATTTATTGGTGTCCCCGCCAATTAATTTTTTCATAATTTACATTTTTTATGTACAATGGAATTTTACACATGTCCTTTTAATCAATAGCAATTGAAATTAAAGAGTTAAATTGTTTCAAAATGAGTTTAGGAACTATATTTTAACTGAATACACAGTTCATGCTAAATACAAAGCAATCTAAAGAAATTTACTGTCAGTTATAACAGGTAGTTAAAATCACTAGGATACTTGGGCCATATTTAAAACTAAAGAGGAGGTAGTGCTACCAGCGTTAATACCAGGCAGCTCTGCTCATTTAGGTAGCTAATACTATAAGCCATAGTATTTGTTTGGATAACTATTACTACAGTCTATCGTTTAGTTTAAAAATCCCCAAGGTCATAAGTATTTTGGGGATTGACCAATCAGAGACGCCGCTGCCTACCTCTCACTTAAAAAGAAAAAAAAATCCCTACCACAATAACCGCTGCAGGGAAAAAACCTTCCTGGCAATCGTTCATTTTGTGTTTCTTCTTTTAATTACATCGGTTTGAAAACTACTTTCAAATTAATCTTAAGAATGATATTTTAAAATAAAACTACACAAAAAAATGTAAAAAAACATCGCCAAGAAAATACGGGGTAAAATAACCTGATTTGTTTACATAGTTTTTTCCCGCTCCCTTCTTGGAGGGATTTTTTTTCTTAAGAATCAGTGGTGTCTAAACTGAACTGTTGAGATTTTTAAACTAAACGATAGACTGTAATAAAAAATATTGGTATATTTCAATTCCCAGGGGTCAATAAACTGGATCGTGGAGGGGAATAATAAATAATACAATTCAGTCCAAACTGAAATAAGATGGTAGTCTCTGAGATATTTATGAGAGGTACAGGGTAAACATTTAGTATAAACTGTACAAATGATAAATTATACCTGATATATCTATCAATCTATATGATGTTTTATAATTAGTCCAGGTGTGTGTTGGAAGAGGTGTTATGAGTATAAATAGATGAAAATCATAATGTGCAATGATAGCCCCCAGGAGCTTGATCTCAATAGTCAACATAGTCCCAATATATCTACATTAAAGAGATGTAAAAATCGATGTAGATTTTTATTCTGTTTACATCTATTTAAATGTAAACAGAATCCATGTAGTCAAATTGATAGTTCTTTTAACTATCCCAGAATGTGCCCTAGAACTAAAGCAAAATTAATGCTGTTTGGATTATTAATAGTAGCTAAGCAATGATAGCCATTTCAGCAAAGTTTGCTGTTCCTCTAGCGAGGGACTGACCTTGAAGCATATGGTTACTTAAGCTTGTCAAACACACGGGGTTTGACAATGGGTTTGACCCCGTGTTTAAACCCCAAGGGGGAGTTCAACCCCCATGGGAGTGGTCGTGTGAATAGGACTGAACACGGGGTTCAACCCTGAAACTTATTTTTTATTGGGGTAGGGTCTAAACTATATGTTCAAAAATACAGTGTGAACAGTTAGAGTTGAACCTCCAAGGAAGTTTAACACAGGGTTGAACCCCCAGCCAAACCCCTGGTATAAAACGAAGTATCTGAACTAAGCTTCTTTTGGAGTAAAATTAAATCCATCTCACTCATACGGAATGCAGTAAGCATCTGGATAGATATATAAACTCACATACAACACAAAAAAAACTATAGTTACCAGCAAACCACAAACCCTATATAATTACATTACTTAACAAACATGAAGACCAAATTACACCGAACGAAGTATAATATCACTAAAACTAGAAGTATAATACTTTTTTTTAATAAAAAGTCAGTACTAACCTGTGATGGTCCCGTGAACTTGGGTTCCATTTTTCAATTCAATCGTCACTGTTTCGTGACTCAATTTCATTAAAAATCTGAAAACAAAAAGAAAATATTTAAAATACAGACTATCCACACCTTAGTAAACAAATGAAAAGCACACAAACGCGTGTGAGAGAAGTGAACACAACAGAAGCCGAAGCATGAATTTTTTAACAATGTATCCTAAAAATGTTCATAAATAATTAAAATAAAATTGTACTTACTTAACTAACTTCATTTTAAATGCCTTAACCTAAAGGCGAAGAAAAAATATAGGAAAAACTGCAAATTTAACCTTTAACGACGCCGGTTTTAAACACCAACAAAAATACACATACAAAATGGCTAAACAATCAATTAATATCTATTTACAGCTGAATGTGTAAGGCCTGGATAAGCGGCGGATAGTAAATCTGTAATTAGTTTTATAATCCGCTAGTTTTTTTTAGTTATGAAGGTAGAAAGCTGCATGGATAATAAAACCTTGGTGAAACTCTTTAGTAGATAATAATATATGGAGAATATCAAAGCTTGTAGATAAAATTGTAACAACTATATTATTAAGGCGCCGTTTAAAATGTACTTAAGAATCACCCCCCCCCCAAAAAAATCTCAACATTTAAAAATAAAATAACCATGCAGTTCCAGCTTATGGCAGAACATTAAAACTGAAGGGATTTTTCTCATAATTCCTTTCTTAGGAGTTAATTCTAACAGAAAATCTGCTTCTCCTAAAACTGTATTAACTAAAACACCTTTTTATGCATTTCTACCAGTACACAGTAATAATAATAAAAGTAATATAATGTAGGATGGATTACATCATATTTAAGCTCTCCCTCAGCTTGAATTTTAAACTAATAATATAGTTTAAAAAAATATACTTATTTACAAAAATATAATTTTAGTGGTATAATGCACTCTAAGACAGAGTTTCCCTGTAAAATTGTCAAATTAATAAAATATAATGCATGTTGTAAATGAGGCATTTATACTTGGAGAAAATAATTTCTAAATATATAGAAGGCTCTAGAGATGATTGTAATTATTTTTTAAATATCCCTGGACAAAAGTTTCCAAAGGAAATAAAAATATGAATCAAGATTAATAAGTTATAAATAATGTAATCAGTATAATTTACAAAAATGAGTTATATTTATTAAGTCTATATTTACAAAGTAACATACAACAGATTTAAATTATAGAGCAACAAATAGTAACTATAAATAATTCTGGCTTATTAGATTATTAAAAAAAAATATTGTAAAATCAATACAAAATCGTACCAAAATTTTAAAATAAATCAGTGAAAGATAATTTGATTTGGTCACTCAGCTGTTGAAAGTATTTGGTGTCATGGCTTTATGCCTAAGGATTTTTACAAATACAAAAGCAAAAATTATGCATACCATGTTTGTTTAACGAGTTTGAAAGCGATCAAAAACATAGAGTAAAAATAGTAAATACTATAAAACTCAAAAATAACAGTAGTCGGTGATTAGAATAAAATAAAATTTTATTCAAACTGTTAACAGTCAAATGAATCAGTTCTATGTTCATTATAACTATGAAGTGTGACCACTCATGAATGGTATTTTCAACATCAAATAATCTGAAAACCAGATAGCACAATTTAGCTTGAAACTAATAAAATTATTCCATAATTATTATCTTGATAACTAAACAATGAGCAATAAAAATTCAAATTTGGAGCTTTATGAATGAAAGCAGTATTAAAAATTGCTCTGATTATTTTAAAGAGACTGCACATTTAGCAGTTTAAATCCTTACGTTTTTAATTTTTTTTTAATATTTAATTAATTTTTTAATGCAACCTATAATTCTTTACAATAAAGTAATGTCCACAGGGAAACATTAAAGTACATAGTGCTTTGGTAAGACATTCTATTTAGGGACTCTTGAATTATAGACAAGGACTAAATAAAACCCACGGATCCATAAAGCCAGTTATAGGGCTAAGAATAAATGACAGGGACTTAAGAGTTGTTGAAAAACTAAATCCAATAATAACAAGGTAAAATGCTTGCCAATGCGCTTACTTGAAAGGTTGCTATTTCTTGATCTTTAATCAAAAAATTCAACTATAGAAGGAGGAGATACTAGTTTTTATTATTTTTAGTTTGCTTGGTACTAATTAACAACAGTGGGTATAATAGTAACCCCAACAGTATAGGCAGGTTAGTTTATTTTTTTGGCAAATGCGAAAACCCAGAACCGCCATCACTGAGTGAAAATTAGCATATCCTCCCTCCACAGGTGATTTTTGTTTAAAATTTCTCGTAGCTCCCTTAATGGCAGTATTGAATGCTATTATTCCTAAAAAATATATAAGTAATAATTCTCCATTTTTAGGATTGAATAGCCAACTAAATATTCTATTCTAATAATTACTGATCAAGAAACAAAATAATTAATATAGTCATAGGAATAAATAAAAATCCATTCTCAATAAATAAAAGACAAAAAACTATTTTTAATCAGTGCCATTGAATTCAAAATTGAATACAAATAACTAAAAATGCTTTATACAAATACTATTTAGACCTATTTGAAAAAAAAATCACTATTACAGCTATACTTATACATATAAAAAATAAGTATTTACAAGAAAAAATAGAGAGATGTGATTTTAGTAACATTAATTTTTTTGAGATAGAAGAAATCAAGTTTTTTATATGATTACTTCACATATAACATTAAGCAACATATAACACATATGTTTTAATGGTTTTTTAAACACATAATTTTAAATTTGAGTATACTAAATAAATATTAGGACAATCATGTTTATCATTCTGTTCCTAATACCATCCTTAGATATTTTACACTATAAGCAAACTTTTAATACATTTTTCATATTCATATCTGACACTAAAAGGGTATACATCATAGATATAAAATGTTTTCCATTCAAATATGATCTTGATTATTTAGCAAATGTTTAACGAGAAAATATTGCTTGGTTTTGTTTTGAAGCACAGATATACAGGAATAATGATATCCAGCACCATTACTTATTTAAAAGCCCATGACTTCAATTTTAAAAAAATTGAAAATTCAGAAAATATCTCCTAACAGAATTATTAGATCCAAATTTTTGATTTGCATAAAATGTTCATTGTTTCTAACTTTAACGAATAGACTAACTTCAACCTTAGTTAAAATGTTGAAAACATTTTAATACAGCAAGATTTTAAAACTACAGATGCAGTCTAATTGATTAAGTAATTATACTAATAGTAGTCAGAAATGGTTGGGCTAGGGGTAGATTCGTTAATGATCAACCATTTGAGTTCACATAAAGTTTGCAATATGTTAGAGTCTATTTAAAGAGTTTTTGAGAAAGGAACATACCCACTAATACCGAATTTGGCCCACCATTAGGTCTTTAATTCTACCGAGTTGTAATTAAAATGTAACCATGGTTGCACTATCGTCAGTAGTAACCATATCATCCCAGAGAACTTCAACCATTTGTACACTCCCATCTTCTGCAACTGAAAGTACTTGTTTAGTTGTCTCATTACCATCGGCCATTTGAACATAAAGAGTACCATCTTCGGCTTGTTCAACTTTTTGAACAATGATTCCATTTTCATCAACCATGCATATTGTATTAGTGCCATCTTCAGCTTCAACAGCTTGAAGTGTAACCTGTTTCCCACCAGCTACCATTTCAATTCCTGTATTACCTTCTGTGTTGACTGTTGATATATCTACAAATTGCTCCTCTGCTTGGTTGTTTAATTGCTGTATTTGACTATTTATTATACTAACAGTTTGAGGTTGTTGTATTATAGTTTCTGGTTCTTTTTTCACTTCAAGAGTGGCTATATCTTGTAATAGTTGTCTTGAATTTTCTTCTGGTTCTTGTCCATTGACTTTTTCCTCGTGATTAATAACAACGGGATTTGCAGGTATCGACTCAATAGATGTGGGTTGAAGTTTTGGTTCTTCTTTCTTATTATTAACAACACTATTTGTAACAGGTGCAGAAGGTTCTTCAGAAGTTGACGAAGCAGGTGTAGTAAATTTGCATTTATTACACTGCAACCAGCTACAATCCTTACCTTCCTTTGACATTATCTCTTTTAATTCTTCATTAGATTCTTCCATAAATTTTCTTTTTCTAGCCTAAAAACAACACATTTATTAACAACGAGTGAATTATTAAATATATGCATACCACTGGAACAAACAAATAAAAAATACTAATTTATTGAATAGTAATATGTTTAAGGGCAGATGTTCAAGGAGAAAGTATGTTCTACACTTAAAGATATCACTGTATTTGCTCTGGTAAATAAAATAACAGTCTTTACATAACTAGTCAGAATAACTGGTGACAAAGTGCTACTACTATGACAAGATATGCTGACTAGTTATGCAAAGAAATGGGTTTTAACTAGAAAGAAGGGCAATGGAACAGATGAAGCCAACTTCACTCTTTTCTTTCCAGTAAAATAAATACTAGCACGGTCTGAGGACAGATACCACTTATGCAGAATCTATGATGCAAAACACAATCGTTTGGGCATCACTTCTTTTACTTCATAAACACAAGAAGCACCACCTCCAAACATAAGACAAATAAATATAAACCTAATAATAATAAAAAAAAATAAATAAAATAAAATAGAAACCTACATAAAATGATGTAGTAGAATCAGTCTTTGAGCCAGAATCTGAAAACAAGTCAGGAAGGTATAATTTAGACAATTATTACAACTTCTGCCAGGTTTAAGGATCTTTTTTTTCACCACACTCAATTTTACAATCACTAAAATTGCTAAGTAAAAGAGTCAAATTAACTAGTATAAAATGATTAAAAATATTCATGAATGCAATCTAACAATGTAAAGATTAAGTTCATTGGTAAAACCTAACCTTGTTTAAAAAATTCTTTAGTAAAATCTTAAAATTTTAATTCAATTTAGTTAAGATTTTTAAGAGCACAATAAAGGAAACCATACATAATTATTTTGATTATTATAATGGTTTCGTAATACACAATGAACTTGTAAAAACTTGTAAACCTTGCACACAGTAAAACCTCTTTTTTAACTTCTTAACCTAATTGATTAGCTGATAAATGCTTAGCAATCATATTACATTTTTCATAACACTAAAAAATAGTTACAATGAATATTTTCTAAAACTAAATTTATCTTCTGTCACACCCAATTATAGTCAAACCAAGCGATTAACAAACCTTTTGCAGAGGATTTAGACTGGGGAGGAGCTGCAGAGGGAGGAGGATTAGTCCTCGTGTTGACCAATTCTCCATCTTCCATATCATACTTTCTTTTCTAAATACCTTAAAACAATAGACCTAAGAGAACCCAACTTCTTTTTCAAGCCTATCTAGTGAATTAATCATAGTGGCACAGCCTCTACAGATCACATCTTCTTCAGATATTATAACCATGTAACTGGAAATAAAACAAAGCGAATTAATATCATCACCAATAAAATAAATATGAATATGTATTAATACATAGCAGTTACAATATCATACGTCAATTCACATTAAAAATATGTACTTTAAAAACAATAACACTAAAATTTTGTTGCTTCACTACCTCCTAGATGGAGGGAAAAGTATTGCACAAACAAAACTTAACAACTTCTATTTTCGACAAATGTTGACGTTTCAGCACATACAGATTCTAGAAAAAAAAAAATGGTGTCTGTGTGAGTGTATGTGATGTGTATGGATTTGCACATTTCTTGTAAAAACACTAATGCTCAAACAGCATATCCACTTTTAATGAAAATCAAGTCCTATGAAATAAAAAACTGATTAGAAGTTGACCCCAAAATCTAATCAATTTTATCCAAGTCAGTGAACCAAAATGGCAATACTTTAAACTTAAAAAAATATAAGGAATTACGAAAAATTATTTGTCAGATAAAAAGATTTTCTAATGATGATATGGAGTTTTTTGTAACAAGAAACAGGCATCTATCACATCCATGGCTAGGACAGTTTTTTAGATAATTATAAGAGTGGATGTGGACTTTTCTTGTTAACATGCTAGCTGAAACGAAAAAATTATATTTATGCTTCTATAATTTGTTAAGCCCATGGGTAGGCTCCATTCCAACATTTGTGACCCAGGATAGAGCTTTATTGAATAATCAGATAAAGAAGAAAAGTCAAGTCATTTTGGTAATTCACTAACTCTAAGTTATAAGTTTTAATAAATACATTTTTTAGTTTTTCTTTAAACTCATAATTAGAACTAAAAACTTGATAAAAAAATAATATAATAAATCTTGAAAGGGGTTTTTTTAAAAAAAAAACTTATAATAAGAACTAAAAAGCTTTGTGTAATAGTCCAAGAGCCGCCCCTAAAAAAGTGACTCAATTTAATACTACTTCAAACCAAATTTTTCTGAAAATATACTTTAAATTATGAAGGAAAAACATAGTTGCCTATCCAGAGTGGAATAATATGATTGCGCATATTATTTTTTTTTATAAAATTGCACTAATTTCAGTTATCTTGAAATAAGTGGTTCCCTGTGGGTTGTGTGCAAAACATGAAGAGAACATTTTTTAAAGGCGATGAAATGAGTGTTTGATCATTAAAATCGGATGACTATAACCGGCTCTTTCAAAAACACCAAAAATGGTTGATTTGTGCAAAGTCAGCAAATTTCTTGAAAAAAACATTGACTTTTTGTAATTTAACAAATGCCATAACTTTAGTGTTACTTATCCTATTTTGATGAAAAACACTCGTTTTACAGCAAATTTTATCAGCTTTAAAAAATGATCTCTTTATGTTATGCACACGACTTACAGGAAACCACTTGAAAACTGGAATTTGTGCGATTTTATAAAACTTTGAGCATGCATAATCATATGAAGGGCTCCCATCTGGACAGGCAGACTATGTTTTTCCTTCATAATTAAAGGTATATTTTAAGAAAAATTTGGTTTGAAGTAGTAGAAAATCAGTCACATTTTTTAGGCCTGGCTCTTAGACTATAATATTTTTTAAAAATAGGAAAACTAACAGGATTAAAATTAGTTACAGGGAAGCATCATAAGTCTAAACTAATTCATTAAGGGTGCAAGTCAATCAAAATATATCCTTCCATCATTTCCCTCAAAGCTGATATCATTTGTTAAAGAACTTAATAATTAAATAAAATTATTTTCATTCTTTCAAACACATTTCCAGTTTTGCTGATGCCGAGTAGAGCCAGGTTACTTCCTGTGCTCTTTTTGTAATTTATTCTTATAAACTTACTCATCACCAACAAGTTGTCCAAGTTTTTCAATAAGTCTAACTTTAGTAGTTTGAGTACGACATGTAGCTAATGTGTAATATCGTCCAACAACACCTACATCACAAACAAAACAGACAAGTCCTTCTGAACCTGTAGCTAAACCACTTTGTATCTGAGTAGCCATTCTGAAATGAGAAGAGTTAATAAATAAATTATTATACCCAAGCTAGATATGCTTGAATAAATAAACTTCTAATTTATCAATAAATTGCAATTTATTGGTAATTGATAATAAAATCCAGGCACATTTGCTTTAAATGGGTAAGGGCTCAGTAATATTATTTTACACTCTAACCTGATGAAAAATAACTTTAACGACTTTAATATTTTAACAACCTATAAGGTAAAATAAATAATGCACTAAAAACTGTCATAGTGATGGATAAGACTCAAGACACAATAGAAACTCACTTCAAGTACTTTACATAGGTAACCACTTCTTATTAGGCTCTTGAAGAGGTAAAAACAGTAAGGATGGTATTACACAACTGTTATATTCTGTACAGAAGGTTTAGGGGATTTTGGCAGCTCTTTACACTTACATTGGTTCTCACCAATGATTTACGGAGGGAACTAAAGAGCTCATCTAAAAGGGGTGAATGGCAGTCGAAACACTGTCCCAATGGTCAAATAGATATTCTATACCACTTTAGCTTAGAGTTTGAGGTTCAAACCTGTGATCTTGAATCTTATTTATCAATCTTGCCTGAAAGAGAAAAATTTTGTTTCTCAATGATTTGTATGTATTTCTGTCTCAAAGAGATAATCGTCGATAAGACATATGCATAACCTCCTCTACACTAACTCATGGAGCTAATAATTAGCCGTAGCAGCCAACAATTTCTTCTTTTGACATCAGCTAGCGTAGAGACTGTCCAATATACCTGAATAGAGTCACTTGTGAATTCTATTCAACCCAAGGTTGAAACTCAAACTTCGAGAAATACTAAAAGTAGACTGGCATTCAACTTTGATTTTTGAGTTGAGCTTCATGTAATAAGCAATAGTGACAAACATTAACCTGAGTACCTTTTAGTGATAATAATATAAAAGGAATGAAATTGGTTTCCAAAGCTTAGCACAGCCTCACTCTGAATTTAGCCATTCAATCCAAGATTTAAACGATTTATGGCAGCATCAAGTTTTATCAAACCATGACTAGACATGCCAGGTGCACTGCTCTACCTATCCCAGCATGAATTCATGTTGTGAGAGTGAGGCAGAGAATACTGATTCTTCAACCATTCCTTCATTAAAATTATAAAATTACAAAATAAAGACTGTTCAAAACACAATATACTTACTTTTAACAATTTAATAACTATTTAAAGCTAATGAGACGCCAAAATAACACAAAATTATCATTTTTATTTGACAAATTTCAATGAGCCGCTTCAAGGTTTCCCTTCATTCTTTAATTTTTATCGAACTATTACACCGAATAATTAACTAATTTTAAAGCTTGATTTACCTCTAATGGACAAGAAACCAAAGTTTTATATTAATACAAATCAATAGTATTCAAAACGAAATAAATAAATAAATGTATCGGTAAAAAATAAATATATTTTAGACAACGCTGGACCAATAACCTTTCTTGACACTACCACGCTAACCTTTCATTCAGTTTATTTGCCACATTCCCGGGTGTAGATCGTCAATTTTTTTCTATTTAGTTTTTTACTATTTTTTAATACATTTAAGTATCAATTATTAAGTACTGCATGTCAAATTACTTTATTAATGTGATGTTTCTTTTGTGTATGTTATATTAAAGTTTCTTTTGTAATTTAAAGTAAAACCAATCTACTTTTCGTTCATCTTTCTGCGTATCTCGTTTTAGGAATTGACAAGCAATGGATCCTTGAATCGTTCAGTTTTTTATTTTTAAATTCTTATTTATCGAAATTTTTATTTCTTTTGTCCTTGTGATTTTATAGTTGATTCATAATGAATTCGGATTCAGAAGAAATAAGCGACATTAAAACTGAATTCAATGAAATAGATAGCAGGAAAGGGTGGACCAAATTATACATGGTAAAATGATTCATTTCTTCTTAATTGGGTTTTTTGGGTGCACGTACGTACTTCACACCACTTGAAAAATAATCAGATGGTCGCTACATTAGGAAATCATTCTGAACAATTTTCATATTATTTCCTGGAGTCACCTTGGTTACTCCAAACTTTTCTTTTACATTTGAATCAATAAATGTCCAAGATATTATGTACAAATAATATTGCCAAATAAAATTGAAGCTGTCATTGTTTAAATTTCAGTGGGATAGATGCTACTTGTATTTGTCAAATCCTGCACGGATGTGATAAAAGTTTAGTCCGCTGGGGTTGATATAAGTGTATAACGTATTTGAAGTATAAATCCCATTATCTTTCCTGTAATTCAAGGAGAGTTGAGTCAAGGGAGCTCCCCTTAAAGGAAATTTTGATTCAAAGAGATAGTTGTAAGGTTGGCAATACCAATGGCAGGAAAACTAAAGGGTGATCAAAAAAATTGTATCGTAGGATTAGTGTAGGAGGATCTTGAACCCTGAATTATCAAAAATGGGAAGTGAAATACCTTCCTTCTTTCAGTAATCTTAAGTGAATTACGATTCAATCCCTGATCTATTCACACTTTTTAACTAAACACCTTTCAAGTGTTAATTTTCTTAATTTATTGCCGAATTGAATGTATTTTTTTATGTTTTCATGCTCCCGCCTCAATCTTTTATTAATTTTATTATAAAAAATAAAAATACAAAAGAGTTAAAAATACAAAATTATTGTTTGGAAATTCGAATGTAATTTTATTCATCTTTTGTATAAGTCTGTTAGAGTTAGAAAACTTAAAATTTATCTATTTTAATGATAAAGATTAAAATTATATCTTAAGTCTCTTAGATAATATAATATACCTAACTATTAAAGATAAGTCTTATAAGCACATAAACAGTTCAAATCTGATATGTTGTTATGATAATTTGATTTTGAAGTAACGGTTTCTACTGTGGAACTTCATGTTTTATTTGTTTAAGATTTTTTAAAAAATTTATTTAGTGATTATAACTCTTACTTTTTTCTGTCGTATAATGCTCTAACATATGTTATCAAAGTTTCCCTTATGATGTATTTACAGGACATACGCACTGATAGTTTAAAGAATGATTTTACTACTCAAGCTGCTACAAAGAACAATAATAAGAACCTTAACAGATACAGGGATGTCAATCCTTATGATCATAGTAGAATAATACTAGAAAAAGGACAAGTTGATTACATTAATGCTAATTTGGTCAAAGTAAGTTATAAAACTGATAATACCATTTTTATATATTTTAGCAAATTTTCAAAGAAAATATGAATCAATGAGGTTGGGTTCATGGGGAGAGAAATGGGGAAAGTATTTTTAGTATCACGCTTGATTTTTCCAAGAAAACTTTGTTATTTGAGGAAGTTATGTAAGATTTAATACAATTAAAATCAAACATTAGTTCATTTCAAAGTCTGTTTTTAGATTTTATTTTTAGAAAAAATATTTAAACATGTTAAGAAAACTGGAAAATCAATATTTTCAAGCAAATATAATTACATATTTTAAGTATTAGAGTTAATATAGCTTTATTGACTTGAACACCTTATGAATAATTTCAATAATCTAGATCAACAACAATTTAGTGATTGTTTGCTGACAGATTCTGTTTCGATTGTTAATTTGGTTAATAACTATGCAAGCTGTGTATTAGAGAAGTAAAAATTAACATGCTAATTTATTTAAATTTTAAAAATATTATGCCATCAAGTATTTTAATACTTTTTCTTTTGTCTCTGGCACAGAAGTTTCAGTGTTAAACATTATTGCTGAGCAGTATTGAGCAACTTTGCTTTATACAATTCTAACCAAATTTGTGGTTACTTTCTCTTTAAAAAGGATATTATTTGTAAAACAATAGTTGTATTTGTTTGGATATTAATAAAGGAATGATATAAGTATTTACAGTCTAGTGTTTAGTTTAAAAATCCCTAAGGTCATAAGCATTTTGGGGATTGACCAATCAGAGAAGCCGCTGCCAACCCCTCACTTGAAAAAGAACCTCATTGTAGGCAAATAACCTTCTTCCCGGAAATCGTTTACTTTTTTGTGGTTTTTCTTTTGTTGACTTCGTTTTGAAAACTACTTTCAGATTAATCATAAAAATTATATAAAATAATAACTACTCAAAAGAAATGTAAAAAACATTGCCAATTAAATACTGGTAATATAACCTGATTTGTTTACATAGTTTTTTCCTGCTCTCTTTTTGCAGGAATTTTTTTTCTTTAGAATCTGCAGTGCCTAAACTGATCTGCCAAGATTTTTAAAGTAGTCGATAGACTGTAGTAGTAATGTATTATGTTCTTATTGTCATTTTTGATATCAAATCCAGCAATTTTTTACCCTTATTGTATAGTTTATGTATAAACAATAACGATTTGAAGAAAAATTGCTTCTTTTACGTGTTGTGATTATTAAATGTAGGTATGCATTGGGCAATATGAGAAGTGAAAGTATGTTTATCAGTGAATTTTTTTAAAGGAAATTTGCTAAAAGGAAAATAATTCATGTTTTCATTTTATCTAAATGAGGTTAGGGAAGCTAGGGGCTTTGCTATACATCCTCTTAGCTAAACAGCAATGCTTGATGGGATCAGGTTCTTTGCCACCATACATCTGGTCTGCTAATAGTGTTTTAAGCTAAATAAGAGTTAGTAACTCCCAAATAACTTATCAATTTTCTAGAAGTTAACCAGGAGTTCTCTCTCTACAATCTAAAATGCAATACAAGTCTAGTTAGCTGTAGTATTTATGCTATTGCCAGCAGTGAATTATTTAAAACTTTATTTTTTAATTGTTTACTCAAATCTTCCTAGTTCCCAGGTTTTGCTCAGCATATTGCTTGTTACATTCCTAGGTGTCTCTTACATAATTATATTGTGTCTTCAATGACTGTTTGCTTCTTATTATTTACAGATTGAAAAAGCGAAACGTCATTATATTTTGACTCAAGGGCCATTAAAAAGTACATGTGGACATTTTTGGTTAATGATTTGGGAACAAAAATGTAAAGCTATTATAATGTTAAATAGAATTATTGAAAAGAATCAGGTAAATTGTTTTAAATATTTATTCAATTAATATTAATGGGGCTGTTAACTGCTCCAAACATAATTCTTTGGATTCTTCCCCTACTTTATTACAAAGTTTACACTATTGCCACTATTTTAATGCTCAGTTGGTGTTTCCCTTTATAGGTTTTAGCCCACTTTTTTTTTTAAATAAATAAAAAATGAGTTATTAGTTGATATTGAAAATTGAGTAACTGCTTAAGTCATAAGCAGAACCTTAAGCAAGAATGGATTGTTAAGCATGTAAAAACGCATTCCAAAGAAAATTCACCCGACATGCGGACCACCACGCCTGAATTATTTTATAGTTATCACTTATATAATGTAAAGAAAACGCTAATTAAAAACACAAGCTTGTGGTTGACCAGAAAATTGTGTTATTGATCATAAAATGACATTATAATTATATCACAATTTGTCACTCTTAAACTTAGAAATTATGACATGTGTAAACAATTTAATAAATATTTCAGTTTTGTGTAGGTTTAGTTTATTCAGGATACAGCTATTGTCAATCTTTATTTAATATATTTTGTCCATTTTTAGGAGAAATGCCACTTTGTGGCTATTGGTCCAAACCGGAGGAGACAACGTTTTAGTTCTAAATGATGTTGGCCTTAAAGTTGAACACATTAGTGAAAAAGAAGCGTCTTACTTCACTACTAGAATATTAAGGTACACATGCCTGTTTTACTATGGAAAAGTGACGTATACTATGGCTGTGTCGAAACAATTTATGGTTTGAGCTACACTATTGAAAAATTGTTGTAGTCTAGATTACTCTAAAAGTTCTTATTATTAAGTTACATTCAAGTTTTTTAAAAATTATATCTTTATCTTAGGTTTTTGTGTCTACATGTAAAATGTCTGAGGAAATTGATATTTATATTAAAGTAATACATTTCTTTAATCAGGATTAGTTTAACAAGATTATTCTTATAAGGGGCTTCTTTATACTTCTATTCATAATTGTAAAAAATGGCTCATCAACAATTTACATCTGCCAAGAATTTTATGTGCTAGTTATAAAAATAAATAACATGTATTCTTCAGTCAATTTTAGAGTATATTTATACCTTTCTAACCTTCTTTGAATTTCAACCCTAAAAGATTACCAGAATATTGACATACATACATCATGCAATACAAGAGTAACAGTATGGAGCTTTGAAGTGGCTGTTAATATAATATTTTATACCTTAGTACTTGATTATAGAACCTTTACTGCCTGTATTTAACCATTTTTTATTTACATTAAACTTTTCCCTACTTTCAGTGAATATTCGTTAAAAAATTTGTTTTTTAGGAGTACATAATAAATAATTTAGATAAATATATACATTTTTGGACTTGAAAGAAAGCTCTCTCTCGTACATATTTATTTTATCTTATATATATATCAGTAACAACAAAACTATAATGACTAAGATAAAAAGTAAAGAAAAATATGTTATACTATATATATATATATTATATATATATATATATATATATATATATATATATATATATATATATATATATATATATATATTATTTATTTATTTATTTATATATATATATTATTTATATATGATAAAATGATAATTTTTGTTGGTTTTTCAGGGTGACTGATTTAGACACAGGTGAATGTAGGGATGTTCTACAGTATCACTACACAACATGGCCGGATTTTGGTGTTCCTCAGAGTCCTAAACATTTTTTAAGATTCTTAGGAGTTGTGCGTGCTTCTGGAGCTTTGTCAGACAGAGAGTGCCCTCCTGTAATTCACTGTTCAGCTGGTATTGGCAGATCAGGAACTTTCATTTTAGTCGATTCATCTCTTGTTCTTGTAAGATCAAAATTAATTTGATATTGTCTATCTCTTTGATATTTTTTAATTTTTTTTATCTAATGAATTTAAGCAATATATTATCATATCTGCTGTTCTAGTGTCAAATGTTAACAAATATTACCAGGTAAGATAAGAACAAGCCTAATGCTGCCTAGAAGGTGGTTAGTGGACTTATATAAAGCACTATTTGATGTATTAGTGGAGTTTTACTGAGTTTCAGGGTTAGGTCCCATAGTTTGTATAAATATTGAATCATTAGCAGAAAATGTGTTATTGATTCTTATTCCCTTATTTCTCCTTGAAAATGTTTTCTACAGTTTTATTACTATTCAGGTTAAGTATATTCAACTTAACAGGCATTACTCTTTTATGGAAAAAAAAATAAAGTGTCCTATCCTTTTTTGAAACTTACAGCTTTATTATCAATTATTTATTTAAAAAAACCTTAATAAGTTTTTAATAGCTTTGTTTTCTTATGCATCATTTGCATGCCTGAAGTTAATTAAATACGGTTTTACCTTACTAAAGAAATAATCGTTTTGAAAAGTACTTCAATTTATTTTATCTTATAAGAAACTGTTTATTCATTCTAAAAATTTATATGTATCAGGTAAAAAATAAAATTGTATTTTAAACATTCGTTGCTTCTACCACCAAGGTTTTCAAATTATCATAGAAGTGTAAATTACTTTTTTTCAAACTGCAATTTTTTACTTTTGAAAATTTGTGTGAGATTTAATCATTTTCAGTATTTTATATTAAAGATTTAATCCAATAATTTACAATATAAATATTAATAAAATAAATTAGTTTTCTTAAATATGATTCATTGCTTGTTAATATGATGAGTGCAGATGAAAGAGTACGGAGTGAATAGTGTTAAAGTTCGTGACTTGGTTATGGAAATGAGGAAATTCAGAATGGGCTTGATTCAGACTCCAGATCAACTCAGGTTTTCTTACCAAGCTATAATTAAAGGAGCTTCTGATCATTCATGGGAAACCAACAGTCAGGTAAAATTAACTGTTCTATTAGTTCTTTAAAGAGATAATTTTTTGGTAAAAAACCATTTACTGTATATATAGGCTTCCCTGATTATTGTCATTAAGGTTTAGGTGTTGCCTTGGTGACTGTATCATTGTAGACAATGGAATGTGGTTTGCTTCCTTTTAGGGAAGCATTTTCAGGGAGGAAAGACATCATGTTTGAAAACACAATGCTCTGCTAAAGTGAAACAAAATGGTTTTAGTTTTGTACTGTTTGGTTAATCAGATTCATCATCTACAGTTGTGGGGTTGCCATTGGAAGACCTAAACCATCAATAAAAACATTTTTTGTTATTACTATGAAGCTTTATAATATTATTTTGCATTACTATAAATTCTTATATTTGTTTGAACATTAATGGTGAGACAATTTTCTTTTACAAGTGTCTAATTTATTTGGTTTCGTATCGATCTTGTTAACATCAATGTTCTAAAACACAGTAACTCACGAGTTATCCACATTTTACAATAAGGATAAAAATTATTAGTTGCATTTTACAGAACTATAGTAAGCAATCTATTCTATTGGTTTTCGATGCACGGATTGCAGGAAATCCCTTGGTTCTGATTGGTTTTCTCCAATTATTCATGGTGGAATGCATTGCTACCAACAATGTCAAAATGAATTACCCTAATTGAGGGGATGTCATAGATATAAACTTTACAAGGTGTTCCTTTTTGCTTATGAAGTTAAGCCTTACTAATAATTTATTTTATATAATAAATAAAACACTATATTTTTTTAAATTTGTTTTTTTTTAATACCAATTTTAATTATTTGTTTATTTATTTTTTAATTTATAGTGTTTTATTTATTATATAAAATGTGCAAATGACCCAAAATCTTGGTCGAAACAACAAACTTTGAACGCTGAATAACTAATTCAGTGTTGCTCAGTTTAGAACTTGGAAACTTTTTGTCTGTAAAAAGGTGTTGGGAATCCTTTAGCTTTTTTGACTCAAATATGGGGCTGGTTGTAGTGTTTAAAATACTTGAATAACCATATATTTATACTTAGCTTCAGTTTGTATACATGTATGATTTGTGGTAAATACACTTAAATAACATTTTAAGCATAAATCCCTTCTTTTCACAGGATTTTATTGTATAAGAGGAAGTGTAGTATTGTAGTCTTGGAAACCTGAGTATTTATAGAAAAAGTCATTACTAATTCTAGTTGATGTTTTGACAATATACTATCAAGTGTACCTTGTTCTATTAATCTATTTGACATAAGGGACTCAAAAATAAATACCTCCCTTTTTTATTCTTGCTCGCTAATTATTTTTTTGGGTGATTTGGTTCTATTTGACTGTAGGAGGAGTCGGAAGAAGATGTTGTGGAAGAAGCTGATAGTGATAGCAGTGCAGTGGATAGTGTCTGTTCCAGTGAGGATGTGTCAGACAGTGATAGTGAGGCACCTCTTCCTCCCTAGAATTACATCTTTCATTCAACCAATTCACTAACTCGACCTCAGTGATGATGTTCCCGCCCTCTCTCGCCTCCTCCTTCGATCAACCGCATCCTCCCCTCCACAATCTCCTCCGTAAGTCTTTTTACTTGCATATCTTGATTTAAATCTTGTGAAGCAATTCTCTACCGTTTATACAATATTACTAAGTAAGGTGACTCAATGCTAAAACAACAAATTATTTAGTTAATATATAGTCACTGAATCAGCTTTATTTCTACAATAGTTTTTAATATTGATTTATTTTATTATAATTTTATAAAACTCTGTTTACTTTTCCAGGAAACTTAATAAAGTTTAAATCATAACAATCTCAATTAAAACCTGTAAAGTTAAAACAATAAAATATTGCAAAAATTAATGTTTTAAACTAATTCTTTTAAGATTTTGCTATTTTCGTTGTTTTTAGTTTTATTTTTTATTGTTATGACTTATTGAACAAAGTTTTCTGGAGATGTCAACAGAGTTTTATGAAATTGTTATAAAATAAATTAATATTAAAACTATTGTAGATCTATAGTACGACACACAGCGCAGGAAATAGTGTAGGAATAGGGAAAAGGTTGGCCTGATTTGAAATTTGGGGCATGGTTTAACATCAGGAATAACCTCATTGGCTCTTTGCATTATTTTCCCACGCTGTCAACTGATTTTAGCTGTGTGTCGTACTATGAAGCTGGCTCAGTGACTATAAATTAATTGAGTTCAGAGTTCTACAAAATTTCAGCTGGCAAGAAGAATATGGTTTTCATTTGGGATATGATCCTGTTGTTGAATGATGATTGAAAATATTTTTTTTCTTCTTAATTCTTCTTAGAAATTAGTTTTTCCTGGCTATATTAAGCAAAATATATTTGTCATTTGGATTTTACCAGACGACTATTATACCCAGGGTTTTATTAATTGTTCTGGTCTAGTAGTTAACAGGTGTGTCATTACTATTGATGCTGATAATTAGTGTGTATTCATAATAATACATACTATCGAAAAACAAAGAATAGTATGAGTTTAGTGTCTTAAACATTTTTAATAGATAAACACAAGAGATGAGATACTGTGACATTTGCTTGACATTTCTTATTAGCCTTTATTGATTTTTGCCTCTCAGTTTTCAGTTAAGTGACCCTGACTTCTTCAGCCTTAATGTTGCCTTAATTATTAATTTTTATGAACTTCTTCTTTCATATTTTATTATTAATTAGTTTAAAATTAATGTTACAAAACTTATTAATTTAGATTTACATCTTTTCTTCCTTTAAATAAAGCTTATCAGTTAATTAGACATTTATTAGCTAATGATTTCTTTGACATCTGAATATTTATTTCTGATAAGTCCAAAAAAATACAACATACTTTTTCATGTTAAATACCTTAAATATGATATAATATTTTATTAAAGACAGATTTATATGACACTGGTATGAATTGAAATCAGGGAATAAAGTTATGAATACTCATTGCCAAAGAATAAGGAAATTATGGTTAACTAGAAGTCTTTCTGCTGATTTTTACATTAATGTTTGTCATCTGATTCCTCCTCTCCTTTTGTTGATTTTTAATATTAAACATCCTATTATTTACCTCTTTAAGTATTATCCCATGCCATTATTTTATAATTTTAATTTCGAACCTTCTAACATTAGTTATACTTAAGAATTGATAGCTCTACATGCAGCACTTAAGACCAACTAGAACTACTCTGGAATACTGATTAGATTTGTTTGGTTTTTGTTTACTATAGTTGTTTTATTTTGCTCATCTTTATATGATATTAAGTGTGTGTTTTTATTTATATCTTTTGTTAAATCACAGATAAACAATAAACTAATTGATTATAAACAATAGTCTGTTGTTGGAGGTTGAGTACCAATATTAGGATTATAAACAATAGTCTGTTGTTGGAGGTTGAGAAATATTAGATAAACAATAAACTATTTGATTATAAACAGTAGTCTGTTGTTGGAGGTTGAGAAAGATTATAATAACATGGTAGGGGAGTACTATTGTTATTTTTAAAGCAGGTGTTAAGTTCTTTATAATATAGACCTAATCTGTTTCTAACTAATTTTATAAACGGATCAGTCATAAATACTGCATTTAATATTTTCAACTATACAGGTTTTGTTACCATTACTGACTTCAGACTTTGTTTTCTTATCAATCATGAAGCACTGTTGACTTTAGCAATGTTAGCTCTTAGCACTGTGTGAAACAGTGAACAAATAAAATCTAGGACTTCGATGGTAACTTTTATCTTGTGCTTTAAGTTTAGATCTTATTTCCTTTTCCTAATTGCTTTTAATTTGTTTTGCATTATATTTCTGTATGATTTATTTATAGGCCACCACCTCCAAGTGATTTGGCTAGTAAAAATGATGAAAGGAATAAAAAAATATCCGCTCAAGTGCAAGAGATGAAAAGGAAGCAAGAGGCTGCTGAATCCTGGTCCAGAACCAAGAGGTCTTTACTTTCTCCCGTTAGTCTAGGAGTTGGGGCTCTAATTTTAGGTGTAGCTACGGCCATCGCCATAGCTATTTATAACAGGGACTAACAACCAATTTTAGATCCATTATATGTTTTAAAAGATTTTTCTTATTAATTTATTTTCCTAAACTCTGTGTGATTTCTCTATGAAAATAATTAATCACTTGATACATTTATTTTAATTTATTTATTTAAATTTTTATTTAATGTTTAAAATCTATTAGGTGTGATTTCAATGCCTGAATAATTCGTAATTTATTTATAATGAAGTGAAATTGAGCAAATAATTTATTCCTCTATATTTTTAATTAAATTTATTATTTCACTCTCACATAAATCCAGTGGGTACTAAAGCAATGACTAATTGGGAGTGCTAGTAGTATAATATTTCTTTCTAACTTTTAAAAATAGTATATCTTACTTTTATCTTGGAACCAAAGTAAAGATTTCTTAAATTTCAGAAATTTGGAATTGAGTTAGTGAAAATTTTTAAAATAACTCTGAATTCGTATTTATTATATTTCTACTAATTTCTAATAAGGTTTTAATAATAATAAAAAAATATACATTTTCAACTCGCTAAATTCATTGATTAAGTTCTTATTACGTCAATGGTAAATGTTATTTTAATTTTTTATCTGTTCTTAACTGTAAATAATTTAATCACTTCATTAGCAAGTTTAACTTTGTCTCTTTTTCCAAGTCCACATTAAGTCTTAATGTGTTCTGGTTTTATTTTATTATATTAATTTATTTATTTTATTACTGTTACAAATTTTAAAATAAATTTGTAAAAGGTCAAGATTTACAACACTTATTAATGTTTTAAGTAATGCCAATCACTGCCTGTCTTGGAAATAGGGAAGATTGTAAATTCATCTTCTAAGATTAAAATTATTGGTTATAAAACAATTTTGATGTATTTCCCCTGCATAAAATCAATGCTGGAATATTATCTTACTTAGTTTCCCACCAATTTCAATCGACTATTAACCATGAATTGATAAATGAATGTTTTGTATTTATTTATTATGACCACAATGTGCAAAGTTATAATCATCTTCTAAGATTTCAATAAAAAAAATATTTTTGTGTATTCTCTTTTATCATATTCATATTTGTAAGCTAGTACTAGTAATGAACACTTCATTAATTACTTAGGCACTATTATAATATTGGAAAAAACTTATAATACACGTCTTAGTTAATCTTTTATTGGAATATTTGTTGAAGCAACTTAATTGATTTTATCAACCAATTTGCTGTTGAGTAAAATATAATTTCTAACCAACATTTATGCTATTTAAGTTTGTTTTGAGTTTTAGAAGCAATGAGTGGTTTTTAAATCCATGAGTTTATCAAAACTAGCGATGAGGAGTGTATATATATAAATT
Source organism: Microvelia longipes (assembly GCA_018340805.1). Classification (NCBI taxonomy): domain Eukaryota; kingdom Metazoa; phylum Arthropoda; class Insecta; order Hemiptera; family Veliidae; genus Microvelia; species Microvelia longipes. The sequence continues at coordinate 20,579,573 of JACMZG010001908.1, forward strand.
GAATTAGTGTAAATCATAATACTTGTATATACTTGAATTAACTAATTATTTCGTATAACAATAAAATAAAATAAATCAATAAATTATTTGATCTCTTAAAATCATATACAAAACTGATAAAACTAAATGAATAATGAACAAATTACGAAAAATGAAATTCAATTAATATATTTTTTTACAGTATTAGTTTAGGATAATAAGTTTTCCCCCACCAATTGATTTTTGAAAAGTATATTTTTTTTATTTTTTATTAAATTTAAGTGAGCTTAACTTGCTCAAGAGTGCTGTTGTATATTTTTTATATTTATAAGTTTAGAAATGAGCGTATTCTTAGCTGATTGGTATTTAGCGAAAATAAGTGCAGGACAAACTAATGGATTCTTTATAATTTTGTTAAAAGAAATAGTAGATTATGCAAATATAACATTAAGTATGACTTACTCTTTATCTAGACTGCAGAAAGTTGTTTATTAGTGAGTAAAGTGTGGCGTTTGATTTTTAAAGCCTCAAAATCACTTTATAGCTATGTTTTATTATTTTAGTTTTTTTTTTATCACAATAATAAAATCAGTCATATAGTTTTGACTCTCTTAGTCTAAAGAGTTGCTTATCGAACATTGAGTTATAATTTACGCCTTCCGGCTTTAAATTAAAATCTTTATTGCCTTTTAAATTAGGTCATAATTTACTAGCATTTTGTGTCGCAAAGTAGTGTACTTAACGTCATTATATAAAAGATAGTTTTTATTAGTTACTTTTCCTTCTACTTTGTAAATAATTATGAAAATTTCCATATGAGTACTTCTGAAATTGGAAGAATCAATTGTGTTTGTTATGAGGATCCACTGTAAATTTATCTCTATGCTAAAGCCTTGATTTATGAAGATTATTTTGATTGTCTCTGTCATAAAATTGTTGGGAACAAAAATTTAGGATGTGTGGTGTGCTAGAGTTAATATTAAGGTTATATAGTTTGGTATTGATTGATAAATAACTATTTGAAAGGATTATATATATTTTGAATTTTGGGGGTATTTTACTTAATATTTGACCACTCTTGTTGCATTTACTTCACTCAGGGTATCTCGCCTGATATTTTGGTGCTAGAATAGGTTTTCAAATCCACTTTGTAAGAATGTTATTTCTGTCTTAAAAAAATGTAGAAATCCACTGCTTTATCTTTTTCAAGCTGTTTCCTCATTTTGGTTTAAGTATTGTTGTAGCCAAACTTTTTCAAATAATTTAATCAAATAATTAGATTTGATAGGCTAAAATACAAATTCTATTATTTAAATTAAAGTTTTTTTTATTTAATAGGCTTTTAGTGGTCAAAAGAACATACAAACAATTTATTTTTAATAATTCTTAATTAATATAAAGCACTTATATATTTTATCATACTTATTATTATTATTTAAACAAAGAAGAGATTACTATCTATAATTTAACATGAGTTGTCTGTTTTGTTTCATCTAAACCTAATTGTATTTTGTTTAATATTAGCTAATCTTAATTTGGTGGGCTTCAGCCTCGATTAAGAGATATACTTAATAGGTTAAATAGATTCAAAAATCTTAAAACCCTGCTGAGTATTTGTGGTTTAATCTCTTCTTAAATATTTTTAGTGTTAAAACTATTAAAATTAACTATAATTAGCAATTATTTCACTTATTATTAGAATCATATTACACCTTGAATACACTTTTTTCCTTTTTTTACTCCAAAAATTAGTTTATCATTTAATTTAATAAAACTGTGCCATAGAATTGGTTGTTGGTTCTTTTTACTATTTGTTTCATTTTTCTCTATTAAATTAATATATAATTATATGTAATTTTAGATATTAATTTTCTTAAAATAAAAGCATTATACTACCTTTAATAGTTAGGGGCATTCCGTATGATCTTTACTGACTTGCCAAATTCAGTTTATGGATAATTTGTGAAAGAAGGTTTGGATTCAAAAATGAGCAAATTTTATTTTTGAATTTACTTTATATTTCTTCCCTTAATGACCTAGATGTCCTCATAATAAGCTCATATGATGTTGTTTTGTAAACCTTAATGGCACAGCCACTATTTTCATCAAAATCACCCCAATTTAGTGGATATGTTATATTCTAACATGTGTAAAATGCATCTAGTGCTGTTAGATTTTTTTTAATTATGAGTCTTAGCATGAAATCGAAAATTGGCTGACACTCGACCGATCAGCATTGTTTTTTAACCAACTTTAAAAAATGTTGTTCCTCTAAAAAAAAAAAGGAAATTGGGAAATTAAAAAATGTGTGGACAACTTAGACTTAAGATGAAATGCCTAGGACTATTGAGTAAAGTATAGTCTTATTTTAATAGAAACATAAGACTTGTTTACTATTCAGTTCACTTTTAAGCTAATTCCCAAAGAAAATGGTACTAACATATTGTTTAGTGCTAATCTAAAACATTTTAGTTTTCTATTCTACAAAATGTTATAAACATACTTTGATAATTTTACATATATAACTTGTTTTTAGATTTATGTCATTTTGTAGAACTTACATCAATATTTAAAAATCCAACAAATATTCGTTGTTAAAAGAATTTGAATTGATGTTCTGTTAATTGTATTTGTTTTTATTTATTATTATTATTATTATTATTATTATTATTATTATTATTATTATTACATGTTTATTTATAAAAACATTGTTATAAACTTTTTAAAGTTATTTATTTTGATTTTCATGGTATTTTTTAATTAAAAGTTTAATTCATGTTTATCTATTTTTCTATTCAAGCAGTTTATATTCATTAGTCATTTGATATATTTGAATGGATATGAAACTGATGATAGAAATTGGTAAATAGATTTTACTGTCTTTAATTTGTGTTTTTGTGAATAATTTTTTTTCTCCAGTAATTAAACTTAAACATTGCTGTATTTTCTTGTTAATTTATTTAATTTTTATTTTGAATTCTGTAATAAAAGAAATATAGGGTGGTATTTAAGATAATGACTTGAGATTCAGAAGTATTTATTCCTGTTTTAATTTTTAGGAATAATTCTTAAACATTCTTTCCAAATCCTGCCCTTAGTATATCTTTTTATATTTCATTTCTTTATATTATTTTTTTTAATAATCCTGTTATTGTTTTTGCCCTGTTCATCAAAATATTTTCTTTTTATTAAATTTTTGTTTGAAATTTGTTATTTATTACAATTATTTAGGTTTGAAACAATAAAATTATTTATTTTAATATGTTTATAAAAAAGGTTTAAGTTCCATCTTTTATTTGCGACAGTTAATAATTTTGATTATTCAACATTCGATTAGAAGTTAGTTGTTTTAAGAATCTATGTGGCCCAGTGATACAGAAATTCACCAGGGGTTTTAATATCAGTATGAATAATTATTATATAATCAATCTCTGTAATATTGTTGATAAAATTGTTTAGGCTATACCCAACGAATAGAAAAATTAAAAGCTATGTAGAAAAAAAATTGCTACTGTGAAAATAGTTGAATTTTTCATTGAAAAAATATGACAATCTGTATTTACACAGAACATTTTTAACTTTGGAAAACTTGCTAAGTTTGTGTACACTATTCTAATTTTAATGACTTATCTGTCAAAATTAAATAGAATTATGGACAAATGCTAACATTGGGGTTATTTGAAATTAGCACATATGGGAAGTAACTGTTCACCTTTTTTCAACATCTTGGTCAGCATTTAGTTTTAGAAATTAGTGCTCAACGTTTTATCAGATTTAGTTGTATTTTCCTGCTTGCTGAAGTTTAAAAATTTTATATAAAGTTTGAAGGTCATAACAACTGTCTGGTTCCAATTATGTTCTAATAAATAGATTAAAGAAATTCATTGACTCTTTTTTGTAGAGAAAAAACAACTCTTTGATCTTAATTTTATATAACTTCTTTTTAATGTATTTTGTCCAAGTTGTTTATAAATTAGTTGTGTGAAGCCTTTAACCTTACTTATGATCACTTGTTTATTATTTTCTAGGTGATCATATTTAAATTACCTTTTAGGTAATTGTGTGTCTTAATTTTCTTTTCCTCTTTGCTTTTAAAATTTTATGGTGCAGTTCATGCCTCTTGAATAATAGTAATACGTCACTAAATAGTAATATTGTGATAAAATGATTTTTATATATTTTTTTAAACATAATTATAATTTTATTGTGTGTATAATAAGAATATTTACTCCAGAAGAATAAGTAATTAAAGAAATGGTTTTTCTGTTGAACATTTAAGCAGTTTAACATAAATAATACATTGTTCTAATACAATAGGTTATTGTATTAGAGGAATAGGTTATTATAGGTTATTATTGAGGAACCTATTTTAATAAGCCAAATAAAACTGGCAGGTTCTTGTTATTTTATCAAATGAAAGTTAGTGACTGGAAACATTTATTTATCAATGTAGCAGTCTAAATAAAACTAAAACCTAAATGTTAAAATGTCTGAATAAAAATGTCATTCTGGCTATTTAAAAATCCTACTTACTGACTTTAATTGTTTATTGTAAAACAGAAATGTTTCGAATCAGGGTTTTACACGAAAAAGGGTAATAATACAGTTAGGGTACCAGTAGATTGGTTCATTAGCTATTGTGGGATGCATGCATTGGTCATCAAGTAATATTCTAGTTAATGTAGTAGATTGTTTGATAAGCTATTGTGGAATTGGTGTATCCTAGCTATGTTGGATTGGTGTACTGACAAAGGAATATCCTAGTTAATGCAGTAGATTGTTTGATAAGCTATTGTTGGAATTGGTGTACTGACAAAGGAATATCCTAGGTGATGCCGTAGATTCTTTGATAAGCTATTGTGGGATGGGTATATAGACAAAAATAGAGAATTTTCCTTGTTAAGTAGATAAAAATGATTTGATTGAATCAAAGTGATATTAATTGTCAATACTCCCACTTTTTAAAACAATCCACTGGCACCCAAAATTAATGCATTGTCCAAAAAAGAGTTATTTGAGGTTATGATTAATATTTAATGGCAATATATTTATTTCTTATATAATAATGTAATATTAATTTATAGTAAGTAATAAGTGAGATAAATTATAATAAATAGGGAATTGACTGGACTGATAAGTACAAAAAGAAAAATATTTTTCAATTATTTACCTATTTCAGAAGGCGGAGAGAGGACTCGGAATAATTGGTGGATTTTTTTTGGACAACTCTACTGGGCCATCTCAGGCTTAAATAAATGTAACGGCTAGTTATTTATTTTGTTTTTAGTTTAAAATTTTGGTTTAATGTATACATCTAGGTATGGTAAGGAATATTGAATTTATCATATTAAACTATTATTATTATATATCTCTGTGAAGCATACACATTTTGTTATACCAAAGAGCTACATGGATAATTTTTGTTTCTCACTATAAAATCATTCAAATAAAGTAAATTAATAGTTGAAATGTACTTTTTGGTGTATTAATATTATGATTTTATCGTCCATTCAGATTTAAAATATTATTAATAACATATTTAATATAATTGCATAACCCAAGTTAAAGCAGAAAAAAGTTTGTCAGAGTAAGAAAATCATCTAAAATATGTACTTCTATAGATGGCTACTCTCCTGATGTTTGACATTGACGAAGGGTTATTTCACCTTGTATTATTTGACTTTACTAAAAATTATTTGACCTTACTCTTTTTATAAATATGATTGGGTATTAAATATGTATTCACCTGCATTATCGATATGTGTACTTAGTTTATTTAATTTAATCAATTTTATAATGCACAACCAACTAATAAAATTACTGATGAGTAACAAACAAAAAGAAAATAGGGATTTGTCCTCAATATTTTTCCTCTATTTCATATGACTATCATAAGGACTACCCAACAAACTCCAAATCCCCATAGTTGACTTATATTACCAACAATATTTTTTTCATATTTTCAGTAAATGCATAAAGTTTTGATAATTGATGTGAGGTTATTTTGTCTACAAGGTAATGAAACAATAAATTTTAATTATTGAATAATAAAAAAATATGTAATTAAATTATAAGAAATATGTAAGTGAATTTATAAGTGCTATGGCACTACCATACCTAGAGTATACTGCCTTAATAATCATTAAATTATGTATTATATGTTATTTTGTTTTATTTGAAATAGTTATTTTAATTTGTACAAATAGACTAATAATATAATTAATATTAATTAATTGTGTATGTGTTTTTAAAGGTAGAAACAAAAATATATGGATTATGGTGTCAACAAAACAAGCTTATCGTGGAGAGAATATATTCCAATAAAATTAATTGTTTTTAATTATTAGTATTGTTGATATCAATTCCTTTTCCTTATATTTTTTGTGTTCCAATTAATTGTTCTTTTTGATGTGTAAGTAATGTTATGCAGTTATCCACTGCATAATTTTTTATGGATTAATTATTAACACAATTAATAGATCACATAAGTCAAAATAAGAAGGAAAAATTGTTTAAATCTGAACCTTGTGCTTACCTATCTGAAAATGTATGCTTACCATCAGCATAAATTGTTTTGTGGTAGGTGTCCAACTTAAAATATATTTAATGACTATAAAGGTGGGATGGGGGGGGGGGGGTCCAGTTTCAAAAATGCTTGCTAAATATGACAAAGCATTTATTAGAGTGAGCAAAATAAGCCTAGTGATAAAAAGTTTTGTTTTCCGTTATTTAATTGAAAAGGTTATAGGCCCTTTTGGATTTATTGTTGGTCACCATAATTTCACTTGTGTTCAATCTAAGGTAGGTATCTTATTTTTACTTTGGATCATGTTATATTTAAATTTGTATTGTGTAATTCAATTACTACGTAAACACAGCATATTTAATAGGTGATCGCTTTTCATACCCATTTAATACGATCCGGGACTTGAAACGTATTTGGATTGCGTATGTGTAAAAATGACGCAGTATTTGTATTTGAACTGTATTTGTCTAGTCGATCGAGTGAGATGACGTCATAACTTATCCCACTAAAACATCACGTCTTTTATTGTGACTCATAGGATATAAGGAAGTTTAAAACAAAAAATATATTCAATTAAATTGTGATTTGTTTGCCTAATAATAAAGTTACCCTAAAAAAAAATAATATTTCAAAAGTTATACTATGAAAAACGGGAATATATTAGTGAAATAATAGTTTGACCAGAAGGTTATCCATTAAATATGATTGCCTCTGAAGGTACATACAGCGTATCAGGGGATTGATTTAGATTCTATCTCCCTAGTTTTAGCGTATCTGAATGAATTCCCTCCACTTGATTGTTACAGCGAATGTAACCGTATTTAGATATCTTGCTTAATATGATCTGCAGTGTGAACATACTAAATGTTGCATACAAATCATGTTATTTGTTTAAACATCGTTCCTAGATTCATCTGGCAGCTATTGTAATAGGCATTAAGGCTGAGAATTTTATATTTTTTGATTCTCTATCTCTATCTAGTTATCTAAAATGTGAACTTTACTCATTATTGTTTTATCTTCTAAAATTACATTAATAGGTAAATTCTAGTCTTATGGATTTATTTAATATCCCAAATAAAAAATATAATGAGCCGTGAATAGTAATCATGGCTCTTCCGTGGATTTGACGTAAAATGCCTGAACTAGGACTCATAAGGCAGAACACTATCTTCTATCTAAAGAAGCCAGCAAAAAGGGCCCAACAACTTGGCCTACTTGCTAGGTGGTCTATCTTCTCTCCCTTATTACTTTCATGAAGAACTAATAAGGATATCAACCATATGGCCGCAGAGCGACAAAGAGGCCGAAGGCTTCCTTTTTTAACCTTTCTTTCTTTTTTTTTAAATTATTCTACATCTTTTTCTTTTTTTAGCCAAATTGCGAACAACCCAACATATTTGTTTCGTTTTTATCAATATCTTATATAGATCCCTCCTGCCAACAGGTCCTTCCTTTGTAGGTTAAACTTTATATTTAAGGACCATTGAGAGGCAATCATTAGCTTCTTCTCCTAGGTGGCAAGCTTGCGGTGTGAACGAGTTTTAATTTTCTTTTGCTATATTTTGAGATATCGAACAATTTAGGTGTTCGTGGAGATTTATCATAACAGATTTTAGCAGTTGTCTTAATTGCAGTAGTTTTACTTACCTGCATAGATCCAGGAGTATACAAAAGAATGAATGAATAAATGAAACGATAAGGGTACGATATAATCAGGCACTATACCCTATATACACTTGCAAACACTACCTCTAAAGGTGATTCACTTTTCTGGAACTCCGTCAAGGAGAAGTAGCTGATTGTCTCTCAATGTAAATAGGGCCCTTAACTATTACCAACCTTGCAACTTCACTTTTAAACGCCTATGACAGCCTCCACCCAATACGGACATGACTTGGCGGGACAGAAAAGTTGATTTCCTTACTTTTTTTGGACCAAAGACTTGGCGGGGAGTGTTTTACCACATAAGTTGTTTTTGGTAAGATTTCATGACTTTTTGTAGGGCTCCTGTTTTATGTAAAAACAAAAGTAAACATAATACGTGTAGTAAATAAAGCTGTAAAGAGTGTCAAGGTATTGTAAATACCACTCTCAAGCTTTGTTTTCTGCGGCGCGTACAACATAAAGGAATGTTAAAAGGGCATCATAAAAAATCCCGAAGTCCTCAAACACCAAAATGTCCTTTACTAATTATCTGACATTAGTAAAGAGTTCAGATGGGCGAATTTATATAAAAGTAGCGTTCGCTAGCTTAGTTTCTAGCTCCGTGTTTAGCATAGGAATGTCGAATTTGAGATTTTATCAAATAGGAATACACACAGGCATAAGACAGTTAAAAAGTCACCACATATCAAAGTGTTCAGAGTTTAGGCAGGTAGTTTTTCGCTCCGCGTTCAGTGTAGGAATGACGAATTTGAGCTTTTATGAAGTAGGAATACACATAAGCATAGGAGGAATCTAAAAAGTCCTCACACAAAATCAGTAGTTGAGGCAGTAGGTGCGTCAATGTATAAACTATTGTTCGCTAGCTTAGTTATTCGCTCTGCGTTTAGCGTAAGAATGTCGAATGTGCAGTAGGAATGCACACGAGCATAAAACGAATTTAAAAAGTCCTTATATATCAAAATCCGTTCCGTAGGTTAGGCTGTAGGTGCGTCAACAAAAAGTGCAGGAGGAATAAGAATAATTCAAAGGAAATGCGCTAAAACCTTTAAAGATAACTGACTACGCTTGAAGATAACTAAGCTTTAAACTAATGCAAATAATAGTGCGTACTTCTAATTTTAGAGGCATAGTTTTGTATAACCAACTGGATAATTATGCGCATTTCCTTTGGAAATACAGACAAAATGAGTTACGAGCAGTGCTTGACAATTTGAGTATGCTCAGGTACTAAGCATGAACCGAACCTTAAGCAAGAAATGGGTTGTTAAGCACGGAAACACGCATTCTAAATGAAATTCGCCCGCAAGCGGACCACCGCGCTGGAATTATTATTAGTAGCTGTCTATATGTAAAAAAACTATAAAAATTATCATTCCAACCGATTGTTGTTAGCTCGGAAACACGCATCCAAAGGAAATTCGCCCAACATGCGGACCACCGCGCCAGAATTTTTCTGTTGCAACGTATTACTAGTAATTGAACGAACATCAATTTTTAAAATTCTACAATATATCCCTCTCCCGTTACTGAAACGTAAGATTATTTTTATATTTTTTTGATTTAATGTTAAATTATAATCATTTAATAAACTGAAGCGAATCATAAAGGCATTAATTATCTATTAAGAAATATAAGAGGCATGGCTTCGTGCCTTCTATATACAATTTTTATAAGGTTATCCCTCCCAGGATTGGGCTCCGAAAACGCCACTGTCTACTTATTTACATTTGCTTACACGCGATCAATTTTAAATAATTATTAATCAATTCGACAAAACCATTTGTCTATAGTTCTATGCATTCATCGATTTGTTAAAATATTGATAGATGACATCTTGAAGCTTCGTATTATGTTTTAGGGGATGTTTTGCACGCATAATAAATATAATAATAAAAATACTAAAATAAATTTAAAAAAAATAATATAAAAAAAATATAAAAAAATAATAATAAAAAACCTTCAACATCAAATCATTTAAATTTCTATAAATGCTTGTACGAGGGAAAAATAATTTTCTTGTTGTTTGGTTTTCTACACGATCAAATTAACATCATTCCATCTAAATATAACCACCGTTTTGCTGGCTTCAATTATTTTAGGAATGAATCAATCGTCGATATAAAACAGAATTACATATTATGTAAGATTTTAAATATCTTTAACTTTTGTGTTATGACATCTAATACTTTTTCATACAAATTTAATAGCGAAGAATAAATTTATTGATTTACTTACATTTATTTAACTTCATTCGTTTTTGTGTCAATAGATTCATATCGTGAGGTGAGGTAAGGTGAAACTATCACCTAAACTGTCCCTTACTTTAATTTTAATCATTATAATTTTTACTTTTCCTCATTTATACCGTAGGTATATAGGAAAAGTATTGTGTCCGCAAAAAAAATCCAAAACCGGGATGAAACTGGAATTATCCGTTGTAGGCTTCCTTAGTGGTTTTCTCAAAGTTGTCTGTCTGTGTGTTTGTGTATGTGTCTGTTATAATCGTAGCTCTTAGTGTATTAATGCTAGAGAATTGTAGAAATATCTAGAAAAACTTTGTAGAAAAATCAATCTACCGCTGTAGTTGTGCTATTTGGAAAATAATTTTTTATAACGTTACTAACCCGCAATAAGGATTCAGCAAAAAAATTTAAAACGCGGAAAAATTATGCGTTCAGATTGAGATTTAGCACGCATGTAGTTATGTATAAAACTAACATATGTGCTAAGTTTCATCTCATTATGAGCATTAGTTTAATCTTTATATATTTTTTATGTTATATTTATTATGTAACATGTAATAAGTTTAATATTAAACTTATGTACGTTTTTTCAAAAATTGTAAAAAATCAGAAAATAATTCTTCAATAAATAATTGAAATTTAGTATAAGTATAAATACCTTTACTTAGTGAATAAGTTCACAAAGTTTCGTTTCAATGCGACAAGTATATCCATGATTTTTGTTGGATCATAAAAGTTAAGTAGCATTGAGCGTGATCAGTGCTGTATGGATGACCGCTGAGGATGAAACGGATGCATTTACTATCTGAAAAACATAAAACATGTTTGAGTTTAAATTTGGTGAATTGTATATTCTGAAGACGAGCGAAGCAAGTCCGAAGCAGGGAGGATGAGCGTAACGAATCCGATGTGATGAGGAAAAGTTCCGAGGTACGCCATACCCGATTTTTTTGTTATTTGACTTTACATACATTTATTTCTTACTATTGTTTTGTATATCCATAATATCATGTTAATAGAAAGCTACATCTCCGAAATATGTTAAAGCCCTTCCCCCTTATTCAGGTCTCTGGATACGGTGGATTTATTTTCATATTAGCTGACGCAGCTGAGTCATGAGAGGCTGGAAAACAATTATCGTAGCACTCTCAAGCACTGAGGCAGAATACGTCTCATTAACTGCAGCCAAGGAAGCTGTATAGCATCGTCAACCACTTAATGAGCTTAATGCTGAAATATTCATCATTGGTCCAATTACACTATACACTGATAGTCAAAGTGCCCAACATAAAGACGGCCCTATAAAACTTTCCATTTTTTATTCCTTTTTTTAAATACATATTAAGAAGTTTTTATACATTACAGTTTTATGTAACAGTAAAGTTTTTTTGTAAACAAAAGATGTATCTGTTTTACATATTCGCAGTGGCGGACTGAGCCAAAAGACACCGAAGAGGGTCTGGCTTAAAACTGCCCAAAACAACACCTTAAGGGGCTCATTAGGAAAGGCGGGAGTTCTATATGCTTCAAAAGTAAAGGGGTCTACTTTTATCTGGAGTAGAATTAATAATTATAGCAAATTAAACTTAAGTAATTAAAATAAATAAGTAAGTATAAAATAAACTTAAGTTTAATAATTTAAATATTATATTTAATTAAACTATTTTATGTTTAATCTCTAGGGCCTTTTAGCACTATTTTAGGGCTCTGATTCAGCCCTAAAATAGAGTACTACACAAAGAGTATGGGCCCTTTGTGACCCTAATCTTACGTATGGGACTTTAAAGGTCCAGCTTTAATGAATAGGAACCTTTAAGGACCTAGATTTAGGTAGCAAACAGATCATGTTTTAAGTACTTAAAACCATCAATTTCTAGAGCCCTGACCAAGTATTTTAAGGGCTATCTTTGACTCTAGCCTTCATATGGAACCCTGAAACGTCTAAGTATAATAAATAGGGGCTAAGATCTAACATTCAGAATATATTATAAATACATAAATATCTAAACCTTTTTAATGCTGCTATAGAGTCCTGATTAAGTATGCTAGGGCTCTTTTTGGCCCTAGTCTTCCGTATAGGGGCTTAAAAGCCCAGGTAAAATAAATATTGACCTTGATAGGGTCTTCAAGGTCTATATTTATTTTACCTGGATTGAAAACATTTGTCTCTTGTAGCTCTATAGGTCCTACCATAGAGTATTGGGCCCCTTGGACTATGGGGTTATAAATATATATTATTATGTACATATTATAAATTTGAAAATATTAATTTTAATATTTTTAAAATGATGTTGCTTTAAATATATATGCGAATTACAGTTTTTAAATTAATTCATTTGTTATTTGTACCGGTGATTTATGCAAAATATATTCTTATTATTATTTTAATTATTTAAATTTAAATTTTCTCTATTGTTTTTATTGTTATTATAAATTTATTGCATAAATAATTGATTTTTTCTTGCCTAAAGTTTTTGACCAATCTAATATTTTTTTATGTGCAATGTCTAATAACATTTTATAATTTTTAATTATGTCTTTTAATTTTATCAGCATAATTTTTATTATTTTATTTTTATTTTTCTGCTTAATGTCATTTTAAGTTTATATATATTATTATTAGTTTAACTACTCATTGTTTTGTTAAAATTCATATACTTTTATTATTTTTGTGACATTTTTTGTTTAATTATTTTCTTTTACTAATATTGTATATATTTAATTTTATAATATTGTATTGGACACTTGTGTCTGTTATTATTGTTTAAAATAAATAAATAAAACAAACTACATGAAACTATATATATATTTTGTAAGAATTTTATAGTGCATGTTATAGTATACAGTTTACTTGTACAATACAGACTAAATCAAGGCATGGTTACCAAAGGACAGACTTTTTTTAGAAAAACTCAACAAAACAAACACACCGAACTTTTTTTAAAAATTAAATTTTTAATTTTATTAATCAGAAACTTGAAAAATTACCCTGATATATAGTACTCTCAGCTCAAAACTCTTGTATCGAGTGACTAGAATCGATACTATCGACTCATATCAGCTGTAGTGGTGGCGAGCCGGCTAACACCCCTCGCGAGGTAATACTGTAAGCTTGGTTAGTGTCTATCCGCACCTTGTATGACGACTAACATTCTACATTCGTTCCTTAAAAACATATCGCGATCTCAATAAAATCATTTATTTGGTAAGTGTTTATTTATTTAAATTGTATTATATATTTACAACCGAAAAGGAAAGAAATTATTCATTTCTAATATTTAAAATTAGAAATGAATCATAATAAGGCATTTTAAACACATTTAAAAAGTTTCAAAAAAATCAAGAAATATATTTATTTATTTATATTCTCTTTATTAATAAATAAAATTATGAATTGAAGTTTAAAATTAAAAAATAATACATTCATTTGTTTAAATAAGTGATTGGATAGCTTCTGACGGGATCAGCCTCGAGAGCTTACAACATCAAACATGATTGATCTTCAACTAACTTTACTAACTGACTTAAGAGCATGTCTCATAATCGGATCAGATTCTGACCGAGAATAGTTAAGGCTGTGGTTGTTGCTACCAACTTGGTGAGCGGCATCTTTGTAAGCTTTATTCAAATTGACTTAGTGATAGTAATAGTGATAGTGATTAGGGAGAGGTGATAGACCACCTAGCAAGAAGGCCGCGTTGTTGAACTCTTTTTGCTCACTCCCTTTTATAGAAGATTGTGTTCTCTACCTTATGAGTCCTAGTGCAGGCATTTTACGTCTAATCCACAGAAGAGCCCGTGACTTTTTACCCTAAGTTCTATAGCTTCAACTAGACACAACACGTGCCCCACTGCCAGACCAGGCTTTCCTGCTCTCGAAACCATAAGGCAGAAACATATATATATATATATATATATATATATATATATATATATATATATATATATATATATATATATAATATATATATATTATATATATATATATATATTATATATATATATATATATATATATAATATAATATATATATATATATATATTATATTATATATATATATATATATATAAATACTACTATTGAGAGTCCTAACTTTGCCTCAACCAGGTTCATTTAGGGTCAGTGATCTTTTACGAGTACCTGTCATCGCACAGGCTCGGAAACACCGGCTTAACCTACCCTTCGAAGGACGACACGTGAAAGGATTTTCATCCCTCGCATGAAAATCCTAGAGGCCCCGACCGGGATCGAACCCAGACTCCCTGGGTTATCACCCAGGCGCACGTGCTAACCAGTACTCCACTGGTCCCTCTCGAATTGACTTAACTCGAGGCTGTTTTAATTTTACCCACTTTACTTACAACTGCTGTTACAGGGGGTAATAACTACTGCCTCTAGTAGTTATTACGAACACTCTTTGTTTTTTTATAGTTTTAATTAGATCATTTGATACTATCGAGTGTCGCCAAACATGAATAGTTGGCTCAATGTAATTGTACAAATGACACTTTTAAAAAGCAAATTGCACTGCTTTTTAAATTAAATTGAGTGTCTTAAATTTTGCCTCAACCCAAGTTCATTTAGGGTTAGGAATCTTTTACGAGTACCTGACATCGCACAGGCTCGGAACCACCGGCTTAATGTCCCTTTCAAAGGACAACACGTAAAACATTCCATCATTCGAATATCGAAACAGCTCCTAGTGGAGCTGTCCCATCATTCGACATTCGTTAATAATGATGTATCGACCTAATTTCATATCTGATTCGTTACGTCTAACAGATTAGGCCACACACAGTGTATGGATCCACCTTGCCATTCACTCAGCCTTAAACGTAACGAAACAGAGTGGGTTATAACATATCGAATGATGGAATAGTTCCTATTGTATCATTGTACAACGCTTTGTTACATTCCTAGGTGTCTCTTGCACAAATATATGGTCAGTTTTACTAAGTTTTTGTTATTTTTAATAAATTAAGGTATTTAGAATTTACTTTTTCCAATATATTTGATAAAAAAAAAAATGAAGAGAACATTGCTAAATGCCAATTAATCAGAAAATTCTGGGTACAGAAGTACCATCTTAAAGGAAGAGTGATTTACCACAGTGAGAACTGAACGAGGCATTATAACTTAAAATAGAAGGTACGTCAATATTGTGTGTCAAACTCTGATCAACGAGCAACTATCAAATGTTACTATCTAAATGTTATTGGGTATGACTATCCTAGCCAATTATCATGGCCAATGTTAATATAACTATCACTTGGAGCCCATAGATGGAAGGAATAGATAGGAAATTTTATCCGGGTACATTGTATCCAGGGTACATTTTATCCGGAATCCCTTCCATTTATCCTATCCTAGGAATCGCCATATATCTCTCCATAGCATGTATCATATCATTATCTATCCGCTCCCCATCCATCAAATCCATCATATTTCCATATATCATATGCCCTCCATTCATCTTATCCTATGCCTCTTCCATGTATCCCTATGCCCTCCATATCTTATCTATGCCTTCCATCCATCTTATCATATGCTTCCATCTATCCTATCCTATGCCCTCCATCCATTATATCCTATGCTTTCCATCCATCTTATCATATGCCTTCCATTCATCTTATCCTATGCCTCTTCCATGTATCATATCATATGCCTTCCATCCATCTTATCATATGCCTTCCATCCACCTTATCATATGCCTCTTCCATGTATCATATCATATGCCTTCCATCTATCCTATCCTATGCCCTCCATCCATTATATCCTATGCCTTCCATCCATCTTATCATATGCCTACTCCATCTTATCATATGCCTCTTCCATGTATCATATCATATGCCTTCCATCTATCCTATCCTATGCCCTCCATCCATTATATCCTATGCCTTCCATCCATCTTATCATATTCCTTCCATCCATCTTATCATATGCCCTCTTCCATGTATCATATCTATGCTTTCCATCTATGTTATCCTATGCTTTCCATCCATCTTATCATATGCCTTCCATCCATCTATATATGCCTCTTCCATGTATCATATCCTATGCTTCCATCTATGTTATCCTATGCTTTCCATCCATCTATCATATGCCTTCCATCCATCTTATCATATATGCCTCTTCCATGTATCATATCCTATGCCTTCCATCTATGTTATCCTATGCTTTCCATCCATCTTATCATATGCCTTCCATCCATCTTATCATATGCCTCTTCCATGTATCATATCCTATGCCTTCCATCTATGTTATCCTATGCTTTCCATCCATCTTATCATATGCCTTCCATGTATCATATCATCTGCCTTCCATCTATTCTATCTTATGCCCTCCATCCATTATATCCTATGCCTTCCTTATCATATGCCTTCCATCCATCTTATCATATGCCTCTTCCATGTATCATATCCTATGCCTTCCATCTATGTTATCCTATGCTTTCTATCCATCTTATCCTATGCCTTCCATCTATCTTATCCTATGCCTGATGGATAGTTGAAGGCAAATGGTTGAAATTGAACTAATGCTGAAAATGAGATGAAACTTGACGTATTTGTTAATCCTTTACATTACTATATTTTAACAATGCTATAATAATGCTGTTATAATGCTACCATGATAACAGACACAGCCATACACAATACACACACACACATACACATACAGAGAAACAACCTAGAGAAAACCTCTCAGGATCTGGTTTCAGGTCTTAATACGCCTAAATCAGACTAAAACGAATAAATCAGATGAAATCTCGGTTTCGGTTTTTATTACAAACACAATACTTTTCCTACAAACCTTGGGTATAAATGAGAAGAAGTAAAAATAAATAATATGACTTTCACACTAAAGACCCGCGTTTCCGATCAATCTATCTAAAGTTCTCTGTGGTTTCCCCAATTTTACATGCTAATGATTGATTTTTCAAAACTCAATCGATAGACTGCCTTATGATGAATTTAGGAAACCCTAAATCTTTGACAGTCCTGAAAACTCTCCCACAATATCAGCCTATTCAAATTTCATAATAAAATATAATACCTAAACCAAAAATAATTATATCCCTCTCCAAAAAAAAAAAATAAAAAAAATATGTACCCAAAAAAAGAGGCATTATTTACTCTAAACTTATATTGTTTAAACAAAATAAATGTTGTTTACGTTTGCATATAAAGAACTTCTTTAAAAATATATTAATCATCAAGTCAAAAGACATATTTTTTGCACAATAAAATAACTTTTTATTTGACTCAGTTAGTTAATAAACCTTCATTTTGGAGTTCATTTCATTATTTTTTATTTCAATCTTTCTTATAGGCAAAGTAACAGACTCAAACGGCTAAGAAATAAAACTTTTATGATTCCACTATAATATGCTTCAAAGCGGACATTAAGTCTAAAACAATATTAAAACATCAAGAGACTTGGTATTGATCAATCCAAATTCCATTTAAACAACAATAAACTTAATTTTACTACTTTTTTCTAAAAGTTCTTAGGTGAAATAGCCAGAAGTATGAAAATATTCCGAATATTAAACAAGCTATTTCTTATCTTGACTTGTTTTAAAATTACAGCAAATATTAAAAGAGAGATGAAAATATTTTGTAGCTATTCCTGAGGGGAATCATCATCTTTTTAAAGGGACAAAAAACATTCCCCACATTTGGGGAAAACTCCAAAATCTAGTTTTTCATCTCAAATTGCCTTTTATGTTTTTTCTGTCGACATAAAATTTTCCTTTTTTCCATTTATTTCGGAGCCACAATATTCAGTTTTATAACACAGCAATATCCTTTGAACAAAAACAAAAAAACTATTTTATTTGATAAAAGATACTGTTAGATAAAATTAGATTTTTTGTAAGAAAATTCATGATGAAAATTCGCTGAAAATATATTTTATCTTTTAACAATAATGATTAATTGTTTGTTAGGACGATGATTCCCTAAGAAGCCATTAGAAACTGATAAGATAAATTTATTTGTCCTGTTACAGAATTTTAGCAAAAAAGGTGTATAAAATAGAATTGAAAATAATGTCAATACACATTTAAATTTAGATACAATAAATCATTATAAACATATTAAATTTTAAAATAAAACAAAAAAAGGTTTAATGGATTCTATCAATTTAAATTGCAAAAACAATCTAAATAGGTAAAATAAAATAATAATTATTATTTTGAGTCACGTAATGTTTTTTCATTTCACGTGAACTTATTAGTATAAGTCCTGTTAAATTTAATTATTTGTACATTCATTAGTACTTAATACTGGATGCAAAAGTGATTTAAGTTTTGTACTATGTTATTTAAAACGGGGTTTTCTTGGCGGGATACGAAACTCGAATAGTAGATTAAGATAATCCGGTTGTATACTGTCTTTTGGGCGATGAGTCGAATGAAACGGGCCAGTGTTCATACAAGCACAAGATGAACTTAAAACAAAGATCCAGATTCAAATATGAAAAATTTAAATTTATAACTATGAAGTAATTCTGGTAGCGAAGTTTAAAGCCGGTCAAGTTTCCATTGAAATATTTAATTTTTAATTACTTTTGAAATGAAACTAGATTCATTCACCTCGCGACCTGGGCCGCTTCGCAGCCCCCGCGCCTCCGAATGGCCGCTTTGTGGCAACATAGTTATTGTCCTATCTCAATTCGTTGTATTACTAGTTTACATAAGAGACATACTGCCACGATATAAGCAAATTACTGCATGCGTATAATACTTCAGCACGATTTGACAATTTTTTGAAATTTATGATTTTTGAAAAGTTTCACTGAGTCATTATTGTAGGTTAATGACGTCATACATATTTCATAAACAATAAGGTTCGGGACAATAACAAGGTCGATTTTCGTACCAAGTATCATTTTGATTGGAGTAAGTTAGTCGAAAGTTACCGAGTCTCATAGAAACCCCTAGGAACAAAAGTCCCGTACGTACATACGAGGGATTTTTTATGTTCAAAAAGTATCGCGAATTTTGAATTTTCCAGGTTACGTATGTTCCAATTTTGACCTTTTTGTGGCTTTATGTTGGTACTCATGTCTCTTACTTATGCCAACAAGCTCGGCCATTTTGAATGATCACTTAATTGTTGGCAGCTGCTTTGCTTGCGCGTGTTTTGGGTCGTTTACGATTTTTACCTATTCAAAAAATGGATAATAGAACCTGTATCAAGTTTGGTCGAATGAGAAAGTTTTGCTGACAGTTTTCTTCGATTGCGAGGGCGTAGTGCATCATGAGTTCTTGCCAAAGGCTAAAACGGTCAATAAGGAATATAACCTGCAAGTTATGCGCAATTTGCGCGAAGCAATCCGCCTGAAACGCCCGGATTCGTGGAAGAACAAAAATTGGCTATTGCACCACGATAACGCCCCTGCTCACATATCGTTGCTTGTGCGCGACTTTTTGGCCAAAAACATCACACTAATGATGCCGCAGCCCCAGATCTGGCTCCCTTTGACTTTTTCTTGTTCCCTAAAATAAAGAGACCAAAAAAGGACGACGTTACGCTGCGCTTGACGACACAAAGAAGGCATCAAAGGAGGGGCTGAACAAGATAAAAAAAAAATGTTTTTTTAAGTGCTTCGAAGATTGGAAAAACCGTTGGCACAAGTGTATAATATCTCATGGGGATTACTTTGAAGGGGACAAAATAGGTATTCATGAATAAACAAATAATTTTTGAAAAAACACAAAATTCACGATACTTTTTGAACACACCTCGTACATAATTGTTAATTCAGTGGATTTTAGAATCGTTAACTTTTTGGACTCAATTCAACAATGATCCTCCTCACGAAATTAGCGGGAAATTAATAAATTTCACTCAAATTTCCGTCGCAGTAAATATGTAATAATAATAATAAAAATGTTTATTTATTATAAATACAAAATTAGATGCAAGATACATATGTCACAAAATAATTTTATAATAGAGCAACTATCAAACTCCACAAACTCTTCACTGTATGTGATGGCTTTAATACATATTTGGCTACGAAACCTTCATTATTGAATCTATCCTAACCGTAATTGAGTTATTCGGGTGCCCCCCCCCCCATATACGTTTAAATTGTATAATATCCAATGATAATCATTTGAATACTAAGAATAAATATTTTTTAAAACAAGAGAACAAGTTAACCTTTTACCGATAAAAAAGAAAAACATAAACCGTTAAATTAATTAAAATGTACATAGTTAGCTCTTAATATGTATATGACTCCACAGTTTTATTTATAGGAATTATTATTAAAATTCTTTGTTCAAGAGCAGAATAACGAGGGATAATAAGCCGACAAGGTTATATTGAGATTATCTCCGGTCTGGTACAATGTACTGTACAGACAAGTTCGGTACATTCAAAAAGCTAGAATTATATAAATATACATCAGTATGAAGATTTATTTATACTGTATTATTTGATTATATATTCATAGCTAAAACGTAATATAACTTTGTCATTTAATTGATGTATTATTGCTTAGAATTTTAGCTAATAATAGACATGTTTAACGTAACAGTCCATAACTTTAAATTCGTGAATGATCAGAAGTTAACAACGTTTTAATCATCAGAAACAGATTGTATTACCTACAGTGTCAAGAAAAATGAAATTTTAAGTACTTTTAGTTATATCAGAATTGAGAATTACTGTAGATTATATTTCATAAATATTTATTTAATGCGTAACATACGTAATTCATAGGTTTACAAATAAGATACAGCATATACAAGGTTTATATTATATTATGTAGTTAAATATATAATGTATAATACATAATACAGTAAACACAGGAGATTAGAGCGATTTTTTTCATAGGGCATTAGTACCATTAAAATGTTATATAAGCAAGTGTTTCCATTTTTATAAAAAAATAGCTTAACTTTATATATATAAAGTTAAGCTATATATATATATGTGTGTGTGTGTGTGTGTGTGGTGTGTGTGTGTGTGTGTGTGTGTGTGTGTGTGTGCGTGCATGTGTGTGTGAATGTGTTTGTATGTACTAGTTTTGCACTTAAGTAAGAAATATAGAGGAAGTCGAATTAAGTGACAGTTTTCCACTAATCTGAGCTTTCACATGTTGTAATAAAACGATAAATATGTGAAAGATTAAAAGGCAGACATAGGTAGTCTCGTACTGTAGCATAACTCATGGTATTCATTTTACAGCTTTAAATAAAAAGTTAATAGCTTGGATAAAGTTTACACAAACATAAATTTATTATAAAGAGATTATAGGAAATATATATTTTTTTACTTTTCCTATTTTACATTAAATAGGAAACGTAATGTGATAGCACTAAAATCCAAATCCATTAAAAAAATAACCTGACTGTATTTCTGTAAAAAATAAAATTAAACATTTAGACAAAGTTTTATTCCAAACGGCTTATATGTCTACGGTTTATGTCGGATCGTTGAGCGTGGTTAGTAAACGGATGAGGATTGCCTAAGGATAAGCAAAGCAAGGCCCAAAATGTTCTATTCCAAAATATAAATAAGGGGTTATTTTGTGGCTGAGTACAGCAAGTCCGAAGCAGTGAGGAACTTAGCGAGTGAGAAAAACACAAGTTTGTCATCATTCCTTGGGGGCAGAGAGCACTAATACCTCTTTTGCTTCGCTTGCCCGCGAGCAAAGCAGAAAAGAAATTATTAACTGTTTTTACTTTTCCTCATTTATACCGTATAGGAAAGTATTGTGATTGCAAAAAATCCGAAACCGGGAAGTCATTGGAATTATCCGATTCAGGTGTTTTTAAGACATCCTGAGTAATTTTTACAAAGTTTTCTGTCTGCATGTGTGGGTTTGTGTGTGTGCCTGTTATCATCCTAGCTCCCAGTGTATTTATGCTTGAGAGTTAAAACTTTGTACAACAATTATAGGTGTCTATAGGTGTAGTTGTTGTGCTATCCAGAAAATATTTTTTATGATGTCATTAAGTCGCAATAATGACTCGGCAAAAAATTTAAAAAATCATAAAACTTGGAAAATGTTGCCATCAATTTAAAATTTGGCATGCAAATCTGCCATCATTTTTTGAATTCTAATTGTTCAACTTAATAGAGTTGAAATTCGGTACAAGTGTATACTCTTATGTAATAAATAAGTACATTCAGTTTCGTTATAATACGACAAGTATATTAATGATTTTTGTTGGATCATGAAAGTTAGGGTGTTCAGATGGGGGACCTCTGGGAATGAATTGGCTGCATTTACTATCTGAGGATAAGCGAAGCGAGTTCGAAGACATGTTGCAGTATAAATTTGGCGAATTTTATATTCTGAGGACGAGCAAATTTAGCGCGAAGTATTGGGAGGATGAGCGTAGCAAATCCGATGTGATAAGGAAAAGTTCCGAGGTATCATGTACCCGTTTTTTCATTCTTTAATTTATTTACAAAATCAAATAACAATTAATTTCTATAATTAGTATATTATGATAAAAATTAAAAAGGTTGGATTTACTCCAATGAGCACGACGAGCCCTCTGAAGATGAGGGCTCGTCGTGCTCATTGAGACAAGAAGTTAATCACGGATATAACTTTATTAGTTGAGAGCTCGAGTGTTGCCCCGCCTGCTGATGATGGCGTTATGCCGAAACCTGTCCAGGGATATTAATATCAAACAGCAAGTATCGACAGTAGCTGATTCTTCGATTATATTATGATTATCATATAATCTAATTATAATAAAATCAATAATTTAAAATAATCGTCAAAAACGAAAAACCATTTACTTTGCTATAGATTAAGTCAGTTCTAAATGATGACGCGAGAGTTTTCTTCCTGAAGTGTTCCTGTCTAGAGCAGTAATTTTCATTAAACGTCAAGTTTATAAAGACTTCAACTCTCAAAACGCCCTCTAACTTTTCCCAAAAACTCAGTTATTTGGCCTCAATTTTTAGTAAAGTCGTTTTACCTATGAAAATTTTCTACCTCTGTTTCACGGTTAATGAATTTAATTTTCATTATCACTGTAAAGCAAATGAAAATGTTCACTGGTATTTCAATTTCAGAAACACTTAATACGATTTTGTGTGACAAATAAATCCATCTCTGACGTTGGAATTAAAATATCTAAACTCGTATTAATCTTCCTCTTCTTTTTTAATTAATTCTGATGCAATTATACATTTATGATTAGTAGTAAAATTTAATTTCATTTTTTTCACTGACTGGTATTAAAAAAAGATTATAAAAACTTAATATTTATATTAAATTATTTTACCATATTAATCTAGCCATATTAATATTTTTACACATGAATACTCGTCTTTAAAGCAGTCCTCTAAAAATCTAGGATTGAATTCAGTGTGAATTTTTAGGTTTTAGCGAATTTCCATTGGAAAAAAATTGCTAACTTTGAAATATGGCCAAAATCAACAGTACATCGAACGTCATATTGTACGTATATATAGTTCTTGGTACTACTGATTTGGCTAATTCCTCCTTGGCCAATCCTGAGTATTTGATTTTTCCTAATAAATACCCTTTTTACGTTTCCTAATTTATACCGTAGGTATATAGGAAAAGTATTGTGTTTGCGAAAAAATCCAAAATCGGGATGAAACTGGAATCATTCGTTTTTAGGTGTTTTAAAGGCCTCTTAAGTGGTTTTCGCAAACTTGTCTGTCTGTATGTGTGTCTGTTACGAATGTAGCTCTCAGCATTCATCAAAGAGAGTTGAAACTTCGTACAAAAATTAGTCTACCGCTGTAGTTGTGCTATTCGGAAAATAATGTTTTTA
Organism: Microvelia longipes; assembly: GCA_018340805.1. Taxonomy (NCBI): domain Eukaryota; kingdom Metazoa; phylum Arthropoda; class Insecta; order Hemiptera; family Veliidae; genus Microvelia; species Microvelia longipes. Next base: position 20,603,773 of record JACMZG010001908.1, read on the forward strand.
TAACGTCATTAACCCGCAATAATGACTCAGCAAATATTTTAAAAATCATAAAACGCGGAAAATGATCAGATTGAGATTTAGCACGCATGTAGTTATGTATAAGACTAACATATGCCAAGTTTCATCTCATTGTCAGCATTAGTTCAATTTTTATCTATTGACTTGTGTGCGTTTTTTGAAAAAATAGAAAATAATTCAATTGAGTTTAAATTTAGTTTAAAGTTATTCCTTTACTTAATAAAAGAGTACATTAAGTTTCGTATCAATATGACAACTATATCCATGATTTTCGTTAGATCATAAAAATTAGCAGCAGTGAGCGTGGTCAGTGCTGTATGGGTGACCGCTTAGAATGAAACGGAGGCATTTATTTATTTATTTATTATAAGCTTGTGGTTGCCTTACATTCTAAGGCCTCACAATAGTCAATTCATGAATACAACTTAAACATAAAAAAAATTACAATAAATAAAAATTATATATGATAATTAAGTTAAAAAGGTACCAGTTTACAATTTTTCAGGATACACTATACTGTCATTTAGAAAATCATTGACACAGTAATATTCTTTATTAATCAGTATTTTATTAATTACCTTTTTAAAGGAATCCATAGGAAGATCTACAATACTAGTAGGCAGCTTATTAAAACATTTGATTCCATTCACCATCGGTGATTGACTTGATTTACTAAGTCTGGAGAATGGCATATTTACATTTGTATAAATCTAGTTGAATAACCATGATTTTTATTATTATTTAATTCATGGTGTCTATTTTTAATGTATAGTACAACTGAAAAAATGTATGCTGAATAAAGAGTCAAAATCTTATTTTCTTTGAAAAGTTTGGCACAATGTGCATCATATTTAGACTTGGTAATAATTTATTATCTACAGGACAAGCAAAGCGAGTCTGAAGCATTCCTACCTGCTTCGGACTCGCTTCGCTGCTACTTCCCTTCTCTGCTACCTGCTTCGGAGCGTAGCGGACCCGTTGGGATAAGAAAATGTTATAGTGCGGTACTCCACATCCGATTTTTTGATGATATATTTTATAAATTATTTAAAATGTAAACTTTCTCGTTTTATTTCAACATAATCTGTTTTATAATTTAGTCAAATGTATTGGCAAAAATGTCAAAGAATTCTCGCAATTTAGTTTTCATTCTTTCATAAACTTATTTCATTGCCGTAACCCAATATTTTAGCACTCAAATCAAAACACAATTGTGATAGTTGCAAACCAATTATGCCTTTTCAAATGAAAATTACAAACGATTTACTAATATTAAACTTAGTTTAATGTTAATTTACATTGCCCATTAATTACGAATGTTCGCAAAGTTCTTATCCGAGAAAGTTAATTAACCGAATAAATGAAGATAAAAACGATATAAGTAATAGAGGGTTAATACGTCACTTTATAACCTCCTTTTCATCAGCTTTATTAATTTATAAAAAAAAACTCTTTTTCAGTTTTATTAATGAATGAATTCTATTAACAATATAATTATTAGTTATCTAGACATCGATTTTTAATTAAAGAATAAATTACAATGTTTTATTACGTCTACACAACGATGTCCTACACTAGAGCAAAGAATGAGTAGTGATATTACAACCTATAATTCAGGCTAATTAACTTAATATTATATGATGATTAAAATATTATAGTCTATACCTATACTATTTGATACTAAGATTGCTATCTGCACTGCATTTTAAGAAGCAAGATGGAGCCTTAGTGCAGGAGTCTCCAAACTTTTTTGTTTGACTAACCCTCAAAGTAGACCAAAACATTTGCGAATTTCGATTTGAGTTCGATTTTAGAAGGATTTCGAGAGTTATTGTGTACCATGCGCAAGAGTAGGAAGATTTATGTTACACACAGATATATATATATATATATATATATATATATATATATATATATATATATATATATATTATATATTATATATATAATATATAATATATATATATATATATAATATATATTATATATTATATATATTATATATAATATATATTATATATATATATATATATATATATATATGAGTGTGTGTGTACGTATATATACGTATAAACTTTATAATAATTAAGAAGCCTCTACTTCCTTTATTTAAACTATCGCATATGCTGCATTTTTTTATGTACATTTGCTAATTCACTAAATATATTTGAGAAAATATCATGTTGCTACAAAGCATGATATGTTTTAGCAAGATACCCTGGTTTATTAACAAAAGTTAATAAACCAATAAATAATGCGGAGAGTAACAAAATAGTCACACAAAACAGTCTGCCACCTATTTTAGTGTTTCAGTCGAATTTATATGGTTGTAATGTGACCAATTTAATCCTTTTTAGTGATACTTTATGTTTCCACATTCTGGTATTGTGGATAAAATAATAAGCTAATTTCCATTTTAATGAGTTAATTATATATTCTTCGTTTAAGCGGTCTTAACAGTGAAACCCTGCATTTGCATTATAGGGTAAATTAGCATAAAAATGTCTTTGAAATAGTCTTTAATACTTTAAAGATTTTTAATACTTATAAGTATTTTTCATCTTGAAAATGATGTTTATAAGAAAGGACGAGAAAAGAGTCTCTCACAAAACAATAATTTATTCAAAGCGCTTTCAACCTAACATGAGGCCATCATCAGTGCCTGTATTTTTGTACGGGCACTGATGATGGCCTCATGTTAGGTTGAAAGCGCTTTGAATAAATTATTGTTTTGTGGAGAGACTCTTTTCTTCGTTCCTTTCATTGTGAACAACTCCACTGGTGCTCATTCAAAATCATCCGATGCTTATAAGGTTGTTTTACTCATAGAGATGATATTTACTAGAGGGGTCCTATTGGTTGAATTTTGAAACATCGTAAAAGTAACCTGACCACATTCGATTATCATATAAACAAATGAACAAAACAAAATTACAGTAAATTATATAGTATAACGTTTGAAATACAAATCAAAACACAAAAATGTACAAGAAGCCGAAACAATTGATTTATTATAACCTTAACTCACTCTTGGAAGTGAGGTTTCAATGAAGTTACACGGAGCCCCTGAGAGCCCTAAAATTATGTTTCAGGCCTATTAAAGTCTGCCCCCTCTAGTATATATCTCTATGGTGTTACTATCCTAATATATTTACAATTTTGATATTTTGTTTTTCAAATTAGATTTTTGGCTTGTATCCCAAAGTTTAATAAACTCTGATATCTATCTGGCAGTGATACCTGAAAAAATGAGTTTTCACGTGATTTACATTGTTCTGATACTTGCAGAATAATTCTGACTAATCAACATTCTTAAGGCATCCGAACAAAGATGCCTGCTCGCTAAACTAAAACTTCTTTTATTAAATATCATGTACTCAAAAAGTCTTAATGCAAACGCCAAATTTGGTGGGATTCTAATTATAACTGCAGCCATATTTGGAGGGGTAATAAAATAGGTTTTTTTATTTAATAACATTCTAGTTGTTACGTTACTAACTCGAGTTTTAATACTAGAAAAATATTAATTTGTAATAAAATTTTTAGTTAGGATAATATCCTTTCACGGAATTTACCTGTATGTAACGACGGCTGTTATATTAGTGTTTATAGCAGAGTAATTACTGTCACCTCTTTGAACCAGAGTAATAAAGTTGAGGTCGATTATTATCTAATCAAACCAACTAGGTGTCGTTCTCCCCTTGCTTATGTTTAATAGGCAGGAAATTCTATAGCGTTCGATACCAGCTCACTCAGCGTGCCTTTATATCTATATTAAGAAGCTTTCCCTTTCATTTCTTCAGTCAAGAAGCTTCTGTTTGACCAACCACGCGGGTGAAAACGTCCTCTAACTGGCCTTGTCCTTACTATCTATAAAACCAAAACAAAAACACTCTATTACGCCTACAGGTTATATAATCAACTTTTTAGTTTACGCCAGTATACAGTTTTTCTTTGAAGTAAAGAAACGATTGTTTGGCAGTGAAAATAAAACCTGAAAAAATAATCCTGGATAAAATTATAGATTGAAAGTTTCATAGGATTACTCAATAATAGCTAAAACTATTTTTCTTCTGATAATAAACTTCTCAAAACCACGTGTCTCAGTTATAAATAATATACGAACTAATAATATTGATCTACCGAATTTTTGTTTTTTTTTGAAAGTGTTCCTATTACACAATGTCATATTAAAGGTTGCGAATTACAAATATTCGAATGAATTAGTTTCACGAAATCACATTCGACCTTAACTTTATAGCTGTTCTCTAAACTCAAGAGCAAATGTTATCATTTCAATTGATTGTTTTGTATCCAGAAATATTCATCTTTTAATTGGTTTTTATTGTGTTATGGGCCCCAAACATGGTAATTTTCGAGTCCATCTGTTTTCTTGTATCAATTAGGTTCCTACTGATACTCATTATAGTTCTTATAAGACATGTCATAAAAATGTGACATCTTATTTAGAGCAGAGAAGAGCAAAGTCTAGAGTAAGATTTATTCTAATTAAAGAATCAGCTCAAGTCGATACTTGCAGTTGGATATAAATACCTTATGCGCTTTGGAAGCGGTCCAGCTTAACAAAGATTTCATTTTTTTTAAAATCTAAAATTGGTAAAATTTAAGGTTACTATTTTTCACCGTGAAAAAAGCCTTTATTTGCGTTTTTTGGGGTGCTAAATCGAATGAAACAGGTTCGCAGCAGACAAGGCCATTATAAGTGACCTAAAGATCAAAAACACGGTGGTCTATTACAAGAAAACCTAAAAAACGGCCGGTAAACAACACATTTTAAGCAGGGAGCGAGGAGACATTTTTGATGTGTGTCGGGGCCTGTGATTTGTATGCAAATGGTGCTGCGTCGATACGACTCAATATACTTAAAGCTAGGGTAACAGGTTTGAATCCTGGCAAAGACGATAATTTTCATTGTTTTTGCGGATTTCCAAAAAAACAAATAAATGAGCTTATGACGTTAGAGTTTTAGGGGGTATGGGTAGGGGGGAAATGTTTTGGAAGGGAGGACTGATCATGAATATATATATATATTATATATATATATATTTGTGTGTGTGTTGTGTATGTTGTGTGTGTATGTATGTATGCATGCATGTATGCGGCCAAGAGCCGAAGGTCTCTTTTTCTTAAATAATAACTACAAAATAATTTGGCACGGTGGTTCGCATGGGCGAATTTTTTTCAAATGCATGTTTCCGTGCGTAATAACCTATTTCTTGCTCATATGAAGCAAGAATATAGTTTATTTTTATTTTAGTTTTATTTCTTCTTATTTCTTGCTCAGTGTTGGGTTATGCTTTTTACTTGAGAAGTTACTCAAATATCAAGCAATACTCCTTTCTCATTTTTCTGTATTTTAAAGGAAAATTAGCTAAAATTAAAGATAAACACCAACTGAGCCTTAAAGTAGTACAGATAATGTGTGTATTACCAATTTAGAGGGATGGTTTTGTATAATAAGAGGATGATTAGAGTGTTAACTTTAAAACAATTTAGAAACAACTAATTACGAGTAGTGCTTGATAATTGAGTAACTGCTCAAGTTCAAAAGCATAAACCCGAACACAAAGCAAGAAATGTGTTGTTACACACCGAAATATGCTTTCAAAAAGAAATTCGCCCGGCATGCTATGAACCTGCTGCACTAGAATTACTTTAAATTTTAACATCACTGGTTTTATCATAGGTTGCAATTTTCGCTCTAAAAATAGTAGGTGTGAGGAAGTAATTTCAGTCTGATCAAACATAAACCATATATGCGGCTAATAAAGTTTTAAAATATTTAAATTTGAAATACGAGAGCCGCGGTGGCTCGTGATTCTTATAATTTTGATAAATTAGTTAAGGAAGCTTAGTTTCATTTGTGGCAGCTTGTTTATTTCTATACTTAAGTTAAGACGAAAAAGGAGGCAGCAGTTCAAAATAGTTGAGATTCAACTATCCTGCTTTCAACCAGGGATCCTGGTCGTCATCACAGTAATGAGATTTATTAAAACATAAACAAACAAACTTAAAACTAAAGGATAATCAACAAAATAGAAAAATCCGCAAGATCAAATGTTTCAAGGTTGCACTACAGATTGTGCGATCTACAATTAATAATATAATTAAGGTTTTCACATATTTTTATCCAGATCATATATTCTGTTCACAGAATAAGAAGTCCATATTCTATTTATAGATCATAGTGAGCTCGGCCTATTATTACTCATATCACGACGATGTATACAAGGTCTAATACTAAAGACCTTGCTATTCAACATATCACGCTGCGTAATGCTATAATCTTCATGATGTTTATAAATGTAAACAAGGATTTTTGCGTAACTCTATTATTCTATTATTTGTTAACCGACTGTTGAATAATATCGTACGTCCCTAGCGTATCAATGAAATCGTTCCTTTATAGTTTTCATGTCCACTAGAATTATTGATAGTTATTCCTCTTTTATTATTTATCTACGCCATTGAAAATCTAATTTTACTAGACACTGAAAAGAATTTCTTTAGCCTTGCCTTAACCAAATATTCATTGGTATAAAAATGCTATGAGTGGTTTTTATGGAAAATGACATTTCACTCACCTGAAACGCTAATAAATAAATACTTTAAAATTGTCCTCAAATTTAAACCGTTTAAATTCTGTTACTACAAATTATTAAATAATCTTAAAAAAAAATTTTATACTAGTTTAACATCCATTTATTTGATAAGATACGATTAATCTTATCGTTATTTATTCCATAGTAAAAAAATTAAATAAAGAACTTCTCTTTGTTAATATATATATATATATATATATAATATTATATATATCATTAATATTTATTATATATTAATGAAGCAAACATCACTAAATTAAGAAGTACTGATATTAAGTAATTTTTTTGATGTATGTATCGATAGACTAAAATTACTTGTTATAATAAAAAGTTCAAAAAAGGATTTAAATAATGTAGAGGCATCTTACAAAAATAATTGAAATTAAGAATTTCTATCTTAGCTACAGCTACAGTACACAGTCTGAAGCACTTCACGGCCTTAAAAGAGCTAAGGAGTTCCTCAATGCGTGCCGACTTGCATGCGAGAACATCTCTCACTATCAAACCATAACTACTACTTCTGCTACTAAAACCGTGAACCAAAATAACGATAGAATCACAGAAATCACAATTATTCTAAATCCCCTCCCTTAAGATGGAAGGTCACTTTAATTTGATTTTTTTTAAAAATAGAAAATTAAAACTTAAATAAAAACTTTTCTATTACAAAAATGGGACCGAGAGCTCAAGTTTAAATTCAAGTTTTAACTCCCAAAAAATCATTCAAAGATAAAGATAAAAGTAAGAAACTTAAAAAGTTTTAAAAACTTAATAAAAAATGCTATTTTGAATAACTGAAACAGAATATTAATGTAGTTTTGTCCGACGTATACATACATGCATACATTAATATATATACATAATATATTAATATATATTATATATATATATATATATATATATATATATATATATTGTGTATATATTAATATATTTTTTGTCTCACACTTACTTTCTGCTAGAACCGAAATGAACGGAGCATCAATGAACCCAGCGCAGCATCTCATGCGAGGTAATACAGGCCTATTGTTTCTTGCAATATGATATCGATTTTTTTTAAATTGACATCGAATCCAATGAAACTTATTCCAGCCCATTTGGATCATCCTGAGTCGAAAATACACATAAGGGGGTTGAGTGCGTTTGCTGTTTATTTATGTTTTTGTGAGTCGAATCTTTCAACAGGGATGTAAAATAATTGAACTAAAAATGATTAACTGAAGAGGCTATGGAGAATCGTGGGGACTAAATGCTCGCGAGTTTAATCCTAAAGAAATAAAAAAGTTTGTCATTGTCATTAAAAAATAATTTACCAGTATCCTGTTATCTACTTTATTTTTAATAACAATTTGTTTATTCATTTATTTTTATGATTGTAATTAATACAAATCCATACAATAATGCAATTTTTTATTTCGATTGGGTGTCATCGATAAAATAGTCATAAATCGTCAATTAAAATCCAACATTTATTTATTGTTATAATAGTATTTGTCTAGTATATGCCATAGCAACAATATTATTTAATAGATCATTTATAATTAGTGTGTTATTCTCCCTATTTTCTTTAGTGTATTTCATTTTTAAGAAAAAAAATAGAAACGGAGTATAATTAGTAAGTGTGTCGAGCTCTTAATTGTCTCAACATGTAACATCTATGCGACAGAGGTTTCTTTAGAAGTGTTCCAAATTATCTACAGTGTATCGTCAAGTATAAAAATCCCAAGGTCATATGCATTTTGGGATCGACCAATCAGAGAAGCCGCTGCCAACCCCTCTCTTGAAAGAGAAAAAAAACCCTACTCCCATAACCCCTGTAGGGAAATAACCTCCTTCCCGGCATTCGTTCACTTCGTTTGTGGTTCTTCTTGTGTTTATTATTTCCTTCACAATTCATTTTTTTCCACATTTGCATATTCCTAAATAATAAAACTACACCAAAGAATTGTAGAAACATCGCAAGAAAACACGGGTAACATAACCTGATTGTTTACAAAGTTTTTCCCCGCTGCCTTTTTGTAGGGATTTTTTTTTAGAATCGGTGTGCCTAAACTGAGCTGTCAATATTTTAAGGTCGTCGATACACTGTAGATATACTAACCTAAGATAACAATAAATAGTAAAGAATAACCATAACGTTTATTATTAGAGTTGTTCTTATTAATACATTTTGTTCATTGTTTTTATCAATAATTTTTTTAAATGATAATGGGATAGACTGACTGTTTACACTACAAGTTGATGTTAATAAGTCAAAGAATGAAAATATATCTAGAAATGAAATAAGAAGGAAAAACAGCAGTCAACCTATAGTGGAGCAGACTGGCTCTGTACTAGTATAGGTTAACTGTTGGTATAAACAAAGAATGGAAATATCTCCACAAATATCTCCAATTTCTTCTGAAAATATACAAAGTCCAATAATTCTGTTAATATATGCAAAGTCAGCGAATTTCTTTTAAAAAAATATTGGCTTGTTGTGCATTTTTTGGCCATTTAACAAATATTATAATTTTAGTTGTAGGTATTTTTATCAACTTTAAAATATGTTCCCTTCATGTTTTGTGCATGACCAACAGGGAAACACTCAGTGCAAGAAAACTCGAATTCAAATTTCTAATATTTTGAGCGAGCGCATCCATATGAAAGGGTCCACTCTGGATTTGACCAGAAAAATTTGGTTAGAAGTAGTAAAAAATGAGTCACATTTTTTAGGTCTGGCTCTTAACTTAATGGATTAGTTTTTGAGGGGAGCCATTTTAAATATTCAAAAATATATTTTAAAAAATAGTTTTTTAGCAGTAGTTAGAAGTGGGTACTGCAACATCTCAACTACATCTGTAGCTCGTGGAGTTCTAAAGACATTTAAAGTTACAATTGAGGCCAGTGTTTTTTTAGTTATTTTATTTTAAATATTAACTTAGATCAATATTTGGTAGTTTGATATGTCAGAACCAATTTAAATGTGAATGGCCCTATGCAGTGGTTGTTGATACCTAACGTTGGTTTCTACCTCGCTTGCAACTCCATTAACAACATCAACTACCTACCATACTTCTCTTTGTTACCATACATATATATGTTTTGTAAAAATCTCTGTCGCAAATATTAGAGGATACCAAAATGAGAAATAAGCTTATGAGATTGGGGTCATACGTGTTTATCATAAAGCACTCTTTTATTACTAATGAGATTAGAAGATATATTTTTGTTCATTGTATATAAATAATAAATAAATAAACCATTTATTGTAATTTATGATTTTTAACATTCACATATAAATCTATAATATAAGTTATAAAGGATTCATTGTATATATAAGGATAAAATATTCTTGGACGGTGGTCCGCATGTCGGCGAATTTCCTTGATGCGTGTTTCCGTGCTTAACAACAATCCTGGTTGAATGATAATTTTTATAGTTTTTACATTATAAAGTTTACAACTACTAAATAAATAATTCCGGCGGGTGTCCGCTTGCGGGCGAATTTCATTTAGAATGCGTGTTTCCGTACCTAACAGCCCATTTCTTGCTTATGGTTCCGGTTCATGCTTTAGAACCTAAGCAGTTACTCAATTGTCAAGCACTGCTCGTAACTAATTTTTTCTATATTTTTTAAAGGAAATGCGAATTATTATCAAGTTGGTTGTACAAAACTATGCCTCTAAAATTAGAAGAACGTACTATTAATTACACTATTTAAAGCTTAGTTACTTATCTTCAAGCGTAGTCAGTCATCTTTAAAGGTTTAGCGCATTTCCTTTGAAAAATACAGACAAAATGAGTTTCGAGCAGTGCTTGACAATTGAGTAACTGCTATTGAGGTTCGACTTCCGCCGTGACGCCAATCCCATTAGCGAGTTTTATTCCAAAGGGAATTCGCTAAAGTCATACAAAAAATTGATTACATTAGAATTGTTGGAAAAATTATAAGAACAGGCGCATTTTTTAAAATATTTTTTTAAAGAAAAAATTTAAAAATAATTAACTTTGTAAACGTTTTACAGATGATACTGCCGGGGTTTCCAGTATAAATCAGCTATTACATTCATCGCTTAAGTAACATATAATAGCGTTTAAACAAATCACAATACACAGGTAATTATATATTTAAGTACATTGTTTTGTACATTTTAACAATACTAATATTTTACTTTGTGTTTGCAAAATCAATCACCTGAATTATCAGTTTCAGGAGTTAAGGTCTCCTATGTGGTTCTCACAAAGTTCACACAAAGTTGTCTGTCTGTATATGAGTGTGAATGTGTGAGTGTCTGTTGTCGTAGCCAGAAAATTAAAAATCAATCGTAAGGTCTAGTTATGATATCCGGTAAATATTTTTTTATGACGTCATTAACCGGCAATAACGACTCAAATAACTCGCACAATTTAAAAATTCATAAAACGCGGACAACTTTTTGATCGGTTTGAGATTTAGCACGCACGTGCTAATTTCTCATCATCAGCTTTAGTTTCATTTTTATCAAATTTCTTGAATACATTTCTTTAAAAATTGTAAAAATCGGAAAAAATCTAGTTGAGTTGAAATTCATTTGAAGTGTAAAATATATAGTTAATAGTGTAAAATATATAGTTGATATGGCAAGTATATTCACGGTTTTTTTATCATAAGAGTGTAAATGATTACGATTTTATCGTTAAAAATGTACAACTTTGTGTAAACAAATCACGTTTTTCGACTTATGCATTTAGAAATTCACTAATATCGTGGCATTTTGCCACTGACTAAACTACTGAAACGACCAAATGCCGCAGGACAACACCCACGCGGCCTCTGAGGGCTTCTTCTTTTATGATTACATATTTTTCCTAGATTTATATTATAAAACGTTGACGTCACAGAGTAAGTTTATTTTATAGTAGCGAATTCTAAGGTCATGATGTTTACATGGGAAATGTACGGTATCTGATTTGTTTTAGTTTTTACAGTTCGAAAATTCGTCAAAATGAGAAAAAATTTGTATGCTAGAAGTTATATTTGTTGTTAAATCTATTGATTGAAATTGGTAGAGTTTAAAAATCCAGAAAATTCGACTGGATTTTATCAATTCGTTACATTGGTTACTATTAAACCTAATGTAGGTCCGTGCAGTATGATATATGAGTATATAGTAATAAACGAGTAAAACCAACAGCTCTCTGACCAAAGGCCTAAGGGCAGTTTCGACTGCGGATTAAAAGGTAATGTTAATCTTCATCAACCAAAAAAAATTAACCCTTTTCAAACATTCCAAAAACAATATGCTAAAATACTTTCTTTATTACTGAATAAAAGTTAAATAATTATTGAATAAACAATCCCCAATGTTTTCTTGGCTTGCTTTTGCTCTAAAAATTTATCCAATAAATTTAACACACAGTATCACATCTAGCATAGAATCTTTTATTTATTTTTATAACATCGATTCCGAATTTTTTATCTTTTTCTGTCTTTATTAAAAAATAAAAACACTAGAAAAGTTGTCATAACTAATTTTTCCGCTTTAAAAATCTTAACTTATAAAATGTCTACCATAAAATAACCTACCTCTGCGACGTCGGACTTAAATCTGTCAATTAAATCAAGTAAACATTTATTATTTATGAATTTTCCTAAATTTTTTCTATATTAGATAAGGATAATCTTAAAATAGCTTTTCCAGGAAGTAAAATTTATTTTAATTTTACTTTTCCTCATTTACAACCATAAGCATTAAATTTTATTTTACTTTTCCTCATTTACTATCATAAGCATTAAATTTTATTTTACTTTTCCTCATTTACTATCATAAGCATTAAATTTTATTTTACTTTTCCTCATTTACTATCATAAGCATTAAATTTGATTTTACTTTTCCTCATTTACTATCATAAGCATTAAATTGATTTACTTTCCTCATTACTATCATAACATTAAATTTGATCTTTTCCTCATTTACTATCATAAGCATTAAGTTTGATTTTACTTTTTCTCATTTACAGGCATAAGCATTAAATGTGATTTTACTTTTCCTCATTTACTAGCATAAGCATTAAATTTTATTTAACTTTTCCTTGTAAGTTGTTTCCATTTAATTTGCTACAGTGCGCATATATAAGAAATGTATTGTCTTATTTTATTTGTAATAATTAAAGGTTATCTTGCCCAGCATATTTTTGTATGTATTAAAAATAATGTAAACATCACAGAAACATTCATTTTACAACTGATAAAATAGTTTAAAAATTGAAAACCTTAAGTTATACGTGCTAAAAATCATGTTATCCACTGAAAAGAAAATTTGAGGTTTTTAATAATAATAATTTTTCCCCTTGTTGTCATTATAATAGCAAATTCTTGCCTATAATTTCGTCAAACTTTTTGTATTATAACAGCAAATTACATGGCTCACCTTTTTAATGAAACAAATAAAAAATTGTGATCGAGGACCTGTTGATGGCAAAAATATGGATCACGTTGTTGTACAATAATACAACAATAACCAATCAAAAAGTAATCAGTTCTTAGTCGCATAAAACAGTTTATTTGTAAATATTGATTGAAATCGCTTTTGCTAACCAAGCTTACAATATGTGCTCATAAGATACACACAGTTGCATGAGCACAAATTGTAAGCTTGGTAAGGTAATGCGGATTGAATCAACATTTACGAATGAACCCATGTTTATACGACAAAGAATTGATACGTTTTTTGCTATCAATAGATTTGTTTTATACCCTGATGTTTCCTTATAAGAAGACACCTTAAATGCGAGTCCTTAAAAATTGTTTATAGTTTTTAAATTTCACAAAATACACATTAGAGGAAGTCGTTAGCGAATAATTACACTCATAAACATAAAAGAAAATTAAAGTAAAATGTAAATATTTAAGTGAACATCGTCTTACACATTGGGCCAACAAATGCAGGTATATAATGGGGACCAAAAAATTACACTCTTGGTAAAAGATAAGATTATACACATTGTTGTAATATTCAGTTTGTTTAATAGCCATCCTGAGCCATTATTACACTGTCTAGTTTGTGTAAAAAGTGAGGCTTTTAATATTTTCACTTTTCAACTCATTAGACCGTGGTTAATGTTACACTCAATATACATTATGACAAACGAGTTAAATTTATCCGTATCGCATAGCCTTGACTTACATGCCTGCTATTAAATACATTTTGAAAGAAATATTAGTATAGTGAAATGAGTTATATGCTATAAATATATCCAAGTTAAATATAAAGTGAAATATTTTCATTGTCATGATTCTTCATTATTATTAAGTATATAATTTAATGAAGAAACATATTTTTTATTATTAACATTAAATATGTTTGATAAAATTTATGTTAAATAAAAATTAACAAAAGGTATAATTAATTTATACTATGTTAACTACGTTTGTTAACTACAATGTTAAATATGTTTAATAAAAGTTTTGTTAAATAAAAATTAACATAAGGTCAATTAATTAATTCTATGTTATCATTGAGTTTTTTCCGAAATAATAAAGGTAATTGTTTTACAGTAAAACAGCTGTAATTATGGGGCTTTAATAGAATTTTCGCAAGTAAATTCTGTAGTAAATTAAAATTTTGGATAGAATATAAGCTGTAAACAATAACATAGCGAATGCAAAAAATTAACAACACTTTTAAAAATTCAGCTGATTAAGTATTGCTAGTTAGTATATTATAACCTTGGCGCCCCCAATCGAGCGTCCTATCAATTCATAGGACGTCTTTTACTTCATCTGAAAATCTACCGGTTGGTTGGACATAGATGTCGTTTGCACAAAGGAGGAGGAAAGATGACAAATAGTCCGTTAAAATGGAGGGCTTGTAGCATGGACAACAAGTCGGCGGCCACGGCGGCAAGATGACCGCTGGAATCATAACTTTGTGGCGGAAATCTTAACTTTGTGGCGGGAATCCTAACACTCGAGCAAAACAAGTAACGAAATCGAGCATATGCTTTACAATTCCGCTGCACAAGGTTATTTTTATAACGCTCGTTTTTCAGAAGGTTTCATCATTGCTGCCACCACAGATCCCACGCAAGGGACAGGTGAGTGAAATTAGTGAAGCCCCTTAAGTTTTGCATTTAGGAGTGAATTAAATCCGTGAGGTTATGCCTCTAAAAATCACCGCTGAATTAAAAAACCAGGATGAAATTCACCGCTTGACGTATTTCCAGCTAGAGTTAAATTAAAAGATAAGCCGAAAGTTAACGTATCTGTTGGGACAACAATATAATAACTTTCCCGCTAACTGTATTAACAGTAGAGTTAGTGATCAAAATTAGAAAGACATTTAAAAAATTTAGGCTATAATTTACATTGCAGCAAACGAATATACATACATATATATATATATATATATATATATATATATATATATATATATATATATATATATATATATATATATATAATTATATAATATATTTCTTAAATTGTTCTATTAATAGTGATTTTTTCCGGTGTTCAACGATCCAGTGAATAGGTGCGTTAACACGTTCAGATAATACGTCTAATCGGTCCTACGGATCCAATCCCATAGACATATATACTAGAGGAAACATAGCCTACCTCAATACATTAAGAGGTAGTAACCTCATAGCAACCTCCTTAAATAGTGAGTAAAGGTTAATAATAACAATTGATTTGGCTTCCCGCACATTGTTTGTATTTTGATTTGTATTTTTAACATTCTCCTACACAAGTTATTGAAATGTTTTACTGATTATTTGATTGTATTTATAATCGAAGGCGATTACTACAGGTTACTTTTTCGATGTTTCAAAATTTAACCTATAGGCCCCTCTAGTAATAATATCTCTATGTCCAATTCACGAGTTAAGCTTGTTGATTATGTTTAACGAATTCTCGAAGAAAAATGTGCTTATGAGGTTGGGTTATAGAGGTGGGGTCAGGGAGATGGGGGCGTTTTAGTTTTTTGTATGTTTGCCTTTTAAAAGGGTGAAATTATCAGCGCTTTCCAAAATATACCTGCTTCGCAGTAATATGGCCGGTGGAATCCTAACACTCGAGCAAAGAAGTAACGAAATCGAGCATATTCTTTACGATTCCGTTGCACAAGGTTATGTTTATAACGCTGGATTTTGGGATTTTTTGAACATCCTCACGAACAAAGATTTACAGTAATTACGAGGTTGGATAAAAAATTGTTTTTATAACCTCTAATAAAAATAACCTCCGTTCCAAAAAGAGGTAAACGAGACTCTTGTAGCGCTAGCAAGAGCAGCAGCTTCATTTTAGAAAACGATATTTAGATTTCGTGTTAAAATAATAATTTTTAATTAGTTTTTTTATTACATCTACAAAGCACATACACCTTCATAGAATAGTCCCTTCAAAAATAAAGTTGGAATGACACTTAAAAATTTATATAAAGTTTTATTGGAGTAAAATTTATTATTCTATTATATCAGAAATAATTTTAACCAACTTGCCATATTACAAATTTATTTTCTCAACCTTTTTTCAAACAATATTGCAACACAAAAAGCGAAGCTAAAGTTGCAATATTATTAAATGAGAAAAACATTGTGTCAAAGTTAAAATAAATCTAGCGATGACATGTTACGAATATTAAATCAGAAAGCTTTCTTATGAAATAATAAACTTCTCTTTAGTGTTGCACTGTCTTGTTTATCAAAATTTCATAAGGAAAGGTGCCAACAAAACAAATCAGTTTTACAAAAATCATTTCATTTTTCTTTCAGAGCAAACTTGTTCTTACCTTGGTAAAACTAAAAATAACGTTTGACTTGGTAGTTAGTAGGTTTGATCTCAAAAAGAATTTTTTTTACTTCTTTTTTTCCAACAACTTCAACTATTGTTGTTTTTCTTCGTCATTCATTAGATACAAACTAAAAGAATAAAAAAGAGAGAAACTTTAAGAGTTTTTTAACTTTTTTTCCTCCTTTTTGGCGACAAACTTAAGTAAACGACTTAAACCACAAGCTGTATTGTGGTTTTTTTTTTCTTTTGAAAAAAAATCATTCAATAGAATGAAAAATTACGATCGTGATATCTTGTAATACAAATAGAAAATTCTTGTCAAAACATTTATGTGATCAAAACTTAGTTATTCGGTGTTGGTCTCTTTAGGGAATTTTCAATAGAAAATTACATTAATTTTTTGTTTTCATCGGAAAGATAACCAAAACTAAAGTATTGGTTTTATTATCAATTATTTATTGCGAACACACATGAATATTAGTTGAAATCGTATACTCATTTGAATGTAATTTAAAACTATTAAAATTTAATATATTTATTTAAAACGAAGCTTTAAGCTATCGATTTTGCAAGAAAAGTTGCACATTAATTTGAACAAATATCTCAAGAACAGTGCTACCCACATATTTAGTTGAGGCTTCCGTGTATTCAAAAAAATTCTGGCTCGGTGGTCCGCATGTCGGGCGAATTTCCTAAGTAATACGTGCTTAACACCCCATTTCCAACGATTTATGCTTTATAACCAAATCAGTAACTCAACTATCAAGCACTGCTTGTAAGTCATTTTGTCTGTATTTTTCAAAAGAAATGAGCAAAGTTACCTATTGTTACCTATGCCTCTAAAATTGGCAGAGAACACTATTGTTGAGATTTCTCTTCTTTTTTCAAGTAATTTCCATTTACTTTGCGGCTGAACTATAGATTTGTCAATTCTAAACTACTTTCTCTCTTTTATGGTTCATCTATATGTTACATTTAGATATTATTAAGACATTAAGTAATATTGCTACGATATAATCTTTGCGTTAGTTAAATTGTAAAATTCTAGGTTAATCCAGTCAAAAGATACAAGGGGGTAGAAATGCTCCGAAATGCTTTAAGAAAAGGGTGTTCGTCAGTGCCAGCCTTGGATATGAAACTTGTACCTTATAAAGCAAGACTTTCGCGGGGGCACTACCGTGCCCCTACATATATACTTACTATCTTGTGATTTATAGATTTATCACATCTATAATATGATAAAAGAAATATAATTTGCATAAATGATCAGAATTGGATAAATTACTAAAGTTTAAGAAGTTTTAGTTATTATGGAAAAAATGACAAATGATTATAAATAGTTTCTATTTAAATTTTTATTATTCCTATAGTCTATTCTTAAGTTTTTTATTTTATTTTCTGTTGAGCTAAAATAATTATACGTTTGATTTTCAGTTTGCTAAAGAATTCCGTTTCAACATTTTTTTTTTCAAGTTAGGCACTTAAATTGTGTAGCTGTTTTTCCTCGAAAAAGTATTTAAAGGGAGTAGGAGTTTTTTTTTAGCTGTTTTTCTTTTCCATCCCTGACCAAGCTGTTGGAATAAGAAATTAGGAAAGGTAGCGTGTTTGAGCTACATACCCACGTCCTTGGGATATCAAGAAATATTGACCAAAAGCCTTTTCCGACTCGGTGCGACTTTTTAGTCAATGAACTTGGCAAGCCACTATTTGACCTCATCATGCCGGGACATGACAAGCAACATAAATCATGCAATTTTGAAATAAAGAATACTATTTTGAGGGAGGGATTATATTAGAATTATGTATCAAATTACTGTAATAATACGTTTAACATAACATTAGATAAAATTGATACGTTTTTATTGCACTGATTAGTCATATGATCCCTTAACACACACCACACACAAATTTGATGTACTGTATATGTATATATATATTATAAATATAATATATATATATATATATATAATATATATATATATTATATAATATATATATATATAATATATATATATATATATATATATATATATATATATATATATATATATATATATATATATATATATAATATATAAATATATATATATATATATATATATATATATATATATAAATATATATATATATATATATATATATATATATATATAATATATATATATATAATATAATATATACTAAGTTCGTTTTAATTTTCACAGAATTTGCGTTTCAATTAACGAGTTATGCAATTGAGTTAAGAGTGCCAATATTGAGTTACGCTAATGTATACAGCACATACTTTCAATTACCCCTATGACTACTTATATAGAATAAATTACCTTCATTAGCTAAATTAAACAAGACTTTTTATTTCATTCTATTTATTTCCCTGTTTTGCAAGTAGTATCTGTTTAATATCAGTGGAAATTATCCTTGTTTTTTTCCCATAGATAATAATAAGTAATGATCATAAAGATAAATTTAATAATGATAAATTGCGTAAATATATCTCGAAGTAAATCACACAAGTAAAAAGAGTCGAGTTGATAGTTCTGTGAGAATAGTGTAATAATGAACTTGACCTCATAGCTTTCATTAGAACAAAGAATTATACTTTTGGCTGTAAACACTCTTCGTAAAATACATCAATTGTTTTTGCTCCAGCCTTTTCTAATCTGTCGATTACCAAGAAATAAAACTATTAGCTTAGCTATTTAAAATGTACGTTAAAAAGCACCTTCGGTTTTTTTATCGTTATTATTAAATCGTTCATACCTTTCAGTTCAACATTCTAGCTAGTAAAGATAATGAACAAAAGAACTGTTTTCTATCTAAAGCATGGGCCTTCGGGCCCAGTCCGCTACCTTTTAGTTTTACTCATTCATATTCTATGGTCCTTAAAAATACAATACCTTGATGAATTAACGTTTTACTAATTTTAGTAATGTAATGACACCTTGTTTAAAATTCGTTTAAACAAAGTATCATATTTTAATAACACTTTGTTTGAATGCCATTTAAACAAAGTCTTATAGTGTGATGACACCTTGTTGAAATAGCGTTTAAACAAAGTCTTATATTGTATTGACACCTTGTTCAAATAGCGTTTAAACAAAGTCTTATATTGTAATGACACCTTGTTCAAATAGCGTTTAAACAAAGTCTTATATTGTGATGACACCTTGTTGAAATAAGGTTGTCACCTTGTTGAAATTAAGTCTTCTAACCTTACCATAGTAAGGTAACTTAGTTTTGATATATTGTCATTTCATATGTAATTTTGTAGTGGTAGTGCGCATGTAATGATTTTAAGAGTCATACCAATTTTGTTTCTTTAAATAAGAATTGTTTGTTTACGTTTATTAATAGTATAACTTGAATTTTATTTAATGACTGAACTCTGAACTAGTATTTGAAATCAAGTCTAGATAGGAGGGGGAGGGTCTGCTATTCCTAAAACTGATGAGTAGGATAGCTCCACTCAAAATACCTAAACAACCGGGACAGATTATGGCCCGAATTCAAAGACATTTTCCTTACCTAAACCTAAAATTTTCCCCGAGGAGCCTTTAAGGAAAATGTTAGGTTTACAATTTAGGTAAGGAAAATGTTAGGTATCTTTTAGGAAGCCTTAAGGGTTCCTTAAGGATCCCTTAGGGAAAATGTTAGGTTTAGGTAAGGAAAATGTCTTTAAATTCGGGCCTTACTTTTTAAATCTTTGTTATGGTTTTAAAATTATTTAAAAATTAAAAATAGTTGCAGTTTTTTGGGGGCACTGTAAAGGAATCAATCTATTGCACACCGAAGAAAGCTGATATATATATTTTTTTAAAAACTATCAAAGAAATAATTAGGTTATATCAAAACAATTATGACCTATACTTGGATATTATTGGTTCAATTTTGAGGATTATATTCCTAAAGAGTATGTATGTTGCCAGAAATGACAAGCAGTTTAAAAAACAGTCTTCCGCATAATTGTGTTGTAGAAATTTGTAGTTAATACATTACATCATTACAATCATTGTTAAGGGCTTTACAATGACTTATTTGTGAAGTATAAGTTATCCATATATCCACAAAATATACCCTTTAAATGCAATCACTCAAGGAATATTTGTGTAAAATTAGCTATCTTACTTTCTTTATGCAATTCTATGAAAGCTAGCTAATTACGCACAATTATTAATTTAATTTCATATTTTAACAGTGTATACACTAACTAAAAATTTAAATAGATTCAGTTAGGGATTTGATATTTTTCAAAGGAAATGCGCATAATTATCCTGTTGCTTATACAAACTATGCCTCTAAAATTGGCAGTGCGCACTTGTGTTTATCTTTAAACGTTTTAGCGTATTTTCTTTGAAAAGTACAGACAAAATGAGTTACAAGCAGTGCTTGGTAATTGAGTAACTGCTTAGGTTTTAAAGCATAACCGGAACCTTATAAGCAAGAAATGTAACGCAAGGAAACACGCATTCCAAAGGAAATTCGCCCAACATGCGGACCACCGTGCCAGAATTATTTTGTAGTTATAACCTTATATAACGTAAATAAAAACAATAAAAAAATATCGTCCTTACCAGGATTCGAACCCAGGTCCCCGGCTTTAAGTACTTTGAGTGTTCCTATTGACTCCGGACCATTTTCATTTCACTCACATGCCCAAAAAACATCGTAAACGACTCCCCACTTAAAATATATAGTTTACTAGCTGTATTTTAGGTTTTCGGAATTGTCTTATGTTTTTTCGACTTATTGTTCACAAGTGGTTGTATCGACTTCGGACCGGTTCCATTCGATTCAGCGCTTCAAAAACATATATAAGGACACACACACCGACGGAAATCTCGGTAAAAACCACTCAGGAGTTTCTAAAAACGATGTTTAGTTAATTCAGCTTTATGTAATTTAAAATATTTAAATTTAATAAATTTATTATTTAATTTTATAAATTATAGTTATAATTATAATTTATGATTTAATAAATTTATAAAATTTATTTAAAAGTGAATTCAGTATTACATTTTAATCATCAAGATTGTTCTATTTAATGGGTAGATAATATTTATGATATTATTTTGTAATGATACATATTTTTGGAGTTAAAAGGCTTTTTAATTATCACCCCATAAATAAAGTTTGAAATACATCCCTTCTCAGGGATGTCAATGGAAGAAATAAATGTTACAGAAAAAATTATAATTTTTAAAATATTTTAAGCTGAAAAAATAATTGTATCAATATTTATTTAGTGTTTTTTATGATCTCTACTACATTTTTTTTGTTTGAATTATTTATGGGATTAAATTTAAAGCCAACGAATCTAGAATAAGTTTTCATGTACTTAGGCATAAATTAAGGCCAAAACATTTTTATTTATAGATTTTCTGTATAAATGTTGATTTTTTTATTGATGTACCTACTGCGTGCAATCTTTTTCATCGCTAAGAATATTTAAATGATTATTATTGGTGTTGTTCGTTATTAACGAACCCTTTGACATCAGTTTTAAACTATTTACTAGTTATTTATTTTTAACTATTTATACCTTCCTTGTATTTTTTGTTGTATGGATTTTGGAATTTATCTTCATCTATTTATGTTGACCAAAATTAATTGCTCTAGTTGAGGTGACCTCATAGGAATAGAATCGTTATGATGCGCTACCTTCCATAAATGGGGTTAGTCATTACTAAAAATTTTGAAAAAAAAACAAAAGTTTAAAATTAAAAATTAAATAAGTAATAATATTTAAATAAATTTAAAGTAGATAAGTTTAAACAGTCGTTTAAACGTATTTACTTTAATTTTGCTAAAAAGAGTAGCAAAGCTCCAAAAATCATACTTTAACCTGATAATATTTCAAAAATATGTTGGCATGCCTACAATTTTTTTACTCCATAATATAGCTCTATGCATAGAGATATTATTATTAGAGGGGCCCTATAGTTTAAATTGTGAAACATCAAAAAAGTAACCTGACCTCCTTCGCTTATAAATAAAATCAAATAATCAGTACAAAATTACAATAACTTGTATAGTAAAATGTTAAAAATACAAATCAAAACACAAACAATGTGCGGGAAACGGAAATAAATGTATTAATTATAACCTTCACTCACTCTGGAAGCAGGTTTCAATGAGGTTACACAGAGCCCCAAAAAGATGTTTGAGGCCTCTCAATGTATTGGTTATGTTATTGAGATATCTAGTATACATCTCTATGGCTCTATGCGATTTACGCTACAAAGGTACGCTTCTATATTACTTCGTACTAAGTGTAGAATGTAATACATATTACAGAAAGCTTAGTATATAAAGTAAGCTATATCCATGACTTTGAATTATTGAAGAAAAAAAATATCTCTGACACAGCTATGTATCTTTTTTATCCTTTCCTCTGCTGTAGTTTGCAATCTTTTTTAGCAAACTAAGTGGTGCTTTAACAATTTTTTTCTAATATCCAAGTTATCGATCACACGTATGTATTTATTTTCCATATTTTCTTACTTAGAAGATTTATAAAACTTTTTTTTAGATAAAAATAACATTTATTTAGAAAACTATTCATCCTAGAAGACAAGAACTATCAATCAACATAAGTATTGGTACAATTTTTATGACTAAAGATAAATTCACCACAAATTTTGAAATGTCATTGACTAATGACTTTCTAATGTTCTAAATAAAGTATAAAATAAATAATATAAGTACCAAAACTTGGCCCATCAATAGTTAGTACACGTTTTATTAATGAAAAAACTTTATAATATTTTTTTTTATTTAAAAAGTAACCTAGTTCATATCGATTATAAAATTATTGAACTATTTTTCTTGCTCCGTAAAAAACTTCTTATTTCCCGAGCTAGTTTTATAAAATTGTTCAAATAATCCTTGATAAGTTTAGTCAGACAATATCTTATGACCCCAGGTGGTAAAGTTAGTCTAACTATTGATCATATTCCAAAATTAGCCCCGAGTTTGTCCTCTGATAGAACTCGTCGATAGTAATGAATTTATAAAATGTGTCAGTTATCAGACCTACCTTCTGTCGGATTTTAAATATTTAACAACATTCTTCGTTATATCTAAGTATCAGCCATCGTTTATTAGCTGGGTTTTATTTTTTTGCGAATTTTCAGAAGAAAATAACGCTTGTGAGGTTTGCCAGATGTTAAAAGAGTATCAGGACGCTGAAGAGTCCACAAAGCGGTGCACATTATTAAACTTTGTTAAATAAGTGGTAAAATGGCATGTGATAACAATAATAATACAAATCAACAAACAATGCACAAGGTACCTCTTCTGAACGAACCGATGTTCCTCGATGGAATGGCCGCTGCGAAGTGGCCAGGAGACGAAAGAACATCGTTTGACTGGTGAATTTTTGTCTAAGCAAATTTATTTACTTGAGGTTAATTTATTACAAAGTTTCTCCATTGTTAAAATTTTACTGTGAAATATAAAAAACTTTTTATAAATTATTTCATTCATTAACATAGACAGCACAACTTGAATAAGAAATTTGATAGATAATAAAAACATAACATTACATGACAAACAAATCCTAAATATTTGTAGTGGGAATACTATACTAAGTTATCAGCTTAACTCGTTAACATTATAGTAGGCTTTCTCAAGTAACAACGTTTTTAATGCTTTTTTTTAAACTTTTGGGTAGAAGTTTAATTAGGTTGAAGCGGGTAATTTATTGAAACACCTTATTCCATTAAAATTTGAGGAGTCCCACAAGTGGGAGTATTGATTTTAACAATATATCTAGTGGCCATGATTGTGGTCTTAATATATTTGAACTACCCTCATCATACTATGGCATTAACAAACAGCAACAATGAAAAAATGTAGGCTCTATGAAAAGTTAGAATTTTATTATCAATAAAATATTATTTAAATTGTATAAAGTTTATACAATAATATTTTTAATAAAAATATATAGTTTCGGCACTAAATGTCTGGGGTCACCAGCCCAGGCTATGCTCGAAATTGACATTATTAGTATTTGAAGTAAAAAGATTTCACCAACATTAATTAATACTTAGGGGATAGTGGATACAACCCACCATTGGTGGTTCCCGCTGGGTGAATATCTTGATAGGCTGAATGATCCTAAAGCTAGCATTTATTTATATTTTATTATCTTGACAAGCTAATTTAATTAATCTTTTATTAACTTATAAACGGCTTATTTGTTTTTCGATGTGCTCAAATGTCTCAATTCTTATTCAAAACAATTATAAAAAATTGAGACCCTTGAATAAAAAATATATTATAAAATATAATACAATATATAATATATAATAAAATATAAGTTAAGATATTAAAAGAAAAAATATTTTGGATAATGTTAAATTTAAACTTTTTAATCTCATAATTAAGACTTCATTAACATTGGAACATAGAAGGATAAGAGTAAGGAAATATTCCCTCCCTAAAGATAATAATAATATAAAATATATGATAATAAATTAATAATAATATATAATAATATTAATAATATAATAATATATATAATATAATATATAATAATATAATATAATATAAATATAATAATATATAATAATAAATATAAATATTAAAATATAATATTAATATATATATATATATATATATATATATATATATATATATATATATAATATATATATATATTATAATCATAGATATTAATCTAGTGATTAAAACTAACAATTTTTGTAACAAATATTGAATTCAATAATTAATAAGAATATTATTAGCTTTTAGCGAGGTTGTTATTGGAAAAGTAAAAAGAGCCAGACCTGAAAGAATGTTCTGCTTCAAACTAAATTTTTCATAAAATATACCTTAAATAGTCAGCCTATCCAGAGTGGAGGTTTTCATATGATTGCGAGCGTTCGAAATTTTACAAAATCGCACAAATTTTAGGTTTTTTGAAATACCGTGTTCTCTGTTAGGTGTGGACTATTTTTAAAATTGATAAAGCTTCCATTAAATTAAACTTTCGTTAACCAAAATCTGACAACTACAACCATCACTAAGGCGAAGATATAGCATTTGCACAATGAAAAACACATAATTTATACATTTTATTAAAAAAAAATTCGCTGATATCACAAAAATGATCGATTTATTTTGTGGTTTTGCCAATTCCAAAACGTTCGATATAGTTATCTAATTTTGATGTAAGAAAGATCTAATTATTGGAGATTTTATCAGCTTTAAAAGTAAGTGCAGATTTGATTCCTCCGAATACTTAAAACTCCCACCATACTTTGATACCATGAGGTATCAAAATATTACAAGATATGTTTGAAAATGTCAACTGCCCACGATAATAAAATTAAGAAACCATAAATCATTCAAACCGATTACCTAAAAACTAAGAGATGATAATATTTGATGGTCGATTTCCTGATTTATTTGAACGCATTGCTGTAAACTTTATCATATTCCGACACTTTCCTCTTATTTCTTTTTGTAATTTTATTTTTTCCATATGGTAGACAAGCTAACAATTCACGCTAGCTAATGCACGATATAGGCATTAATAAGATTTATTGATAAACGTTTTCCCTTTTTCACATGCAGAGATAGCAGCGCTGTGTTTATCCTATAAATAGGATTATTTGTATAAAGCTACGAATGGACATGCTATGATAAAAAATAAAGTCTATCGAAAAGAACGTTATATTGTTAGAAGCAATTCTCGCTGAGGGCTAGAAAGTATTAGCTTACTTAAAGGGGTTAGTTCTACACTAATATACTAATATTGGGCACTCGCCCATTTTAGATGCACCCATATTAAAACAAGATGCCTTCAGCCTCCTGGCCGCTTTGCGACCCATGATTGTTGTCCTATATTAGTATGGTCTATTGATATTTAATGTAAGTGACTTAGAACCACAATATATAAGTGAATTTTCAAATGTTTTAGTCAAAAAAATGTTATTTGTTTAAATTATGTTATATATGTCGATTAATAAAATTGGAACTAATACTGATAACAAAATGCAACTTCGTATTTTTGTTGATTAAGCCTACTAATAATATAAAAAAATGAATAACTTCTTCAAAATTTTGTGATTTTTTTATATTTTCGCTGAGTCATTGTTGTGGGTTAATGATGTCACATGTTTCAACAACTATAGGGTTTGGTAGTATGATAAGTTCGATTTTCGTACCAAGTTTCACGCTGCTCCGATAAAACGTTCGAAAGGCGTCGTGTCCCATAGAAACACACTGAAACATCAATCTCGTAAAATCACACTTTGGAGTCCAGGGAAATGAACAAATTGACCATCTTTCAATATAAATCCAACAAGATCTTCGGGATATAAAATACGAGTACCTGCAAGTGATCTTATATCAAAATCAAAAAAGAAAATGCTAGAAGTTTGGAACACCAAGCTCAACAAAGAACCAGAAAAGGGTAGAATTTTTTAAAAAATCATCAAGATTGTTCCCGCTAAACCTTGGTTTTGAAAATCAAGATTATCAAGATGAGATATTGTCTGCACGAACAGATTAAAAGTCAACATGCCAGATGCATTCAATAATATATATATAATATATATATATATATATATATATATATATATATATTATATATATATATATTGGATTAAGCGAATCCCAGCATGCCACCCCTGCCCCACAATAGACGAAACGGTAGAACATATCCTACTAGACTGTACCTAATACAAGACAGAACGGACAAAATTATATCAAGATGTCAAACTTCAAGATATCCAAGACAATAATGAAAAAGTCAAGACTCTGCTCTTCTCAAAATTAAAAAATATAAATACACTTAAATTCAAAAATAAAATGAACTATTCCACTTAGCCTCAAAAAAAATCTAGAGACCAAACCTTAACTTAAACCCCCAAACATAAAAAATTATAATATAACCTTTACACCCAGGACCCTTGTGTCCGATCAACCTGATTGAGGTTTTTCTGTGGTTTCCCTCAATTTGACAGGCTAATGCCAGGTTGAATCATCAAAATTCAGTCCACAGACTGCATAGCCAACCCTTTTTGAAACTCCTGCAAACTACCTTTACAATATAAATCTATTCAAAACACCATGAAAAATATCATTTGACAATATTAAAAACTAAAATTATAATATAAAAAACAAAATACCCACACCAAAAATTTAAAATTATCCTTAACCCAAACAAACCCCCTCACATCCCATAAAATATTATCAAAATTCAAACCACAAAAATAACAAATAAATAAATAAAATAAAAATAAAGAGGCACAAATTACCCAAAATCAATAAATAAAATATGGATCCGGTTTACATAAAAATAAATATTGTATACTATTGCAATAAAGAACTTGTTTAAAAAAAATTAAAAATTATATATATATAATAATATATATATATATATAATATATATATAATATATATATATATATATAATATATATATATATATATATATATATATATATATAAAATATATATATAGATGAGATATTGTCTGCACAAACAGATTAAGAAGTCAACATGCCAGATGCATGTTGACGATATGATATGATATATATATATATTATATATATATATATATATATATATATATATATATATATATGTGTTTAATTTTACTTAGAAAATTCGCTAATAAGAGGAAATCATGGCCCTATACTTTCTAAAATAGTCTCTATACCGAATAATCAGTTCATTAGTTTTTCGGTAATTATGGTAAATTTGTTATGTTGATCTATACCACGTCTAATATCTTTGAAAAGTTAAATTGGTTCATACCAAAATGTTGACTGTTTTAGAAACCAAATTAATAGTTATAAATTGTATACCAATATCAATGTATTGTGTAAATTTATACTAGTAGAGAGGAGTACAAGACCATAAACACTTGTTTTGGTTGTACAGAACAACAAAATTAATTTTGGTTAGTACCTTAAGTCAGACAAAATTAAATTACTTCTTAATGGTTAAATTAAGCTGATAGAATTTATAATTGGAGGGTTTTAATGAATAAAATCAAATTTTTTGTTGACATGTTAGGTTATAGTCTGGAATTGACGTCATTGCAGGAACAAATAGTAAATTTTCAATGTTGACCATATCCAGATACCTGCAATGACGTCACACGTCATTTATAAAAAAAGTCAGGTTATAACCTCTGAATGCGTTTGGTTTGTTTACATCGAATTGAATCACCTTATACATTTTTAACATCTTAAAATTAACTAAAAAAAAGTTCAATTTAAACAATGCAACAACTTTCGTGTTATCTTTTTTATGTTACGACTTTATGTTAAATCCTTACGACTCATTATTGTATTCCCGCCTTTAAAAGGTAATCTTTATCACATTTTCGTAGCTCAGATTTACAAAATGCTTACAATATCTTATCTGATATTAAAATCTAGCTTACACAAAATTTGAATAAAAAACTTCTACAATAATCATATTTTGTAAAAGTTTTCCCTTTTGAAAAAAAGTTTTTTAAAACAGGAGAGTAAAATTTCCTTCGAAACTTTAAATAATTGAAACAAGAAAATGAAGTAGGTAAACTAAAAGAGAGGAAAGAGTTGTAAAACTGAATTAATACGGAATAGAGGGTCTGGCATTAAAATATGATTACGGCTTTTAACTCTACAATGATTTATTTATTCATAAAATTAAAATCGCTTTCAAACTATCTCAGAACCTTTAGGGTCAAGGTTTTAACGGAGATGTAACTCTGAGGAAATCGGTTTTAAAATTTTAATGCTGCGGGATTTTTTAGCGAATTTCCTTTGGAAAATATAGAAAAATGAGTTACGAGTAGTGCTTGATAATAAAGTAACTTGAGTCATCATTAACTTGTATGATTAACACGTGTATGAAGTTTAAAATTATTATCAGCAGCGTAAACAAATCACGTTTATTGACTAATGAATTAGAACATTCGCTTGGCAGTATACTACTATATAAACTAGTAATATGACAAACTGTAATAGGACAATAACCAAGACAGGACCGTAAAGCGGCCCACAGCGACGACGTCTTGTAGCTTCCAAGAGACCGAAGGCTTTTTGATTGATATTCGGATGATCTCGAAACTATTTCGGATGGGTACACGCTCAGAACGGATTTTGAAAACACCCAGGTTTGACTCGCATTAGCGAATTTTTTTCAAAAAAAATTTACTTTTTTTAAATTGAAATGACTTATTTTGTTTAGAGTATTGTACTATTGCTTATACGCGTAATATATTGTAATTATATATATAAGCTAGAAGCTTTGTGATAGGTTCATGTAAAATATACGTGTATCAATAAATGTGATGGGTAGGAAAAAAAATTAATCATGAAAACATACATGATAATTTCAACTCGTCCATTTCTGTATCCCCAGTTCTGAATTTCCTCAGTTGTAGGCAGTTGTAGGCAGTAGGCAGTATACTAAAAAAAAATACATTTCGTTACTTTATTTTATAACAGTTATCTTATTGTTCTATCATTAGAAAACATTCTAATCTGTTTGTATGTCTGTACATTTTTCTTGCATTTTTCGAAGGCCATTGTCAGATTGTAATAACAATTTAAGGGAAAATCAGGAGTATTCAGGGCAAGCTATCTTACAATTCTCAACATAATACATTACAGAACCAATTAATGAAGAACCATTAAAAGAGAAATTTAGTCTTTAATAGCCTATATATATTATATATAATTTCTGAAAGGGCTGACCAAGTAGGTAAAGAACGTGACATAGGTATATTTGATTATAAAACATCCTAAACCAGTTATTTGTTGTCATATTTCAGTTAAAATGACCAATTGCTAATAAACGTATTACTATTAATTCACTATTTTATAAATATAAAGTTTAAATTTTTATAAGACATCTAATAAAAAAAGAAAAATCGGGTAGGGGGTACCTCGGTACTTTTCCTTATTACATCGGATTCGCTACGCTCATCCTCCCATTTTCCGACTCGCTTCGCTCATCCTCAGAAATACAAGTTGTTCAATTTATACTGCAACACGTCTTCGGACTCGCTTCGCTCAGTCTCAGATAGTAAATACAATCGTTTCATTCCCAGTGGTCATTTATCTAGGCACTGACCACGCTTGATGCTGCTTAACTTTTATGATCCAACAAAAATCATGGATAGACTTGTTGTATTATAACGAAACTTAGTAAACTTATTTATTACGTCAAGGAATACACTTGTACCAAATTTCAACTTACAATTTTTTAAAAAACGCATACAAATTATTCGATAAAAATTAAATTAATGCTGATAATAAGAAGAAACTTGGCACATATGTTAATATTGTACATGGCTACATGCGTGTCAAATTTCAATCAGAGCGTATTATTTTTCCGTGTTTTATGATTTTTTGAGTCATTATTGCGGGTTAATGACGTCATAAACAAATATTTTCCGAATAGCACAACTAAAGCGGAATACTGATTTTTGTACAAAATTTCAACTCTCTAGCATAAATGCACTGGGCTCTATGATGATAACAGACACACACACACACATACAGACAATTTTTTAAAAGCCACTTAGGAGGCCTTTTATTGGTAGTAGACCCTAACCAAGAAGGAAACAAAGAAATTGCCTAATATAATAGTATTTTTGAATATTGCCATACTCAGAATAATGTGTTGTTATTGTATTCCCTCAAAACTATGGTCAACATTCTCATTAGACTTCCAAAGAAAAAATGGGAGTTTCCAAGTACGATATCGAACCCATCATCCATTTGTTGAGTTTTCGAAACGATATGTATGCAAATGAGTCTGAAAAGTTAAATCGGTAATTGTTGATGTTAACTGCTTCAATGTATATTTACGTTACGGAAGTTAAATTGAAAGGAATATAATAAATACGTATGATCTTATTTACGTATTTATTATTTTAACTTTGAACCGTTTAGCTTATAATGTTACACACGTATAGAACCTCTTACACATTTAACTCAAAGGGTCAAGGATAATTCATAATTCGATTATAAAATATTTAATCACATTCCAATATTTATTCAGCTTTAAAAATGAACTAACAAGAAGTTGTTCTTAAGCGGTTTCTATAATAAGGTGAAAACCAACAAGAGGCCTTGTCGT
>JACMZG010001908.1:20640262-20715262 GCA_018340805.1 Microvelia longipes
TATTAGTGTACATATATAATGTACTGTATATATTATTTGCATATAATATATGCTAATATTATGTATATACATAAATGTATTTACATAATTATTTGTATGTAAAGTGTTATTTATCTGAAATCGGTAGATTTCATGTATAATATTATTTTTTATTTAAAACATAATATAATATTTTCTTAAATAAACCAAAAATGCTTTAGAAATTGCTCAGTTAGTTGGTTAGGTGATTAGTTGAACCTAATTATAGTAGAATATAATTAAAAAAGGATCAAAGGGTTTACAATTTACTTCGTATTTCAAGCATCAAAAGCAGCTCTTCTCGGCTTTAATTAACCAACTTGCAATGTATGTTTTGCTAACCAAGTCCAAGCTACAGGTTAATAACACATTTAGTTACCATATCGGGATGCTCTTAGAGCATAAAGTTATTTAGTTAAGTTTTTGTTCGAGTTAGAGATCTTCTTCGTTACCTAAAAATCCATTGTATATTTAAAAAAACTCATGTCAATGACTTCTTAGTTAACTTGTTAATATCATTTAGTTCTGAGAAACATTTAAGTTTGCTGTCTAATGTTTCCAAGTTTATTGTAATAAATTGAAAATATATTTTTCAGCCTTTCACAAATTGGTTTTTATGTGCCCATTTCTGTTTACTTAAAGACGAACAACACGCTAAAATGTATTTACTACAAACGAATTAAAGGAGACAGTATACTATAGTAATTGTCTCGATGGATACCTCGGCATTTTATTCTGGTTTGTTTTAAGTAAGTATTGATAGGCTTACTAAATATGAAGGGCTGTAGCATTACACAAAACAATTGTTACCTGCCTTATTTTTATAAATTTTGTAATCTAACCTGTTTAAAATTAACGATTAATGTGAGTAAATTTGATACTTCGAGTTGGTTATCCCAAACATGGAAAACCTTACACCCTATCCAAGCTCTTGACAGAAGCTATAGACTCTGCCATCAGTTGTTAGATGCGAGCTATAAGCTAATTGTAAATACAGAATTGAAAATTAGTTAATATATGAAACTTCATAACTTTTTTTTTTAATAATGAAATTATTAAAAAATTAACATTCATAACTTTTATTAACTAAAACATGGGTTTAATGGTTAATATTTAGTAGGTTTTATAAGAGGTCAGTGTACTTAAATCGTCTGCGAATAAAAAATCTGGTAACTTATTAGATCTGACACGAAAGGAGAATAGAATTAAAGAACTTAATTTTCATTATGGAGATAATTCACGTTTAATTTAAACTACTAATACTGTAATTGTAGCAAGTGTAAATTAATTTAAAGCTTGAAAATTCTGGTGCGTGGTCTGCAGGCCAGGCGAATAACCAAAATTTGGTTAAATCAATCAAATTTATTAAATTTTGATAATTTCTTGCTTGATATTTAGATTTACATTCAAAGAATAGATAAACAACCAGTTGGTAACTTTTAAGATATCCTTAAAAAAAGTCTCTTAGCTGGTTAAAGTTTTTTTTAACTCTAAAATACAGACACACTGTTATTCGATAACAGGAAGCTTGGTGGTCTAATGAATTAAGGGCTTCTAATTCTATTTTTTCTTCTTAAATTGAATTAACTGGATATCTTGTAGTGTTTCTCTCCTTTTTTCAGCGAATTTTTTATCAGGAAATGGCGTTAGTGAGGTTGTTTGTGGGGGATAAGCTAAAGATTCGTATACGGTTCGGGGGAGGTAGAGAGCAGATTCTTTACTTCCTTTTTGCTTCCTGATACCAAAAATATATTTCCAGTATACATTCTGTTTCCAATTTACATTTTTAAAAGCTTTTTGTATGTGTAACTTAATTGTGTTAGTGCGTGATACAAAATTTGATGAGAAGATTATTCTAATAAGATTTTAACTTAAGGTTTCTTCACATAAGGTTAAGGATATTCAACCAAAGAAAGCTTCAAACCTTAAACGTGAAGTAAATACCAACTTATAGTTAGCATTATCGTGTTTTCTAGTCATGGCATTAAAACAAATGACATTTTTAAACGGGAAATCCATAAAATATTTATTTATAATATCAACAAAAAATGGTTTGATATTGCAAAGATCATGTGAGTTAGAACGATAATACACGATAGAAGTTTGGCTATAAAAAGTTGGGATTTTTATGTTTACTTATCTAGAATGCAACAGTTTAGAAGACCTTGATCCAATCAAAAGTTCATGCTTATTTGAAAATTAGATTATAAACTGATAGAACTAAAATATTACAGTAAAAAAAATACTTTACATACTTTTAAGGAAATTGGAATTCAACTTAGAAACCTATAGGAGGTAAACATTATGAATAAATAGTATCTGATAAATACATAATTAGGTTAAAATTAGTCTGGAAAATATGGGTGACAATCTTTAGGGAAATAAGGATTTGGAACACCAAAACTGTCGCATTATCTTAAAAGACGTTTTACTGATAAGATATTTTAAAAGTAAATATACCTCGAAAACTGTACAATCACAGATTGAGAGGCGTGACTAGAATTTTGTGCTAGGGGAATTCTTACTTGCACTCCTTCCAAGTAAACCTATGTATAGGCAAAATTTCGGTACCTCAATACATTAAAATAATAATATGTCGTGGTATCTAGTTTCAATGGTATCTAGTTTCATGGTTTTATAGTGTGGCAAGTGGTATGGTAACGATAAATATGCAAAGATCGTATGAGTTAGAACGATAATACACGTCGTCATAAAAAATATTTTCCGAATAGCACAACTACAATTATAGACTGGTTTTTGTATAAAGGTTCAACTCTCTAGCATAAATATATTGGAACTACAATAAAAACAGACACACACACACATATAGACAGACAACTCTGTGGCCTTAAAAACACCTTCAACAGATACTTCCAGTGACAACTCGGTTTCGGATTTTTTTGCAAACACAATACTTTTCTAATATACCTACGGCACAAATAGGGAAAAGTAAAAATTGGATCGCTAGCTCCTAATTTAAGGAGTTGGCAAATGATCCTTACGGCATAGGATCATGCCCTTATGACTATCCTTATGCTTTTTCCTTAGATATCCTTAGATTATTAGATATCCTTCCTTCCTAGATTTCCTTCCTTATGTTTCATTTTGCTTAAACTCTCAAATTTATTTAGAATATTTAAAATTATGGCTATAGAGAACATTTGCTTTGATTTCCTGAGGCTGGATTTTTGTGAAATCAATGGATATTTAAAAATAATACTATATACTGCGCAAAACCTATAAAAATTTGTCATAACAAACGTCTAAAAACGTTTAACAAAGAAGCCTTTTTTTCACTTCTACAATCATTAATCTTGAATTTTGTTGACAGAGTTGAATCAAATTGATTTTTATCTAACTGAAAACTTTCAATACTCTTTAAAAAACAAGGAAAATAAGCTAAAATGTAGATAATTAAAAACAGTTCTCGCTTAGAATAAATAAATAAAATAATTATAATTTTCTTGTGTGTTTTACGCACTGCAGATACTAAGCTCCAAGGTATTTTATTTTTCAAATATGCATCTCTCTCTACCATTTAAATAATTAAATAATCCTACAAAATAAAAATATTTAAAACGTACTAACAAAAAACAGTTCATTTCACACGTTTAGAGACCAAAATTATTTATATTTAGTTTCACATTTTCTCTGGATTATAGAGATACGTTTTTTTAATATTTTAAGAGTAGAGTTTTTTGTGCCCTTCAAATTTGAAAACATAATTTTAAAAAATTTGAATTATGCATACAAAAATTGTTTTGAAAACAATATGTTATATACTTAGTTTTCGTGTTTTGTGGTACACTTAGCGTTAAGAACTAATAAATTTTTTCAAATGATTTCATACTGGAAACATAAAAATTTGTATTTCGGCTACGCCTCGAGATTAATAAGTCTTGGTTCCATTTCGCTTGCTTTAGGAACCATATTAATCGCTCTAGAAAAATACGCCCCCCCCCCCAAGAATTTATTCCGCTTGGGAATAAATAGCTGTTTTACAGCCCGAAGGGTTGTAAGGTTTTAAGATAAGGGTTTTCGTCCATGTACACATCGATCAGCATGTCAAATACTATTTTTATCCAAAGTTATTGTGAACTTGTTGTAATTTACGAAATATAATCTTGGAAAAACTAAAAAAGTCTGGGAAAAAAGAAGGCCGTTTTCCTATTGTCACTTTCAATCACAGTTAGTACGTTCACACTCACTTCTAGATCCGCGGATCGTATTGGATACGATCTCTCAATACGGTAATATTAGCTGTGTGATCCATGCGGAGGGGATCCTATCGCATACGCTAAAACTAGGGAGATGGAATCTAAATGGATCCCCCGATACGCTGTATGTACCTTTAGACCACGATCGTATTTAACGATAAACTTCTTGTCGAACTAAAAGTTAAATAAAAATAATAAGTGAAATAAAATTTCACTTTATTGTTTTTCTTACACTTTATGCAATACGTCTGCAATACAGACGTATTGAATACGTATCCAATACGTTTTTTAAATACGCTGTGTGTACGTAGTATGTCAAATACTATCTAATATCTGTACACTATGTTTAAGTTATACTGACTTTGTTGGAAAGTCACTTTCTTAAAAGACATGTATAAATGTGATTAAAGACTAATCTATGTAAAGGGTTTTGGACTAATCTTTTGAACAGCTTCTCATATCTTAATGTAATATTTTTGAGAACTAACCGAAAGGCATTTTCTAAAAAGCGAGTCTTTTAATTGCTTCTTAAATTTTTACATTATTATAAAATTACTTTTTTAGCGAATTTCCATTGGAAATTCGGCTAATGGGATAGGCGTCATGGCGGAATTCGAACCTCGGACCCCGACACAAATCCGTTTCAGAGGTCCCTAATGACGAAAAAATACGTTTCGCAAGACACTCTATCTTTCGAACGGATTAATATTTTTTAACCAAACTTGGTACAAAAATCAACCTTTGGGAGGACACAAACCCTATTGAAAACCAGGTTTTTGTGACGTCATTAACCCGGTTTGCTGAGTCAGCGAAATTTTCAAAAAATCTGCAAAATTTAGGGTTAATATTTTTTGCCGCGAAAAAGGTCAATATTTATGTTTTTTGAGACGCTCAATCGAATGAAACCGGTCCGAAGTCGATACGACCACTCTAAGTGACCTAAAAATCGAAAAAACCATTGTAACTTACCAAAAACCAAAATTTAGGTCGATAAAAAATAAATTTCGAGTAGGGTGTCGTTTTCTATGTAATTTTGAGCGCTGAATCGAATGATACCGGTCCGAGGTCAATACGACCATTCTAAGTGACCTAAAAACCGAAAAACCATTGTAAATTACCAAAAACCAAAACTTAGGCTAAAACCTTTAAAGATAACTGACTAAGCTTAGAGATAAGTAACTAATCTTTAAACTAGTGCAAATAATAGTGCGTACTTCTAATTTTAGAGGCATAGTTTTGTACAACCAACTGGATAATTATGCGCATTTCCTTTGGAAAATACAGACAAAATGAGTTACGAGCAGTGCTTGACAATTGAGTAACTGCTTAGGTTCTAAAGCATGAACCGGAACCACGCTATGGGCATGGTTCTTGCATAAGCAAGAAATGGGTTGTTTCGCACGGAAACACGCATTCTAAATGAAATTCGCCCGACAGCGGACCACCGCGCCGGAATTATTTATTTAGTAGTTGTAAACTTATATAATGTCAAAAGCACGAAAACACGCATCCAAAGGAAATTCGCCCGACATGCGGACCACCGCGCCAGAATTTTTATGTTATAAAATCGTAACAGTTGATTTTTCTTTCCTTAAGTTTTAAATTGGTCAAAATTAACAAGTTTCAAACTACCTAGTATTTCTTACCCGTTTGTAATCTATTATCTAATCTTTTATATAGGCTGAAGTAAAGATAAAGTTTAATTCTAAATAAAGGAACATTGGAAAGTCTATCCAACAGCAGTAAAGTTTGAGTTAAAAGGCAATAAACTTTAATAAGCTATAAGCAATTATAGTAAAGAAATATAAAAGGCACGCACGCACATTTTTTTTTATGAGTTTCCTTTAACTCTTGTAAGATCGTTTCTTAGAAGTTTTACGCGTTATTATCTTTTTCTGAACATTTTGTAATTTGATAGTAATTATGATAACTTATCACAATAGAGTTGTAAAAATATACCAATTATCACGTAGCTTAATAATAGTATTTTAAGTAGTGTAACGTTTTTTTTTAATGAAATGTTGTTGCAAAATTGACCTTAAAAATTGACTGTTTAGGAATAATTATTGAATCATAAATAATATTGAGTGATGAAACGATTCCCGGATGTATCTTAGCGTTATGCTCGTTTCATCCCTAGGTGCCTCTCGCACACAGTTATATTGTGTAAACTGTCTATGCTTTGCATGTAATATCAAATGATATACGCTAAGGTTTCTATTGAACTTATGTAAATTATTACTTTGTTCAGCATACGCGGGGTTTGGCAAGGGGTTACTCCGTGTTTAACCTTCCCCCCGGAAGATGTCGTATGAACAGGATTAAACACGGGATTCAACCTTGTAACTAATTTTTTATCGGAGTAGAGTCTAAACTATATGTTAAAAAACTGTTTAAAGAGTTAGGGTAGAACACAGAATTGAACCAAAGCTCTGCGTGTAAACGAAGTATGATATGGTTTGGTGGTGATCCAGGTATTATTACTCTGCTCGTAATAATACCTGTGCGTCATTAAATTTACTTAACACTCTTATATACTCGACCCTTACTCTAACTAAGATGAAAAATCTCTAGTGTGTGTGTAGAGTACATGTCTGTTTTATAGCATCCGAAGTACTTATAATTATTATTTTCATTTCCATCAGTAAGTATTAAACAATTCTGGCTTACGTCTGCTTACTACAAACAAAATATTGATTTTATTTCCAAAAAAAAATGATCT
The DNA here is from genome assembly GCA_018340805.1 of Microvelia longipes. Lineage (NCBI taxonomy): Eukaryota > Metazoa > Arthropoda > Insecta > Hemiptera > Veliidae > Microvelia > Microvelia longipes. The sequence continues at coordinate 20,647,220 of JACMZG010001908.1, forward strand.
AAAAGCATTAAAAAACAAGCTGCGTGAGATTATAATAAAATCATGTTTATCAAAACACTTTTCATGTAGAGAAGGTTTTATATAACTTCAGTTTAGATTATCGTGAGGATATCATAATATAAAGAAGGGTGTTGCTACTGGATTTACTTTTCTATTTTTTAACAAACTGTCTTATGTGGAATAATTTGTTAAATCAATAAAAAACAGCGATTAAATTAAACTAAAAATAAGTTTAAAGGCTAGAACACATTAAGAAAGTTTTAAGCATGTACTTCATGCTTAAAATAAACATTATATTTGGTTAAATAAAAGCGAAATAAACATGCTTATACCGTTCAGAAGTAAACTAATTCTATTTATAAACAATCGGAGAGATCTGAAAATAGTTTTCTTTGATTTTTAACTGTAGGTTAAACAACTAAATAAAAAATGCTAGTTAATCTTACAATCTAAATATAGCTTCTTGGTTAAGTCGGAGAACCTTAAGAAAATAAAATTATTTATAAAACGGATAATTGAAATAAACTTATTTTCTTTATTTTAAATTGTTATGATTTTGGGTATTAAGTCATCTATTTATAAAATGAACTTAATTCACCCTAATACTAATTGAGACTCTAGAAGTACTAAAGTTGACTGAATTAGACTCAAGTAGATATCTTCTAAAAAAGTGCATGTTTATTATATCAATATTTCTTTGATATTCAGTTAATTCTAAAGCAATATTTTTAGTATACTGCTTTTATATTCAGTTAATTTTAAAGCAATATGTTTAGCATATTGCTTTGATATTCAGTTAATTTTAAAGCAATATTTTTAGCATATTGCTTTGATATTCAGTTAATTTTAAAGCAATATGTTTAGCACATTGCTTTGATATTCAGTTAATTTTAAAGCAATATGTTTAGCATATTGCTATGATATTCAGTTAATTTTAAAGCAATATTTTTTGCTTTGAATCAGTAATTTAAAGCAATATTTTAGCATATTGCTTTGATATTCAGTTAATTTTAAAGCAATATTTTTAGCATATTGCTTTGATATTCAGTTAATTCTAAAGCAATATTTTTAGCATATTGCTTTGATATTCAGTTAATTCTAAAGCAATATTTTTAGCATATTGCTTTGATATTCAGTTAATTCTAAAGCAATATTTATAGCATATTGCTTTGATTGTAAAGGAAGAACAACACTATCACTGCAAAGATTTAAAGGAAGAAAATTGGTAAATCCTTATTGCAATTTATTGAATTTCTTCGGTGAAAAATTCAATAAATTGACTCTTTAAAGCCTTATGGCAAACAAAAGATTTTTGAGGGCATAAAAAATCAGAAGAATAGTTCTGATTTACTCTACGAGTTGGCTATTCAAAGTTGTATATCGAAAGTAAAGTAATTAATATCCAGAGGACTGTAATAAAACTCTTAAGTCTGCCGGTTGTTAAAGTATTTTTTTCTTTGGTATTGTCCCTATAAGATACAGCCGTCTTAATAAATTAATAATTAAGCAAATAAAGAAAATTTTAAAAAACTAAACAATTAATAATAATAATAATAATAATGCCCGTTTAGAGCCTTGCGGCTCATCAGGGATAACCCCTGCGGAAACCACCTCGGGTGGTAGTAACCGTTACGCCAAAGTGTATTCTAAAGCTGGCGATAATTTATCTAAACAATAGTCTTCTATAAACTGAGGGCGTAACCTGGGATGCGAACCCCAGACCTCCGTGGGTGTCAAAGGTCAGTGTTAGGACTAACGCCTTGACGACCTCGGCCACGGAGGCAGTTAAACAATTAATAAGCCAAACAATAAGTGATTTCCTCTTTTTCTGTAATCTTGAATGAATTACAGAACAGCACAGGCCACGCCTCTAGTTAGGGATATTCTCTAGATTAATTAGCAGCTTTAAAAATTTAATTTATTAAATAAAGAGAAATAAAAAAAAATATAATTATTTAACTAAAATTACACAAAAAGTGCAAAATCATTTACTACTTGGCTATATATTGGCTTGATACTATAAGACTAGACTGTATAATAATGCATTGGATGAACTCTATTCTAAATAAATTATACTTCCCCTCCAACTGAGAGAATAACGTGAAAATGAATCAATATTTCCTTCGAGACTGGGAGTTCATGGGGAACTAAGAACAGATTTTATAATTATCTACCACAGTTTTCATCCTGAAATGTCTCTCTAGACGCTAGTTAATATAGCAGCAAAACCTTCTAGCTGGAAAATACATCTGTGATTTACATTTTACGTTGCCTTTTAAAACTTTCTAGTTAGTAGTTGTATTTACTATTTCCTTAGATTTAAATTATAATTCAGAATATTATTATTATTTAAGTATTCGAAAACTTTTAAAAGTTCAATTAAAACATCAATTTTAATAATTTTCATGGTGCTTTTGCGTATCCTGCTAAGCTTCCCTGCCTCATTTATTAAATAAAAATCATAAAAATATAATTGCAATAAAAACCTTTACATCTTTGAAAAACTAACATTTAAGCTTGTAAAGTGCTAGCCACAGTTTTGATATAGTTAATTAGTTTGTTAGTAAACACTTTCTGATGAAGGCGAGGTTACGAGGTTAATTTCGTTAAATTTAGTTTGATGAAAATTTGATAAAATAGAAATAAACAATCAATAAAATCGATTGAAGAAATGGACGAACCTTACACTTGCAGGCTTAGAATAATACTAATATAGAAGGAGCATATGACCGTAAACACAAAGTAATTCTACTGTTAACACGAAAGCCGGTTGACTGGTGGTCTTAAGTAGGGGTACTATCCTATCAACAAAACATTATTTTAAATATGTGTCATAAATATCCATTAATGAAGAAAGATCGTAGAGAACAAATATATTAGCTTAAAACACCTGCTGAGTATTTAATAAAACCGGTCTTAGATGGTAAAAGGATAGGGGAATACGAGAATCTACATTTAGTCGACGAGGACTACTTTTAATATAATTTTAATTAAAAACGTTAAACTGCAATTTAAAATGCTTAAAATATTGCAATGTACCGATATAAGTATTTTATGAACAATTAACCATTAATTAAAAATAGAGCATAAAAATTCAGCAACCGGAAGTATTGCCAACTTTTTATAAGAAAATTGTATATTGTCAGGGTGGCAGCATTACTTAAGACCACTAGTGAACCGCCTTTCGTGTTATCAGTAGTGCTCCCTCTATATATAGTATTATTCAAAGCACTCAGGTGAAGGGATTAGTTTTAACAACATAATAGACAAAAAAGGTTCGGGTCTGGGTCTATCCTGAAATTCTCTCAGAGCACGAGTATATTTTGAATGAGAGCTTTTTATCTGAAAGAGGTTTTCCTGGACCGGATACTTTACATCATGTTTATTTCAAGTAGGATTTTTTTTCTGCAGGTTTCTTGATAGTATAAACAAAAATAATTTTAAAAGCGGATCAGGATTCAAGGCTGCAAAGTTGCATTTTATCCCACTGGGAAATTATTACTGAAAATACACTTTACTGCCAATCTGCATGAACAATTTTATTTTTTCAGTTTTTGTTGCGCATATGTTTTTTTTACAAAACTTTGGCTTTAAATAAACGTAAAAATTACTGAAGTTAATTCTGACTTTATATTATTTTTTAATGAACAAGTTCTCACCAAACGAATTCAGGGGCATTTTTCTTTATTGTATTGTAAAATAACATTTTTGATACCAGGTTAAAAAATAAAAAAAAATGTTTTTGCAGGCAGAAAAGTAGCCAGTTTAATGCATTTACAAGAGTACTTATTGTTTATTTTTTAATTAGAGCCTTGAATAAAATAATAAATTTATGCCCACGCTGACAGATTTTTGCCCGCTACTTTGTGAAATAATTCCGTGTAGGCCATGCTTAAGGTATAACTTGCGGATTAACGTTCTACTAAGGAGTATATATAGTGTTTATACTATGTACTATATGTACTATATAGGTATAGTATACATACTCCTTGTAAGGAGAATATAATTTTCTTATTAGCTTAGGTACCTAGTTATAGATATTACATAAGAAGGCACCACTACGATCGCAAGGATATAAAACGCAGGGCTACGGCCCGCTAGGGGAGAAACCCTTGTGTATTAGTTGTTTCTTTGTAATTAATTGTTCATTTTATATTACTACTTTTCCTCATTTATACCGTAGGTGTATAGGAAAAGTATTGTGTTTTCAAAAAATCCGAAACAGGGTGTCACGGAATTATCCGTCTTAGGTGTTTTAAGACCTCATGTGTGGTTTTCACAAAGTTGTCTGTCTGTATTAGTGTGTGTGTGTCTGTTATCGTCGTTGCTCCTAGTGTATTTATACTAGAGTTGAAACTTTTTAGAAAAATCAAATCTACCGCTATAGTTGTGCTATTCGGAAAATATTTTTATGACATCATTAACCCGCAATTATGACTCAGCGAAAATTTCGAAAGATAATAAAACACGGAAAAATTATGCCATCGGACTGAGATTTTGCAAGCATATAGCCATGTATAAGACTAATATATGTACTAAATTTCATTACATTATCAGCATTCAATTTTTATCGAATTACTTGTATTCCTTTTTTAAAAAATTTTAAAACAGAAAATAATTCAATTGAGTTTAAATTTAGTACAAGTGTATACCTTTACTTAATAAATAAGGCCACTAAGTTTCGTTTCAATACGACTAGAATATCCATAATTTTGTTGGATCATACTAAGCAGAAGAATTCAGCGTGGTCAGTGCTGTATGGGTGACCGCTGAGAAATAAACGGATGCATTTACTATTTGAGGATGAGCGTAGCAAATCCGATGTGATGAGGAAAAGTTCCGAGGTTTTAATTTTTTTAACAATCAGGTACGGGGTGTACCTGATTGTTTTAATGCATGGTATTTTAAAGGTATTTAGCGAATTTTCTTCATATAAAGCCATCCTTGGCTTGCTATGGACCACTCATTCAACAGAGTGACTATGAAATGGTAAGCTCACCAAAGTCGTACTGATCAGGATAATCTGATTAGGCTGAAACCGGTTTCAATCGATTTAGCTTGCCATCTATCTGAATATATGACATCTTGTTTTAAAACAATTTATTAAGATGTCACAACTTGGGTTGATGACATAAAATAATTACAAAGAAGAGGCTCTGTAATCTCCCCATCACCTGGTCTAATTTAGGATTTGTTTTGATTTAAGAAAGTCTTCAAAAGTTATTGTTCGCTCTAGGCATGGGTAGAAACTATTACATACACACACACATGTATATTATATATATATATATATATATATATATATATATATATATATATATATATATATATATATATATATATATATATATTATATATATATTATATATTATTTATTATATATTTATTTATATATTTATATTTATTATTTATATTAGGACATATATTTAGTATTATATAGGAGGCCAAACGGAATCGACCCCTCCCCATCCTCTGTTATTTTCAGATGAAAATTCGTTCACACAAAAAATGAATAATAACAGGTCTACGCATAAGAATTTTCTTTCATCCCACAAAATAAAGTATAGTGGGATAATAGCAATGTGGTCCTAAATTTTTCTGAAGCTTAATTATAAAAACTTTAGCTTTAAAACTTTCTAGCTACAATTTATTATTAAAGATAATTAAATAAAAGATACTAAAATAATTTCTTTTCTAAAAATAAAGACAATTGTAGTTACAGTCATTTGTGAAACTACAGAACAAAATGTCACACTTCTCTAATTATCAATTAGAAGTTCTAGTTCTAACCTAGTTTAAAAATAATTATAAAGAAGCCCGAATCATAGGCTATTAACTAATTTAACTCAAAATTTGAGAGTATATAGCTTAGGCTAATTGGAGGGTAAATATTTAATAATTAAAGGTAGTTTACTCCAATAGTGATATTGTGATAGCGGTTAATAATTAATGAACTTATTTGGACTAGATCAATTATAAACTAGCGAGACAACCACTGACAATTACAAAGCCAACTATGAATAATATGAATAATACTATTTGTGTGAATCAACTTCGGTTAGTACAAGAAATATATATATATATATATATATATATATATATATATATATATATATATATATATATATATATATAATATATATATATATATATATATATATATATATATATATATATATATATATTATATATAATATATATATATATATATATATATATAATATATATAATATATATATATATATATATATATAATATATATATATATATATATATATACATATATATATATATATATATATATAATATATATATATATATATATATATATATATATATATATATACATATATTGTGCTGTTTAGTGTATGTAAGCCACGTTAGTAACTAACTAAGTATGAGAAATGAACAGGATATAAATCTTCTTTGGTTTAAGCCCGGTTTGTAAGTATGGAAAATAAACAAGCTATGAACCATATTCGGGTTTTAAATATTTTTCATAAATATAAGAAATGAATAGGATATGAATCCTCTTCGGTTCTACGAGGTCCTTGTTGTAAGTACAAAACATTAGTAGTATATTAGTACGTTACTACGCTGTGGATTACTCATAACATCAAACAACAAATTCCTTCTTTTCCACAAGAATATCTATATTTTAATAGCAGAGCCGGCTTTCGGCTTTCGCCAGTAACTGTGCCGGAAAGGTGAGTCTCTATATGTTAAGGGCTTGGAGCAGACTATAGTACACACATAGTAGTACAGATATATAGTACTATATATTTTTAGTATTTTTAGGCAGATATTTCTTTATACCACATCTGTTCTTTATATCATCAATATTTTGATGGTTTTCTTCTGCCTCTTTTCCAACTCCTTTCCATATTTTTTTCCAATTTATCCTTAAAAGATTGGCGTATTGTTTTCATATTTTTGTTTCTGTATCAAATGGACTTTTCCTTTTTTTGGTATTCAGAGGAGGAGTGTAATCTCTAAATTCCCCATATTAACGCCACTGGTCATATCTAACATTATAAAGTGATTATAGTTATGCATTATATTAGTTTTGAAAAAAACGCTAGGTATGAATCATAAGTCATATCCTCACAAATATCACAATATCCTCATAAACAACAATCATATTTAGCTACACTTTTCTCAAGAATTTCCATTAAAAATTCAAACCCCTACAAAATGAAAATTAGAAAAAAGGCTTAGTTATTAATGGAGTGTTTGTTTTCTCATTGAAATGCAGGTATTTAAATATTTAATAAGATAAGTTAAAACGAAGCTCCGGTCCCACTATAGTTCATTATTTAACAGATGACTCTGTTAAGACAATACTATTTTATTTAATTATCATGAACTTAATTTTGGGACACAAAGCTTCAATATTAATTAATTTTTTTTAACTAGTTGTGGTTGTTGGGCCCTTTCCTACAGGGTTGCGCGCTTACTTCATTGACAAATAGTATATTGAAACGGCGCGGCTTATGCGTTGTGTTCACCATTCTGGTGTGGTGGCACCAAAGTATGAAACTGCGATTTACTAAAAAGGTGTTAAATAAAGCAAGTTGAATATTCAACAGTTAATTAAAAAGTAAAAGAAAAGTTAAAAATTAAAGTATCAATCAAGTATAACCTTGAAATAATTAGACGATATGGTTTTAGCAAATTTTAAATATTTTAATTAAAGAGAAATGTCTAGTCCACCTGGATATATATGTTATGTTCCACTTACCGAAACTAACTTGTGTAACAAGTTAATATATAACTGTAAATATAGTTGCTGTATTGTATAACATACAGCTACTATAGTTATAGCTGCTACTACAGTCTAAGTTAGTTTGTGTAGGATGAATCTAAAACCCCCAGATATAATTATAGGATTGAAACTGTCAATGTTACCACATCACGATTCAACTCTAGCTTTAAATAAAACAATCAATAATAACATTTAAAAAGCCAAACAATTCATGCGGGTACAGCTTAACCCGTATTGAGTAGGTTATGTAAATCATAAAACGTTATAAATAAATATGCGCTCACAAAATACCAATTTGAAAATACAATAGGGCTGTTAACACGATAGAAAAATTATATTAAGTCTCCCGCATTGATGATCATCAAGAAATTATATTGAGTATATATAGAACAGTAAGTATGTTGTGTATACATAGTATGTTGAGTATATATAGTACAGTATGTTGTTTACGTAGAGTAAGTAAGTAAGTAAATATGTATATTTACAAATTAGAAGAAATAATTAAAAATACAATTAAATGATACATAGTATGGCATGGCCTAAGCCGTCTGCCTGGAGTTTGTATTCTTACATATATTATTATTTCATTTATACATTAAGGTAGATTTACATGCAAAAATTATTTATTTAAAGATGTGTTAGGTTATAATATAATTTACTGTACTAAATTTATTTTGTAATAAAATAAATAGCTCCATGCAATCTCATAATATAATACATACTAAAGCAAAAAAAAGTATATAAATTAGATATACACATGCAAAAATAGGCTAAATTAAAATATATATAAATTAAATAAATAAATTAAATTATTAAAGACATACTTCAATATTTTCAGGTACTATTTTACTACATAGGTACTATTTATTAATCATACCATTATTAAATTTTTTATATTATTTATTTATTTACTTATTTATTATTGTTTTTATTTTTTTATTTTTTGAGCGACATTAAAAACTTATATTGCTATTTTTTTTTATACACTATACTAAATTTGTGGATTTAGTGCGTAGAGTATATATAGTACTTTATGTTGTGTATATATAGTATGTTGAGTATATGTAGTACATTTGTGTGTATATATAGTATGTTGAGGATATATAGTACAGTATTTTTTACTGTGTTTTCGTTGTTTCCCATAATTATTCTATAAATTCTGTTGTGACACTTAAGGGAAAATAATACACTTTACTTCATCTACCAACTATATTTCGACCACACTTCTGGTCATAATCATGTCTAAAAAACAAAAAATAAATAAATAATACTTGAAAACAAAACTAGATAATAAACTAAAAGAAGATTATAGAAATAATAAGTTATGCACTACTTACAAGAATGGTGATAAAAGGTATTTAGTTACTAATATGGGTAGTATAACAAAACCAGAGAACATCTCTTTAGTCAGTAATAATTATAAAATTACCTAAAATTTAAAAAGAAAGCTGTTAAAATTGGAACATTTAACTATATATATATAAATTTTTTAATTTAACTTAATTATTCCTACTTATTTCCATGTAAGTTCTTTTAGTTTTTTATTTCATTTTATACAAATTATTGAATATTTACATTTAAAACATTTAAGTTAACTTACATTTTATTCCTCTTCCAATTTTAACAGCTTTCTTTTTAAATTTTAGGTAATTTTATAATTATTACTGACTAAAGAGATGTTCTCTGGTTTTGTTATACTACCCATATTAGTAACTAAATACCTTTTATCACCATTCTTGTAAGTAGTGCATAACTTATTATTTCTATAATCTTCTTTTAGTTTATTATCTAGTTTGTTTTCAAGTATTATTTATTTATTTTTTGTTTTTTAGACATGATTATGACCAGAAGTGTGGTCGAAATATAGTTGGTAGATGAAGTAAAGTGTATTATTTTCCCTTAAGTGTCACAACAGAATTTATAGTACAGTATGTTGTGTATATATAGTATGTTGAGTATATATAGTACAGTATGTTGTGTAATGATGATTAAGATGTGTATTGTGGAGTACCACTTTATGTTGTAGCATTAGTGTGGGGAGTGAAAGCCAAGCAAATTGACCACATTGTCGAGCCACATTGTACACGGTGATTTTATATTTATGATCAAAAAGTTTGCTTCTTTCCGTAAAATAGTATCACTTGCTTTTTATTCAACAAAAGGCTTACGACCTCAGTGCTGAGGGCCGCTTCGCGGTCACATGGTTGTTCTATATCAGTTTACTGTTTATGGTATATTGCCACGATATAAGCGAATTACTAAATTTATTAGTCATAAAACGTGATTTATTCTCATTATGTTAAACATGTCAATCGATAAAATTAAAACTGATGTTGATAATAAAATTTACTTTTGTACATGTGTTAACCATACACATTAAAAGTGTATAGGACAGCTAAATCAAAAAGCTATCAGAAGTATGCGATTTCTTTAAATGTTTGCTAAGTCATTATTGTGGGTTAATGACGTCACTCATATTTCATCAAGTATAGGGCTCGTGACATTTAAGGTTTATTTTTGTACTAAGTTTCATTTGAATACGAGAAAGCATTTATAAGCTATCGTACATACATACACACACACATACATATATGTATATATATATATATATAATATATATAATATATATAATATATATATATATGTATATATGTATATGTATATATGAGAGTCCCCTTCCCAAAATTTACCTCATTATCTTCCACCTCCACTTCATAAGCTCATTTAACTTGAAAATTTGATAAAACCTGATATATTCGAACTTAATTAAATGTATGGTATTGTACAGCAACAGTGTGTTACTTAATGGCCTCTTAAAACATAAAGAAAAAGCAGTTAAAAATTTTGCTGACTAATGAACGAAAATCCTTGAATAAATTTAATTTAAGAGTGAAATGGTTTGGCGAAATGTGCTTGAGACTTATTAGTTTTAGATTTATACCTAATACAAAGCTCCACTGGTTTGCACTACCTCCACGAACTTTATTGATATGTATTTGCAAATGCTCTCAACATTTTCCTTTTTATACATTTTATACATTACAAATACATACATTTTCCTCCTAAAAGTATTAAAATAGCAAAGAAGCGGAATGTTTACAAAAGTGAAATGTAAATACTCTTCCAGACATTTAAATAAACAGAATGTCTTGAGATAAAAAGAAAAGCTTTCTGCTTGATAAAAACCTTTTTCTTTCTTTTACTTATAATTGTATTAATTTTCTTTCACTAAATGTTTATAAATTAACAAAAGTACAAGTCACTATATAAAATATTAAAAAGAAATCGTATTTAATTATAAAATATTATTGGGGTGTTTCGAAACTTTGGGGAATCATCTAATTCACATTCCGGAACAGCTTCGCGCGTCTCATAATATAGCAGTTACCTAAAGTGTTAGGTTTGTTCTTCGACCTCGCAACGCTCATTTTTAGAAAATAAAGTTTATTTCCAAAGGAAGTTCGCTAAAAACATTCTTTTTAGGTAATAGAAACATAAGTAATGGTTAAGTGGTCATTTTGAGCCAGCAAACCAGAACCAAAAATAGATCTACCCAACGTTTTTTCTTTACAAAAAGTTTCAATAATAAATTTTTTTCTGTTTCAGAAGATTGTTTCAAGTTATGGGTTAGTTATGAGATGCCTTCAGATAACTCACGGGTCAGCCCTACACCTCCAACAACACGTATGTATAAATGAAATCTTTTAAATTTATAATAACTGATCTCATATATAATTTGGAGTATAGGTATGAGGAAAAATTAATGACATGACAAATAGTAAAATTTAAGGAATAAAACAAAATTAACAGTTCTTCTTGATTAGCAAAGTTTGTATAGAGTGTGTGACTGAAGCCAAGATTTCCAAACTTTAAACAAAGTTTCATTTTAGTTGCAGTGACTTAATCGTGGTAATGCAGTTACTTCATGGTAATAGAGGAAATATATATTTATATTTTTTAACGAACTTAGTCAAACTTCTTATATAATTTGATTTATGTTTTTTGAGAAATGAAAATCATTAATACTCTATATAACTTTTTCTATTACTTAACTGATTGTGTAAGGTATTACAAACATTTATACTATCAACCCAAGATAGTAAAGCTTTTCTACTAACTTGACAGATCGTGTGAAAGGGAGGACAAACAGTTATGCTTTCTACATAAGACAGTCAAACATTGCCCTTTACTTGACTCGTCATATTAAGGGATGACAAGCAGTTTTCTACTTAAGGACAGTCAAACATTGCCCTTTACTTGACTGGTCATAATTAAGGGATGACAAGCAGTTATGCTTCTACTTATGACAGTCAAACGTTTCCCTTACTTGATGGTCGTAAAAGTTTAGGACAGTCAAACTTTGCCCTTTACTTGACTGGTCATGGGATGACAAGCAGTTATGCTTTCTACATAAGACAGTCAAACTTTGCCCTTACTTGACTGGTCATTTAAGGTGACAAGCAGTATGCTTTCTACATAAGACAGTCAACATTGCCCTTTACTTGACTCGTCATATTAAGGATGACAAGCAGTTATGCTTTCTACATAAGACAGTCAAACATTGCCCTTTACTTGACTGTCAATTAAGGGATGACAAGCAGTTATGCTTTCTACATAAGACAGTAAACTTTTGCATTTACTTGACTCGGGTCATATTAAGGGATGACAAGCAGTTATGCTTTCTACATAAGACAGTCAAACATTGCCCTTTACTTGACTCGTCATATTAAGGGATGACAAGCAGTTATGCTTTCTACATAAGACAGTCAAACATTGCCCTTTACTTGACTCGTCATATTAAGGGATGACAAGCAGTTATGCTTTCTACATAAGACAGTCAAACTTTGCCCTTACTTGACTGTCATATTAAGGGATGACAAGCAGTTATGCTTTCTACATAAGACAGTTTGACTTGATCGTCACAAGATGCACATAAGACAGTCAAACATTGCCCTTTACTTGACTGGTCATATTAAGGGATGACAAGCAGTTATGCTTTCTACTTATGACAGTCAAACGTTTCCCTTACTTGACTGGTCGTATGTAAAGGGAGGACAAACATTTATACTTCCTACTTAAGACTGACTGTTAGGTAGGAAGTATAAAAGTTAAGGAAAAAGTTTGACTAACTTTTCCCTTAGCTTCACTGATCGGGTGTAAGCGATGACAAACATTAATACTTACTTCTTAAGATAGTCAATCTTTTCGTTTGACTTGACTACTCTTATAATATTCCTTTACTGTTAAAAATGTATCTGAAATTTTCACTCAGTGGGTGTGGTCACAGCATAGAAAATATATGGGACAATGTAACAAGATTTTCTTAAGAAATTTATTGTATTAGAGTTTCCTTATATTAAGGTATCGTGTAGCAGTATACATTGTGAAGTTTATATAATGTGTGTATTATCTCTAACATATTTATTTTAAAGTAGGATATAATATAAGAAGTTTAGAGAAGCATATCTGAGGCAAGATTTTAATTTTTTAAAATGTATAATTATTAAAATGTATAATTGCATGAGGAAATGTTTTAGTTAATTTTATGATACGCAATTAAACGTTACCGACATCAAAATATTCATCTTGAGATGAATTTTGAATGGAGTTTTATTTATTATAAATTATGAATAATAAGTACATTAAATTTCTCCTTAGAATAATTATTCTGAGGAGAGATTTAATGTTATACCAAAATAACAGAGTAATTACTCTGTTATTTTTGGGGAAGGGGACGTTGTTTTATCTATTATGTATTATAGATATTACTGATCAAAATAATTAGGACTTAACCATAAAAAAAAGAGAAGCTTTTAAAAATAAAGTATGAATCCGGTTCTAAACTATGCAATGCAGTAAAAAACGGAAAGATGCTTGTTATGCCAAAAATGGATTAATAGACAAGGATGGATATGATGGATATCTCAAAGATTTGAGAAATGAAATTCCCAAGGAAAAGTTAAACAAGAAAAGCCCGTTAACAACAACTAAATAAAATTATGCTTTCTTATCATAGGTTCTTAGAGAAAGAAAAGGGTTGCCGTAAAATATATAATATTTACTTATCCTCATTTATACCCTAGGTATAAAGAAATATTCATGTTTGCACTAAAAATTCAAACCCGAAATTTCCCCTGAAACACACGATTTGGGTGTTGTCATGACCTCCTGTATGATTTTTACTAAGTTGCCTGTCTGAAAATGGGTGTTTGTCTGTTATCATTGTAGATACTAGTGTGTAATTGTGTGAGTAAATTTATTATGGAATAAGATGTATAATATTTAAAAAAAACCGTTAAAATCGAAAAAGAAAATTCACCAATTGAGTTGAAATTTGACACGAAAGTATCAAACTTTATTATAAACATGTAGAATAAAGTTTCAATTCAACTCAGCTTTTATATCCACGGTTTTTGTAGGATCACTCAATGTGAGGTCAGTACGTTGATGGGAGACTGTTTAGAGTAAAATGAATTTTTACTCTGCCATATAAACTTGGAGATTTTTAAATTCTGAGAGCAAATTAAGCGAGTCTGTATGATCGTGTAAGGATAAGTGAGAGTAGTGAAGATATACATACGGAGCAAATCCGATAAGATGACTAATCACTAATTAAGATATTATGTTTATTAGTGAATTTGCAAAAGCAAGCAACCTGCTACAATTGGAAGCTGTCACTATAAATTAAAGTAACTGTGACGAGTAGCTTTTGTCACCAAGCACATGAACTTGACTGGAAGCTCGATTAAGGCAGTGCAGCTTGTGCATCTCACTTTTGCACTAAGATTTTTTAGCCTCAACAGCACATTAAAATTGATTTCTGTTAACATATTTGCGTCCAGTTCAATTTATAAACAACAACAAAAAGAAAAGCTATAAATTCAGAATGAGAGGCAACACTTTTTATCTATAAAATGAAATCGCCTCATAATTACAACTAAGAAGGCAATAAAAGACACTTAATTTAGGAAATGAAATTGTCAGTATAAAATGTCTTATTACTATTTTTTCGCGAAGATATTTGCTGTATATAAATATCTTGTTTATTATAATAGAACAAAAAATTATTAATTAATATCAAACTCCTAGATAATTAATTTTCCCTTGTTTAAAACAAAATTTTTGTGATAAGAATTGTTAAACTCTAAAAGTTATTAAGCCAACGATGGACATATATATTTATCAATATCTTAGCCAACAATCAGCTACTATTTAAACGTAGGGAAATATTTCATCCAGTTCGAAGGAAAAGGTCAGACTTGATTATTCTGGCAGGCTAATTATGACTTATTTGCGAGTTATTATAACCTATTACCTATTCTATTGCATTATTATAACCCATTTCTTGTACTGATTATAGATCAATACGGTCATTGTGCCTTTTGTTATTATCACTAACCAAATTATTTGGCAGCTAATGTCATTATTTGATAATCCAGTGGTTTTATGCTAATCAGATTATTTCATATTTCATTCCTAATGCTGTTTCTTTTTTGAATAATTTAGTTTTATGAAAATGGGATTTATAATCAGTTTAAAATTATTCATTTGACTGCTTATTTTATTGTTCGAAAATTTCTGTATATTCATTAAGTTATTACTTTCATATCACACTTTCAACGTGAAACATTAGAACATTTGTTGTTTTGCCCGTCATAATAACACTCACTTATAATACGACACACGGCTAAAATCAATTGACAGCGCGCCAAAAATCTGTGAGGGAAAGAATTCTATTGGTTCAGACCGACCGCGCTTATTCCCCCTCCACCTCATGCCAACCTCGGTATAAAAAATACCTTTTTCGCAAATAAAATTATAAAAAGGCAACACTGGTTGTAAATATTTGTAACCTCGCGTCGCTTTTATTTCCCTCATTGTGCACATTGATCTGTTGGAGTCGGTTTCGTTTCATTCCAATCTGTTCAATTCATCCAATTATTGCAGAGTTGTAATATGATCTGAGTGTCTATATTTGACGCATGGACATTGACGTATTTTTCAAGCATTTCTTGCTATTTGAGTCTGTGGTCTGTCAACCAAAAGACACATTTTTTTGGAAAATGCCATGTCTTCCAATAGATAACATTCTTGACTTTTTTAAGTTATGAATGCATATTGTGTCATATTATTTTTATAATATGAAACAATACGCATTCAATTATACAAACGTGACACAAAAAGCAGTTTGTTTTGGAAAAAAGTAATTATAGCTGACGATTAACT
Source organism: Microvelia longipes (assembly GCA_018340805.1). Classification (NCBI taxonomy): domain Eukaryota; kingdom Metazoa; phylum Arthropoda; class Insecta; order Hemiptera; family Veliidae; genus Microvelia; species Microvelia longipes. Next base: position 20,663,211 of record JACMZG010001908.1, read on the forward strand.
AATCGTCAAACTTTTATCATAGAACTATTATGATCCATTGCATTACGTAATAAACAACTTTAACTCCACTTAATTCATACTTCCCGAACAAATTTAAAGCAACACTTAGTTGATAAATTTATAAGATACAACAATATTCCTACTTAAAAAGTAAATAAATATTTTTAAAAATACGATATCAAATATAAACAAATAATAAAATTCAAAACATAACCTGACTTTCAGTGTTGCCAGAGTTGGGATTTTTTTTGTTACTTAAAAGAAGGGATTTTTTTTGTTGAAAAAAGAGGTTGAAAGCATTGAGATTTTGGCGCGCTGTCAATTGATTTAGCCGTGTGTCGTATTATAGTGATTGTTGTTATGACGGGTTATTTTGAGTTATGTTGTAGAACAAAGTTGTTTTATCGACTATTAGAATACTTTGTTAAAGCGGGAACCTCAAACTAAATTGCTTTCACAGCTTCACAGCAACAATGCTGTTGTTTGGCATTATTTATTGCTTCATTATTAGTTGATGTTGCATGTCATCATGGCTAATTTGATATTCAAATTAGCCGCTTTATACCTATTATATAATTATAACCACTTAAATCATTTAAAGTATCCTAATGAACAAAATATTTCTGTCATTAACTTTGCAGCGTATATAGAAAAGATAAGATGGCTAACCTTCTACAAACCTACTCAGTGAAAGAACAGGGAAATATTCCGGGTGACCGCCCTAAAAACATTCTGAACACCAAATCATTTATAATGGGGATTTGTATTTAAACTATGACATTATTAATATTAGTAAATGATATCTGATAAATAGTTTGATATTGATGAGTTTAAATTATTCAAAATCAATAAAATAAATAAACAGGTCAACTAAAATTCATAAAATATTGCTTAATAATGCGAACAAATTTAACAAAACAAGCCTTATCATCAGGTAGGGCTGCCAACTTTAGAAATTTAGTATAACTATGTACAATATACGATACTAAAAGCAACCTCAATTAATCAAATATGCCATTTGACGTATTCATAGTATCTTTATGTCTATGAAATTTTTCTCCACCCGCATTCTTAGTTGGTTCGTCTAATTTTCTTGGCATAAAGACGGACTTATTATCCTTTTGGCACGAATAACTTTTTATTTACTTACTGTTAGCACACCTGAGGATATTTCACATAATTCGCAAAGCTTTATTTCCCCTGGTTTTTTATTCTGTTCCCTTTACACTTGGTTCTCTTTTAAATAAAATTGATTCCAAAACTTATCTTACTTTTGCATATTTTAAATACAATTAAACAAATAGAAATAAACACGAATTACTTTTTAATTTATCTCCAAACTAAAATGATAAGAATTCAAATTCTTATAAAAACGAGTGGATTTAAAAACAACTATCCTAACAAATGCAAACAGGTTTAAAACATAAGCTGTGTTTATTTAAATGGAAAAGGCTTGCATGTTTGGATGCAACCTATTCCATCTGTTTTTTATTGTTGAAGAAAATTATTATCTCTAAGGTTTAAAAGTAGATAGAGACGGACAACTTTAAATTTATTTTTACTGTGTTTTCTTTTTTAAATAAGAAATAAGTTTGAAATTGAAGAAAATTATTTTTATTGATTAATTCTAATTTATTCGATTCAATAGACTGAATTGTTACTTTTAGTGAATTTACAAAGAAAAACGAGCTTATGAGATTCGGGCCATAGAGGGGGAGGGGATGTGAATGTTTTGGAAGGGGGGCTTGCTAATCAAAATTATATAAATATTTTTAAGGTTTATTTAGATAATGTTTCTAAACGTTTCTATGGGACGTTGCTAGGATCGAAATAAAACCTGGTACAAAAATCGACCTTGTTAGGTCCCTGAACCCTATTAGTCTTTATGAAATATGTGTGACGTCATTAACCTACAATAATTTCTTAGCAAAAATTTCAAAAAATTATCTGATCATGCTGAAATGTTATACTTATGTATTAATATGCATGAACTTTAAAATGTATCATCACTATTATTTCCGGTTTTATCGATATATATATATATATATATATATATATAATATATATATATATATATATATAGTCTTTAGGAGTGCTATACTATTGGATTGAATGTTGAGTTATAAACTAAACAAACCTGGTTGTGGCAGTAGATGTTTTAAGCCCGTTTTATAATGAAACAGAAAATATATAAGTAATAATCCCTTATTGAGGTATGTATGTTATTTCGTCAAGTTATGGTAAACATAAAACAATATTAGGTTTATTTATATAGGGGTTAATAACTAATAAGAAAAAGGGTTATACTTGGTGCACTGTTTTTTTATTGCTAATAAGATTTCAATTTTATCGTTGGTCTTAGCTCTGAGCTCAGAAAACGGGTGTTTCATAAACTTTAGGCTACTTATATTATACTTTCTAATGTAAATTTAAAGGTCAAGTCTTAAACATTTTTACGTCAAAATATTATACATGTGGATATTCAAGTAACGCAAAGAATTTTTCTTTATAAATAAATTGTATGAATAAAACCGTTTTCCCAATAGGGGACGTGGAGGGTATTTTGCTGGTTGGGAATGTGTAGGAAAGAAAATAATATGGGGCATACAATACTTAGCGCACAATACACAAAGTTATTAAAACAAATACATAAAGAGACTACGTTTCAGATCCATCAGATATTGTGACAGATATTCAGATATTGAAGAGGTATCCCAATATTTATAAAGTGAGTATGTACCTGCACTTTTTTTTATTAACAAGGTATACGGGCCAAACTGCTCAGTCGAATAAAATGCAATTTTGTACAAAATATAGATTAACAAATGAAAAAATCTGGTACGGGGTACCTCGAAACTTTTCCTCATGACATCGGTTTCGCTACAGACTCGCTTTGCTCGTCCTCACAAATACAGTTCGCCAAATTTATACTGCAACATTCTTTCGGTCTCGCTTCGCACGTCTTCAGATAGTAAATGCATCCCTGTCATTCTCAGCGGTCAATTTTTATGTTCCTACAAAAATCATAAATATACTTGCCGTATTGAAACAAAACTTGTCTACTTATTAAGAAAACTAATAAAAACTTGTATTTATTAAGAAATAATATACACTTGTACCAAGTTTCAACTTAATTGGACCATTTTCCAATTTTTTCCAATTTAAAAAAAAAAAATACACGAAAGTCATTCAATAAAAATTGAACTAATGCTGATGATGAGATGAAACTTAGCACATAGGTTAGTCTTATACCTAGCTATATGCAAACTAAATTTCAATCAGATCGCATCATTTTTCCGCGTTTAATGATTTTTTGAAATTTCCGTTGAGTCATTATTGCGGGTTAATAACGCCTTAAAAAATATTTTCTGAATAGCACAACTACAGCAGTAGACTGATTTTTCACAACGTTTCAACTCTCTAGCATAAATACACTAGGAACAACGATGACAACAGACACAGACACACGCACACACACACACACATACAGACAGTCAACTTTGCAAAGACCACTCAGGATGCCTTAAAAACGCCTGAAACGGATAATTTCGGTTTCATCCAGGTTTCGGAATTTTTTTGCAAACACAATACTTTTCCTATATACCTACGGTATAAATAAAGAAAAGTAAAAACGTTGGATTTTAGGAAAAATCAAACGTAACATATTAAAGTTAAGTCAAATGTTTATTAAGACTATTTGAACTGCATCTGTCGCTGGTACAGAATTGAAAAATATGAAAGATTTACATACATATATGATTTATAATATGCACGTCGTTAAAGAATTTAATTAATTACTTTAATTAATTATAATTAATTTAATTTAATTAATTAATTGTAATTAATTATTTAATTTGAAATTAATTATTTAATTTGAAATTAATTAATTAATTTGAAATTAATTAATTAATTTGAAATTAATTAATTAATTAATTAATTAATTAATTAAATTAATTTAATATCCTCCACTTGCAAGATAAAACCAGCTTTTTTAAGTCAACTAAAAAATTATCTACAATAATATCAACACCAAGAATGTCTTTTTCATAATCTTACAAATAATACTTAAAGCACAATATCGTTTTTCCACTAACTGATATATTTTTAGTATATTCCTCGTTTATACCGTAGGTACAAATAGGAAAAGTGTTGTGTTTGCAAAAAAATCCGAAACCAGGATGAAACCGAAATTAACCGTTTTAGGCATTTTAAATCCTCCTGAGTGGTTTTCGCAAAGTTGTCTGTCTGTATGTGTGTGAGTGTATGTGTGAGTGCGTGTGTCTGTTATCATCGTAGCGCCCAGTGTATTTATGGTAGAGAGTTGAAATTTCGTAACAAATAAATCTACCGATGTAGTTGTGCTATTCGGAAAATATATTTTTTATGACGTCATTAACCCACAATAATGACAGCGAAAATTTCGAAAAATCATAAAACGAGGAAAAATGATGCGATCGGATTGAAATATGGCACGCATGTGACTATATAAGACTAACAAATGTGCTGAGTTTCATCTCATTATCAGCATTAGTTCAATTTTTATTAAATGACTTGCGTGTACGTTTTTTAAAAAAATGTAAAAATAGGAAATGCTCTAATTGAGTTGAAAATTGGTAAAGTTGTATACCATTTCTTAATAGATATGTACACAAGTTTCGTCTCAATACAAGTATACCCATGATTGTTGTAGGATCATAGAAATTAAGGAGCATTAAGCGTGGTCAGTGCTGTATGGGTGACCGCTGAGAATGATAGGAATGCATTTACTATCCGATGACGAGTCCAAAGGCAGTATAAATTTGGCGAATTGTATATTCTGAGTGAAGCAAGTCCGAAGCAGGGAGGATGAGCGTAGCGAATACGATGTAATTAGGAAAAGTTTTGAGGTACCCCGTACCCAATTTTTTTGGGTGAAGTCAATGCACAAGAAAAATACATTAAAGGGTACGCTCAAGGTACGCATATATTCAATTAATGCAGCCGTGTTTTTTGAGCTCATTTAGTTTGGAATTTCAAAACTCCAAATCTATTATTGTGTAGGTATTTATAACAATGTCAACATTATGAGGAGTGAATAACGTAGCGTTTCTTGCAACCGGAGCTTATCAAATTAATTGGTTTGGTGCCAAATGCAGTTCAATTTCTGTTAAAAAAAAACTTGTATAGATCCGTATGTGCCATTTACGGCACGTACGGATGTGCCATAAATACGGATAAACTACTAATAAACTATATTTTTATAATTTTTATAAAAGTTTATACGGAAAAACTAGGTATAAACGTTTTAATGGATCTATAAAAACTACCAGGATAAGTTGATAATAAAAGATCTGGTAAACTGTAGTTCCATTAAAAAAAAATATTGCCTTTCTTCAAATCTGAATGACAAAATTAATTGGTTTTTAATTTTTTTCTTGTACTAAACATTTCATTCTATACCGATTCGAGCTTAGCGATTGCTATAATTTTAGAAATTATTAGTGGTTTTGACGGATATTTTGTGGTTTAGACTCACTATGATGTTTAGTAAAAACTCTAGAATTAAAAACAATTAATATATAGTCAACCTGTTCGATTTCGGCACCGGAGGTTCGGGGTCGCAGCCCGGGCTATGCTCTAAGATTTTATGATAGTATTTGTATTAAAAAGATTTCGCCAACTTTAATTAATTCTTAGAGTGTAGTAGATGCAACCCACCTGAGGTGGTTCCTGCAGGGTTAATACCCTGATGGGCCGAAAGGCCCTAAAACGGGCATTTACTTTATTTTATATAGTCAACCACAATAGTATAAAAAAATTATAACTTACCGGTTTTGACTTTACGTCATCAGACTGTAAACAGTTCTGATGATGGTTGACAATATATTAAATGTATTTAATTCTTGTGTGTGTTTTTATTGAACATCATGATAATTTTAGAAGGATCTTAACAAATAATTTTGCTGACCCTACGAATTTAGCTGACCTCTCAAATGAAATGATTATTAAAAATGTTATCTTTTATCATGACACCAATATTGCACGCTTAGACTAAAATAATACATTATGATACCAAGAAAATTCAATTTTTCTTTGTTTATAAGTCAATTACACGGAACTAATATGCAATTACATAGATTTTTTCATAAATAACTAAAATAAAAAGATGTAATAAGTAGAAACATTTACAGCATGACCTAAACACATTTCTCTATAATTTTATTGATTTCATAATCTAAGATTTTTAACAGTTAAATAGTCGATTATTTTACGAAGCGGTAAAGTGGTTTTCTGGCTTCGGATTTTTTGTTTTTTTTTGTTTATAGACGAGCATTAGCAAGTCTATTTGAGAACGCATTGAACCTCACTATAGATACTGATTTTCAAACAAAGAAACCAAGTAAAAACCATTCACTGTGAGAAAAATAAATAGAGAATTATTATAATATCAAAAAAAATGTTGTTTAAATACTTGAAATTGACTAGGCAATGAAATCTTACTTTACTGGTCAGCAAAGTTCCTACATTACAGCCGTTCTTAAAAAAGTATTTATCTTAAGGAATGGTGTGCTTAAATAATAAAAGTACAATAATACTTTTAGTTATGATTAATTAAAAGCCTAAGAAAATTTAGTGATATTGAATATTCTTTTGGACTTTCTTCCTCATCTCTTGTATAGAAGGGGTACAGTACACCAAGAATTCCTTCCCACATCAAGGTTTAACGGGCTATTCAATCAGTTATTTCTAAGTATTTTTACTTTATCTTATTAATACTGTAGGTATATAGGTAAAGTATTGTGTTAGCAAAAAAATCCGAAACCGGGATAAAACGGGCGTTTTTAAGGCATCCTGAGTGGTTTTCACAAAGTTGTTTGTCTGTATGTGTGTGTGTGTCTGTTATTATCGTAGCTCCTAGTGTATTCATGCTAGAGTTGAAACTTTGTACAGAAATCAGTCTATTGCTATAAAAGAAAAGAATTGAAAAATCGGCCTTTTTAGATTGTGGGAAAACATTGAGTACCTTTTTTGAAGATCAAATAAATTGTAAATAGACTCTTCCAATCACAGTAATATTTACCTGAGCTGCCTTACCCTCATAAGTTTGATCGAAATTTGTATTTGATGCGTTTTAATCAATTGATAAGTCTCAACCAAACTTAAGTTGTATTTTTTAATGCCAACCAAAGAACTCTTAGTTTCAAAGCTTATTTGAGTAAATCCCCCCCCCCCATGATTTGAACCCCTTGACCTTGAAACCAAATGAAACCCTTCATTTGCAAACAAACATAAATATTTTAAACCTAGCTACTATAACATTCTTTTGATTTGCTAACCCTTTTGTTAAACAAAAGAAAACCTAAATATTATTTTTAGAAAGAATGACTTTATTATAATGTAAATATTTAATATAAGGTCAAACCGTAAAATATTACTACACTACTATTAATCGACAAAAATAGCTTTGTCAAAAAAGCTTTATGGACTTATATAATCTTATGTCTTAATTCTCTGTACTTATGCAGCATGATAGTAAAGAAAAACAAATTATTTTGCAAGCTTTTTTAAGGGTAAGTGGAGGAGGATGCGGAGAAAAGAAACATTATTACTGAAGTAAAGCTAATAAATATTTTTCTCCAGAAAGAGACGTCTTTTTTGTTGATTCCTGAATTATTTAAAAAAGATCGACTTATTTGGGAAAGGAATTATATATTTAATTTGGATTTGCAGGATAAACAAAATCAAAAGTAAAAATATATTACATAAAAAATAAATAAGTGTGATTTCGGAATGAAAATAAACATTGTTAATTGTTCTTAGTTTATTTTTTATTTTTATTCATGTATTTTTACTTATTTATTTTTTTAATTAATGTGTTTGTATTTTTGTTTTAATTTATCCCAAATATGATCTAAATGGATTGAAATATATAGATTTTTTTTACATAAAAAACATTGTTCAATCGAAACCGTTTTTCCCTAATAACTAACAAATATTATGAATTTAATGTATTGTGGTTTTATGTTTAACTTTGTACTCATAAAGTTAATATATATTGATTTATATACTTACGTATATTTAGAATAAAGGCGATATATTAAATAGTTTTTTATTCTTTAAATTTTTAAACATATGTCTTGTTGATTTTATAGGTAAAAAAATAGTCCTGTACACGATCAAGAACCAGTATGCTAAGAAGTTAATTCCAGTCGGTAAGAAAGTACAAAAGTAGATTAACTTTCGGTTCAGGGCTCATGAATATATACTTTATCTGCTCCTAGGCTTTTTATACCTTAATGCTTATTTAGATAAACCTTAGATAAATTGGTAATATGGAATGTTATTATTAAAGCTTGGCAGGTAACTTGGTAATAAGGTGATTAATTTGTTGGTGATAGTAATTGACAGAAATGCTGTCAAGTTAGATAGTTATTGCATGGTAAGTCCAAGGTTAATGGTGAACTAAGTAATGCACTATATATTTAAAACAATTGGGACATTTTAGATGTGCCAAAATAAAATCATGGTCCTAGATATTCGAAGATGCTTTCTCCAGTAATTCGACTTACGCAAGTTCAAATTTATCATTATTTTTTGGTAACCATTACTCAACTTTTATCGTTCTCCTACATATTTTTTAACTTTTCAAAAGTTATATGTTATAGCAATATACTATTATATAGACAGTTTTAGAAGTAGCATAATTATTTAATACCAATTCCAACAATAAAACTATATATATATATATAATATATATATATATATATATATATATAATATATATATATATATATATATATATATTCTACATAATAGTTAATATGGAGAGTTTGACATGCTCCATATTAACTGTTTAAATTACCATTTGGGTAATAAGTACTTAGAAATATTGATTACTTTTAACTCCTAAGAGTCAATTTACTTGGAGAAGAAACCATTTCATGGTCCATGATAATACTTTTTAAAAAAATGTAATTTTGGCAAATTGGACATGTTCCTACAATGTATTATACAATTTTAATATACTATGAACAAATATATTAAGATTATTTGACTCACCTTAACCTAGATTTTGGTTAGAAACAAATTACTGAAATATTACAGTACAAAAATTAGTGGTAAGAGGTATGTTCAACCCCCATTTTTTAAAATATTTTTTTAAAATATTTAAATTTAAAACTAAAATTGCTTAGTATTGAATAGAAACATTTTTAAAATTATTTTGTTTTATAGTTCATACTATACTTATTGTATATAGTTTGTAAAAAAATACATTAATGCAACAGAAACTGTATTAAATGTTAGCTTCGTCTTAATACAGAATAATAAAATTTACATATTCTTTTTAATTTCTACTTCTGGGCTTGTATTACGGTGATGGTCACACATTTATTATGATTATTAAATTATATTCTAATTTTAGATAGATTTATCATTATTTTAGATTAAGTTTTAAAAAAGTTATTATATAGTATGACGCATGAATTTTTATTAATGCTTTTTAAATAATAAAATATTAATGAAATTTTATAAAGCATGTATATAATTATATATACTATACGAATTAATTAATTCTCTTATTGCAGGTTATTCTTTTAAGCCCTGGATAATGTGTATACAGAAATATTGGGAAAACACAGTTGTCTAAATATTTGCAATACATTTATTTAACAACTAAAAAAAAGTTAAATTAAGCAAAGATGTTCTAAAACGTAGAGTTGTTGTTGTATTGTTCTAAATTACAGGGGATAAACATTAAGGACGAAGGCTAATAGTAACAGCAGCAACTTATACACTTAGTCAAATAGTTATTATATGACATAATATAATATAATTTTTATGACACTAAATTTTAGTGCCATAATAAATTTAATGTTTTATGAAATATGCCCTAAATCCTTAATCATAGGTAAGAATATTAAAAATAACGTAATTTTCAATTTTTTTAATACAGGTTTTCAGAGGAAACATGTACTATCATTACTCTATTAATTAAGTCATAACTTTACCACTTTATTTGCTGGTTTTTTGTCAAATTCTCATTTTAGGTTCGAAAAACATACTTAAATAAAAAAAAAGTTTCAAAATAAAATGACCTGGATTTTTGGATTTGTTTACATTATTTGTTGTATTGTGCCGCATAGTATACTTTATAATGAGAGACATCTAAATCTTAAGAAACAACCCTAGCTCTAGAGGTTAGATACATTGTAATCATTTCAACTATTTCAAATTGATAACTCTGCTATGTGGTATGATAAAATAAATAATGTAAACAAATCCATAAATCTGTGTTAATTCATTTAATAATTTATTCATTTTATTTCGAAGTATATTAAGCATGTCTTTCAAACTTAAAATGAATATGTCTTTTAAAAAAAACCAGCAAATGAAGAGGTAAAGATAAGGGTATTGAATGAAAAAAAATTCTCTGAAAGAAATCTATAATTTTGTTTGTTAACTTTCTGTAACACATCAAAAAATTGAAAATTTTGTTATTTTTAATTATCTTACCCAGAAATAAGAATTAAGGGCATGTTTCATGGAATATTAAATGTATTAATGGCATCAATGTTTAGAAAATTGTATAATCTTTTTAACGATACTGAATTCGTGGCTCTAAAAGTTAAATCTCTAGTTGATACGAGCAATTTATTGAAGTAGGGTACTGATACCTTAAAAATTAACCAAATGCATAATACCATTGTAATATATTTATATATTTGCATGTGTTTTTGTGTATGTTCAGGGGTGTGTGTGAAGTCATTTTTAAATAAAAAGCTATAATTTTATCGTTCTTATGTTAAGCAATATAATCGTGTATTTATTTAATATTGAAGCATCTTTATGCCAACTGCGGGACGAACTATAATAAACGAATTATTAGAAAAAGCAGAGATACGAGTACTGTGCTTTACAACATAGCGTAATAAAAGTTTTATCTTGGACACTGCAATGTAATATCACACAGCATTCTCATCTTATGCTGTATGAAAATTGCTTATATTAGACATCCGACTGTTTTAATAAATCTTATCTTTAGGGCTTCCACGCGTGGATTGGCTCGTTCTCAGATAGTAATTACATTAATTTATTCCCATTGGTCCAAGCACTGATCTCGTTTGATGCTGCTTAACTTTTATGATCCAACAAAAACCAAAAATATAATTTCCGTATGGTAACGAAATTTAGTATATTTATTTATTACATAAACGGATACACTTGTTCCAGATTTCAGCTCCGATTTTATTTCCTTTCCGATTTTTCGCATTTTTTAAAAATCTTATAGAATACGATTTGATAAATATCAAACTAATGCTGATAAAGTGACGAAACATGGCACATATCTTGGTCATATATATATGACTAAATGTGTGTCAAATCTTAAACCGATCGACATATTTTTCCGTATTTTATTAATTTTCTAAATTTAAGAATTTGGAATGTAATATGTTTTAGAATGACTTGCGAATCATTATCGCAGGTAAATGACGTCATAAAAATTATTTTCCAGATAGCACAATTTGTCCCAAAGATTAATTTTTGACCTAAGTCCTATTCGAGTAAAATATGACTTAAGATATTTTTAAGTTTATCTCTCTAGCATAAATACACTAGAGAGATAAGATGATGCCATTCACATACATTCATACAGATACAGACTACAGACAGACAACTTTGGGAAAACTACCCTGGAGGTCATAAAAAAACCTGAAACGGATAATTCCGGTGACATCCCGGTTACGGATTTTTTCCTAACACAATATACTTAAACTATATAACAATATAATAAACTATATACTTGCAGTATAAATAAGAAGAAATCATAAAGTATTAAGCGTAATATTTTAAAGAATAAAAGATTTTCTTATAAAGGATTTTAAGTAACTTTTAAAAACTAAATTTAAAAAAACAATAAAACTCTTGAATACCAAAGCTAGCATTTGCTTTAGTATCGATGTGGACTCAAGCCTCCTTCTAGTAGCTTAATATGCCAATGAACAACATCTCGAAGAATATATTAAACTGTGCTGAGCAATCTAATCCTATTCTAAAAGTAAATATCTCAAGAAATACCTTAACCAAGATAATATTTAATTTCAAAGTCTTGTCGAGAAACAGATTGTTGTTCCATAATTCAGCGATCATTGAATTTGTGGGAAATAATCTTGTGAGTCGTCATATATATTTATAAAAGTTTCATAAAAATATATTTTATTTGATTATAAATTTAAGTTTCACTTATATTATAACTTTTATATTCAAAAGTTTATGATATATCAATGCTTATATTAATACTTATTTATATAACTTTATATTATAAAATTCATTATAATTCTATAATCAGTTAGTATAAGTTAACAGATGATAGTAATCACATTATACAGATAAATTTAAGTATTTTTATACAAAATAATTGTTAAATGTAGTTCCAAAAAATAATAAATTTGTTTATTAATATCAACACCAACAACGTCTTTCCACTAAATTTAAACTTTATTTGCAGAGCCGGCTTTCGGCAATAATGCCATCTACAGTGCCTAAACAAGTAATGACATGACTTAGCAAATAATAATAACATCAAGTAGGTAAATAAAAAAGCAAAGCCTTTTTTTATTTATCTACTTGATGTTATTATTATTTGCTAAGTCATGTTATTACTTGTTTAGGCACTGTAGATGGCATTATTGCCGAAAGCCGGCTCTGCAAATATAGTTTAAATTTAGTGGAAAGACGTTGTTGGTGTTGATATTATTGAAGAAAATTCCACTGCGCTTACTAAAGTTATAAATTTGTTTCTTATGTAATAAGTACACACATTTATCAAATTATTCAATAATTGTTGTGATTACAATAAAATAAAATATGATTATTTCACAAATTAATTTATTGTATGATAATTTTTATGTAAAAAGAATACTCTATGTTCGCAAATTTTTATTGGGCCCAAGAGTAACAAAATAACGGTCTTGTTTATAAATTATTTTATTATTTAGTTCAAAACTACATATTTATTATACCGGGTAGATAATTTCAATTGCACCAATGTAAAATCCTTTTTATATTCTCAGAATATTGGGAAACAAGGCCCTAAACTTTCCAAAATGGTGTCTACCTTTAGCTAACTAAAGGTAGACACTATTAACTCATCTAAATGAGTTATGCTAGTTTAAATTTACTTTTTAATCATTTTAATTTCAATAATAATTTTTAATAATTTCAACAAAGTTTAATAATTTTTGATAACTTAAATACCGCTTTTGGTTTATTTGAAAAGTTAAATTAGAGTGTACAATAGAAATTGTTTTCCCTTATTGGATTTTATGTTGGTGCACCTGGTTCCAACCGTTTTATGAGACGCCTGGTTATAACAATCGGATTATAGTTTGTATTTTGTATTAACAAAATCTATGTGATAAAAGTAAATAAATGAGCTCTGAACCGGAATTCTATGTTGAGTAGAGTGCAATGTCGTATAGGACTTAGGTCAACGTAGATGATAAATATATAATTGTCATAAATTATAATGTGACTGTCGAAACATTGTTGTTTAGTTATCACTTCCTTTTAGATTGAGTATAGCTTAGTTCACAATGAAAGTAATCACAGTGGTGGATGTTAGATTCCCTTGTGTATGTTTACTATTTGTATATCAAGCAAACCTTTCCCTATAATGATCCCTATAATAGTTGTGTTTTCTCTTAAAATATTAATAAATAAATAGTAAGTAGTTGTATTCAACGTTCATGTTTTTAGTATTAATAATTCTTGTTCGTTCAATTAGTTTTAATATTATTTGTTTTCTTGCTAAGGTAACAATAAAATTTTACTGCATTTTCAAGTCGGAATAATAGTTATTTATGCACCAAGGGTAAAGAATCCTATTATTTCCCTGAGCAGTTAGTTGGTTCCTAAGGCGTAAGCCGAGGTAACCGAAGTATTTAACTTCCGAGTCGAAAGCCGAAGATTTATGTTTTAACTCCCGAGCAAAGCCGAAATTTATGACTAAGTAATTGCGGGGGGGAAAATAGCATTTTACTCCCAAAGTGCCTACAAGATTTTATCTCCAGACGTTGATTTTATATTAAAACGTTTTGTTGTATTTTATTCTAATATTTTTGGGTCGGACACCCTTATAAATTTAGGGGGACTTCCTCCAAAAAAAGTATAAAAATTGCTCCAAACAACTTCTTTTGACCTGAAACAGATTTTGAGCCTGTAAAAACTTTTTTTGGGCGGGCCCCCCTTATAAATTTTGGGGGTCCTGCCCCCAAAAAATAAAAAAATGTGTTGCTCTAAACTACTTCTTTTGACCTGAAACGGATTTTGAGCAAATAATTTTTTTTTTGGTCGGGTCCCTCATAAATTTTGGGGGTACTGCCCCCAAAAAAATCAGAAACTTTTTTATTGCTCCAAACTACTTGTTTGACCTGAAACGGATTTGAGTCGATATTTTTTTTTTTGATTGGCTCCTCTTTATAAATTTTGGGGGTGCCACCCCGCGAAAATTACAAACATTGATCGGTCACCTGTATAAATTTATAGAATACACCTCCCCTAAAAAAATGATATAATTGGCTCTAATAACCCAATAATAGGAAACACTTTTTCTCCCTTGGGAGTGAAAAGTGCTTCTTTACTCCCTAAAAACTAGTCAATAAACTTTACATTATACACCGTCTGGAGATAAAATTAAATTTAAATATAACTTCTAAGAAGTTAAACTTGCTCTAATGAATATTTATATATCTAATGATATATTTAAATTTTCAAAAGAAAAAAAAAAACTATAAAAAAGATGGTTTAGCTTATGTTGTCCTAGCTATTAAAACTATTCTTTTATACTACTAAACATGTTTCCAATTTTAGTAATTCACAAAAACAGATATAACTAAGTAGCAAAGAATCATCTTAGTTTTGTGAACATGTATCTTTGTAGACTTGTTCATACAAAAATTTAGAAACATGAGACTGTAATATAATTTACAGCAAATAAATCTTAGAATAATCAAATTTATACCATACAACAATTTTTAGGAATTTGGAATTCCTTTATTTTGTAATTTGAGGCTCTGTAATATTGCTAAAGTCTTTTGGGCTTTTTTACAAGTTTTTATTTATGGTTACTAACACTAAAAGAAAACCATCGTAAAAGGGTAAATGACGAACAGCTACAACGTTTCAGCCTTGCTATGAGTAGAAATAATGGGTCTGTTTCAAAGAACCAAGTCTCATATTTTGGTTAAGAGTTTATTGTAACGAAAATTATTCTTCGTAAAATTTACAGAGGGAATACATTTGAAGTATGTATAACAGAGTTTCATTCTAAAGTACATTCTTTTTGTCGTTAAACGTCATAAATGTGCCATTACTTATGTAGATAACTAACATAAAAATACCAAAAATAATTCTGCTTTAATGATGATGGCGTAAGCTGAAAGCCAGTTTTGCCTTAATAAAGTAAAAAATCTTGTGGAAAAGACGGAGTTGATGGTTTTCATTTCCTGCTTTAATGACCTAGTAATGAAAATCACTAATCCTAAATACTAGACGAATTTTATAATAGGTCATTTGAGAGGCTCGAGTGCCTGAACTCAGGTTCCTTTTGCTCAAAATTTTTAAGAGTTGAGCCAAAGTATTAACTAGGAGAGTGTAAGGGAACTTGCATTAAGGAACTTCGAGAAATAGTGTATCATACTCCATTGTAAAAATCTCTCGCTAACCTCCACCTCTACTCCCTCGTACACACATTATGAACACTACAACATTATGATTTGGACGACAGTATGTAAGAGTTAAAATTGGTGTTCAACTTAACCAAACGCTTCTTCCCATTCTATGCAGTGTAATTTTATAATATTATTAATTATTATAATAAGTTTAATAAGTAATAGTAGGAAGTTTAAAATAGAGGCCCAAATATTTTAACTTCAGCACATTTACATACCCAGAAAGTAACTATAGTCCTGAGAGGGCTGCTTGAGTAGGGGCGTCAAAATGTGTAAACGGTGGCTCACCAGAGGGGCTCAGGGAGAAATGTTTCCGCCTCTGAGCTAAAATGTAAGTAATGGCCCATCCATAATTTTAAAGTTTATCTATATCAATATCTATCTATTTTAAATTGGTATTAAATCAAAAAAATCATAAAACTAAATTATCTTTTATTATGTGTACGTGATATTAAAAATACCCTTAGTTCCATAAATGAAACCGAAACCGACCCGTCACAAGTATATCCATCTTATCTTTATGTTATAAACAGGTCAAGCCAAATTTTAGTTCTTCATTTTACATTTTAATTAATTATTATAAATAAATTATTCTTTTTTATTCTATTAGTTATAAATCTTATAAAAAATCATATATTAAGGATATTGGTCTTAAGCGAGTTAGACATTAAGAATGAAAAACACCAACTTTATAGGCTTGTCCAAAAATTGTAAACTCAAGGCCCGGACAATGTTGTCCGATGTTTTTTATTTCCCTGAAAAACGATGACGACACGATTTTGGTTTTATGCTACCCCTGTGGTAGTTCATAAGTTTAGCATCTTTATATTGTGTTGTCTGATTGTGTGATTAAATAACACATCTATATTGTGTAATACGTCCACGTTTAGCAAAAGTTATTGCTATCAAAGGGTATACGTCTTGTATACCAAGTATAATAATGGTAAGAGAGCACCACTTTAATGTGGTAACTACAACACTTTGTGTTATTTGAACGAGGGGAGGGTGCCTTATGATTTAGACGTAAGAAATCAAATGGGAAGTGATATCATGTCGATCTATCAATAATATCTAACGTTGGGCCGGAGCTAGCCTAAAGTTTCTAGCTTAGGGAAACGTTCTTGTACAAGTGTTGTATATGGCAGCTAATAGTATTATATATAATAGTATAGTATACGTTAAGCATATAAGTATAGTATATCGGTGCCCGACATATATTCTAGTTCTGGCTCCGCTCGCTTTGACTGCAACCCTAGACACGGATGTCGAATGATAAAACATTACCCAATTCAGTGAAGCAGCGTGAGGTACCTTGAAAAAGTACGATTAGAACAATTTTTCGAATGTGATATAACATGAAAAACACGTTGGGTAATAAAGTCAAAAATACTACTTAAAAAATAAATAGATTTTTCTGTAATTGCAAAAAACCCTAAGATTTTGAATTGCTTTCTTCTTCTCAAAGGCGCAACAAAAAACTCTATAGGGCTTTTAAAAAAAGAGATCTTTACTTACTCAAGATCAATGAACTTCGAACAAAGAACTTGACAAAAGGCAGGTAGCAAATAACATAGCAATAGCAGAATTCAACCTCTAAACTTCTATGAATATTATTCTTTCTTATAGACAGATTAGAAAAAGAAGACAAAACAAGGCGTCTCGCACACCTCCGACGTAGCCGTATCTAACATAAATTCGTTTCGCCTTCTCACGCCTTTACTCATTTCTTCGTCTAAATCGTAATTAAAGAGAAACGAGACGAAGAAGAAAAGTGCGAAAAGCTAGCAGTATTGTATTTTAAAGAATACTCTGGTACAGTTTAAAAAGTCCTCTCTATGTCTGCTACTTCATACATGCATTTCACACTATTTCCTTCCTAGTAGTTACAAATTAAGTTTATAATTTGATTTCTTTTGTGGTTTTACTTATTGCATTTGTCATATCCTCTTTATACGTATTGAATTAGATACGTGCTTACAATGAGTTTTCTCGTCACTCGTCGATAAGACTAAAATATGTACTCTTCTATTTTTCATTGTGCATATTAAAGGCCATGGAATTAAAAGGGTTTCCCTTAGAGTCAGTGCCTTTAAGGTAAAACTATAAAATTGTAACAATTATAATTATATAACTTCTAAACATCTTTAAACGTTAGTAATTTCTCTCCAAAGAACAAAACAATTTTTGTCTTTTGTGAAGAACATAATTTGGTAATAATATAAAGACTATTTTGTAAATATTAAGAACTGCTTTTCCACGCTCTAAAACAACAGAGGAAACCTGTAAAAGTAATAGTTTACAAATTTTTACGCTAGATAAATTTCAATAACTAAATTAATTATCTTATGCGAATCTTATATATATATATATATATATATATATATATTATATATATATATATATATATATATATATATACATATATACATACACACACAATATATATATGATATATATATATATATATATTATATATATATATATATATATATTATATATATATATATATATATATATATATATATATATATATATAATATATATATATATATATATATATATATAAATATATATATATATATATCTCATAACGAGCATAGTCAATAACGAGCACTCCAAGCCAGGTTACCTGGGTTCGAAACCTGGTAAGGACGATGATGTTTTACCTTTTTTTACCTACAAAAATTGCTGGACGGTGGTCCGTATCGTATACCGGGGGAATGTTCTTTTGGAATGCGTGTTTCCGTGCTTAACAATCTAACTTTCTAACTTAATTTGCAAGTGCTTAATTTCTAACTTGAGCAGTTACTCAATTATAAAGCACTTCTTGTTTCTTATTATTTCTTTATTTTTCAAATAAAATGCGCTAAAATCTTAACTATGATATGATAGTTAAGATAAGATAACTAATGATAATTAACTAATTAATTAACTATGAAATGATAACTATGATAGCTACTAAGTGAGATTTAAATTAGAGCAAATAATGGTGTGCACTGCCAATTTTAGAGACATCGTTTTGTATAACCAACAAGATAATTATGCGCATTTCCTTTAAAAAATACAGAAAAAAAGAAGTTACGAGTAGTGCTTGATAATTGAGTAACTGCTAAAGTTATAAAGCACGTTCCGGCATAAGCCGGAACATTAAGCAAGAAATTGCTATGCACGGAAACACGCATTCCAAATTAAATCCACCCTGCATGACTACTGAGCCAGAATTTTTTCACATATTTGTCCCTTTATAGAGGTGAAATATTAGAGAAAAAAATAGTCCGAGTGTAAAACATTATTTATTTTACCTAAAAATCACCCCATGATGAAATTTATTTTTAACAACTTTTTTCGGCGACCTTTTATAGTTTTACCCCTTCCTAAAGGGCAAACTATTATTGACAATAAAGAGTGATATAGTAATTATTTTGGTCCTAGAATCAAAGAATGTTGGAAAAAAATATGGGTTCAATTTAAAATTTCAAAGTTAGGTGTCCCGGGACGCCATTGGGGCGGTGCACTCTAATGGTCAATGAAAAAAATAAACTTTACTTAACAATATAGAAATACACTATGTCTTAAAAACTTTCATAATTATGGGGGGTTATTTTCAACTACCTTGTATAATTTAACCTCTATTTAGACAATTTAACGGATTTCGCGCATGAAGTTACGTAATTTCTACTCCACAATTTAGACACTTAGTTACCATCTTAAAAAACAACTTTATGTAAAATGTCTATGGCAATAGCCGAAAACCATTTTACATAAATAAAACTGCTGCGTCATATTCTGAAAATATTTTAAGCCCGGACGCTTTGTTTCTATGAAGTAATACAGTTTTTAATTTAGCTGTTGTTTAGAAAAAGACAACATACTTTCAGTCATTCTTACATAACATGTAAGCTATGTTACGACTCTACTACACCCGGATATTACATTATTGTGTGAAGGGACATAAACGTTGTGACGTCACAAAGGGTTTAAACTAATCCTATTAAATCTCGGCCTACTGCCCTCCTGAGTGACTTACTTCACAAATAAAATGAAACGAATGAATCAACTCAGTACGCGGATTCAAGTCACTCGACAACTTCTCTTAGTCTGCATTAGTTATCTAAATGTAATTTGTAAACAATACAAGACTTGTTACTTAAATAGTTAATCCTTACTTTAAATAGTCTGAAATATTAGTATCTTTTAATTGAGTAGCTCAAAATTAATAGGTTCTTCTTAGCTCATTTTTACTTAAAACTATAAAAAGTATTTTATAAAACTTTAAAAGGTTAATTTACTGATGAGATTTTTCCATTAACCTTTAAAAAAACAATTAAACACTAATATTAAAAAAATAATTAAATGTCTTTAGTGATTAGTAAAGTGCTTGACAGTTAAAATTATTTATAAATGTGCTTTATTATTTTGATGTTCACTATATCTATCTTTATTATTTATGTGTTAATTAACTGAGTTAATGAACATTTTTTTAAATTCTAATTTATTTTAATTATATTATTTTATTAGCAAGAGAGTTAGGTTACAGATTAAGTTATAGAACTAAGTTTGATAAGTACAAAATAATTGTATAAGTATAATTATTGTATAATATGCCTCCACACTGTATTATTGAACAATTGGTTGAAAAAGGTAAGAATGTTAATTAATTTACATTTGCCCTTGGCGTTATAATTATAAAATTTCAAAACATCGGGTACGTGGTACCTCGGAACTCTTCCTCGCCATATCGGATTCGCTACGCTTATCCTCACTACTTCGGACTAGCTCGTCCTTAAAATATAGAAAACAAAAAATCTATATTGCTTTAACGGTAAATATAGATATTTTATTCCCAGCGGTCACCCATCCTGGCACTGACCCATCCTGGACTTCAATACTAATCGTATTGAAATAAAATGTAGTGTACTTATTTCTTACACAAAGGAGACACTTGTACAGCATATCAATTCAATTGTATTAATTTTTGATTTTTAAAAAAATTGCCTAAATGAGATGAAACTTATCAAGCGTGCTAAATATCAAATCAATCAAAAATTTTTCCGAGTTTTATGAATTTTTGAAATGATTACTTACAATTTTTACTTGTTGTGATTTTTGCCGGTTAGTGGCCTTATAAAAAAATATTTTCAGTATAGCACTAGTAGACCTAAATATTGATATTTGCACCAATTTTCAACTCTAAATTCAGGCGAAATCTCGATTTTGGATTGTTAGTAAAAACACGATATTTTTTCTATGTAACTGTTGTATGGGTGAAGAAAAGAAAAAAATATTATAAATAAGTAGTTTGCCGTTAATGAGCTCAAAAAATACTTTCTGGAGAGCATAGCTATTCTAACCAAGCATAATTTTAACCAAGCAAAAGTTTTTTTACCAAGTTTCACCTCTCCAGTATAATCACACAGGAAATACGATGATAACAGACACACACATGCAGACAAAATATGAACTATGACTTAAAATATGACAAAAATATTTTTAAGTTTAACTCTAGCATAAATACACTAAGAGATAAGATGATGCCACTCACACACATTCATACACACAGAAAACTTTATGAAAAATATTTAGGAGGCCTTAAAATAACCTGAAATGGACGATTCAGGGAAAATTCCGGTTTCGAAATTTTAGTACCAATGTTTTGTGCGAAACACAACCAAAAACTTATGTATATTTTTTTAATCAGGAGGCCTAGCGAAATATTCCGCCCCCCCCCCCTCTGCCGTATCCATCCCTACCACATTATTTGCGTAATTTTCTTTGAAAATTACCAAAAAAAATAAGCCATATTAAATAAAAGCAAGGGAGCCGCCTCCCTGCTTGAATTCATTTAGTCATAAGTATTATTTATACTATCGATTTAAGGAGGTCTGGTGTTCGTATCCCACGTTACGCTCTAAGTTTATAAAAAAAAGTGCACAAATAAACAATAGCCATTTTTAGATTATACTTTAAGTTAAGATTAGTATAAAGTTTACTATTTTCTCCTTTCTTAGCTTTTTTAAAGCAAACATAATATTACTTAATCCTATTGTTGTGGTTTATAGTAGAGTATTTATTTGTACTTATTTACAAAAAATGTAACATATTATCGTATTTATAATATTTATTATCTAATTTTGTTATTATGAAATAGTATATAATTTAGTGTTTCATTATTAAGAAAATATATTGGCTAGATATGCATAATTTTAAGCTTTATATTTCTCTAAAATTTAGTGTAATAATTATAATTTGTAGTAAATAAAAATTTCATTATTTATTTTCCTTCTATAAATAACCAAAACTAGGTGAAATGCTGGCAATAAAAAACTTGGTTTTGATTAATATGGCTGGATCTCGAGACCCTACAGTCTTCTCTTGTATTGAAATTACAAGAGAATAAAAGATGTGTTCTCTCGACACATCTTTCTTATTAATAAATAGTACGATTTCGTGCCGTATTAGTGTAATTAATTATATATCGTTGTAACACGACACAAAAGTCACAAAATAATTTGATTATTTTGAATTATATTGATAGTATAAAGCAAGTATTGGCATACATAAGTACCTTAAATTCCAAGTCAGTGTTGTAGCTTGAAAAAAATTGTATGTATTTAAATTCAACCCCCTTTGTTGCCTTTCCTGTAAAA
Organism: Microvelia longipes; assembly: GCA_018340805.1. NCBI lineage: Eukaryota > Metazoa > Arthropoda > Insecta > Hemiptera > Veliidae > Microvelia > Microvelia longipes. Next base: position 20,685,568 of record JACMZG010001908.1, read on the forward strand.
GATATAAAAATTATATTTTTACAAATAATAGGACTGTATTTCTTTAGTTATAGTTTAGTGTTCAGGGATTTTTTTCAGATAATAATAATTTATTTTATACAGAAGTTATTACAATACTACAAGAAAATAGTATAAAAACTAAAACTAGATTTAGTAAAACTGATTTAGGGATGTATATAGTTTTTTTTTTAAATTTATTTTTCTATGTTTAACACTGTAGTGGTATCGTTGTAGATAATAATAGTGTCGTAGTTTACTGCAGTATATTTAATAGTATTTAGTTTTGTCATTGCATGATAAGAGGTGATAACTATGTTCTGATACGGTTAACTACAAACGAATGGAAGTTTTAAGGTTTTTTTCTTTGCTACGAAAAAATCTAAAAAAATGCAGCTGTGATATAAACGTGTTACCTCATAGAAAACAAGAGGCCTTCGGCCTTTTGGAAAACCGCGGCTTCGGCCGTCCCCGCCGTAGCCTCATAGTTGTTATTCTCTATGAGTTCGTCATATTAGAAGTTTTGTAAGTAAAATGCTGCCAGGAAATAAGCGAATTTCCAAATCTATAAGTCGATTAAGTTTTAAATATCCCACGATGATGTCGAAATTAATGCAGTTAATGAAACTTAACTTTCTCCATGTATTACACGTACAAAGTAGTTTACGTATGTTAAATATAATCCTAATAAGATTTGTGATGTTTTGAAATTATTGCTGAGTCACTATTGTGGGTTTATTACGTCATGCGCATTTTAAAAACAATAGGCTTCTAGACATTAAATTAAGGCTTATTTTTCCTTTGGAAATTCGCTAAAAAACATAGTATAAAATTAATAGCAATAAATACTAAATGTATCTTATTTACTTGCTTTTATAAGAAAATATTTATACGTGCATACGCACAAGCAGGACATTAATGTGGCTAGCAAGATTTCATTTCTTAACTACTAATATTGTAAATAGAGCTAACAAATGTTTTGAAGCCATTTTGTATGATTACTTTGTTAATTTATTTAAATAAAATTATTATTATTAATAATAAAAGTAAATAAATAAACTATGATGAGTCGTGAACTTTTCGTTAGAATAAAACTATGTTCTTTATTAAGAAAAAGATATGTGCACGTGATACTTTATGCGAGATGATAATTCGACTATCACTTGTAAATATTTCATAATGCTTAAATTGTATTTAGTACGAGTTTATGAGTCGTCAAGATTATTTATTGCAGTTATAACAGAAGACATTTTAAGAGTATAATATAAATCTATAATAAAATAATAAATTATTACAATTATAAGAAATACTTTGTGTAACATTGGTTGAAACTTAATGCTCCCAGCTAAGAAATGGGAAGTAATTTTTTAAATAAAAATAATAGCGTTCATAAGAAGGATATCATCATTTTTCTCCTTATCTTAAGTCTAAAATTTCCGTTTCCGCATTATGTAGTCTAGAATGAAACCATTTGAAAAGCATGATTAAGTCAATTTTAAAACCACTATCAATGTGTGTACTGCATTTTAAAACAGAATTTGTGACTAATTTAAATTAGAAAAGAACGTCTTAACTTTTTTATTTTTTTACCTTTAGTGAATTCTATTTGGTAACCCAAGTTTCAGTAGAAAATCCTAAATATAATATAAGCTTATCGAAATTCCTCTGTTGATTTATTTGTTTTTGGGTTTGTTTTAGTTTACGAGAAATCGGTGCAAGCATTGCACCATGATCAGAAGTGGCAGCAGGACTATACTCTGGGGAGAAGAATCGCTTTGTACAGGCTTCATGGGGAGCTTGGCCGAGGAAACTTCTCCCAAGTCAAGATGGGAACACATGAGCTTACAAAGGGTAAATTAAATTTTAAAAACATAACCATAATTATACTTCATCCTCTAGTTTTATTATCATGATTGCGGAAAATCCCTGATAATTTTTATTTTTCAATTTTAATGAAAACTACTAACATGTTGGGCTACCCCTAATTCATCCCAACTTCATTTTTGTGACTAAGTTCTATCAATGGAAAATATACTCTCAATATGATCAGAAAGCTCATCGCTTCAAATATATCCCAAATATCGACAGCTACGCCATTAATTTTATATTATTTTCTGTCTCATTAATAAATTTAATTGAATTGAACTAGTGAAAAAATAAATTATAGCTATGAAGAAAATGAAATAAATTATCTTAGTTAATATTCGTAAAAAGCTTTCCAGCAAAAGTTAAATTTAAAATGAGAAAACTTGTTTTATAATATTTGAAGGCTTAATATTGTCATTTGTGGTTTCTTTCAAAGAGTTTCCTCTACTAAATACAGAATTTTCCCCTTTCCCCTTACTTGTTGTAAGAGTTTTAAGTTTTTTAACAAACTAGTACCTTAGAAAAGTAAAGCAGGTAACTGTGTCTACAATCTTTTAAGTTTTAGTGTTTGCAGAGTATATCAAGTCTTCAACTTTTCTAATTTATATTTTCTGGGAAAAATTATTTGTCTTTTGAAGAAAAATACATAAAGGATATACACAAACTGAGTTTCATTTATTTTATTACGATTCTTGCTTCCTTCTTTAAAATTTGGGAAGAAAATAAAAGGTTTATTAATAATACAGAAAACTGACAATGTCACGGTTGTAATCTCTAATTAAGTCAAATACCATAAGAAAAAATCGGCCTTTGTATATTTTATACTTTTTGCGAATGCGCCTTTTGAATGTATTTCTAATATCAATAAAATATAGAATATAGGCACATTGTGTCGCCATTGTAAGCATGGCGAAATTACTTCTATATGATTTAATGCTAGTATTCAATGATTTTATAGATAATCCGTAAGAATTTATTTTTACATCTTTGAATAAATTTAAATAAAGAAAAATTAATTAACTCTTTGATTAAAATAAAACATTTATTTTGATTTGCTGGCGTCCTCGAAAGTACATATGAAGCGTGGGTGTAATAAAATACTTAATACATTTTACAAGTCAATAAACAGATGTCTGCTGCAATAAAATCATACTTTATAGCCTCGTTGCATAATCTACAATTACAACTCAATCAATGTAAACAATAATAATACCTTATCACTTAAAACACATAATATTAAGCAAACAAAACGAAACTGCTCATTACAAGCCAAGGACATGTTTTGTTTACTCTTGAAATAAATGTTTACTTTCAATTAAACGAATAGAAAGATTTTCTATGAATTAAATTAAACATGAAACTAGAATTTTCTCGACCTTTCTTGTTAAAGGAGAAATGTGTTATCTTATAGAAATAAATCTCTAAATTAAATTTTAGTTAAAATTGCTTCCCAATTCTTGTTAGAACTAACGGAGCTTTACATGATAGTTTTAACAGTGATTAAATGACAACCTGTATAAATTTATTAAAAGCTTTCTATTGGTTTATTCTTTCCCTCGAAATTGTTTGGGGACTGAGTGGTGCAACAGTTAAATTTAATGTTAATTCTATAATGGAGAAAATGAAAACGAAATTATTTTTCTCTTATAAAATCCCTTTGTCTTTAGTGTACATTTTTTTTAATTGTTTTCTATTAAAGGTTTAAAAAGAAATCAATTAAAATTTATTAAAAAAAGTACGTTTCAGAAAATTAATAAGCAAAATATGAGCAAACTAGCTTAAAATGCGTTTACTGGTCTTATTTCAAATACGAAAAGGTTCATTTCAATTAAACTTATATTCTAATTAATAAATCCACAAGAGTGCGCCATTGACGTGGAGAATCATATGCCCTATCATAATTATGAGCCGCCACAGTACACCTTAAACGTAAAAAAATGATTTAAAAATAAACGCGAAGCTTTTATTTTTAGCTATTTAGCTTTTTGATGAGGTTAACCTATATTAAGATTCAGGTACAATGGACCCACATACGAGGTCTAAGTACCTAGGAAATTATTTCCTCCGAATTAAATAAAAAAAAAAAAAAAAAAAAAAATATATATATATATATATATATATATATATATATATTATATATATATATATATATATATATATATATATACATATATATATATTATATATATTAATATATATATATATATATATATATATATATATATTATATATATATATATATATATATATATATATATATATAATATAATATATATATATATATATAATAATATATATATATATATATATATATATATATATATATATATATATATATATATATATATATATATATATATATATATATTATATATGTATATATATATATCCCCTTTTTTGGGGTTAATTGGCCGAACCAGGATTCACGTCACAACCTATGAGGTTTAGCATGAAATGAACAAATCGGACTGTATTTTCTTTGTAGTGATGATATGGAATAATAAAACACACCTTATGAAATTAATTTTGGTTATTATTGGATACCATAAGCCCTGTACATACATATAAATAAATAATTTAGCATTAGCGAGCAATAAGACTCCTATATGAACCCTACGATGATTAAGTGTCCTCATCTCTTTTTTTTCTCTTTCATATAAATTTAGATGTGTTTAAATATTAATGTGATTAGAATGGAAGGTAGTGATGACAAATCCTTATTAGATGGTATAATATCATGAAGTTTGATCCACTGTTAAGGGCGATGTATATGAGTTGTTGAGAAGTGGCAATGTCAAAGAAATGGCACTGTTAACACTCTCATACAACCATACAACTACCAAGAAATGATGTTGAGACACATAAATGGTGCCAGAAGTGGCTTAAGTTACTTAATTAAAGAAAAAATGTAAATTTAACAATTAATCACTTCTGGTACCACTATTTATCTGTTATATACATGGCTGTAAGGGGGATGTGGCAAAACTATATCATATAGAAATTTCAATCAATCCTTATATTGATACAAAAATAAATCCGAAGGAAGCATTGTACTTATATTAGTAAAGTATTTTGTTATTTGTTCAATTCGTTTGTTTCTTCTTGTTCTTCTTATCAATCATTCAAATCTTTACTCCAATTTCGTGATTTTCCAAACCTTTTCTTTTAAACATTAAGTTTTCTTATTCTAATTTAAATGTTTTTTACTAATAAACAGTAATAATACAAATCTTAATTCTTGTATTGTTGAATAGAACAAGCGTTGAAAATCACGAAAAAGTAAAATACAGTCTAGTCTGAGAAAAATAGTAAGTAGGTTCGCACTCCAGGTTATACCCTCTCAGCTTATATAAGATTATTGTTTTAATCATTTTTTTCCGACCTTAGAACACACTTGGAGCGTGTAGAAGCACACTTGCCATTTTCACGTAATGTGGTTCCCGCAGGGGTTAACCCTGATTTGGTGCAAGACTAAACCTATATCTAATACATTATATATATATAATATATATATATATATAATATATATATATAATATTATATATATATATATATATATATATATATTTGTGTGTGTGTACTTTGTGAAGATTTACGCCCGTATTCAAAAACATTTTCCTTGAGGAGCCCTTAAGGAAAATGGTAGGTTTAGGTAAGGAGGCCTTAGGTATACGGGCTTTAGTGTTTAGAGGTGCTTAGCATATTTTTATTTGTAAAATTGCGTACAAAATGAATACATAATTACATAAGAGGATAAAAATTGTATGAATTCGAGTACTAGAATTAAGGAAAACACTTGCTCGAACCGTGGAGCATTTTTTTATTAGCTCCCTTTCGGTAGTAAATCCAGCGATAATGCCATAAAGGCTTCGGCGATTCGACTACGCGGAATTTTTCAACTTTGCCGTATTATTGGTCAAACCGCCACCGTGGTCAAGGTCGTAAAGGCGTCAGTTATTATACTGATCTTTGACACCACGGAGGTCTAGGGTTCGCATCCCAGTTTAAGCTTTTATTTTATATTAAGATTATTGTTTAAATAAATTGTAGCCAACTTTAGATTACAGTTGGAGCTTAACGGTTGCCATTACCACATAAGGTTGTTCCTGCAGGGGTTATATCTGATGAGCCGAAAGGCTCCAAACAGGCGTTATTATTATACCTATATTGCCGTATTATTAGTTTTTTAAGTGACATATTGCCTCAATATTAGCGAATTATTAGTTTTCAAGTGACATATTGCCTCAATATTAGCGTATTATTAGTTTTCAAGTGACATATTGCCTCAATATTAGCGAATTTTCCTAATGTATTAGTCTAAAAGCATACTTTGTATACACAATGGTATGTTTGTCGAACGATGGATTCGTACACTTATTAAGATTTAATTTATGAATTAATTAAAGTCATGTATGCTCTGGTATATGTATTGTAGCAATTATTCTCTAATCAATCAACTTTCATAATTCTTTGTGCTGATATTTCTTTCAAAAGTGTTTTCTTTTGTGTTATTTTACCATAAAACTTACTTTTTACCATATAATCATTATCTTTGTTTACGTTTGCGTATTCATTATTTTTGATAGAATATTATATGGTAATATTATATTATACGTAAGTTAGAAATAGTCTTCAAACACGCACTTTTAGCATAATGTGTGGGAAAGAGCCGTTAACATTTTATAAACTGTCACTTTTCCTGTAACTTTTTATCGCCTGTTTATTATATTTTTAAACGATTTGATTAGTTTAAACGATTATATTTATAGCTTATTATTGGTAGTCATAAGTGCTTTATTAGATGGGGGGGGGCTTATTTTTTCTCAAAATCTGTCCTTGATTCATCCCCTTATAATATTTCTGATTCATTCGCAGAATATTTTTGATATTTTGGGCAGCAAGTTCCATTTTTACTTTTCCTCATTCATACCATTGGTATATAGGAGAAGTATTGTTTTTGCAAAATATCTGAAACAAGGATTTCAACGGAATTATCCGTTTATGTGTGTTTTTAAAGCATCTTAAGTGGTTTTTGCAAAGTTGTCTGTTTTATGTGAGTGTAAGTGTGTGTGTGTCTGTTATCATTGTAGCTCCCAGAGTATTTACGCGAGAAAGTTAGGATTTTGTACAAAAATAAGTCCATAGGTATAGTTGTGTCATCCCGAAAATCATTTTTATGACGACATTAGCTCCTAAAAATAAAATTTTTGAAATTTAAAAAAATTCAATATTTCATTAAACACTGAATAATTATTTATTAATAATTATTCAATCATCAAATATTTTAAAAATCATAAAACGTGGAATCTTATTGCGATAGGATTGAGATATGGCACGCATGTAGCCATGTATAAGACTAACATGCGTCAAGTATTATCTCATTATCAGTATCAGTTCAATTTTTATCATACTACTTGTGTAGGTTTTTAAAAAATAGTAATAATCGGAAGATTCAAACTGAGTTGAAATTCTGTACAAGAGTATAACTTCACGTAATAAATGAGTAATCTAAGTTTTGTTTCAATACGACAAGTATATCCGTGATTTTCGTTGGATCATAAAAGTTAAGTAGCATCGATTGTGGTCAGTGCCTGGATGGGTGACTCCTGGGATGTATTTTCTATCTGAGGACAAGCGAAGTTATTCCTCGTATAAATATAACGACTTGTATATTCTGAGGACGAGCGAAGCGGGTCCGAAGTACTCCGAACCCAATTTTTTAAAATTCTTTTTCTAGTTCTTTTTTTATATATTATTTAAGGAGGTTAGTTGAAACATTTATAATATAAAAGCAAATCAATTGTTGACAAAGCGTCAAAGGAAACATGTCCGTTTAATTTTGCGTTAAAGGTACCGTTAAATTTTGCTTACCTAAGAATTAACCCTTTGCACACATCTCAGGTATATTATTCTATGCATGCATTCACAATTATGACCAAAAATTAAACTATGTAATGCAAAAACCAAAATCCTATTGTCCACATGGTTTCATTGGATCCATTGTTAAAACACTCTAATATATCACATTTAGCTCGTATATTTCGACAAATTTTAATGAAATCGATGTCAAATCTTCGATTCAAGTAATTTTAAAACCCTAAGTTGGATTAAAATACCCAGAAAATAAAAATTAACTCATTTTTCCCGTTTTACCCCTTCAGACACGGGTTTCAGAAAGTTCCCTACCTATGACGTCAGCCTTACCTGGTGAATTGATCGTGGTTTTTATCAAAAAACATAAATAAAGAGGCACAAATTATTCCAAAATAATATTATGGCCCCGGTTGACACGATATTATATTGTATACTTTTGGCACTAAAGGGCTTGATTTAAAAAAAAATATTTTTGCAGAGCGAGTTGCAGTCAAAATCCTGGATAAAACTAAGCTGACACCAAAAGCAAGAAAAATGCTGGTTAGAGAAATCGCCAGCATGGAGTCCGTTCATCATCCTAACATTATCAGGTTCGTCAAAGAAAGATTTAAATAAGCATAAAATAAATACCAGATAAGGAATTTGTTAAGATAAACTAATTCTTATTAAGTACAAAACGAAGTTCCATTTCAACTCAAGTCTTATACTTATAGATAGACTTACCAAAAACTTATAAACGTATAGACTTATTAGATGCGTATAACAACGTAGTAGACAACGTTGATTCATCATTTAAGAATTTATTGTTTAAATAAAATAATGTGCTAACGACGCTTCTATTTCGCAGTAAGTTATAGTTTGATTTTAGATTAATTATGTCATACTTTTGACGAATTTCCGTAGAAATAATATGCGAATGTGTCTGAGGTCATAATAGGGACAAATTTTCTATACTTTTATTGTTCTTAGTTTTTTTACTAGCAAAAATAATAATATTAATTATTTCTCATAATATTATAAATGAAAATAATTTCATTAATACTTTTGTTACTAGACTTTTCGAGGTAGTTGAAACATATACTAAACTTCATCTAGTAATGGAATACATGGCTGGTGGAGAATTATATCAGAAATTAACAACTGAGGGAAGAATGAAAGAACCAGATGCTAAATTTACATTCGCTCAGTTGTTATCAGCAGTCAAACATTTGGTAAGCGCTATTTTAAATTTTATTGTGTTGCAAGTGCTACATTAAAATTCATTAATTTTAAATGTATGAATGTTTCTCCTCCCACTTAAAGTTGTTCCTAGCTCCTTACACCCTACAAGACTACCTTTCCCGCCCTCACATTGATAATTACTTTAAAAATTGAAATAATGTATGTCTACTTGTTAAGTTTTTATTTATCTAATTTATTCTAGATAAATTAGAAGCATCGTTTCAACAAGTTTCACACCATCTCTTGGAATACACACTATACTTACACATTTTTTACACATAGGTATACAGGAAAAGTGTTGTGTTTGTACTTAAAATCTGAAACCAAGATTTTATCTGAATTATCCGTTTAAGATCATTTTAAGATCTTCTGAAAGGTTTTTACCAAGTATTTAGTCTGTATATTTATGTAGGTGAGCATCGCAAATGTCTGTTTACGCTAGAGAGTTGGGACTTGGTACAAAAATTAACCGTCATTTATAACTCGGCGAAAGTTTCAAAAATTTATAAACCACGGGAAAATGGTTGTTTTGGAATTTGGCTCGCATGTTATTTCATGCAAGAACACCAAATTTGTCTTTTCATCGTTAGAATTAGGTCAAGTTTTATCGAATGACATGTATACGTTTTAAAATAAATCATCAAATTAAATGTAAATTTGGCACGAGTAAGTGTACAAATATCCACGATTTTTCGTCACATTACTTTTGTTAAGCAGTATCGAGCGTTATCAGTAAGCAGACTGCTGAGATATAAACTTAACTCTCGTTTAGAGGACAAGCAAAGCGAGTCCGAAGATAAAAATTATACAATGGGCATTTTTCATGTGAAGCGAAAGTAAGCAAAACGTGGAGAGGATGTGATAAAGCGAGAAGTTCCGAGGCACCCTGTACCCGATATTTATAATTAATTAAAATATTTACCATTCTAGTTAATGCTTACATCGAAAAATTATATTGTAAAAATACTTTTATAAAAAGCATATTATTAATAATTTTGAGCCCTAATAAATTAAACCTCAACCTTCCCTCTCTTAAAAAATCTTCTCCAAAATGAATTATATTTATATTTTTAACCTCTTTTCAATTTCATAATCCATTTTCAGTTTATTTAATTTTTTATTCCTTCAATATTGAGATTTTTGTGAAATAAATTTATTGGTTTTACATTATCTGGTAAAAAATAAGTAAACAGAACAAAAAAAAATATATATATATATATATATATATATATATATATATATATATATATATATATAAAACTTTAAATACTTATAAACCCTTGTAACGATTTATTATCACTCCCTCTTAACATTTTTTTGTAATGTCATCTTTCATAATTTACATTTTTATAAAAACGAAAAATTATATTTGTAAAAAAAATAAATAGAAAAAATAAGTCTTTGGTAAAGTAAAGATTTTTATTAAATTTTTGTAAAGAAAAACCCCTTGATTTTATTAGGTTGTTTTTAGAAAAATGTTTTTATAAAAATTAAATTACATTTCACTACATTGAAAAACCGGGTACGGGGTGAACTTTCTCTTACCACATTGGACGTTAGTTCTCAGAATATGAAAATCGCCTATTTTATAATTAAGTTTATCTTTGAGTAGTATATCTATATACTACTCAATTAATTACTGAATTATACTTCAATTTAAGTACATCTTATAATTAAGTATATTTTTACAGAAAATTTCAGTTTTTATTCTAGTGGTCACTCATCTACCTACTGACCACTTTCGAATTTGCTCATCACTATAGTAATCCGAAAAAAAGCCGTGGAATAAAATGAAAATTTTCACAATTGTTGTTGTGAGATACACTTTCAAATTTTCAAATTTCAACTCAATATATTTGTTTCCAATTTTTAACGTGGATTAGTAGTAGTAGTAAAGGTGGGGAAGATCCTAGATCTTAGCAATTATGTCTCTGGGACGCTTTTTGCCAGCCCCAAGAACGTCCTCACCTCTTACCTATTTTAACGTGGATTAAAAATAAGAGTGTAAAATATTACAAAAAAAACATATTTTTAAAAAAGGTATACATGTCATTTAATAAAAATAATAAGATACAATTTAGCACATTTGGTAGTCTTATAAATAATACGTGTCTCATTTTAAATTGATCATTTGTAGTGTTTATAAATGTTCGATATTTTGCTGAGTCAATGACAGTTATTGACGACAAGAAAAATTATTATAAATAGAGCAAAGATTAATAACTGTACCAAGTTTCAACTCTTTAGCACTCACACTCAACTAGCACTCACACTAACTCACACACAGTCTATTATTATAAAATAATAATAGACACACAGACCACCTAAATGGTAAATTCCACTCAGGGGTCTTTAAATATTCTGAAGGGATAACTCAGTTCAAATCCTGGTTTGGATTTTTAGTACAAGCAATATTACAACCAATCTCCTTGTAGCATGACTTTATGTTAAAATCTTAGCATCGTATGTGTTAAATCATAATTCCTGGAAATGTTTCCAGGAATTATGATTTAACATAAAATAGTAAACCCATAGATTTGCCGCCTCATTGAGCTCCCACAATATTTATTACATTAAAATCCTTTTATCAAATTTTACATTTGCATGTATGATTGTCAAACAAAATGTAGTTTTTAGATTTAAAACATAAAATGTTTATTTGGAACATTAGAGGCTTATTTTTACGAATTTATGTATCGAAATCTTAAATTTTTGTAAAGATTAAATTTAATACTTTAAAACTCCTCACCTATGCAAAAAGTCTTGTTTTCTCTCGCAGTTCCATTATTAACCATTTCGTGTAATTCATTTATCTGTAAAACAAAAGAGAAAATATTGTATTCTTTCCATTTTTATGATCTATTTGACTTAGGTTACGTTATATCGTGTCTTATAAAACCTCCATTGTTGAAACTAATATGTCGACCATCTTTCCCTTCCCTGATTTCCAGAGTTTTCTTTGTTTAAAACCTTTAAGCACACAAAAAACATGAAAATTCAGGATAAAAGATCCTTTAAGTTTCTTAAATTTATGACCTGAATACACCATTTTTCTAAATAATGTATGGTTTGTAAACCGTCGCCTTAATTAAAGGATATATTTTCCTTTATGCAAAACCGTGTAACTAATTTATATGGTTTTTACTATTTTTAGCACGAAAGAAGTATAATACATAGGGATATTAAAGCTGAAAATGTATTCTGTGGCCCTAAAGGAGTGGTGAAACTTGGTGACTTTGGATTTAGTACCAGAGTTTCAGGTATTTATGCAATTTAAATATTATAAAAATAATTTTATTTATTAATGTACAGTGATTTTTTTCGAGGAAATATTAAGAAATCAAAAGTAATTCTTGTGCTAAGTTCCGCTTGCCAGTCGAATTCTTTTTGAAATGTTTTCTCCCGTGCATAACAATCCATTTCTTGTTAAATTTTCTGTTCAAGCTTTATAGCTAAAACACTTGCACTACTACTTGTTATTCAACTTGTTCTAGCTCCAGCATAAACTAAAATTTTAATGAGTAAAAAAGGCTTATTTTAGAACGATGTTTTTGGAAGCTCCGTATCATTCCGTCGACAAATCATTCTGTTGACAAAAATGGTTTTTACCGTCGACAAATCATTCCATCGAAAAATAATTTAAGTTTATTGATGGAAAAAACCTGTGTATCAATGCAACAACCCGGTTTTTTCTGTCGAATAGTTGTTCTCTAGGCAAATTATATGTCGATGGAATGATTTTTCTACGGAATGATTTGTCGATGGTACAGTCTGGGTTGTTGCGTAGACAAGTCATCCCGCCGACAATTCATTCCGTGGTCAAATAATTTGTCGATGGTACAAATCGAGTTGTTGCGTTGACAAATCTTTCCGTCCACTGTCGACCAACTCATTTGTCGAAGGAACGAAACCTCACCTGGTTTATAAACAGTCGCATTTACTTGTTACTCAATATTTACCGCATTATTTAACGGATATACGTTTCAAAGGAAGTACGTCTTTTTATTAAATGTATATTATCAACTTATTTGTCTGCAACTTCAGTCTGATAAATTTAAGAGCGCATAATTTATAATAATGTTTTAGCATTACGCAACATTTAATCCATTCTATATCGTAAAACTTTTTATCTTCCATTTGCTACGGAAAAATAATATACAAAATGCATTACTAAGAAAAGTATAAAACATGCTGTCCTTAGTTAAAACATCATTAATCATAGTTTAGAAAACATATTTTGCAATGTTGTCTGAGACTAAGCGTCTCCTATGTATAAACACGTGTGTTCATGTTAATATATCGAGTTTTATGTTAATGTGAATAGTAAACCCTATTTTATAGTGTTATTAATCATCTCTCAAAATATTTTTTGCCAAGATACTTTCTTCAGAAAAGTTCCATACACATATCTGTTTTTATTCTTCTGGGAATTAAAGGAGCATAAAGTTGTTACATACCTAAATAAAGACTATCTAATTTGTTTGTATTTTAATTATCGGCAATGATCATTTGTTGTTTAATTGCGTCCTCCTTCAACTCCCGCCTGAGTCCTATCGTTGAATTGTTAGCGAATTTTCTTTGAATAAATCGCTAATGAGATGGCTCTTGTGGTAGGGGAAACACCCGGGAGTGTGTCCGACATTCGTTTTAGAGAATACTTTTTGCAAAATTATATATATATATATATATATATATATATATATATATATAATATATAATATATATATATATATATATATATATATATATATATATATATATTTATATATATATATATATATGTATTTCTAGACACTTTCTTGTAAACACTCTATCTTTCGAACGGATTAATATTTTTTAACCAACTTGAACAAAAATCAACCTTCGGGAGGACAGGGATTTGTGTATATGAATATATTACAGCCATTTGGATATTATGCATAATATCTAACATAATATGGCTAATGTAATAAATATTTATAAAAATTACTTTGACTATACTTAAGCTGGATAAAGTGATTAAAAGTGTGAGGAGAAGGGCTCTCCACTTTCACACCAAGGCAATAACTGTGAAGTACAGAAAAACATGTTTTTACCTGTTGATTTGTGATTCTTTATCAGTCTATATCAATCTTTAACAGCGCTTTATCGTCTTCAATCTTTATTTACTTATTATGTAATCATTAATTGTTTAATTTTAATTTTTATAATGGACGAGAATACTAAATTTTATTATAAATAAGTAATAAATATTTACTTATTATTTATATGTATCCTCTTAATGCATAATTATTATAAGTATCATTATTTTTTTATTTTTTCTCATCAAGTAACCGTTTTTCATTGCTTTGATTACGGTTGTCAATCAAAGTGATTTTTATACATATTTATTATGTGCATATTATATAACATTGACCAATAAGGTAAATATTATGCATAATGGCAAAAAAATGATAAAACAAACTTTATTTGTCTCTAAATTTGATAGTTATAATGCATAATGACCGAATATTATGCAAAATAACCTCATTAATTACTTTAGCTGTTACATATATATGTATGTATTTCTAGCAGATTTTTGTAAGCACTCTTTCTCTTGAACGGAATAATATTTTTAAATCAAACTTTGTACAAAAATCAACCTTGAGAAGGTCACGACCCATCTCAATCTAGTTAAAGGGTGGGGAGGCAAAGCCAGGCAAATAGCCCACGTTGTTGGGCCCTTCTTGCCAGATCACGACCCCTATTGTAAACCAGATCTTTGTGACGTCTTTTACCCGGTTTGTTAAGTCAGCAAAATTATCAAAAAAATCGTTAAAATGCAAGGTTATTATTTTTCACCGCCAAAAAGGTCTTTATTTATTGTTTGTGGGGTGCTGAATCGACTTCCCAGGTTCATATCTTGGTACCAGCGTTAATTTTTTATCGTCTTATAATTATTTATTTAAGTTTTATAACTTCAAAATAATTCTGGCGTATAAGTCCGCAAGCTGGGCGAATTTTCTTTGAACTACGCACTTTCATGCTTATTAATCCAACTTTTGCTTAATTTTTCGGTATATATTTAATAACCTGTACAATAGCGTCATAACTTATTATTTAATTTGTTCGAATTTTCCAAAGAAAATGCGCTAAAAATTAGCAAAAACTTAGCTTCTATGACAACCAAATAATGCTGTATCGTATAGTGTGTAACTGTGGGATAAATATGCGCACCTTCTTTGAAAAATTCGAAAAAAAATAACAAGTTATGACACTACTGCCCAGGTTATTAAAATAAACCGAAAAATTAAACAAAGAAAGATAGTGTACATTTCAAAGAAAATTCGCCCGCGTTGCGGACCCCCACGCAATTTTTTTTCTTACCAGCCTTCTCAATCCACTACAACTGTATTAACTCAGATACTTGTAACAATTACTTCATTCATATGCGGTGTTTGCCAGAGGGTTCAACGTGAAAGGGGTTAAACTAAAGTAATATATAAACCAAGTAGGTAGGAGTTAACTCAAATTTTCCTATGACTGTGGCCATTTTGTTTTACCCTAGTAAAAATAAACAAACTAATTATGGTACTCAAAATTTTTGTTTTTATTGCATTTATTTGAACAGTTTAGTTTAAAATGTTAATAATTTGTGTTTAATTATTTAAATACAATAATTGTTTAATAATTGCCACCTCCAATAGTGGTTCAAGTCCGAATCATAAAATACTAGGTTTGTTTAAATTATTTTAAACGAGCGGCTCATTCAACTTTTTTTCGTGTGCACTACTTAACTTAGTACATTTTTGCTAATGATATTTGTTTTTTCCCCTTCAAATATTTTTTTTTTTTTTTAATGTAATAAAAGCAATCGTAATTTTAAGGCGATACACTGTCGTCTGCATTTTCTTCAAAATCTTAATAAAAACATGTGGTTTACCTTAACTATAGTTTCTCTTTTTCTTTAACTAAATTATTATAACAATTATTTAACAAAATTTAATACAAAATCATTAAATTATCACGTACATATTAAAGTACGAAAACACGATAAAATGTAAAAATCACCTAATGTTATCAGGGTTGCCCATAACATTAAATAAAAAAACCTAAATCCGAAAAGGCGCATGCGCAGTTATTTATATTTGTCTACTTGTTTGTATATTACTTTAGGTTAAACCTTAGAATAATACTATATATAGAAGGAGCACAGGACCGTAAACACAATGTAATTCCACTGATAACACGAAAGCCGGTTGACTGGTGCAACTAAGTAATGCTGCCAACCTGACAACAAAACATTATTTTAAATATGTGTCATAAATATCTATTAATGAAGAAAGATCGTAAAGAACAAATATAATAACTTAAAACACCAGCTGAGTATTTAATAAAACCGGTCTTAGATGGCAAAAGGGTGGCGGAATACAAGAATCTACATTTAGTTGACGAGGACTACTTTTCATATATAATTTTAACAAATACGTTAAACTACAATTTAAAATGCATAAAATATTGTAATGCACCGATATTTATATTAGTATTTTATGAATGATCAATCATTAATTAATAATAGAACATAATAATTCAGCAACCGGAAGTATTGCTAACTTTTTTTTAGAAAATTGTATATTGTAAGGGTGGCAGCATTACTTAGTTGCACCAGTGAACCGGCTTTCGTGTTATCAGTAGTGCTCCTTCTATATCTAGTATTATTCTAAGGGTTAAACACAGAGTTCAATCCCCACCCAAAAGAAACTTGTTATATTCTTACCTTTTTAAAAGTTGTTTTGTTTGTAATTACGTCTATTTATTGTTAGCAGGAAATTTACAAATAATTTACCAAAATTATTTACGAATTTAAAACTTTTAGAAACAGGTTCTATTTATTTGTTGAGATAAAATTGTTCCGTAATCTAATAACTCATCTGATAAACAGGCAGCCAATCACAGGTTATAGAGAAACAACTAACTTTTGAAGATTTGCGGATCTTTTCTTAGTTTAATGATTACAATAAAATAAAATTAGCGGTAAATTAACTATTTGAATGCATAACTTTGTAATGTCATGAATTAGTCAAGTAATTATACATTTTTTTTAAAATAAATCATTCATCAGAGGTGATACAAACGAAACTCGACCCCTTTGGGGTCGACCCAACTTGTTCACACGGCATTTTTAACCTTTGTTTAGACTTCATATACAGGGTATATATAAAAAGGGGGTTGAGTTTCAGGAGTGATCCCCTTGTTCAATCCCGTTTATAATACAGCTGCCTGTAGGGGGTTCAACCCCCTAGAGGGTTGAACCCCCTTCCAAATACCACATGTGAACAAACAAAATAATTGTTGTTGTATAATAGTAAACAAGTAAAATACATCATTCGCCGCCCATTTTTATGACAAGTTTAGAAAGGAAACGCCCTTTATTATGTTTTCTTGGAGTTTTTAGGAACTAGAGATAGTAAAACCTAAACAGAGGTAAGTAATTGGGAACGATACGAAATAACCCAATTTTTGTTTAGTGGTATATACCTTTTATTAATTAAAAGAAATGCATTAGTCGTAGTATAATTACAACAGTC
Organism: Microvelia longipes; assembly: GCA_018340805.1. Taxonomy (NCBI): domain Eukaryota; kingdom Metazoa; phylum Arthropoda; class Insecta; order Hemiptera; family Veliidae; genus Microvelia; species Microvelia longipes. The sequence goes on from JACMZG010001908.1 coordinate 20,703,072, forward strand.
GTACATGTATGGATATATTTATCCCTGAGGAATTTTTTTATTTATAAATAATATATATGGTTTATTATTTAATATCTATGATCTTTACTATCGCTCTTAAAAAAAAATAATAAAAATCTATCTAATCGTTTTTTTTCGTTATGGTTTGAGTTAAATTTACATTAGTACTTTTATGTCAGTAGTTGAATACGTTTTAAGACAAATAGCTAAATATTTAATTTCATGATTCAAGTACACATTTGATAAGGAAAAAATGTTAATTATTAATTAATTAACATTGCATCGTTTTTTCAAATGCGTACAAATATTGGTTTTTAGGTGGCGACAAAGAGCTTCGAACATTCTGTGGGTCTCCTCCATACGCAGCACCTGAGTTATTTCGAGATGAGAGCTACGCAGGAAGACCTGTCGATATTTGGGCGTTAGGAGTACTTCTTTTCTTTATAACCACTGGTCATATGCCATTTCCAGCCGACTCAATCGCTGGACTGAAAAGAAGTATACTTCTTGGAGTTATTACAGCTCCAGCGCATCTATCTTTACCTTGCAGAACACTTATCCGTATGTATATTTTATAATACCTTTATAATAGTCATCATAATACTAGAAATATATATTAAATATATACAATATATATTTAATGCAATACGATTCAATATGTATTCAATGTATTCTATATAGTCACTACAGAAATTAAATTTTATGGGATGAAACTTCGAATAGATAAAAATATCTCTAAAGAATAAGGGTTGGAGACACTCTGAGCAGTGGAGCCAAACTTTGTTGGTTTATTTCATCACGTTTCATTGAAGGCGTGGAAAAGTGGAGAAAACTAAGAAAATAGAAACCAATTAAGTACTTAATTCTTACGAAAAACCGAAACCGAAAATATAGAACTATACACAGTAGGTATTAAAACCTAATGTGTTATAAGACAATTCTAGATTACAAACCTTCATAAGCATAATTGAAATTTGATAAGCATATACCACATATGTATAGGTTGTTAGAAATAACAGGGGTCTTCGTTCGCTTAGACAACGTCCCTTGAGTATTGTTTATTGCTTTGTATTATTTTTACTTTAATTATTATTTTTATTACATATTACTTTGCCATAAATAAATAAACTTTTGCAAATTTTCATCATGTGGATTACACTACAGTAACACTACTCCTGTAGTATTACTAGAGACACCTAGCGAGAAGAATCTAAAACGAATTAGTTTCAATAATCTCTCAACAGATTTCAGGCACGTGTTTATATTCGAGCTTGAGAAAATCAGTGACTTTCCTTTTTCATTTATTATGCATATTAGAATTGATTATTAATTTTAATTATGTATTGTAATGATCTTTGAATAGAAAAGATATGTCTTATAGGTCTTATTCTCTTTTAGCGAATTTCCCTTGGAAATTCGCCTAATAAGATAGGCGTCATGGCGGAATTCGAACCTCGGACCACGACACAAATCCGTTTCAGAGGTCCCTAATGACGAAAAAAAAATTTTTGCGAGACTTTTATATATATATATATATATATATATATATATATATATATATATATATATAATTATATATATATATATATATATATATATTATATATATATATATATATATATATATATATATATATATATATATATATATATATATATATATAATATATATATATATAATTATATATATAATATTATATATATATATATATATATATATATATATATATATATATATATATATATATATATATATATATATATATATGTATATATATATATATATATATATATATATATATATGTATTTCTAGACACTTTCTTGTAAACACTCTATCTTTCGAACGGATTAATATTTTTTAACCAAACTTGGTACAAAAATCAACCTTGGGGAGGACACGAACCCTATTGAAAACCAGGTTTTGGTGACGTCATTAACCCGGTTTGCTGAGTCAGCGAAATTTTAAAAAAATCGGCAAAATTCAGGGTTAATATTTTTTGCCGCGAAAAAGGTCAATATTTATGTTTTTTGAGACGCTGAATCGAATGAAACCAATCCGAAGTCGATACGACCACTCTAAGTGACCTAATAATCGAATAAACCATTGTAAATTACCGAAAACCAAAATTTAGGTCGATAAAAAATAAATTTCGAGTAGGGTGTCGTTTTCTATGTAATTTTGGGCGCTGAATTGAATGAAACCGGTCCGAAGTTTATACGACCACTTTAAGTTACCAAAAAGTCGAAAAAACCACAAAAATTATAGAAAACCAAAATTAAGGTCGTTAAAAATTAAATTTCGAGTAGGGTGTCGTTTTCAATGTTTCTTGGGCCTCTGAGTTGAATGCCAGTGGTCCGGAGTAAATACGACCACTCAAACGCTGGGTACCTGGGTTCACATCCTGGAAGGGTCGATAATTTTTTATCGTTTTTTTACTTAATATATGTTTACAACTAGAAAATAATTCTGGCGCGGGGGTCCGCATGTCGGGCGAATTTCCTTTGGATGCGAAACTCAAACCCAGAGTACCTGGGTTCAAATCCTAGTAGGGACAGTAACTTTTTACCGTTTTTTTTACCTAATATAAGTTTACAACTAGAAAATAATTCTGGCGCGGAGGTCCGCATGTCGGGCGAATTTCCTTTGGATGCGTGTTTCCGTGCTTTTTACATTATATAAGTTTACAACTACTAAATAAATAATTCCGGCGCGGTGGTCCGCTGTCGGGCGAATTTCATTTAGAATGCGTTTTTCCGTGTTAAACAACCTATTTCTTGCTTATGCAAAAACCATAATCATTGCGTGGTTCATGTTCATGCTTTAGAACCTAAGCAGTTACTCAATTGTCAAGCACTGCTCGTAACTCATTTTGTCTGTATTTTCCAAAGGAAATGCGCTAAAACCTTTAAAGATAACTGACTAAGCTTAAAGATAAGTAACTAAGCTATAAACTAGTGCAAATAATAGTGTGTACTTCTAATTTTAGAGGCATAGTTTTGTATACAACCAACTAGAGAATTATGCGCATTTCCTTTGGAAAATACAGACAAAATGAGTTACGAGCAGTGCTTGACAATTGAGTAACTGCTTAGGTTCTAAAGCATGAACCGGAACCACGCAATGGGCATGGTTTTTGCATAAGCAAGAAATAGGTTGTTTAACACGGAAAAACGCATTCTAAATGAAATTCGCCCGACAGCGGACCACCGCGCCGGAATTATTTATTTAGTAGTTGTAAACTTATATAATGTAAAAAGCACGGAAACACGCATCCAAAGGAAATTCGCCCGACATGCGGACCTCCGCGCCAGAATTATTTAAATGAATGAATTATCTTGCACTACTTTTACTGTTGCCTGTATTGACTGAGACTTGTCTATACAGGACTAGCCCCCTATTGGTACAACCAGGCCTAAGTCTAAAAGAGTAATAATTAAGTTACCAAAAGTCAAAATAAAAGTCTTTAAATGTCGTAGTCCTTATTTTCCATCGAAGTCCTGTTTACTTTTATAACTTGTTGTTATCTGTTAATCCTGTTTCTAGTCATCTTATTACAGACAAAAATCATTTTAAAAGGAAAATTTCAAATCAAATCAAATCAAAAAATCCTTTTATTGTTTTTTTTCTTACAAATACAAATATTTAAATTAGTACAAAAAATATTAAAAAATTTACATAATGTTACTTTTAACAAAATAAAATGAAATAATGTGCAGATTGAATTTTTGCTAAAGTTATTATAATATACATATACACACACACACATACATATATATATATATATATATATATATATATATTATATATAATATATATACACATACATACACATACATACATACATATACACACACACACACATATATATATATATATTATATATATATATATATATATATATATATATATATATATATATATATATATATATATATAATATATATATAATATACTGTAATTAAAACATTGATTGCTTGAAACCAATTATTTATTATAATCTCCAATAATTTAATTAAATTTAAGAATTTTTTTCTTCTCTAGCTAATAATATGAATACCGATTGTTTTCTTTATTGTATAGTTTACCTTTTTTGTGTACTTTTTATTTATAAATATCCAACATTAAAATGTTATTAATCCAATATTTAATAATATATATATATATATATATATATATATATATATATATATATATATATATATATTATATATATATATATATATATATATATATATATATATATATATATATATATATAATATATATATATATATATATATATATATATATATATATATATATATAATATATATATATATATATATATATATAATTTAGTATGTACGTAAGTTGTGCTAAAATAATTTAGTAGTAATTTTAGTGTATTGATTGAAATTGCAATGTTTTATGGAAAAAAAGTTTCGGCTTATTCACTGATAAAAGGTTGACCTGATAGGATAATGCTTGAAAAATATTAAAATATTTTGGAGATAAAGTATATTATAATTAAAACCTCGAACATGCACCATATCATATGTTAAAGTATTTTTTCAGCCGTTTTTATGGTAAGAGTTTGGTGTTAAAACTGTAATGAAACCCCCATTATACTTAATAGTTTTGTACCAATAAATTGTAGTACAAAATTAGTATAACTACAAAAAAAAATTACGAAAACTAACGAAAACTACGAGATTAGTAATTTTTAGTATAACTCAAATCAACTATATTGAGTTTTACTATGAAAATAAAGAAAATTTATTCTAATAGCTATGATCAAACCAATGTGAATTAATTTATATATATTTTTTTAGGAGGAATACTAAGACAAATTCCTAGTGATAGGTTCACGTTAGAGCAGATAGCTAATTCAGAATGGATGTCTGGAGTTGTTATAGCGTCGCCAGAGGCTGAAAGATGGTCTCTCATGCCCTCAGTTGGTGTAAGGATAAAACATATTATTAACTTTTTATTTATGGGTCTTAAATATATTTATATGACTCAAGCTCTTAAATTTTAAAGGCCCAAAGAAAACTCGGGTTTTTAACAATAATTTCTAAAATTGTTGAAGATTATTTAAATTATTTCCTGTAATGAAATTTTTTTCTTAAGAGAGAAATATGTTTTTTTGTAAAATTCCATAATTACTTATGAGGAAAAGAACAAATTCAATTTTACAATAACTTTAATAAATAGGAACAATATATTTCAATCCATTTAGAGCACCTTCAAATCAAACTAAAAACAAAAGTACAAAAGTATTACATAAATATAAATAAAATATAATTTATTGATAAATAAATATATTACATAAAATGTAATAAGACTAGGAAACTATTTATTTTTTTTTACACTAGGAAACTATTATTTCAAGTATTAATTTTTATTACACTATTGTTTTTAGTTTTACCTAATGATTATCCAATGAATGGATTGCAATATACAATAAAGTTACTTTTAAAGTTATTGTAAAATTGCAGTCATTCTCTATTTCTCAATTGATGCCATATACCTTAATTGATAAGATATTTAAATTATTCTGTACTATATAGTACAATATAATATAGTATAAATACTATTTTAGTGCTAAATAAATATAATTGTTGATTTCTTAAAATAGTAGCATCATTAAAAAAAAATTAAGATAAACAGTGTTTTAAAATAAATCAGGGATATTGTTATCATCATTGGTGATGTCAAATTTATTCGTATTTGTATATTTTTTAGGTTTCCACCGAAAAATTAAACACAATTGAGAAGGGAGCCCGTGAAAAATTATCCAGTATTGGTATTAGTGATAAAATGCTAGAAGACGAGATAGTTCAAGGAGCAAGAAGTTCAGTAATTGCTGCATATAGGATTGTGGTTCATAGGCTTCAATCGACCAATCAGCATTCAGCATCCATATCTCAGCCAGTTAAACCAAAGTCAAGAGCTTGTGTTATATTGTGAAGAATTCAATGAAATTAATTAATTAGACTAACATAACAAAAAGTGAAGCAGTATTATTGAATTTGTTGTTTGAGAAATATTTGGGTGCTTTTGTGAAAATATAATGTATCCCTCTCACAAGCTTAAAAAAATGGCTCTAAAAATTTATAATTTGTTGCAAATTAAATTTATTCGTCTTAAAATTTTGACTTTTTTAAATGAAACCAAAGCCCTACAAATAATGAATAAACTTATGGATTATTCAACTAAGTTATTTTAAATTTTTATTAGTCTTAAATAATAAGATATTATATTACCTACAGATCTATAATAATATTTGGAAGATTTATTATATGAAAAGAACTATAATATTATTATTATTATCGCTATTGTAGTTATTTTATCTAAGTACTGAAATAGATACCAATATGTTTTCTAATGAAAATGAGTAATGACAACTTTTTACTTATTATTAACCATATTATACTTTGTATGAAACAAATATTTCTATTATTTTTTTTTTGTAATTATTACATGTTAAAGAAGTAAAAAATAATAGGTTTGAAGCAATTAAAGCGTAATTAATACTGTTGTACTACTAAAGCGTATGTAGTCACATTTCTGTTAACATAACTATGTCAGCATCTGTCAGCATGTGATCCGTATTGAGCCTTTTGACTGCACATTAAATGTACAGATTATTGCTAAAATTTTCAGCTACATATGGGTTTTGTTAGGTGTTTAAAATGTAGGTTTAAAATGTTATATTCTTCATTACAAGAGAAGTACAAGAGTGTGAAAGGTCAAACAATGGTATTCATTTTAATTCTATCATGGGAAAAAATAATGTAGTCATGTAGACAGAAGTTGTAGTGAAAATCAAGTCAAAATTGTCGGGAATCAAAAGTAACTGTTCATGTTATTTTCTATACTTCTAGGTAGTACTTAAAGATTTTAATTGAAGACTTTCATAAAAAAATATACGTATATTTTAACACAACTTAATTTATAATCAATAATTATTAGTTTCTGAAATAAAACAAATTTGAGGCAGTATCTGCAAGAGATAAACTGCACAATTTTATAATATTTTTATCTAAAGTTTTTTTTTACTTTTCCTCACTACCTATCATTCAATTGTTAAGAAGAAAAAGTACTGTTTGTTTATACTTTATTCTACATTTTATACTTTTATATCAACTTATTAGAAGAAACATGTAAAATTTTTTTTTATAATTTTTGCTTATTGTGAAGTAGAATCAATTTATTTTTTATACCTCTGTGATCTCATGCATTTAAAGTTTGAGATGTGTTTCTTATTTTAAGTTATTCTCATATATTCTATAATCATCTTTTTAATTTTCCTCACTTATACCGTCGTAAGTATATAGGAAAATATGTTTTTTAATTATTTACTCTTTAGTTGAGCATTATTTTATCAATTATAAACATTTTTATACCTATAATTATACTCCTACATAATAGATACTCCATTATTTTTGACAATATAAAATTATTGTAAAATATTAATTAATTATTTTAATTGATTATATAATTAATATAATTAATTGTAATTTACATTTTTTTTTATAAAAACAGAAATCCTTCAATTTTGGTAGTTTATTATATTTGTTTCTTGACTTTTCATTAGTTGCTATGTAATATGTATATAAACAGTCATTAGTATTATTTTTTACAGGGACCCTTTATAAAATAAGTTATAATGAAATTGATTGTATATAAATAAAAATATCACAAGTCTAATTTACGTAGATTAAATTATGATTATGTAGATACTTGTTATAAGAATATGAAAATGCAACAAAATAGGATAGATTTTAAAAATAAAATAATGTGACAAATTTTCTTACGCACATTCTATTATGACTGAGATATTGTTTTTATACAATTTAATAATAATTTAAATGTAAAAAAGACAGATGTTTATAAAATAAAAGAAACATTTTAAAAATTTTAAATTGTATGAATGTAGCCTGATTTATAATTAGGCAAGTTTGGAGAATTTACACAGCATCTACTGACTAAAAAAACTCTATTGTTTAGTTATTTAAGATTTTTAAAAAGAAAAATAATTGTAAGTTAAATACTTTATCACTTATTCTTGTTTAAACAAGATTAATGAAGATTTAAGATTGGTTTAAAATAAAAAAAAAAACATTGGTAATTTTTTATCTTTTTGTATTGCTAATTTAATGCAGATTATAATTAGTTAGTATATATAATTAATTATGAATTTTAAGTTTGTACATCGCTGAATTAGAAGTTTCATTTCTAAAATAATGGATTGTGTAGATAATAATTCTCCCCTATCTATGAATATCTCCTTTAAATAGTCTGCATTTGTCTTAAAAGAGAAGTAAATGTATTATATCTATGGTGTATTACTGACATGTAAGTGACGTTTAAAATGACCTGGCTACTAATGTGTAAAACATTGACTTCGAGGTCAACTAATGACATTAGTTACAAGATTTGACTATTAAGCCAAACAAAATAATTGTATTGGTTGTTTGTACAATTTTTCCTTAAATATTCAACAGCTACTAAGTAGATAATAATAAGTTTTATAAATTTAATAAATAAAATATTAAAATGTTGTTAGTAAGAAAAAAATATAAAATATTCAGAATAATTTTAGTATCATTATTAGGGGACTCCATTGAATTATGGAACAAATGCAGTTTTTAAGAATTTTCTAAAGAAAAAAAATACCTCCAGATCATTTCTTATTGAGAATTATTTCAAAATGATTCTTATTAAGTATTTTGAAAATTAAAAAAATGTTTGAGGTATTCATTTCCCATTATTTAATTTACCCTGTGTACCTAGTATCACCTCAGAGGAGTATGAGAATCTCATATTCCTATCATCTTAGAATATGAGATACTCATATTCTTCTGAGATGATACTATTACCCAGGGTAAATTAAATAACAAATCTATGATATTAAATGGTATATATCATCTCATATTCTAATGAGATAATATAGCTATAGCTATTTATTTACCAATACATACTCCTATGGATATATAATGGATAGCTGCTGAATAATCTTGAATAATTCAACAATGATTTAATGAAAAATGAATAACATTTGTCAATCTGGATATCTATAAGATGTTATATGGATAATGTTTGCTACTAGGGTATTTATTCATGTACCCAATTTGTTATTTATAATTGAGTAGTATTGTCAATATAAAGAGATAAACCAAAACTGTGTGGTTGAAGTTCAATTGTCTCCCCTATTCTATTAATTAATAGAAGAAACCAAATAATAAAAAGTAAATACAAACGGCTTGTTTTTTAAATGAAGGCTTATCGGTGGAATTACTTAACATGGTGGAGGAGTTGTTGGAAGTGGTTGGAATTGTTGAGGTGTTGTGTGTGTGAAACTAAATTCGCCAAAGCTCCTCTCCTATAAAATTAGCGGGAACTAAGAGGCTTCACTAGTTTTACTCACCTCTCCAGTTGTATTGGACCTATGGTCTTGACAATATTAAAATGCTTAAAAGCGCTACAAGCCCCACCTATTAGCAGGACTTGTCTTCTTTTCTCCTCCCTTTTACTAACCACAGATGTATCAAGTCCAATTAACCGGTGGAACTAAGATGAATTAAAAGACAAGCCCATAAAAATATAAAATTTAGTTGTTTTAGTAAAAAGTTTCTATATCATGTTAGTATATCCAAATTTGTATCTCATATTTTATAAATTTACATCTAATTTAATAATTAAATGTTCCTAAATATATATTTTGTTACTATTTAGTCAAGTATTAGGTTATATTTTCAAAATTAATGATGAAAGAAAAATTAAAATTTTTCTAATGTCAATAATATGTTATTATTTATCATAAAAATATTTTAAGCTTATAGTGAGCATTAAAATAAAAAAAGTATTTAAAATGCTATAATTATGATCATGCAAAAGATTCAAAAACTATTCTTTCAATATTTATGCAAAATAATTAGCAATTTTTAACAATAATTAACTACCCATTTCTAAATTTGATAAATGTTTAAAATTTTTGAATTTTCCGACTTTTAGAAACAAGTACATATTTATGTAAATTTGATTAGGTAATAGTAATGTTACTTCATTTCAGATGTATGTTATTAAATTTTCATTGTAGCAAAGTAAACTAAATGATCAGTATTTATTTTCTTTTATTATTAACCTCCTATATTGATCCTATCCTTTGGTTGCCTTACGGTAGTAAATTCTCTAAAACTATAAATTTAATCATAAATAATATTTGCTGCAGTTTATAAACCAAACATAAAATCATTTAACCATTATACAATAAAGAGAAAAAGTTGTTTTCCTTGATACTTTCAAAGATTTTACAAAATTAATATATTAGCCAAAGATTATGTATACCTAAAGTATTTTTTATATATTTTATATTGAGTAATACAACAACAATTGTTGTTTCAAGTATTAGAGTTAGTATAATGGCTTGAGAAGTCTGATAAAAGAAACAATCCACTGATTGCACATTGGCGGGAGTTGATAATACCTATACATATACCTAAATTAAGTATACATGAATAAAATGTATTTTATTTTTGTATTTATTAGTTATTAGCCAAGGAAGCCTCATTCAACTCTTTCAGTGAATGCTCTGTATATGATGGAATCCCTAAATCGACGTTAAAACGGCTGAGCTATGATATAAGCTTACAAAATGGAAAGAAATATGGAGAAACTCAGAAAAAGGATTATAGACAAAGCAATTTTTTCCAACAGTTGAGAGCAGATTAAAAATTAATATAGCCATAACATTCAAACTAACACAAGCTCTCACTGGCCATGGCTCCAACAAAGCATATCTCCACCGTTTTAACATCATTACAAATCCATCATGTAGCTGCGATAGAGTCACTCCACAAACATGGCAACATGTTATTTTTGATTGTCCACTTTTTGATGCAAAGAGAAGCTTATTAATATCAAGTCTTGTCACAAGAGGAGAATCTTGGAGCCCAACAAAATTTCAAATGTTTGTCAAAGTTTTTAACATTTTTTCTAAATTTATTAATTCTTTAGATTTTGATTTACTAAGTTTGTAGAATATTCTACTTTTATATTTCGATCTTATTACAACAATATTTTGTTTTCTTATTTCTATCTTATTATTTTTATATCTTTAATATCTTTTTATCATAATTTACTTCCTTTACCTTATTATTTAGATTTATTTTATATTTTATAAATTTTAATCTTATTTTAATTATTGCTCTACTAAGCTAAACCATATAGTCTTGAAATCGAAATTATTAACCTTTATTTACTTTAAATTGTAGCTAAATTCCGTTTTCAATAAAAAAGTACCAAAAAAACCCTCTTAAGTCATTTATACATCTTAAGTTTTCAATAGCAGATAACATATGGAATAAGTATTGGGGCATATGGAAAATAAACGGCTTTCTTAACGGGTTACGTTTAGATGATGAAAAAAAATAAAATGTATCATTCAATGTCCTTTAAATTAGCTGTGATCTATGTACATATTGCTGAAGCTAAGCAATAAAAGAACTAAACTAAATTCACACCACAATGAATAGCAATAAATATTTTAAAACCGAAATATATTTTTTATCAGAATTTTTGAAATATTATTTTCGAGCTATTTCTATGATTAATCTTAATATTAATGGTAGTGAGTGTGATGTCGCCCAAAGGCCTGGGGTTGGGGCAGGTCAGCTCCACAGACTGGTGTATCTGCACCTTCATTTATTTGACAAAACCCTTCGTCTTCTAATTCAGCTTGCCTTTCAGGAGATAGCCATCTTGCTGGTGAACTCAGGCAAGAGCTAACCATTAGCACAACTAAATAAAATAGAATGAAGCGTAAAAATAGTTAAAACAACTATGAAAATAATTCAAATGAGACACAAAAAGAATTACCTGACGGGCACAAAATAAACCAAGATAATGATAAGATATATAAGTAAGAAATAAACTATGAAATAAATGATTGAGGTAAACAACAAACATAGATATTAGAAGACAATAGATATTGTTTTTAAAAATAAATAAATAAAATATGTTGGTATTTCATAAAACACAATGTATTATGTGTAAGCAGGGCTGATCTAATAACGTATTTAAACACTTTTGAAAAAGGATTTTAAATAGAGTATAGAATGTAAATGTATTTAAATATTTGGTGGAAGCATATAAATACATGGAAATAAAGTATTTTGTCTAACCCTGTGCATAAACAGTAATGCCA
>JACMZG010001908.1:20720262-20775262 GCA_018340805.1 Microvelia longipes
TTATAATAATTATTTTTAAAATTTATAATTTATAACTTATTATATAATATATCATTAAACATCAACCGGAATAATGAGTAAACAAATATTTCGTAACCCCATAAAACGCGGAAAATGTTTCGTTCCATTTCAGACTCGCCACGTGCTGGACTTGTAGGTATATATCATTATCATTATCAGCATTATAAGTTTCATAACATTATCAGCATTACTTCAATTTTTATTTAATAATTGTTTATTTATCTGTATTTTTTACAATTATTTTATTTAGTATAGTAAAATAATTATACTAATATATATTATTAGTATTATTATTTATTGTTTAAAGTATACAATCTAAACAAGTATTAAACTTATACTTATACTATATTAAATTAACGAAGACTTCAGTCCTCGTTAATTTATATCACAATTTAAAACAGTCCAAAAAAAGCTCTAAAGTATTATACTTGTTTAAAAAATTGAAAAAAAAAAATAATTTAATTGATAATGCAAGTTAGTTCTATTAAGAATTATAAAAGTGTACTAAGTTTCGCCTCAATAAACAATTATTGAGGTTTTGTTAGATCATATAAGTTAACCAACCTCGCAGCATACAGCGAGGTTAGTTTTTTGGTTACTTAAAGTGGTCGTATCAATCGACTACTTATAAGGCGCGGTCGAATATCCACGGCCTTCTAGAGCGTTGGATTACCAACAAACTTTTTTTTCAAAATGTTCAGTAATTAGCCGGATTTGTGATAAATGAAGCCTATTTTCGTAATCTGCACGCTCTTTTGGTTAATCTCAAAAAGTATTTACCTTCACTCAACGATGTATTTTTAATCTAACTTGGTACATACATAACTGCTGTTAGACGTCATGTTAACAATATGACATGTCAAATATAACACAAAATATTGACGTCTAACAGTAGTTATGTATGTACCAAGTTAGATTTAAATAAATCGTTGAGTGAATGTAAATACTCTTTGAGATTAACCAAAAGAGCGTGCAGATTACGGAAATAGGCTTCATTTATCAAAAATCCGGCTAATTACTGAAAATTTTGAAAAAAAGTTATAAAAAAAGTTTGTTGGTGATCCAACGTTCTAGAAGGCCGTGGATATTCGACCGCGCCTTATAGTTCGTTCCGGTTTCATTCAATTCAGCGTCCCAAAATATATAAACAAAGACCTTTTTCTCGGCGAAAAATTTGAACCCTTAATTTTACCGATTTTTTAAAAATTTTACTGACTCAATAAACCGGGTTAATGACGTCACAACAGCCTGGTTTACAATAGGGGTTGTTTCCTCCCTTAGGTTGATTTTTGTACCGTGTATTTTTGTAAGTTTGAATTAAAAATATTAATCTGTTCAAGAGATAGCTTTTTTACAAAAATCCGTAAGAAATACCCACACACACATACATAACATACATATATAATATATATATATAATATATATATATATATTATATAATATATATATATATATATATATATATTAATATATATATATATATATATATATAAAGTTTAAAAAAAATTGCAAACGTATTTTTTTGGGGTCGGGGACGTCTAAAACGAATTTTACCTCACCCCGGGGTGCTCCCCCCACCCACCACCACTCGAACCACCATCTCTAGAGGATTAGTGATTTTTTTCCAACAAAAATTTGCTACAAGAGCTACGTGAAAAAACAAATTTATACTAGAATAAACTTATTTATATCTACATTTGATCTGCTTGAATGGGGGGGGGGGCAAATAAACATTCCATTCATTTATCGATTTGTAGCAGCAACAAGTATGAAAACACGAAACTCTTAGCAACTGAAACCATAGCAACTAATAACAAAAATATATTAACAGAATAAGTATTGTGAAAAATCAAAACAGTGTAGAATGTACCTTTGGTTTGATTTAAAGCTAGTATATATTGTTATTGTTTTCGAAACGATAATACTCCTGAGGATTTTGTTAGGATTTTAATAGAATAGTTAATTTAGATCGTGAAAACAAACTTTTGACAATTCTTGTTTCCATTATACAAAAACAAAACGTTGGTAAAAATAGCGATATATATTTTGCTGTTAAGTGGAAAAAAGATGGAATCTACTATGTTCAGTAAAACATGTTCTAAATTAAACCTTATTGAGGATAAGTTTGTTAGCCAGGCACTGAAAATATCGGAGTAAGTAATAAAAATTAAAATTGCGATCAAAATATTTCAATAAGATTTTAGCAAATGCTCGAATTAATTAAATGTTAATTTTAATGAATTATAAACATCTACTATGAATCTACAACCTTTATTTAGGTTGTCAATACATCATTAATGCAAAACCAAAATTTTGATGTTAACTTAAACTTGTTTATTTTAAGGTTCGGATGGGAGAAGATTTAGTTATTAATTTTCTTCATACATACCATAGGTCATAGAAATATATAACTAAAGGAACCCTTTAGATTAAATTTTGAAACATCAAAAAAGTAGCCTGACTACCTCGCTTATAAATAAAAATCAAAATACAAAGAATGTGCGGGAAGACGAAAACAATTGATTTATTACAACCTTAACTCACTCTTGAAGCTCCTGAGAGCCCAAAAAAGATGTTTCAGGCCTCTCAATGTAATGAGATAGGCTATGCCATCTCTAGTATTGTATTTGAAAAGTATTGAGTTTGCCCTAACAATCCGAAACCGAGATTTTATCTGAATTATCCGTTTTAGTTGTTTCTAGGACCTCTTGATTCCTAATTGGTTTTTACGAAGTTGTTTGTCAGTGTTTGTGTATGTTATTGTTGTTTGTTTGTTTCGTATTTAATGTCCATAACTGAATAAGAGGACTCTTATTGTTTTAGTGATATGTTATTGTGTATGTTATTGTGTATGTTATTGTGTATGTTATTGTGTAACACACGGCTAAAATCAGTTGACAGCGTAGGAAAATAATGTCAAGGAGCCAATTAGGTTAAACCAGTGTGTTAAACCACGCCCCCCATTTCAAATCGGACCAACCTCATTGGTTCCTAAAAGCTATTTTCCCAAGCTGTCAACTGATTTTAGCTGTGTACTACACTATAACAAAGACACATACTGACAGGCAACAGGGAGTAGTGTATTCATGCTGGAGAGTTTGGAGAGTTGAAACGTAATTTGAAAATTAATCTTTACCTCCAGTTGTACTATCCGGAATTTATTGTTTATGACGTCATTTACTGACAATAATGACTCAGCAAACATTTTCAAATAACGTAAAAACGCAGAAACGAACACTCAATCGATATGAGATTTGTCCCATATATATTCATAAATAAGACAAACATATATGTCGTTTCATCTCATTATTACTATTAGTTCAATTTTTATCAAATGGCTGGTATATGTTTTTTAAACAAGTTCTTTATTGGCAAAAGTATACAACATTTAATTTTTTGTAAACCAAAGCCATATTTTTTTATTGATTTGCGGGGTAATTTGTGCCTCTTTATTTTTATTTATTTATTTTGGTATGAAATTTTGTTATTTTTTGGGGTGTGAGGGGGTTTTTATGGGTGAAGGATAATTTTATATTTTTTGGTTTGGGTATTTTAATTTTTAATTTCTAGCAGGATTTTTAAAAGATGATATTTTGAATAGGGTTATATTGTAAAGGGATTCTGCAGGAGTGCTAAAGAGGAAAAACTTAAATCTAAAAATAATCCAATAGTGCTGACATTTAGGCCCGTATTCAAAGACATTTCCCTAACATTTTCCTAAAATTCTCCTTAAGGAACAAGGAGAATGTTAGGAAAATGTCTTTGAATACGGGCTTTAATACTAGTGTATCGTTTTACTTAATAAATAAGTGTACAAAGTTTCGTCTAAACTCGGCAAAATTATCAACGGTTTTTGCTGGATCATAAAAGTTAAGCAGCATCGAGCAATTTAAAAGCCTGGATGGGTGACCTCTAGGAATGAATCAATTGTATTTACTTTCTAATGACAAACTACGCAAATCCGAAGCAGTGAGAAAGAATGTATGTAGCGGATCAGATGAGGAAAAGTTCGGAGGTACCCTGTATACTATTTTTGATTTTATTTCACAATATTTATCAATACAATAATTACAATAACAGTTTTTAACATTTTGTATTAAAACAAATTGCTAAATCTTGATTCTGAGAATACAGGAGGAAAATATATAATATTAATTAAGGCAGAGTCATGTCTGCAGAATAAATCTCTCTTAAATTGGATTGTTTTGAAATAAATTTAACCTCTCTTAAATTGAATTCCAGGGATGTTTCGAAATAATTTCGTTATTTATCTGTTGGAGATCTGTGTATAAACTTAGAGGTTTCTGAGGACAAAATAGATTTTCTTTAAGTAAAATGTTTGTTGATTAGTACTGAAAATATGGCCATAAAAAGTATATGATTTTTTATGTATAATACGTAATTTTATATTTCAGTTATGTTTTAAAGGGGTTAAAAGCAAATTTCGAGTTAAAATGTTTGCGTTAAAATATATATGTTTAAAGAAAGTAATACATAAGGGCACATATGTATATATACATACATCGTATAAAAAAGAAATATTCTCGCTGCATATATATATATATATATATATATATATATATATATATATATATATATATATATATATATATATATACATACATATGTCATAAGTCATATGTTCTGTTCGCCAAAGTTTGATTATAGTATACAGTACAGATAATATAGAAAAGATGACACTAGTCCAATAGAATAGTAGGAAACAATTAATGTGTTAGACCAATTAACCTTCTTCAAATGACAAAATGTAAGCTAACGAAATAGACAGCTGGACAATGGTAATCTGGAGGCTACCTCATGTGAAGGGTCTCAAATCATTTTGTAAATATTATATCCTTTATCATAGGATATTTTATACAAACTGACTTCATCGATGGAAAATGATATTTAAGATTTTTTTTTTTTATATGAATGTAACAGGGGAGTAGCTATCAGGGCCTGCGGGCGCAGGTGTGCAGGGAGCAAAATTTTAGGAAAAATATTAAAATAAAATTATAATTTTAGTTTTAGTGAGCTAATTAAAATAGTTGACATGTTTTGTCCCAAAAATGTACTTAATCTATTTAGTGACGACCTATTTTATAAATCGAACGAATTAAAAGATCAGTATAAAAATTATCTGAATGAAATCGCCATCATTTCGAATTTTACAAGTTTACAGTTCAATTACAATTAAATAGCATTGATCGATCTAAACAAATATTATTACTTTCAAGTCTTTTTCAAGACCTATATATAAGCTCGATATATATATAGAAAGAGAGAGAGAGAGAGAGAGAGAGAGAGTGAGAGGGAGAGGGAGAGAGAGAGAGTAAATTATTATTATTTACTTGTAATTCTTAGCACTACACATATAATAAATTTTGTTAAATGATTAATGATAATTCTAGGAGAACAGGAACTCTGGATATATCTGGTTACGCTCCATCATTACAAGTTTGCGGTGCACTTTCACAAGTTCTTTTGAAGTCAATAAATATTATTAAAGTGATAGCTAAGGACAGTTTAATTCCAGCCAAAGGTTTGGCCGACATTTTGGTTTCATTGAAAAATAATAGACGTATTACCGAGATTAACCTTACAGGAAACAATATATCATCGCAGTCTACAATATATTTAGCTAATGTTATCCAATCAAATACATCAATTACAGTGTAAGCCGTGAGTATAATTCATTATAATAATTTGAAGTCATCTAAAGTAGCCAGAGCTAAGTAGAGTTCCTCTATCTACCTGAGGTTGTTTTCTGTTAAATCGTTCTCCTCGAAGGTATTGAATCACTTCCCAATCGTTAAACATAGTATGGGACCTAACATACCGATATGGGAGAAGTCCATACCGAACATTTTCACAACAAATGGAAATTATATTTGCTTTGTCCCCTCACTTCCTGGGGACAGCCTCATAGAGTTAACATACGGGAAAATATATTTAACTTGCCTTTTAACATAAGATTCTAATGTGACAGAAGTGCAATTTAGAGGTGCCCAAGCAATTTCAATTTTATTTATTTATGATTAGCAGGTTTCTAATATTAGCTACTATTATCTTTGTAATCTGATGGGATTATCTTGAGGGGTTTATCAAGGAAAGGAATTTTACTAATAAATTAAGGTAGTACACTTAGGTTTCTCGTTATTTTAACCGAGAAATTTTAAGATCTCTAATAAATTGTCGTTTTATACGGTTTGGTTGGAAATAAAATAGATAGCTATGTTATTTGTCCAAGGATTTTCTAGAGTAGGATTTGCATCGTTAGATGTAGAAAAGCTTGCTGAGAACTTTGGAAAGCACACCGCGGAGCCCAAAGCACACTCATTGTTATAAATTTCAGTAAAAAGCAGTACAGAAGTTTACTGCTTTTTAATAAAAAATTTGATAAAATTTTAATAAATTTTTTTTTCAGTAAAACTTTTTACAAATTTTTAGTAGATTTTTAAAAATGCCTATATCCAATAGCTTCTTCTTTTTATTTACAGATTATCACTAAAGTGGAATAATCTTGGATCTTGTGTAGAAACATTTAGATTATTTTGTAATTCTATCTCCAAGAATAAATCTATTGAATACTTAGACCTGAGAAGTAATCAGATATCTACTAACTGTGCTGTTTACTTGGCAAAAGCTTTGAACAATAACTACTCAATTAAAAAGTTAGGTAAGTAAGAGTTAACTGATTTTTTGGTGCCAAGTTATTGCAAAGGAACCAGAGGCTGGATAATTTTTAATGTGATACCAAATACAAATCAATAGGATTTTCCAAACAAAATATTATTACAAGAAAATAATAGAAATTATTTCTAAATTTTTGTATATTACCCTTAGACTGTAAATTGTAATATTTTCGCTCCTGAAATTTGTTTGCTGATTAACTAAACAAGGCAATAATACCTTTCTGCTACCGTAAGTCACTTTGCTGTCGTGTTTTTGAGGGCAATCAAAACAAATGTTTTATTCAGAGAGTCGAAAAGTTGCTTTTCAAACGTAAATTTTTCATGCTCTGGCAAACAAATTTTTATTGACAATCTTATGATCAAACGTTCGTACATAACTGATGTCTTTTAAGAAGGAATTCGTATTTGACATTAATCAATATTATAGTACGACACACGGCTAAAATCAGTTGACAGGGTGGGAAAATAATGCAAGGGAGCCAATGAGGTTATTTCGGGATGTTAAACAACGCCCTCAATTTCAAATGAGACCAACCTTATTAGTTCCTTAACACTATTTTCTCACACTGTCAACTGATTTTTACCCGTGTGTCGTACAATAGTGAATTTTCATATTATTAGTGAGTTGTAAAAATATTATTAGAGCATTATTATTTAATAATAATGATCATAATATAATAATAATTATTTAAGTCATTAAATAATAAAACATTTTAACACAAGGTAGATTTCCTAATTTTGATATTACTTTTCCTCATTTATACCGTAGGTAGTTTGCAAAAGATCTATAATTTTTGTTTGATAATAAAAGTTCTGCATCATCGAGCATTGTCTATGTCCAGATGGATGGCCGCTGGGAATGAAACAGATGTATTTACCATCCGAGGACTAGCAAAGAGAGTCCGAAGAAGTTAGAATGAGCGTAGCGAATCCGATGTGATGAGGAAAAGTCCCGAGGTACCCTGTACCCGATTTAGCTATTTATTATTCTCGTACGTCAGTCTTTTCTGTCATTTCTTGTCAGTATAGAATTTACATTTTTCGTTACTCTTGCCTTACACGCTCTTTTTTGCCTTTGTGTCAATTTTTTAGACAAATTTATTGACTGCAGTTTAAGCTGCTCGAGTGTGAAGGACGAGTGCAAATTTATCAGGGGCATATCTTGAGATTTTACAAACAAATACGTTCATGATTTTAATCAAACTTTTAGAACTAGTTGGTCGTGTAAAAGTTGTGTAGTGGTAAAACGTTACTGTAACAGCATAATTTTTACGTTTCTTTATTTATACCGTAGGTATATAGGAAAAGTATTGTGTTGTAAAAAAATCCGAAACCGGAATGAAAGCGGAATTATCCGTTTCAGGCGTTTTTTAAACCTCCTAATTGATCCAGACAAAGCTGTCTGTCTGTCTGTATGTGTATCTGTGTGTGTGTGTGTGTGTGTGTGTGTGTGTGTGTGTTATCATCGTAGCGCCCAGTCTATTTATGCTAAAGAGATTAAATTTGGCAAAAAATCAGTCTACCGCTTTATTTGTGCTATTCGGAAAATAATTTTGTATGACGTCCTTAACCCGCAATAATTACTCAGAAAAAATTTCGAAAAATCATAAAACGAGAAAAAATGTTGCGATCGGATTGAGATTTGGCACGCATGTGACTATGTATAAGACATATGTGCCAAGTTATTTGTCCTTGAATACGACAAATACATCTATAATAAATGTTGGGTCATAAAGTTAAGCAGCATTGAGCGTGGTCAGTGCTACATGGGTGACCGCTGAGAAAGATACGGATGTATTTAAGACCAATATGGGGCATTTATTTACTATATATTTACTATACTATATATTTACTATCCGTTTTAGGCGTTTTTAAGACCTCCTGAGTGATTTTTACAAAGCTGTCCGTCTGTCTGTATGTGTATGTGTGTGTAAAATTCGGCATGCACGCATGTAGCTATGTATAAGACTATCATATGTGCCAAGTTTCATTTCATTACCAGCATTAGTTTAATTTTATGGAATGACTTATGTACTTTTTTAAAAAAAATGTAAAAAACCAGATAATGATTTAATTGAGTTGAAATTTAATTCAACTTTAAAGTTTAGTTTCAAGTTTCGTTTCAATGCGACAAGTACATACATGATTTTTATTGGATCATAAAAGTTAAGCACAGTTAAGCACTGAGCGTGGTCAGTGCTGAATGGATGACCGCTGAGAATGAAACGGAGGTACCCCGTTTCAGAATGAAAGATGAAGTTAGAATGAAAGTTCCGAGGTACCCCGTACCCGATTTCTGTAAAGTATGTTTTTATTCAAAAAATGATGTTAGTGAACACTAACATCATTTATTACTAATAAGCCATTGATTTTTTTTCAGATTTACGATGGAATTTGCTTGATAAGAAAGGTGCTGAACTTTTGTTAAACGTAATGGAAAATAATAAAAATATAACTAATATATTGTTATCTGGGAATCCTGTAGCACCAGATGTCGTTGCATCAATAGGTATTACAACTTATAGTATTTCGTTCATTAGATATTTTTGAACTTGTTTTATAAAGAAACGTATAAATTTCAGAATTTTTAAGTAAGGATATTTCCCATGGCTTATGAAATGACATAATTGTTGTAATGACATTAGAGACTTTTAGATTTATAAAATTACCCTATTTGTAAAATATATACAGCTATAATTATTTCAATCCCATTCGGGTCATCTTTAGGCTAATAAAATAAAATTTAATGTTCAACAGGTAATAAAATTTAACAAATACGGGCCTTCGGCCTGTAGCCGCTGTGCGGCCACATTGTTGTTGTTTTGTATTATGTGATGTTTCATTACTGTTCTTGTTACATGGCATTTTGCCATGTATCTAGCGAATTTTCACAACCTCTTCACACAGGCCTGAGAGGCTTTTTCACAAATTTGATTTTACTAATTGAGATTTTATTAATACTCTATTATTAATAGTATGCTACAATATTAAAATTAAGAAGCATTATAAACAAAAATATATTATGCATGATTTTTGTTTTTAAATAAAAATACCGTTTCCGTCCCTTAAGATTGTCTGATTGAGCTGAAACCGGTCGCAATCGTTTTAGAATGACTTCGACCATATAAAGACTACTTCGAGGTTCTTCCACTTTACGGGCCTGCTTTGCGTGGTTTAGTGGAAGCCATTTTTGTCCTATCTCTTTGGGACAGCAGGCTTACCAGGATGGAGCAAGAGGTAGAGTCCCCTTTTTTATACTATATCCCCATCCTCTACCACTACTGAACCCAACAGATATCGTACGAGTCTTTGACCTGGACGTATACATATATACAACATTATATACATATGTATACTGTTTGCGCCATTTGTAATGGTTCGATTCAGCTGAAATTGGTCTTAATCAATTCAGCTAGCCTTGTTTTAAAGCCATTTCAAGTTTCAAAAAAACTTTTTTTCATGACGTCATAACTATGATTGATGAAATCATAATGTTTTTATAAACAATAGGCCTCGTAAACCTCGTAAAGTTTCGTTTCAATTTGAGAACGCCTTCAAGAGTTATCGTTCGCCATACGAAAGGGTAGAAACTCTTACATAATATATATATATATATATATATATATATATATATATATATATATATATATATATATATAACTTTTTCGGACATACTTCTTTGTTAACAGGAAGCCAATAGGAACCGATTCCGCTCACTCCCACCCTGGATTTCCGTCATCCGAACAACCTCATAAGCGTCATTTTCATAATGAAAATTCGCTAAAACTACTAACAGGAGGTTTACGACAACCGCTCTTAAAGTTAATAAATAATATACTAACATAATACACCAACGGTGGTAAACTAATATGTGGAATTACTTATCAGTTATGTTTTTGAATTTTTTTACTAGCGATGAGGATGATTCGTAAGATTGTTAGTTGAGGAATCAATATTTGTTCTATGACTGCTTTAGTAAATTTCCATGACTAATAAAGTGTTCGCAGTCATCTTCTGAAGTATTGTTCATTTAAAATGAACAATGTAGTGTCACACACGAGCCTGAGCTTATAAATAGCAAATGGTCAATATATATTATTTTCAAATACGGAGTAATCCGTAACCGTTATTTTTTTCTAATTACATCGGATTCACTATGCTCATCCTCTCTAATTCGGACTCACTTAGCTCGTCCTCAGAATATATGTCGTTAAATTTCTACCTGCAACACATCATCGTCTTCAAAGAGTAAAAATTTCCGTTTCATTCCCAGCGGTCACCCAATCAGGTACTGAATACGCTCAATGCTGCTTAACTTTTATGGTCCAACAGAAATCATGGATGTACTAAAACACACTTATAACTTAGTAAATATATACTCTTGTAACGAATTTCAACTCAACTGGTTAATTTCCGATTTTTTTTAAACTTACATAAATCATTCCATAAAAATTAAACCAATGATGATAATTAAATTAAACTTAGCTTATATGTTAGTCATATACATAGCTACATGCGTGCTTAATCTCAATCCAGTTGCTTAATTTTCCGCGTTTCATGAATTTTCTAAATTTTTGCTGAGTCATAAAGAAATATTTTCCGGATAGCACAAGTACACCTATTGACCTATTTTTTACAATGTTTCAAATCTCAATTGTAACGTAAATACACTGGGAGCTACAATGATAACAGACACACACAAACGTTAAGACAGACAACTTTGTGAAACCCACTTAGGAGGCCTTAGAAACACCTGAAGCAGTTGACATCCCGGTTTCGGATTTTTTGCAAACACAATACTTTTAATAATGAAAGAAAATAAGTAAAAAACACAAAATAAAACTTTATTGGCAAAGCGTTATTAACCTAACTAGAGGCCATCATCAGTGTTAAACCGTTGAGATGTAAAGAAGAAGAGAAGTGAGTCTATGTTTTATTTTGTGGTGAGACTTCTTTTTTTTCATTATTGTAATGGCCTCCATTCACGCTCACTCTAAGAATACAATACTTTTAAATATTGTAGATTCTCTATTTAAGTTCTCCCTATAATTTAAATTATCGGGAGTGGCGAGACCAATTTTAGAGGAGGCGATGCCTCAGACACATTTAAGGAATTTTTCGTACCACAAAATTTTACTATACCACTTAAAAAAATTTTGTCAGAGAAGGCAATATTTTTTCCCAGGGAGTACCACCTGGTTACAAGCCTGTCCCCATCCTAGACATAGGTCTAGAAAGAACCAAGGAATAAAACTCTGAGTGATTCAAAAGTATAAAATGAAATCCTGATATTATTAGTATATAAATAATATTCAAGATAATCGAGTAACGAAATTTTATTTAATTTATTTTCACTAACCAAGTTAATTTTAAATTTAATTTCATTCCATATTTCCCAGTAATAAATTCAATTAACAAGTATACAATTTAATTAAAATTTGCGTATTCTGAGAACGAAGTCTGATAGTGTTATCATGTTATAATTACTTCATTCAAATGTAAATAGATTGAAAATTTTTGAATTTCCAGGAAATTGTGCTAAGTACAAAGACGGGCTGAAATCGATTCAAACAACATACGAAGCCAAACTGCGTATATTAACAAAGCACATCAGGGATATGGAAAATAAAAGAATTGATCACGTTGATAAACTGTGTCAAGACTCAAAAATACATATACAGTTAGTATAATTTTAGACTCGGACGAAGTCTGTAACGCTATTTAAACTAATAAAGAATAACACAATGATCAAAATCAACGCTTTTAAAAATGAATTTGCTGAACCTAAATGAGCTGAGATTTGTGGGAGGAATTCTATACTATTGATGAAACACGCAATATGCTTTATGCTGCTATATTTTAGCGAATTTTCTTTTAAACAATTAATAATAGGATGGGATGGGAATTAATAATAGGCGGGAGTCGAAATTGGGAAAGAGTCAAAACTCTTTGATAACGAAAAATTCGTTTCGCTAAATTATATATACATGTTATACAAATCTTTCGTTCAAATTAATTTTATTTTTTAATCAAACTTGATATCAAAGTCAACCTTTGGGCGGAAAAGAACTATATTAGAAACAAGGTTTATGTGACTTCAATATCCCGGTTCGCTGATCCAGCAAAATGTTAAAAAAAATCTGTAAAATTCATTGTCGTCAGGGAAAATACCTACTTATGTTCTTTGCGGTACTGAATCGAACGAAATCGTTCCGGAGCCGATACAATCAATTTAAGGTACTAAAATCCTAAATTATGCGGTAGGTAAATAAATAATTTCAAGTGTGCTTTCGTTTACGATGTTCTATGGGGGTCTAAGTAGAATGAACTGGTCCAGAAATAATATGAGTACTCAAAGACAGGGACCCTGTCGTTTAAATATTGATACTATCGTAGACAATAGTTTATATTACCCATTACCCGGAATAAATATCCGCATTGCCTTTGATAATGCGGATATTTATTTATTGATTATTACGGATTTTGATTCTATTTATAAAATTTTAAATTAATAAAACAAAATATTCTTGGTACCTTTATGTGTAAAATGTGTTGTGTTTACAATCAATAGACTACCTAAGATAAAGTTTAAGATAAAGGGCTGGTTGCTCACCTTACTTTTCGTTCAAATTATAAAATATTGTGAATTTATGCTGATATTTATACTTTTATTAGTATATTAATAAAATTAACAGATCTCTAGCTGTAGTTATAACTTATCACAATAATGTATATTGCCTCATAATCAGGATCACTAGTTCCAACTGAAAAATATTAAGTACGTAATTAATTTAAACAATAAATAGCCTTTTAAAACCAGTATTGGCCTCTTGTTTTTTTTCTAAAGATAGAATAGATTAAGAAAATAATGACTTTTACTTAAATTCCAAGCAATAATTTGGTAGTTTGAACGAAATTTAAGGTAAGCAACTATTAAAAACTTGATTTTTTCCCTAAATTTCGAACGTGATTGCCTACAAATTTTTATTAAACTATATTAATTTGTTTTAAAGGAGTGCAGAAGCTAAAATCAACAATTTGACGATTAGACTGTCAGAAAACGAAGCTTTGCTTAAAGATTTAAATCATAAATTAAAAGAATCTGAGATAAATATGGAAGCGGAGAAGACTCGAGCAGACACGCTAGAGAAAATGCTGGACGAGAAAGAACGGAATTATGTAGAGCTTATTAATAAATACCAGTTTACAATTGAAGCTCTTAGACAGGTTTGCTAATCCTAAGTTCAACTCCTTTTCTCTGAAACCATTTAAGATAATCCAATCAGGCGAAACCAACTATTCTGCTATCAAATTAAACTAAAATAAATTATTAATACGCTAATAATTGATCAATTTTCCGGACCTTTCCAGAGCTCTCCCCTCCCACAGTTAAAAACGGCTACAAAGTATGATTATCGGACACAAAATATTTAACCTAATATAAATAAGTTTTTGTAGTTTATTTCCTGATTTCTATTAAATAAATTGCATACAGTTCATTTAATATGAATATTCTAGTTGATTACTCTATATTTTTTGCATTTATAGTACTGTACATTTTGTAATTTAGTAATTTCTATTTAACGATAGTTAACGTAAAATTATATTTTTTTAGGATTTATTAAAATTAGAAAATGATGTGGCAAACAAAAGAGTGGAAGAGGAAAAGAAATATTTAACAGAGAAATGTAAAAGAGAGCAAGCTGAAAATGAAAAAGAATATTTTCAAAAGTACTCAGAAAAACACAAAGAAGAAGTTAAAATTTTAAAACATGAGCTCGATGTAAACGTTAAAGCACAAATAGGTAATAAACATTGCATAAAATAAAGGAATAAATCAAGCAAACTTAACATTGATTTGGTGATGATCAGTTGTAAATTTCAACCATACAAATCACGCTTAGTGTGGAATTTTTGCTCCTGAAAATCTCAAAAAGAAGAGTTTGTGAGCACTTTTATGTCATCTTGTAACTAGTTAAACTGTTATGTTAAAGTTGTACATTACCAACAGGCGCATTGCCACTTAGTTAATGAAAAATTATATATTATAAATACTTATATTTATTTAAGCCAGCGCGCAGATAAAAAGATCTCCCACTCTTTATAAGTAAACAGTTTTTTCTTCAGTTGAGTTTATTTCCGATTTTTTATTTTATTTAATTTGAGGTATATCAGAAACAAAAATATTTGAATTTGTACAAAATGGATGACATTTTTCAGGTCTGGTTCTTTAAATATTAACAAACAACAACTATTGAAAACAATAAAAACAATTATTACAAACAAACTTTTACTCAAGTATAAAGGTATAGGGCGATCGGAAAGATCCGCATTTTGTAACTCGTAAATGATTTGTTAACCTAATCTTAAAATATTTTAAAAGTAAGAATTTGCATTGTGTTTTTGTCTAATGTTACAACTTCACAGAAGAGTTGGAGCATGAGAAGAAATCGTGGCAAATAAAGTATAAAGATTTAGAAAGAGATTTTAGCGAAGAGTTACAAAAACTAACGCGTCAGGCTGCTGAACGACAAAGAAAGCTTGAAACAACTATATTGGATCTCACAGAAAAACAGGTAATATAGAAATAAGTTGCTGAAGACGCAAAACTAAGTTTTTAACATGTAAAGAATTTTTGAAGTGAAAATACTCGAAGCTACAATGAAAATTGTAGCTGGAGGAATTCATAATGAAGTTTCAAAAAATCATGAATCAATCAAAAAATGTGAATCCTCATTTTTTGAATCCATCCAAATAATGGCACTTACCAACGACTATCAACGCTTTCCAAATGAAAAGATAGCCGCTAGGGTTCTAGAGTTAAGGCGGTAATCTTAACGCACGAGCAAAACACACAGCAAAATTGAATACATGGTCAATATGCTTCATAGAGCTGTATACTAATCAGTTAGCTTTTAACTATTTTAATTTATTTTTGTATTTTATTTTATTGTATTGATGTTCTGTTGTATTAATGTTTATTGTATTACACGATTTTAGCCACTTGTAATAACATAGATTTTATTAATATAACCAACCAATTTACTATAACCTACGTTTAAAAAGAGGTAAGCGAGGTAAGATTATTGCAGTATTAGTTAGGTCAAGCGAAAGCACATGGATTCGCTCTGATAAAATATTATTCTATTTTATCTAGTTTTAGTTTTCTATTAAATTTATATTCAGTTATCTATCTTTATATTTGGGTTTACCTACGTATACATAGCATAGCTTGTAACAAAATGAACTCAATTCCTTACATGAATTACCTATACAATCTGTATCTATACAGATTGTCAATAAGCTATACATAAATCTATCCATTGCTGTTGGGGCATCCCATTCCGATCATCCACTATGAACTAAGTCCCTAAACTTTCCTCTTTATAAAAAACTATTGGTTTGTGTTATTTTTGAGTTAAGTACTCCAGGTTATCAAAACGTTTTTACATACACTAAACTATTAAAGCGACGCATCAGCCCCAGTTCAGATGTATTTATCGTTATACATACAGAATCGCTGTAGTAAAAACCCCAGACTATTTTAACATTTTACATTAATTTATAGGTAAGAATTTCTTTAATTAATCATGGGCGTAGAATATTAAATTTATTAATGAAAATTTGTAATTAAATAAGGAAACAAAAATACGATATTAAATTAAATAATGAAAAATGGGAAACGTTAACAATTGTAGGATAAATTCTATTTTTATTGATTATTTTATAACCGCTTTTCAGGCTAAAAATATGGAAGCAGTTTCAGAAAAACTAGAGCACTGTTTAGGAGAAAAGGCAAACGTTGAAGGGCAACTTACATCTGCTCTAGCTGCTCTATCAAGACTTCAGCAAGAAAATAGTGATCTTATTAATCAAGCGGCTCAGCCATCTAGAAGATTAGCTCATGTTCTACAGGTAATTAATGACATGTATAGTATTGTACAAAATCGGTGAGACCTTAAGACTTGTTGTCAAAAATGGGGGTAATAATATAACAAACTAAGGTATGTCCAAAATTTCTTTAAATAATTCTTTAAACATATCTTTAAATTACACCTCCATTTTATGCCCTGAAAGATATTTTGCTTAGAACTGGAAGTTTGAATTTCAGTTACAATTATCCACTTCTTAGCGAAGACTATTAAGAGAGAAACATGCTTAAAATTACGTCATCCCCCTGATCATAAATTTCCCTAAATATATTCCCCATTTGGGGCTTGACCAACAACCATCTACGAGGCCACTATTAATATCAAGAGACCTTCGACCTTGTTGTTGCCCTATTACTAGGACAACAACAGTAGTTCGTCATATTACTGGTTTATATAAGTAGCATACTGCTACGATATAAACGAATTGTCAAATGTATCTGTCAAAAACATGAGAGATACATGACTATAATTCGTTTAAATTATAGTATATAAGTCAGAACAGGAACTAATGCTAATAATAAATTTCAAACTTTATGTATGTGTTAACCATACATATTAGTACGTGTACATTTTTTTTTCTTCGAAAATTAGCTAAAAAAGAATGAATTAAAGAGTTAAACTATGACAAAGTAAGGTAGAGCATAATTTTAAGAGCAATAAAGATTATTACTGAGGCGTAGCCGACGTTAACATAATTTTATTCAAGACGAAACCGATGAAGTGGATTGGAAAATAATATGAAATTCAAGTTTTTACCTCCCAGGAGAGAGAATACAAAACACAAGTATAGTATAAATAATTATACTTATAGTTCACCATCGTCACAACCTATCACGCCCAACAAATACTTATGTATAAAAAGTTTACTTGAAAATAAAGAAACAGAACATTAGAGTACAATACTTCATTTTTGCTGATTTCCATCGAAATTCATCTTATTATTATTTATATTACGTTAGTTTCAAAACACAACATAAGTATATAATAATAATAGGTAAGTTAATACTTGAGTTTTGTAAGAGAGAGAGTATAATAATAAATAAATAAATAAAACTTTATTCGTTGAATTTATTTATTATTTTTTTATGTTAAAGGAATTAACAGAAGAAAAATTGTCTTACGAAAAGTTAAGACTAGAAAAGTCTGATGTTGAAAAGAAGCTAGAAGATGCAAGACAAATTACTGCTGGCTTACGTGAAGAAATGTCTCAGGCGTCTGAGGCAGCAGCTGAATTATCGAGACAGCAAAGGCAACAAATTCAAGCTATTAAAGGCAAAGCACTAATATTGGCTCAAAAATTAAAAGAACGAGATGCACTAATAGACGCTATAAGGTGGATTTATATTCAATTCTTTTTTTTTTGCATGGTCAAAGACAAGTAAGCTTAAGAGATTGGGATTATAGAGGGGGAAATGTAATTTTTGGTAAGAAGGACCCACTGATCAAGAATATATAAATATTTTTCTTTATATATTCTTGTGGTTTGTGTGTTTATATATATATATATATATATATATATATATATATATATATATATATATATATATATATAAACACACAAACCACAAGAATATATAAAGAAAAATATTTATATATTCTTGATCAGTGTGTATTTTATATATATATATATATATATATATATATATATATATATATATATAATATAAACACACAACCACAAGAATATATAAAGAAAAATATTTATATATTCTTGATCAGTGTGTCCTCCTTACCAAAAATTACATTTCCCCCTCTATAAATCCCAATCTCTTAAGCTTCTTGTCTTGACCAGTAATATATATATATATATATATATATATATATATATATTATATATATATATATATATATATATATATATATGTATGTATGTATGTATGTACAAGATTTTGTTCCTAATCTAGTTATCAGTTCTATGAGACACGATAACTTTCGAACGCTTTTTCGGATCGAAATGTAACTTATATAATTAAAATTGTTTGAAGACTGCACTCTTAAATAATAATTGTTGTTGGAATTATTAAATAAATTATTAATATGTAGGACTGCAGTCTTCAAACAATTTTAATTATACATATTATACCAGTCCAAAAAGTTGACTCTTTTATAATGAAATGTGTGAGTGATACGTATATATGAGTAATACATTTGAAAATGTATTACTATACACTTATATCAACTAATAATATGACAAACTAAGATAATGGAGGCGCAGAGCCGTGAAACGGTCCATAGCGCCGACGCAGCGTACATACATAAAAATTTCAACCATACAAAAAACATTTTTTTTAGAAAATAATTTAACATGCTAAATACAAAAACAAAAAAACATGTATATGTATAGCCGCATGAGCAATTGGGATTATGTTACACATATTTAAAAAAAAATATATTAGTTGTTTGAAAATATAATCAATTTTGTGATGCCTATATGATACTTTTTATAAGGCCCGTATTCAAAGACATTTTCCTAACATTCTCCTTGTTCCTTAAGGAGAATGTTAGGAAAATGTCTTTCAATACGGGACTAAAGTTCAAGCTAGCTATGAGTTTAAGAAAAAATTATGAAATTCATGTCCTTTTGGCTGGGGACCTTAACTGCGAAAGTTTTAAATTTAGACCATGAGAAGAATATAAAAAAAGATATCTATATTAAAAATATAAATCAGCAATACTTTTTTTATACTTCATATTATTCAGGAGTATTAATTATAATCTAAACTATTTTTTTCAGAGAAGAGGAGAGGAAAAGAGCAAAAGGATTGTATACGGCTGTATCCAGCTACATGGAACATCTACCTCCCTCAAAAATCCAAATGGATAAAACTTGATTACTATAGTATTCTAGAAAAATCATATTTAATATTTTAATATAATATATTGGAAATCATGTTAATTATTTAAACCTGTACGTTTTAATCTTTAATATGTCTCTTTCATAGGAGTGGGAGAAAAAATGTTGAACTTATCTATGACAGTACATTAAATTCCAAACTCTGTACAAATATGCATTTATAGAAGTATAAGTATTGGGTTTTTAAGAACTTTTGGAAAAACAACATACGGGATATACTACTGGTAGAAGTAGATATACATAAAATGCATTTTACCTACAACTTAGACCTAAAAAAAGCATATGTATATAAAAAATTCCTGCGTGAAAACTAAAAATCCTTCAAAAGCCTAAAAATCCCTTAAAGCTCCTTAAAAACCTTAGTTAGTGTGTTACCTTAGTTAGGTGTTAGTTGGTTTAATTCCGAAGGATAAAACTTTTCCTCTAAAGGCCGACGCGTTTTTTATTCGTTGACACAAAGTAAAAGTATCAAACTGAAATTTTGTAATCCGACTGCCTCAATTTTTTGGTCAAATGTTCGATTTTCAACGAATGCTACAATTTTTAGTGGTTCAGGGACAATGGTTATTTTAGTGTGAAAAATATCATCTTCCGAGCAGCAAAACTAGACCCAAGGTCTAATTTGTATGCTTTGTTTCAACATTCTAGAATAACATAGCGGGAATTATGCGTGACACAGATAAACAGGCACGCATTTCACATTTTTTCCACCAAAGAGTTGGCTCAAATTTGTTGTTCCCTTCAAATATTAATTTCAATTAGCATTTTAACAACTTTAATCTAAAATTTTACACCGTCGTTTTTTTGTCCTTCAAAAACTTTAAAAAAAACATGTGATTTACCTTTAGTAGTTTCTCTTATTCTTTAAAAAACTATTGTAACTATAATTTCACAGAATTTAAAACAAAATCATTAGAGTATCGCGTTCATATTAAAATACGAAAACACGATAAAAAGTAAAACTCACCTAGTGTTTTCAGGGTTGCCAATAAAACTAAGTAAAAAAGCGTAAATCTTAAAAAGCTCATACGCAGTTATTCCGATTTTTGCTATTTTTATTATTTTTGAGCCAGTTATCAGCTGATCCCGCATGTCTGAATTTACTTACACAGGTTGGTACAGGAGTTTCCCTACTTGGTTTTTGTATATTACTTTAAACTACGATAAGTAGGTGAGGAAAAGTAATTAAGGTATGACGGATCTTTAAAACCCCTGGCTTAAAATTACATTTAAAAATTATGAATTGAGGGAATGTAGACATGTAGAGTGCAAGAATAGGAAGAAGTTATAGTGTATGCAATTCTTCAATACAGCCATGAAATGCAAGTTAATCTATCTATTTCTACTAAGTCGTTGTACACAAGCTGTCAAATAGTCTATCTCAGCCCTTCCCAACCCTTGGGTCGCGACCCAGATTGGGTCGCAAATGAAATTTTTTGGGTCACCAAATTATTTATTATTAGCAATCCAAAAAATGACAAAGATTTATGTAAAAAGATTATTATAAGCAAATAACAGATTTCCTTAAAAAGATATTATTTTTAGAAATTGATAATCCTTAAACATGCGATAACAAAAGAAGCCGCGGCCAAAACATTTCTTAGAAGTCCTTTACCGACTGAGGCACCCGCCTTTATCTAATTCTTGCTAACTTTGATGAATTGTTATACCAATGATAATACTGTGTTTAACAGTTTCTTATAACTTCTTTTAAAGGTTCGGGGTATTATAATTATTATATGTGAATTTGGTGCTAACAAACATCAACGTAGTTTAATATCGCATACAAGTTTTTTAATTATAATTGTTTCACGAGTTTATTTATTTTATAGTTTTGCATTTTAATTGAAGTAGTGAAATGAATAAACAAAACACACTTTTAAGTTTTTTTGGCCCGAAAAAGGATAGTGCTAAACAAGCTGAGGTAACTAATAGTTCTACTAGTAGCAGTAACTGTGGAAACATTGAGGCGCCTAGTAGTTCTCAAGAAAAAAGCTAAGTATGTTGGTACTAATTACTATTTTAAATTTCAAGAAAAATTTATAAACTTCGGTTTTACTAAAAAAATTGAAAATGGCATCGACTTGCCACAGTGTGTTATTTGTGGATGTGTTTTAGCGAATGCATCACTAAAATCAAATAAATTATTTAGGCATTTAGAAACCAATCATCCGAATTTAAAGGACAAATCTCTCGATTACTTCATTCTCAAGCGTAATGAGTTCAAATTAAGGCCCGTATTCAAAGACGTTTCCTAACATTTTCCTAACTTTTTCCTAACATTTTCCTAACATTTTCCTAACATTCTCCTAACTTTTTCCTAACATTTTCCTAACATTTTCCTAATTTTTCCTAACATTTTCCTAACATTCTCCTAACATTTTCCTAACTCCTAACATTTTCCTAACATTCTCTTATCGTGTTTTAAAAGTCTTTTAGAGGCTTCGCACGATTTTATTTAGTGGTTAAGTCAAAAAGTGATACCATTGTAAGTAACGTAATGTATCGCAAAATATCAATTTTATTAACTTATTACCTGGATTTACGACACATTTTGTCATAAACAACAATGCAGCCTTGCTTTGGCGAATGTTAAAGATATTAGAAACTTTATTTACATATGTTTTCAGTAAACAGTAGAGTTAATACAAATACAATGTTCAATTATTGTATTTGTTAATCCAACAGCTTTCATAAATAAAGCAGTATCAAGCGTTTCAAGTTTGAACGTGCACCAGGTTGTACGAATCCAAAGGTGTCTAAATGAAGACCTGTTAATCAGTGCAACACTGTTTCATTTTGCTAAATCATTTACACAATTTTGTTTTTCGTATTTTGTCATCAAATTCATTTTTGTTTGTGTAAAATGTTTTTTGTAATAATGGCTGAATTATTCACACCGGACCAACTGAATTTCTTTTTTAAATCGATAGCCCGCCACAAACAGACCATAGAAAATAAAAAATTTGATTGTGTTAAAAGAATTTCAGGATAAACTCCCTAATAGTAAGGTAAGTGGATTAATAGTAACTTATATTATGTATTTTTATGTAGATAGTTATTAATACGACAAAGTGTGTCGTAAATCCAGGTAATAAGTTAATAACATTGATATTTTGCGATATATTACGTTACTTACAATGGTATCACTTTTTGAGTTAACTACCTTAGGTTCTTACTAAAAAACAAATCATGCGAAGCCTCTAAATCAGCCCTTCCCAACCCTTGGGTCGCGACCCAGATTGGGTCGCAAATGAAATTTTTTGGGTCACCAAATTATTTATTATTAGCAATCCAAAAAATGACAAAGATTTATGTAAAAAGATTATTATAAGCAAATAACAGATTTCCTTAAAAGATATTATTTTTAGAAATTGATAATCCTTAAACATGCGATAACAAAAGAAGCCGCGGCCAAAACATTTCTTAGAAGTCCTTTACCGACTGAGGCACCGCCTTTATCTAATTCTTGCTAACTTTGATGAATTGTTATACCAATGATAATACTGTGTTTAACAGTTTCTTATAACTTCTTTTAAAGGTTCGGGGTATTATAATTATTATATGTGAATTTGGTGCTAACAAACATCAACGTAGTTTAATATCGCATACAAGTTTTTAATTATAATTGTTTCACGAGTTTATTTATTTTATAGTTTTGCATTTTAATTGAAGTAGTGAAATGAATAAACAAAACACACTTTTAAGTTTTTTTGGCCCGAAAAGGATAGTGCTAAACAAGCTGAGGTAACTAATAGTTCTACTAGTAGCAGTAACTGTGGAAACATTGAGGCGCCTAGTAGTTCTCAAGAAAAAGCTAAGTATGTTGGTACTAATTACTATTTTAAATTTCAAGAAAAATTTATAAACTTCGGTTTTACTAAAAAAATTGAAAATGGCATCGACTTGCCACAGTGTGTTATTTGTGGATGTGTTTTAGCGAATGCATCACTAAAATCAAATAAATTATTTAGGCATTTAGAAACCAATCATCCGAATTTAAAGGACAAATCTCTCGATTACTTCATTCTCAAGCGTAATGAGTTCAAATTAAGGCCCGTATTCAAAGACGTTTCCTAACATTTTCCTAACTTTTTCCTAACATTTCCTAACATTTTCCTAACATTCTCCTAACTTTTCCTAACATTTTCCTAACATTTTCCTAACTTTTTCCTAACATTTTCCTAACTCCTAACATTTCCTAACTCCTAACATTTTCCTAACATTCCTTATCGTGTTTTAAAAGTCTTTTAGAGGCTTCGCACGATTTTATTTAGTGGTTAAGTCAAAAAGTGATACCATTGTAAGTAACGTAATGTATCGCAAAATATCAATTTTATTAACTTATTACCTGGATTTACGACACATTTTGTCATAAACAACAATGCAGCCTTGCTTTGGCGAATGTTAAAGATATTAGAAACTTTATTTACATATGTTTTCAGTAAACAGTAGAGTTAATACAAATACAATGTTCAATTATTGTATTTGTTAATCCAACAGCTTTCATAAATAAAGCAGTATCAAGCGTTTCAAGTTTGAACGTGCACCAGGTTGTACGAATCCAAAGGTGTCTAAATGAAGACCTGTTAATCAGTGCAACACTGTTTTCATTTTGCTAAATCATTTACACAATTTTGTTTTTCGTATTTTGTCATCAAATTCATTTTTGTTTGTGTAAAATGTTTTTTGTATAATAATGGCTGAATTATTCACACCGGACCAACTGAATTTCTTTTTTAAATCGATAGCCCGCCACAAACAGACCATAGAAAATAAAAAATTTGATTGTGTTAAAAGAATTTCAGGATAAACTCCCTAATAGTAAGGTAAGTGGATTAATAGTAACTTATATTATGTATTTTATGTAGATAGTTATTAATACGACAAAGTGTGTCGTAAATCCAGGTAATAAGTTAATAACATTGATATTTTGCGATATATTA
The DNA here is from genome assembly GCA_018340805.1 of Microvelia longipes. NCBI lineage: Eukaryota > Metazoa > Arthropoda > Insecta > Hemiptera > Veliidae > Microvelia > Microvelia longipes. Next base: position 20,744,711 of record JACMZG010001908.1, read on the forward strand.
CGTTACTTACAATGGTATCACTTTTTGAGTTAACTACCTTAGGTTCTTACTAAAAAACAAATCATGCGAAGCCTCTAAATGACATTTAAAACACGGTAACGATCATTTAAATTTCGTGACTTTTAAAACATTTCCCTTACCTAAACCTAAGGTGAGTGTTAGGAGAATATTAGGAGTTAGGAAAATGTTAGGAGAATGTTAGGAAAATGTTAGGAGAATGTTAGGAAAAAGTTATGAAAATGTTAGGAAAAAGTATAAATGTTAGGAGAATGTTAGGAAAATGTTAGGAAAAAGTTAGGAGAATGTTTGGAAAATGTTAGGAAAACGTCTTTGAATACGGGCCTAAGTCGAGCTAATTGACTAAATTTGTTTCTACGGATAAGTTTATTTGAAATGTTCGTACATTGCGGCTTTATACATAGCTAAAACTAAGAAAGCTCACACTATAGGAGAAACGCTAATAAAACCTTGTATGAAAGATATTTGTGCTGAACTTTTTGGGAAAGAATACAGTATTAAAGTCAATAATATTCCTATGTCCAACAATACAATTAGTCGACGCATTAATTGCTTATCTGAAGACCTTGAAGAACAATTAGTTCTAAAAATTTTGAGCTCGAAATATTTTGCCCTTCAGCTTGATGAATCCACGGACGTATCAAATGCATCCATTTTATTAGTCTATGTCCGGTTCATCGAATTCGACACCAAAAATATCGAAGAAGAATATTTGTGTTCATTAAATTTATTATCAACCACGTCCAATGAGGTTTTCTCTAAACTTTGTTCTTATTTTGAGACAAAGAAAATACAATGGAGTCAATGTATTGCAGTTTGTACGGACGGAGCAGCTGCCATGATTGGCATCCACAAAGGACTAGTTACTAGGGTTAAACAGATTGCTCATAAAGATTTCATTTCCGCCCACTGCTTTCTCCACCGCAAGCAATTAGCATCCAAAGACATGGGCTCGGATTTAAATGAAGTATTACATCAATGTGTCAAAATTGTTAATTATATAAGAAAAAGTGGTTTAAATACTCGTATTTTTGCTCTTCTTTGTGAAGAAATGGGTGCTGAATATGACGCATTACTTTTACACTCTCATATACGCTGGTTATCGAGAGGCAAAGTATTAAAAAGAATATTTGATTTAAGATTAGAAATAGACATTTTTCTGAACGACTCTAAATTCATTAGCTAATTATTTTAATGATAACTTGTGGATATACCGTGTTAGTTATTTGGCTGATATTTTTTCATTAGTTAATGAATTAAATCTATCCATGCAGGGAACAGAAACTGTTCCGAATTCTATTGCAGGTTTACTAGATATGAATAAAACGAACTTGCTTAAATGCCAATGTCGAACTATATTCTTTTTCAAACTTAAAAACTAAAGATGACAATTTAAATATTAATGACACGACAACAAAATCAAATTAACGGAGGATTGAGCGAATCGTAAAACTGTAAGGAATTGCTACGAAAACATTAGAAAAGCGTCACTCAACACGAAAAAATCCACAGTGCTGAATAGAGTGTGAAGGCGTCATCAACTCACGCCCCTTACATATCAATCTGAAAACCCGACTGATCTCACTCCATTGACAGCCTATTTCTTCAAGGGTGAGAGAAGTAGTCTACCAGATTGTGATGCAATCGAGGAAAAGAGTTTAGGCAAACGAGCAGCCTACAGGCAGGAGTTACTGAAACAGCTGAAACAACGTTTTCGGTCAGAAATACTTAGGGCAGTAGCTGACAGAAAAGTAAACGTCAGTCACCTAGACAAGTTCAAGTTGGGGATCTTGTTCTAGTTGATGACAGTTCTAAGCGGTTGGATTGGCCATTAGGTAGAATTGTTAACATCGTGCCTGGACGTGACGGTGTTGTCCGACTCGTTCGAGTAAAATTGGCAAAAGGCGAACTCCTAAGACCAGTCCAACGTATTTATCCCTTAGAATTGTCAGACTGATTTTATTATTTTTTGACTTTGTTTGTTTACTTTTTTTATTTTTATTCTTGTGAAGAAAATAGGCTGGTGTCAATGGAGTGAGATCAGTCGGGTTTTCAGATTGATATGTAAGGGGGCGTGAGTTGATGACGCCTTCACACTCTATCAGCACTGTGGACAGTTCTTCGTGGTTGAGTGACGCTTTTCCTAATGTTTTCCGAAGCAATTCCTTCAACATTTTTACAATTCGCTCCCACCATCCTCCCCACCAGCAACTTGAAGGGGGATTGAACTTCCACTTGATTCTTTCTACAGTGCTGTAATCCTTAATTTTGTTCCAATCGAGTTTGGCAAATGCATTTTCAGCTCCCACGAAATTAGTACCATTATCGCTGAAAATGGTGGCAGGTCTTCCTCTCCTACCAACAAACCTACGCAGTGCTTGAATAAAGCTTTCCGTTGATAAACTCCTGACAAGTTCGAAGTGGACAGCTCTGACTACTGCGCAAGTGAATATACAGATCCACACTTTTCCTTCATTCTTCAAGTGTAATGGACCAGCAAAATCTATGCCTGTTACTTCAAACACTACTGCATCTCTTATTCTGTCTGGTGGTAATGGAGCTACGATTGGGTCAACATTTCGAGTGTTGAATCGTTGACACCTGAGACACTTTGATACAACACTGCGAACAGTTTGTCTCGTTTTTATAACCCAGTACTTCTCTCGAACAAGACTTATCAACCCTTGGACACCAACATGATGCGCTTTCACATGTATGTCTTTAATAATAAGCTGAACCACTGGATGTTTACTTGGCAACAAAATCGGGTGTCTAAAATCTAAACTATCCTCACCTAGTGATAATTTTGTTCTGACCCTAAGCAAACCATTTTTATCAACAAGTGGGTGCAGTGACGCTATGTCTCTATCTCTGTGATTTAAAGTTTCAGATTGAACAAGTTTGATAATAACTAGTTCTGCTTTCAAAATTTCATCCAAACTTAACTGATTTAAATTTTTTGAATTTTTATTTTTGCAATTATTGACAAATCTGAGTATCCAGGCCATCATTTTTACTAATTTATCAAAATTTATAAAACAACTTTTAGAATACCAATCAAAATTTTCTTTTGAATTTAAAAGAAGTGTTGACGTCACACCTTTCTTTTTCTCTATTTCAATTTCAGATTCATTAAAATTAATTTTAACAGTTGGCCAAGTGTTTGAGTTCCCTTTTAGCCAATTAGGGCCCTCCCACCATTTAGATTCTTTAAGATGTTTGGCCGTACAACCCCGAGATGCAAGATCAGCCGGATTTAAAACCCCTGGTACAAATCTCCATTGATCTACTCTAGTTAATTTTCTAATCTCAAGGACTCTTTCCAAACAAATACTGACCAATTTTCCTCTCATGATCCATGCTAGTACAGTGGTTGAATCACTCCAAAAGTAAGTTTCTATTTCACTTTTCCACATTAAAGCATCCTTGATCGATCTATGTAATCTAGCCCCTATTAATGCTGCTAATAACTCAAGTCTGGGGATAGACACTACCTTAAGTGGTGAGACTCTACTACAAGCTCTTACTAATTCTATCCTAACTCCTAACTCTGATTCTACCCTAAGAAAAATAACGGTAGCATACGCTGCTTGACTAGCATCGCAAAAAACGTGCATAGAAATCTTAGACTTAACGTCACCTAAAATACATCTGTTGATTTCTATTTCATTAAGGAATTGAATCTCTTGTAACCATTTTAGAAAAGATTCCTAATATCTATTTCAACTTCTTTATCCCAACCTAACTTATTTTCCACGTTTTTTGCAATAAAATTTTTGGCCAAAGTGTAACTGGACTAGTAAAACCTATAGGATCAAATATTTTGTTAGCTACAGATAAAATAACCCTTCTAGTAATTTCTGTATTTTCTGGGATGCTAATATCTTTCCTAAAACTAAAACAATCACGTTTTTTATCCCAATCTAAACCTAAAACCTTAGTGATCCCTTCTTCCAGAATACTCCCATTCGCGAAGTAAAAACTGACCTTCACTCATTATACTTGTGGCCTCATTAATAAATTGGTGTACTTCAACTTCTGAATGAACACTCACTACACAGTTGTCTACGTACATGTTATCTCTAAGTGCATCTAATATTAGCCCTGAATATTTGTTCCTAATATCTTCTCGTTCTAAAAGATGCCTAATAACAACTGCTAACATATATGGACTATTTATGACTCCAAACACAACTCAATGTCTAAATTCTAATATTGAGTCATTTTCTAACCAAAAAAATCGTAAATAATCCCTATCTTTTTCACTAATACTTATCTGAAGAAATGCCTGCTTGATATCCCCAACTATTCCGTACTTGTTTAACCTAAATAGTAAAATATCAGGTATTTACTAACAAATTTTCTCCATTTTCTAAACAAGAATTTAAGGCCGGTCCCTTACTACTTTTTGCTGACGCATTAAATACCGGTCTAATTTTAGTTGTTGTAGAAGATTCTTTTATCACTGGTCTATGAGGTAGATAGTGTTTACCTTTTCCTAACTCTTCCTCAAAATAGGTTCTACAATACCCTGTTCTAACCAATCATCTAAAACTGCCCTATAACTGTCAACTAAATTTTCTTTTTTAAGTTTATCATTGACTGAAAATAATACTTTCTTAGCTTTCTCATAATTTGTAGGTAGAGGTGGATGTCCAACTTTCCATGGTAAACTAATTTCATACCTTCCATTCGGAAGTATTTTTACAGTTTGTAAAAAATGTTCCCTGACAGCTTTTTCAGTATCTTTTCTAGACAATTGTTCAGCAGGATCTGTTATGCCGATAGTATCTAACCTCCAAATTTGTGATATATCTAACTCATTGACGAACATAGTTGTAGTATCTAACTTTTTAAATTCTATATCCGAAGATGAAATTTTTCCTAATAGAGTCCAACCTAATTTCGTTTCCATAGCAACTAATCCGCATTTTAAATCTAATTTATTTCCCGTAAATAACTTTCCTAAAATGTTCCCACCTATTAATACATCAACCGGACCTTCATTAAAATCTGTCAAAATAATATTTTTGCTTGCAAGTTCCTCTAACCAAGGTCCTTTGCATATTGGTCTAATATGAGTACATATTACTGATTGATCAAGCGCTATGAATGAAATAATGGTGACTCGCTATTTTGACTACAAGCTGTAACTTTATATGATCTGTGTTTTTTAGACTCTGACTTACCCCCGAAAAGTAAATGGGTCAGTTCTATTTCTCCTAGAGCCTTATAACCTAAATTTTTTACAACAGATTTCGTAATATAAGACCGTTGTGAACCCGAATCTAAGATGGCTCTAACACACATAGATCTCGATTTTGCCCTTTTAACTTAATCACTAGTTTGCGAAAAGAATTTATCCTTTACAGAAGTGTATAAATTATTTTCGCTATCAATCTGTGATTTTCTATCTTTATCAGACAGATTCTGACACATTACAGAGACATGACGCCTAGAACATAATAAGCACCTTACTTTGCTAAAGCACCTCCTAGCAAAATGCGGTTTTAAGCATAAATAGCAAAGTTTTGTTGAGTTGACTTTTTCTTTCCTCTCTGCGTAGCTGAGTTCTTTAGCTGATGAGCACTTTTCACTTGTATGTGATTTGGAACAAAAGATACAAGTAACTTTTTCTTTTGACGTGTTTTCACGATCTTCTTTATGCTTATTGTTGTTATATTTTTTACCTGACTTTTTATTTGAAGTTGACAGTAATTCAGACGCTGTTGGTACATCGTTCAAGTTGGTAATTGATTGTAGTCCAAATCCTGACATAGCTAAAGTAGCTCTTTCTTCGTCCTCAACTTCACCGCCTAAAAATTTCATCAATTTTTTCAATCTTCTTTCTGCGGAAGTACTAATATCTGACGAGTTTTGAATGTTACTAGTATCGTCAACTTCAGTGTCTCTTTGTTTCCTCTGCCACACACGCAATAAGTCAGATGGTAATGCTGACTCTACTAAAGGAAACAACATGCAAGCACATTTTTCTGTTGTCACTCCGAGTGATTCTAGTGCTCTGATGTACGAGTCTAATTTGTCATAAAGTACTTAGTGGTAAAGAATTTTCTTTGATGTTACCTAAAATCATGGAGAGTAACTCTCTTATATAAACTTCAATTTGTAATTCTTCTCTGCCAAAACGTGATTTGATGCTGTCTAGGGCTCTCTGGTAATTCTCTTCTGTTGGTGGATAACTTTCGACTATAGTACGCGCTCTAGTTCCTCGTTCCATAGATTGTAAAAGGTATTGGAATTTATCACCTAGCGTTATACTGCGATCTTCGTGGATCTTTTTAAAGCAATTCCAAAAGTAAAACCAATTCTTAACTTGTCCATCGAATTTCTTTATTTCTATCTCTGGTAATTTAATTTTCCGATGACAAATTCCTGAACTTGTTGAGTCGCGACTGTATTATTAACCGGTTTATATAATTGTCTACCATCACTTTTAAAGTTTGAAACTCTTCGTTATACTTTTCAACACTTATCATTTCTACATCGAGATCTTTTTCATNTTCTACAATACCTGTCCTAACCAATCATCTAAAACTGCCCTATAACTGTCAACTAAATTTCTTTTTTAAGTTTATCATTGACTGAAAATAATACTTTCTTAGCTTTCTCATAATTTGTAGGTAGAGGTGGATGTCCAACTTTCCATGGTAAACTAATTCATACCTTCCATTCGGAAGTATTTTTACAGTTTGTAAAAAAATGTTCCCTGACAGCTTTTTCAGTATCTTTTCTAGACAATTGTTCAGCAGATCTGTTATGCCGATAGTATCTAACCTCCAAATTTGTGATATATCTAACTCATTAACAAACATAGTGTAGTCTTAACTTTTTAAATTCTATTTCCGAAGATGAAATTTTCCCAATAGAGTCCAACCTAATTTCGTTTCCATAGCAACTAATCCGCATTTAAATCTAATTTATTTCCCGTAAATAACTTTCCTAAAATGTCCCCACCTATTAATACATCAACCGACCTTCATTAAAATCTGTCAAAATAATATTTTTGTTTGCAAGTTCCTCTAACCAAGGTCCTTTGCATATTGGTCTAATATGAGTACATATTACTGATTGATCAAGCGCTATGAATGAAATAATGGTGACTCGCTATTTTGACTACAAGCTGTAACTTTATATGATCTGTGTTTTTTAGACTCTGACTTACCCCGAAAAGTAAATGGGTCAGTTCTATTTTCTCCTAGAGCCTTATAACCTAAATTTTTTACAACAGATTTCGTAATATAAGACCGTTGTGAACCCGAATCTAAGATGGCTCTAACACATAGATCTCGATTTTGCCCTTTTAACTTAATCACTAGTGTTTGCGAAAAGAATTTATCCTTTACAGAAGTGTATAAATTATTTTCGCTCTCAATCTGTGATTTTATCTTTATCAGACAGATTCTGACACATTACAGAGACATGACGCCTAGAACATAATAAGCACCTTACTTGCTAAGCACCTCCTAGCAAAATGTGGTTTTAAGCATAAATAGCAAAGTTTTGTTGAGTTGACTTTTTCTTTCCTCTCTGCGTAGCTGAGTTCTTTAGCTGATGAGCACTTTTCACTTGTATGTGATTTGGAACAAAAGATACAAGTAACTTTTTCTTTTGACGTGTTTTCACGATCTTCTTTATGCTTATTGTTGTTATATTTTTTACCTGACTTTTTATTTGAATTTGACAGTAATTCAGACGCTGTTGGTACATCGTTCAAGTTGGTAATTGATTGTAGTCCAAATCCTGACATAGCTAAAGTAGCTCTTTCTTCGTCCTCTACTTCACCGCCTAAAAATTTCATCAATTTTTTCAATCTTCTTTCTGCGGAAGTACTAATATTTGATGAGTTTTGAATGTTACTAGTATCGTCAACTTCAGTGTCTCTTTGTTTTCTCTGCCACACACGCAATAAGTCAGATGGTAATGCTGACTCTACTAAAGGAAACAACATGCAAGCACATTTTTCTGTCGTCACTCCGAGTGATTCTAGTGCTCTGATGTACGAGTCTAATTTGTCATAAAGAGTACTTAGTGGTAAAGAATTTTCTTTGATGTTACCTAAAATCATGGAGAGTAACTCTCTTATGTAAACTTCAATTTGTAATTCTCCTCTGCCAAAACGTGATTTGATGCTGTCTAGGGCTCTCTGGTAATTCTCTTCTGTTGGTGGATAACTTTCGACTATAGTACGCGCTCTAGTTCCTCGTTCCATAGATTGTAAAAGGTATTGGAATTTATCACCTAGCGTTATACTGCGATCTTCGTGGATCTTTTTAAAGCAATTCCAAAAGTAAAACCAATTCTTAACTTGTCCATCGAATTTCTTTATTTCTATCTCTGGTAATTTAATTTTCCGATGACAAATTTCCTGAACTTGTTGAGTCGCGACTGTATTATTAACCGGTTTATTATAATTGTCTACCATCACTTTTAAAGTTTGAAACTCTTCGTTATACTTTTCAACACTTATCATTTCTACATCGAGATCTTTTTCATCTAAATTCAATTCGATCATCATAGACATGATTCTCTGATCTGATGCTTTAAGATGTATAACGAGATCATTTAAGCAATTGAACGTACCTTGAATTTCATTTACTGAGAGAGCATCATTGATGTACTTACGTACTTTTCCTGATATTCGTGTGAATGAGCTCCTCTGAACCGTTCTAAGTTTCTTTTCGTTATCTAGCATCTGGATGGTCGCCATATGTTCCGAATTCTATTGCAGGTTTACTAGATATGAATAAAAAACGAACTTGCTTAAATGCCAATGTCGAACTATATTCTTTTCCAAACTTACAATTAAAAGTCACAATTTAAAATATTAATGACACGACAACAAAATCAAATTAACTTGCCTTTTAAAAATGACAATTTCATAACATATTGCAGGTTTACTAGATATGAATAAAACGAACTTGCTTAAATGCCAATGTCGAACTATATTCTTTTTCAAACTTACAATTAAAGATGACAATTTAAAATATTAATGACACGACAACAAAATCAAATTAACTTGCATTTTAAAAATGACAATTTCATAACATACTCCCACCTAAGTTAATCCTTAGCAGTTGTGATTAACTTACTAATTTACATTTCCCAAAAAAATTAATTTTATTAATTTAGATGAATTAAGTTAATTTGATTATTGATTAAATTGTAAACAAGACAATAAAAATAAACAAAAAGTAAACAAACAAAATCAACAAAAATAATAAAATCAGTCTGACAATTCTAAGGGATAAATACGTTGGACTGGTCTTAGGAGTTCGCCTTTTGCCAATTTTACTCGAACGAGTCGGACAACACCGTCACGTCCAGGCATGATGTTAACAATTCTACCTAATGGCCAATCCAACCGCTTAGAACTGTCATCAACTAGAACAAGATCCCCAACTTGAACTTGTCTAGGTGACTGACGTTTACTTTTTCTGTCAGCTAACTGCCCTAAGTATTCTGACCGAAAACGTTGTTTCAGCTGTTTCAGTAACTCCTGCCTGTAGGCTGCTCGTTTGCCTAAACTCTTTTCCTCGATTGCATCACAATCTGGTAGACCTACTTCTCTCACCCCTTGAAGAAAATAGGCTGGTGTCAATGGAGTGAGATCAGTCGGGTTTTCAGATTGATATGTAAGGGGGCGTGAGTTGATGACGCCTTCACACTCTATCAGCACTGTGGATAGTTCTTCGTGGTTGAGTGACGCTTTTCCTAATGTTTTTCGTAGCAATTCCTTCAACATTTTTACGATTCGCTCCCACCATCCTCCCCACCAGCAACTTGAAGGGGGATTGAACTTCCACTTGATTCTTTCTACAGTGCTGTAATCCTTAATTTTGTTCCAATCGAGTTTGGCAAATGCATTTTCAGCTCCCACGAAATTAGTACCATTATCGCTGAAAATGGTGGCAGGTCTTCCTCTCCTACCAACAAACCTACGCAGTGCTTGAATAAAGCTTTCCGTTGATAAACTCCTGACAAGTTCGAAGTGGACAGCTCTGACTACTGCGCAAGTGAATATACAGATCCACACTTTTCCTTCATTTTTCAAGTGTAATGGACCAGCAAAATCTATGCCTGTTACTTCAAACACTGCTGCATCTCTTATTCTGTCTGGTGGTAATGGAGCTGCGATTGGGTCAACATTTCGAGCGTTGAATCGTTGACACCTGAGACACTTTGATACAACACTGCGAACAGTTTGTCTCGTTTTTATAACCCAGTACTTCTCTCGAACAAGACTTATCAACCCTTGGACACCAACATGATGCGCTTTCACATGTATGTCTTTAATAATAAGCTGAACCACTGGATGTTTACTTGGCAACAAAATCGGGTGTCTAAAATCTAAACTATCCTCACCTAGTGATAATTTTGTTCTGACTCTAAGCAAACCATTTTTATCAACAAGTGGGTGCAGTGACGCTATGTCTCTATCTCTGTGATTTAAAGTTTCAGATTGAACAAGTTTGATAATAACTAGTTCTGCTTTCAAAATTTCATCCAAACTTAACTGATCTAAATTTTTTGAATTTTTATTTTTGCAATTATTGACAAATCTGAGTATCCAGGCCATTATTTTTACTAATTTATCAAAATTTATAAAACAACTTTTAGGATACCAATCAAAATTTTGTTTTGAATTTAAAAGAAGTGTTGATGTCACACCTTTCTTTTTCTCTATTTCAATTTCAGATTCATTAAAATTAATTTTAACAGTTGGCCATGTTATTGAGTTCCCTTTTAGCCAATTAGGGCCCTCCCACCATTTAGATTCTTTAAGATGTTTGGCCGTACAACCCCGAGATGCAAGATCAGCCGGATTTAAAACCCCTGGTACAAATCTCCATTGATCTACTCTAGTTAATTTTCTAATCTCAAGGACTCTATTCCAAACAAATACTGACCAATTTTCCTCTCTCATGATCCATGCTAGTACAGTGGTTGAATCACTCCAAAAGTAAGTTTCTATTTCACCTTTCCACATTAAAGCATCCTTGATCGATCTATGTAATCTAGCCCCTATTAATGCTGCTAATAACTCAAGTCTGGGGATAGATACTACCTTAAGTGGTGAGACTCTACTACAAGCTCTTACTAATTCTATCCTAACTCCTAACTCTGATTCTACCCTAAGAAAAATAACGGTAGCATACGCTGCTTGACTAGCATCGCAAAAAACGTGCATAGAAATCTTAGACTTAACGTCACCTAAAATACATCTGTTGATTTCTATTTCATTAAGGAATTGAATCTCTTGTAACCATTTTAGAAAAGATTCCTTAATATCTATTTCAACTTCTTTATCCCAACCTAACTTATTTTTCCACGTTTTTTGTAATAAAATTTTTGGCCAAAGTGTAACTGGACTAGTAAAACCTATAGGATCGAATATTTTGTTAGCTACTGATAAAATAACCCTTCTAGTAATTTCTGTATTTTCTGGGATGCTAATATCTTTCCTAAAACTAAAACAATCACGTTTTTTATCCCAATCTAAACCTAAAACCTTAGTGATCCCTTCTTCTCCAGAATACTCCCATTCGCGAAGTAAAAACTGACCTTCACTCATTATACTTGTGGCCTCATTAATAAATTGGTGTACTTCAACTTCTGAATGAACACTCACTACACAGTTGTCTACGTACATGTTATCTCTAAGTGCATCTAATATTAGCCCTGAATATTTGCTCCTAATATCTTCTCGTTCTAAAATATGCCTAATAACAACTGCTAACATATATGGACTATTTATGACTCCAAACACAACTCGACAATGTCTAAATTCTAATATTGAGTCATTTTCTAACCAAAAAATCGTAAATAATCCCTATCTTTTTCACTAATACTTATCTGAAGAAATGCCTGCTTGATATCCCCAACTATTCCGTACTTGTTTAACCTAAATCGTAGTAAAATATCAGGTATTTCTACTAACAAATTTCTCCATTTTCTAAACAAGAATTTAAGGCCGGTCCCTTACTACTTTTTGCTGACGCATTAAATACCGGTCTAATTTTAGTTGTTGTAGAAGATTCTTTTATCACTGGTCTATGAGGTAGATAGTGTTTACCTTTTCCTAACTCTTCCTCAGAATAGGTTCTACAATACCCTGTTCTAACCAATCATCTAAAACTGCCCTATAACTGTCAACTAAATTTTCTTTTTTAAGTTTATCATTGACTGAAAATAATACTTTCTTAGCTTTCTCATAATTTGTAGGTAGAGGTGGATGTCCAACTTTCCATGGTAAACTAATTTCATACCTTCCATTCGGAAGTATTTTTACAGTTTGTAAAAAATGTTCCCTGACAGCTTTTTCAGTATCTTTTCTAGACAATTGTTCAGCAGGATCTGTTATGCCGATAGTATCTAACCTCCAAATTTGTGATATATCTAACTCATTGACGAACATAGTTGTAGTATCAAACTTTTTAAATTCTATTTCTGAAGATGAAATTTTGCCTAATAGAGTCCAACCTAATTTCGTTTCCATAGCAACTAATCCGCATTTTAAATCTAATTTATTTCCCGTAAATAACTTTCCTAAAATGTCCCCACCTATTAATACATCAACTGGACCTTCATTAAAATCTGTCAAAATAATATTTTTGTTTGCAAGCTCCTCTAACCAAGGTCCTTTGCATATCGGTCTAATATGAGTACATATTACTGATTGATCAAGCGCTATGAATGAAAATAATGGTGACTCGCTATTTTGACTACAAGCTGTAACTTTATATGATCTGTGTTTTTTAGACTCTGACTTACCCCCGAAAAGCAAATGGGTCAGTTCTATTTCTCCTAGAGCCTTATAACCTAAATTTTTTACAACAGATTTCGTAATATAAGACCGTTGTGAACCCGAATCTAAGATGGCTCTGACACATAGATCTCGATTTTGCCCTTTTAACTTAATCACTAATGTTTGCGAAAAGAATTTATCCTTTACAGAAGTGTATAAATTATTTTCGCTATCAATCTGTGATTTTCTATCTTTATCAGACAGATTCTGACACATTACAGAGACATGACGCCTAGAACATAATAAGCACCTTACTTTGCTAAAGCACCTCCTAGCGAAATGCGGTTTTAAGCATAAATAGCAAAGTTTTGTTGAGTTGACTTTTTCTTTCCTCTCTGCGTAGCTGAGTTCTTTAGCTGATGAGCACTTTTCACTTGCATGTGATTTGGAACAAAAGATACAAGTAACTTTTTCTTTTGACGTGTTTTCATTATCTTCTTTATGCTTATTGTTTTTATATTTTTTACCTGACTTCTTATTTGAAGTTGACAGTAATTCAGACGCTGTTGGTACATCGTCCAAGTTGGTAATTGATTGTAGTCCAAATCCTGACACAGCTAAAGTAGCTCTTTCTTCGTCCTCAACTTCACCGCCTAAAAATTTCATCAATTTTTTCAATCTTCTTTCTGCGGAAGTACTAATATCTGACGAGTTTTGAATGTTACTAGTATCGTCAACTTCAGTGTCTCTTTGTTTCCTCTGCCACACCCGTAATAAGCCAGATGGTAATGCTGACTCTACTAAAGGAAACAACATGCAAGCACATTTTTCTGTTGTCACTCCGAGTGATTCTAGTGCTCTGATGTACGAGTCTAATTTGTCATAAAGTGTACTTAGTGGTAAAGAATTTTCTTTGATGTTACCTAAAATCATGGAGAGTAACTCTCTTATATAAACTTCAATTTGCAATTCTTCTCTGCCAAAACGTGATTTGATGCTGTCTAGGGCTCTCTGATAATTCTCTTCTGTTGGTGGATAACTTTCGACTATAGTACGCGCTCTAGTTCCTCGTTCCATAGATTGTAAAAGGTATTGGAATTTATCACCTAGCGTTATACTGCGATCTTCATGGATCTTTTTAAAGCAATTCCAAAAGTAAAACCAATTCTTAACTTGTCCATCGAATTTCTTTATTTCTATCTCTGGTAATTTAATTTTCCGATGACAAATTTCCTGAACTTGTTGAGTCGCGACTGTATTATTTACCGGTGTATTATAATTGTCTACTATCACTTTTAAAGTTTGAAAGCTATGCCTCCTAGCTATAGCTTTCATTTTGACTATGCCTGTGTGAGTTGAATGGAGTTCTCGTAGTAGATAGGGCTGCAAGGTCCGAGGAATTATGACTCTGTTACTTCTAAATATAATTCCATCTTGTAGTGTAAGTTCAGGGTCTCGTTTCGTTCCATCAAGTAACTGTTGTCTTAGTTCTGACAAATGTGTGTCCCTATTGGTTTCGATTTGTATTTGTTTGTATGAGATCGTGTCGTTTGATATGTGGTTAACTAACTTGTAGTGCGAGGAAGGCGTAATCCTCATCTTTATCAATGTATGTACTGTAATGAATATGTAAGGGGTTTCTAGAGAAGTAATCTGCGTTTTGGTGGTCTTGCGCTCTTCTGTGTTCTATAGTGTAGTCAAATCCTGAAATAAATTGCGCGTAACGTAGCATCCTTCCAGCTGAGAGTATAGGTAATTGCTTATTAGGATTGAAGATTAATGAGAGTGGCTTGTTGTCTACTATTAGTTTGAATTTTCGTCCGTATATGTATTGAAAGAACTTCTTAAATGCCCAGTAGATAGCGAGTGCCTCTCTATCTAACTGACTGTAGTTTCGTTCAGCTTTCGTTAAGGATCGGGAAGCAAACGCGATAGGACGTTCATCTCCATTAGGAAGCTGGTGTGATAATACCCCTGATATACCGTAGGGACTAGCGTCTGTAGCAAGTGCAAGAGGGAGTTCCGGTGTAAAAGAAATAAGAATTCTAGAGCTGGATATTTCGGCCTTAGCCCTCTGAAAAGCCTTCTCGCAATCTAGAGACCAGATGAATTTGGTTCCTTTCTGTAGGAGATTATTTAACGGATGTAACCAGGTTGATGCATTCGGTAAAAATTTTGAATAGTAAAGAACAAGGCCTAAAAATTGTTTAACCTGTTCCGCATTTTGTGGCTGAGGTGCTTCTACAACAGCTTTAATTTTGCTTCCATCTTTTTCTAACCCATTCTCTGAAATTATATGACCTAAATATTTTATTCTTGTTTCAAAAAACTTACACTTGTCTCTATTTAGATGTAGATTATACTCTCTTAGTCTCTGCAACACTTTGACTAACCGTGCCATGCACTCTTCTTTTGTAGTACCTTGAAGAATAATATCGTCAAAATAAGCTGCTACACCTTCTAACCCATTTAAAACTTGATCCATTACACGATGGAATTCGTTAGGCGCTGTCTTAATGCCGAAGAATAGTCGTTTTGCTAAGTATGATCCTCTGTGTGTAGATATGGCTTGAATGTGTGAACTTTCTCTGTCCATTTGTAGGTGTAAATATGCTTTATAAACGTCAAGAGTGCAAAAGTACTTACCATTTCTCATTTTATGAAAAATATCATCGATTTTAGGTATAGGGTATCGATTGTCATGTAACTGTGGGTTGACTGTTGTTTTGTAGTCTGCACATATACACTTAAAATAAAAAGTCACAATTTAAAATATTAATGACACGACAACAAAATCAAATTAACTTGCATTTTAAAAATGACAATTTCATAACATACTCCCACCTAAGTTAATCCTTAGCAGTTGTGATTAACTTACTAATTTACATTTCCCAAAAAATTAATTTTTATTAATTTAGATAAATTAAGTTAATTTGATTAAATTGTAAACAAGACAATAAAAATAAACAAAAAGTAAACAAACAAAATCAACAAAAATAATAAAATCAGTCTGACAATTCTAAAGGATAAATACGTTGGACTGGTCTTAGGAGTTCGCCTTTGGCCAATTTTACTCGAACGAGTCGGACAACACCGTCACGTCCAGGCATGATGTTAACAATTCTACCTAATGGCCAATCCAATCGCTTAGAACTGTCATCAACTAGAACAAGATCCCCAACTTGAACTTGTCTAGGTGACTGACGTTTACTTTTTCTGTCAGCTAACTGCCCTAAGTATTCTGACCGAAAACGTTGTTTCAGCTGTTTCAGTAACTCCTGCCTGTAGGCTGCTCGTTTGCCTAAACTCTTTTCCTCGATTGCATCACAATCTGGTAGACCTACTTCTCTCACCCCTTGAAGAAAATAGGCTGGTGTCAATGGAGTGAGATCAGTCGGGTTTTCAGATTGATATGTAAGAGGGCGTGAGTTGATGACGCCTTCACACTCTATCAGCACTGTGGACAGTTCTTCGTGGTTGAGTGACGCTTTTCCTAATGTTTTCCGAAGCAATTCCTTCAACATTTTTACTATTCGCTCCCACCATCCTCCCCACTTAAAAAAGATTGTTTAATATGTAAGAGAGGTTGCATGAAATGGGAAGATTGTCCGACATTTTTGAAAGCTAATGCCAATGAAAAATGGAGATACGTCACAAAATTTAAGCGCTGTTTTTCGTGTTTACGAAACCGACATCAAACGAGAGATTGCAGGATGAAGACGAAGTGTGGTAAGGATGGATGTGAGTTAAAACACCATATCTTGTTACACCATTACAAACCAAAACATGAAGAAAACACCAAGAGTGAAAGTAAAGAGAATAAAGTTGAGGAGATAGAGAAAAAAGAACATGAGATGGTTGGACACCAGAAAGGGAAATTAAGAGATTTACAAGTATTATTACGAATTGTTCCCGTAACATTAATCGGTAAGAATGACAAAGAAGTAAGAATATGTGCCATGTTTGACGAAGCATCAACAATAACATTAATTGATGCTAAGTTAGCGGAAGATTTAGGATTGGACGGACCTACTAAACCTATTCATATTACTTGGACAAATGAACAAACATATGAAGACGAGGATTCGAAAAGTGTAAGATTTAAAATAAAAGGCAATGACACGGATATTTTTGAGCTTATAGACGTTAGAACTACAACATTGAAACTACCGACACAAACAGTAAGAGAAGAAACTTTGAAAAATAGATGGCCGCATTTAAGAAATATACCATTTCAGACTTACACTGAAACTCGGCCGCTACTCTTAATAGGACAAGACAATATTAAATTAACGATTGCTCGAGAAATAATCGAAGGTCCAAATAATGCACCCATGGCATCAAAATCAAAGCTTGGGTGGGTAGTTCATGGCCCTACAAAACGATATTTTAATAGAGTTGACAAAGATTTTACATTTCATATGAGTGACAATAAACCTGACAATGAGCTTAATTCTTTGTTAAAACAATTATTTGAATACGACTTTGGAGATATTAATGAAAATGATACAATAGTTAATGAAAATGACGCAAGAGCTATGAAGATTATAGAAGAAACTTGTAAACAAACTAGGGACAAACTGGGAAGTGGGATTGCTTTGGAAAACTGACGATGTGGTATTACCTGAGAGTAAAAGAGCAGCTATGAAGAGACTCATGCACGTAGAAAGGAAAATGGACTCAAACGAGAAATTATGTATGCAATACAACGAACAGGTAGAAGATTATATTAGAAAAGGATATGCAAGAGAAATGTCTGAAGAAGAAACTAAAGGAAGACGCGACAAAACTTGGTATCTTCCACATTTTCCTGTTACTAACCCGCGAAAACCTGACAAATTTAGATTTGTATTTGACGCCACAGCGAAGTCGAATGGACAAAGTTTAAACGATAATTTGCTAACTGGACCAGATTTATTCAATAATTTAATTTTTTATTATTTGGATTAAGACAATATAAAATTGGCTTTGTAGCCGACATACAAGAGATGTTTTTACAAGTGAAAATAAGAGAGGAAGACAGACATGCTCTACAGTTTTTGTGGAGAGGAAAAGACAGAGAGGCCCCACCCAAAGAAATGATCATGCAGGTTATGATATTTGGTGCAATTTGCTCACCGACATTAGCAATGTATGTTACAAGGAAAAATGCTGAGACATTTCAAGAGTTCTACCCTGAAGCAGTACATGCTATTAACAAAAACTGTTACATGGACGATTATGTTGATTCAAAAGACTCGGTGGACGACGCCGTAAAGTTAGCTAAACAAGTTATTGAAATATTTGACGCAGGAGCGTTTAACTTAAGAAACTTCGTTAGTAATTCGAAAGAGTTCATGGAGCAAATACCACTTGATAAACAAGCGAAAAATTTCCAGAATGTAAGAATCGACATTGAACCAACAACAGAGAGAGTGCTGGGTATGGCATGGGACTGCACGAATGACATCTTTAATTTCAAGACAGCTCTATTACCACAAACAAGAATTGTTGAAAAATAACGAAATACCAACAAAACGACAAGCTTTGACCATAATAATGTCTATTTTTGACCCTTTAGGATTTTTAGCACCAGTAACAATGAAGGGTAGACTGCTAATGCAGGATATTTGGAAGACTAAGACGGGCTGGGATGAACCAATAATGATAGACTTACTACTCATTGGAAGGGACTAATTGAAGAACTCAAAAAATAAAAAGTATAACTGTTCCTCGATGTTATACAAAAAATTTAGAAATGTTAGAAGATGTTCAGCTTCATATTTTCTGTGATGCAAGTCTGAGAGGGTATGCTGCAGCAGGATACTTACGAATGACAGACAAGACGGGCAAAATTGAAAACATGTTTCTATGCCAAATCTAGAGTTGCATCAATTAAACCCAATTTGAAAATTCCAAGACTAGAACTGCAAGCAGCTGTGCTAGGAGCCAGACTATACAAGTTAATTATAGAAGGACATACAATAAAATTAATAGAACTATTTTTGGACTGACTCAACCATAACTTGGTATCGTATTCGATCTGATTCCAAGAAATATGAACCATATACAGCAAGAAGAATATCAGAAATTCAATCATTAACAGACAAATATGCATGGCGATGGTGCCGACTGAGGACAATGTTGCTGATGAAGCAACGAGAGGAGAAACATCTAAAAGTATTGAACATATGCGTTGGATCAAGGGACCTGCTTTTCTAAATTCAAATGAAGAAGATTGGCCGAAGCAAAAGACGAAAGATGAGGCAGTAGTAGACGATATAGAAGAACCGTGCTAGTTATTCAGGAACAACTTAATCAACTTAACACAACTTAATAGATCTGACCAGATTTTCAATATACCAACGAGTAGTGCATACCATCGGTTACGTAAGACGCGCCATTAAGATAATGAAGAAACAGAAAGAACATGTAGGATATCTTAAGAGAGACGAGATAAAAGAAGCTGAGCTGGAGTGTTTACGAAGATCACAACAAGAAAGCTTTGCGGAGGAATATCAACTATTAACCCAAAGTAAAGAGATAAAGAAAACAAGCCGATTATACAACTTATTGCCAATACTCGAGAACGGACTACTCAGAGTCAACAGTAGAGTGCATAGGAGCCCAGATTTAGACGTAGATACAACTAAACCTATTATCCTTGATTCGAAACACCGTTTAACAAAAATGCTTATTTTAGACTACCACATTAACTTTAAACATCAAGGTATAGAAACTATCATAAACGAACTAAGACAACGATTTTGGATTTTAAATATTAGATCGACGGTTAGAAATTGTTTCAGAACCTGTACAGAATGCCAGAAAAACCGAGCTAAACCATCAGCACCTTTGATGGCGTCGTTACCAGAACACCGCGTTACAAGGTATTCGAGACCCTTTACGGTCGTAGGGCTTGATTACTTTGGGCCTATGGAAGTGACGATAGGACGTAGGCGGGAAAAACGGTACGGGGCGCTATTTACGTGTTTAGCGATTCGAGCGGTTCATATAGAAGTGGTCTCGTCGTTAACCACTGATAGTGCTATAATGGCTCTTAGGCGCATGTCCGCGAGAAGAGGTTACCCAGATGAGATTTTTTCGGATAATGGTACTAACTTCCGTGGTGCAGATAGAGAACTTAAAGAATTACTCAACACCTTAGACAACGACGCGATTGGATCATTCTGCGCTGGCAAAGGGATAAAATGGAATTTTAATCCACCATTAGCCGAACCTTTTTATTTGTTGGAACAAAATAGAGGCTTTTATTAAGAAAATAGATCTTTGGATTTCAAGAGTTGAAAGACGTGAAACAGATATGTTTCCTTGTTTCACTCAAGTTACTGAAGAAAATTTACTTGGAAATGAGGAGTTAAAACAACTGACTCTACTAATTATAAATCATTTAACTAAATTAAAAGAGAAGTTTATAATTTATTTTCCTCCTTCCTCTGATATCCGAACAGGAAATATGTGGATAACCAATCCATTTTTAAATAGTCAAAACAACCTGCCACCGGCTGATGAAGAAAAGCTGCTTGAATTGTCTTGCTATAAAGCACTAGAGTTACAATTTAATCAATTCAAAAGTTGCTCTAAATTTTGGATTACCATGATGGCTGATTATCCTTCACTAAGTGAAAAAGCATTGAAAGTATCGCTTCCATTTCCAACTACATATTTAGCGGAAACTGGATTTTCAGTTATGAGCTCGATAAAAAATAAATTTCGTAATTGAATTGGATCAAAATATGAGGGTTGCCTTGACAAAATCTTTGGAACGACGACTTGACTTATTAGTGGAAAACCAACAGCAACAAATTAGTCATTGATATAATACATATTTTTTTTTTTTTTTTTTTTTTTTTTTTTGTTTACTATAATAGGCCAAGAGCCCAGGGGTGTTTTGTTAATAAAAGTGTAATGGCTGGAACCGGTCTCAATTTTCGTAAATACCTTCCTGAACAAGGATCTGCAATTCTGCCGACTCGTATCGGATGGGTGTCCCAGGCAGAACCTTTGACCCCTAAAGTGCGTTCTGCCTAGGACACCCATCCGATACGAGTCGGCAGAATTGCAGATCCTTGTTCAGGAAGGTATTTACGAAAAATTGAGACCGGTTCCAGCCATTACATTTTTTATTAACAAAACATCCCTGGGCTCTTGGCTTATAATCATTATTTGATTTTTCGTTTAAATAATAAATGCTCATTTTTATATTTAACAATGATTTTATATTTTATTAATTTTTTATTTTTATATTTTATGACTATTATATAATTATGTAATATACTCCAATTAGTGTGTAGTTTTCTATTTAAGTATAAAAACCTCATGAAAATTATGATTTGACGATGTCTGTAGGGTCATAACTAGTTCAGCAATAAATAAAAACGCCTGCAATTTTCAGGTTATGCAAATAAATGCATTTGGGTCGCCAAACTTTAGAAAAGCAAATTATAGGGTCGCGTTACTGAAAAGGTTGGGAAACGCTGGTCTATCTAACAGCTTACAGTAAATCGTACTTTGCAAGGGTGTAACAAGAGGGATGGATGGGGGGGGCAATTTTACAATTTATACGTTTCCTCATTTATACTGTAGGTATGTAGGAAAAGTATTGTGTTAGCAAAAAAATCCTAATCCGGGATGTCACCGGAATTATCCGTTTTAGGCGTTTTTAAGACCTCCTGAGTAATTTTTACAAATCTGTCTTACTGTCTGTATGTGTGTGTGTCTGTTATCATCGTAGCTCTTAGTGTATTTATGCTAGAGAGTTGAAACTTTGTAGAATAATCAATTCATCGCAGTAGTTGTGCTATTCGAAAAATAATTTTTATGATTTCTTTTTTTATTTTTATATTTTTTTTTTTGTCATTTATCCGCAATAATGACATCGAAAATATCGAAAACCATAAAACGCGAAAACATTATGCGATTGACATTTGGCACGCATGTGGCCATGTATAAGACTAACATTTGTGCCAAGTTTCATCTCATTAGCAGTATTGCAATATTTGTTCTACATTATTATATTATATATAATTACAATATTTTTTCCTATATTATATATAATAATTTTTTCTACATTATTTTATTATATATAATTATCATTATATATAATTTACATTATTTATTATATATAATTATTGTTATATATAATTTACATTGTTATGTTATATATAATTATTATATATATTTACAATAAAATGAGTTGCGAGCAGTGTTTGACAATTGAGTAACTGCTTAGGTTCTAAAGCATAAACCGGAATCTTAAGCAAGAAATGGTTGTTGAGCAAGGAAACACGCATTCCAAATGATACTCGCCTGACATGCGGACCTCCGCGCTAGAATTATTTGGTAGATATAAACTTATATAATGTAAAATAAAAAACGACAAAAAAATTATCGTCCCTACCAGGATTGCTGTTAAGCACGGAAACACATATCCAATAAGGAAATTCGCCCGACATGCGGACCACCGCGCCAGATTTGTTATTTTTAATATTAAACATAATTGTTAAAACTACTATTATTAGTGGAATGCATGAAATAAAGTTTATTAAAAAACAGGCTCGCTTCGCTCGCTAGTTTGCTATAGATATATACGAGAGCGTATGAAAAAAAGGCTCGCTTCTCCCGCAAGATTGCTAGAGGCTCATATTAAGAGGCAAGATAATTTGTTAATTGAAAAGGGCTCGCTTTGCTTGGAAGGATACTAAAATATTACACTATAAAAAAAAGGAATCGAAATTTATAATTATATACATGCAAAGACACATAAAGGATTGGTTTCGTTATTAAAAGGCTCGCTTCGCTCGCTAGTTGCTTATATTTCGGATGTTTTTAATTATTAGCAACCTGTTAAACATAATCTGTATTATGCTGGCTACGGAGGAGTATCTTTCCGTGTCTTTAAGCAGAAAACAAGAAGAACGTGAAATATTCAAGTTTTTGTAGCAAATCAGTAGAAATGAAATGGGTATTCTAGGCATGTACATTTTTTGTGGCTTAAACTTAACAAAAGAAAAATATTTTTAGCTCTAATACAACAAATTATTTTAATAAATACAACATTTGTATTTTAAATATATATGTTCATATTTCCTCCTCGCTTAATAAATATATAATACCTGGAAGCTTTTCGATAGCTTAAATATTTCCATTCCATGAATTAATTAAAAATATATATATTTAACAAAAATTCTTGTTTATTTACTTTTAGGCTTAATTAAAAAAAAATCATCAAGAATTTAAAATAATAAGGGTTGCAAACGTTACATACGCATCAGGGTTTGAACTGAGGAACAAAAATCCTGTTTTTGCGTTTTCCAGATAATTCCCTCTCAAGTCATTGCATAACAGGGGATTTATTTTTAAAGCGGGATAAGACTACCTGATTTACATCCATCCATTATTTGCGTGGAAATTCTTGGAATTTTAAATTCATTTATTTTCATCCTCGTAATAATCGGGGGTCGGGCCCAAAGCTTTGACTCTCAAGCACGTGGGTTAGAGGGATTTACTGATTCAACCTTATTAATGTGAACAACCTTTTATATTACACACAATTTAATTTGTAATAATTAATCAAATTAATATTTAATGTTTTTATAATCAAATCGTATTTTTAATTATCTTTATTGATCAAATAAAAAAGTTTTTGGTTTATTCTTATTCAAAACATGAATTCACTCTCACGTACTTGAGGGTCATTTTAATTTTAGAATAAACCTAATGCCAAACGATAACCGAATAATTTTTATTTTTTAATATTATTTTCTAAATTTGTTGAAAGAGAAGTGAAACAAATATTAACGTTTACCTGCATCCCTTTCATGAGGACTTAGTAAACTAACACTAGTAAGAGGTCTGGAAGTAAAACAGTTTCCGTTAGGATTCAAAACTGGGTAAAGGTCTCAGTGAAGCTGGGAGGATAAGCGTAGCGAATCCGATGTGATTAGGAAAAGTTCCGAGGTACCCCGTACCCAATGTTTTTATCTTAGTATAAGATCCGTAGTAATAACCGGGGTCTTGATTGTGACAGCTGTGCCAATTACTAGGCACTTTAATAAGTATTTAGCAAAACAATACGCCATATTTGTTGCACATGAATATAAATTCAATACAGTTTAATTAAACCTTTCCTTTAATAGTTTCTTGCTAAAAAAATTAGATTTTTTACTTTTAACCGTAATTATATATATAGTATAATAGATAGTATAATAGATAGTATATAGATAGTATATAGATTTTTTTTATTATACCGAAAGTATATAGAAAAAGTATTGTGTTTGCAAAATTCGAAACCGGGATTTTTTGCCCGAATTATCCGTTCCAGGTCTTAAGGCCTCCTTAGTGGTTTTCACAAAGGTATAAGTGTGTGTTTCTCTTATCATCGTACTCGCAGTGTATTTGTGCTAGAGAGTTGAAACTTTGTACAAAAATCAGTCTACAGGTGCAGTTGTGCTATTCGGACAATAGTTTTGTTATGACGTCAATAACTCGCAATAATAAAAAACGCAACGTAAAAATTTGTTTACGTTTGTCAAGGCTACAAATTTCCGCCAAAAACTCAAATAATTTAATAAAATCGAGTAAAAATCGGAACTTTTTCTCATTTAAGATTATGCGAAGTTTATCGTTCTTGTATGCTCCTATTCTGAGGACGATCGAAGCGAGTCCGAAGTACATATACTCTAGGCCATTGGTATCCATCCTATTCTGAGGACGAGCGAAGCGAGTCCGAAGCATATAAACTCTAGGCTACTGGTAACCATCCTATATTCTGAGGACGAGCGAAGCGAGTCCAAAGTGCACATACTCTAGGCCACTGGTAACCATCCTAGTATGAGGACAAGCGAAGCGGGTCCGAAGTTTAAAATCACTAGGCCATTTGTTAACCATCCTATTCTAAGGACGAGCGAAGTGAGTCCAAAGGGTGAGAAAAAGTTCCCAGGTACCCCGTACCCATTTGTTTTTTTGGATTGCTGGACAATATTAAACAATTAAATATGATATTCTGCTATTTTCAATGTAATTCCAATAGAATCAATACTCCAAACCAATTTAATTTAATACTCCGTTCCAATCGATTCTATTTACTTCATTTAATATACACAGAATGTATGCTAACAAAATATTGAATTATTAGTAACTAAAAATAATAAAGCGAATACATTATCAACTGGGTTAAAGAGAAAAAAATCTAACATATAGTAAGCGACATATAGTGTAATACTTAACACTGTTAAAGTGTCAATAGAATATTAAAGAGAAAAGTGACATCGATCTCTAATAGAACATTTCTAAGTAATCTCCAGGTCAGGGGAATAATAGGCCTTTATACTTAGAATTACCTTTGACGCATCTACTAAGTAGACCTCAAAACTAACTTCTATTATTGTGTTAAAAGATAAAGTAAAACTAAAGTATTAAGACAATTATTATAAAACTATTATTATAAAACTCTACTCTACTTATAAATAATTAATTAAAATTTTAAAATTGTTTAATAGAATTTTCGAAGGAAATGAAGCTTATAAAACCGACTGTATACATGCTCCATTAGTTTCGATTAACTAACTTTAACCAAACGTTATCTTGAACATTAAGTAATGACCAATAACCAGTACAATTAATTAAGTAAATCCTAAAGCAGGTTTGTCCAACAAGTAGTATCTGTTTTTATTGGTAATTTAATGTGATAATTTAAGGGTTTTTAATGGTTTTCAGAAAAAGAAACCACATAAGATAGTTGTTCCTAAAGGGTAGTTATTAATGGGAAGTCATTTAAAAATTTGAATATACTAAAAAATCGGGTACAGAGAACAGGGTACCTCAGCACTTTTTCCTCAAAACTGCGGACTCACTTCGCTCATTTTCAAAAGCTTATAATTATTAAAAACTCAAGGTAGTATTACTTTGGTCTCGTAAAGCAATACCTCAGAATTGGATGGTTATTTAAAGTTTAGTGTGTTATAATTTCTTTCGTCTCGCTGCGATCAACCACTTCAGAATGTAATGATTACCGAAACTTAAGAGGGCAATATTTCGGTCTCGCTAAACTCTACCTCTATTATGTCTTTTGTTTATTATTTTATCATTTAATGTCATCTGTCAGGATTGTCATGGTAATACTTTTGATATGACTAAAGAAATACAGTTAGTTCGTGTTATACCATTAATGAAGACGTTTTTTATTTACTTTAATGTAATTAATACATAATAACCTCAGAATTATATAGTATGTAATACCTAGGATGTTAGCCTTAGGTTAATCAGGCATTGAATCAAATAATACGGGCATTGCTTTTATAAAATGGTCACGAATGTATTGAAGATCTGAGATCATACTTAGCATCCTAATTCATCATTAAAAAAGTTCTTTCTGAGAATATTAGCTCTAAATTTTATTAATATATCAGATGATTTTGATAAATGAATTTAAGAAATATGAACAAACTTTTTCATATAATTTTAAATGTCGCACCAATAAATACATATATGTACCTCAATAACGTACAAATTAAAATTTGAATAGCTATGGGATTTCCAGTTCTAATTCATTATGTGAATTTAAAAGATATAAACAAACTGTTTTATATTATTTTAAGTGTCGCATCAATAAATATATATGTTCCCTAATAACGTATACAAATTAAAATTTTAATAGCTATGGAATTTCCAGTTCTAATTCATTATGTGTTTTGCAACTTAACAATATGACAAACGACGAAAAGCAGTATAAATAAAACATTTTAGGTTGTTAAAAGTTTAAAATATAATATAGTACGACACACGGCTAAAATCAATTGACACCCCGCCAAAATCTCAATGCTTTCAACCCTCATTTTTAAATAAAAAAATCCCTTCTTTATAGTAACAAAAAAAATCCCTACTCTGGCAACACTGAAAGTCAGGTTATGTTTTGAATTTTATGATTTGTTTTTATTTGATATCGTATTTTTTTATTTTTAAAAATTTATTTATTTACTTTTTAAGTAGGAATATCGTTGTATCTTATAAATTTACCTAAGTGTTGCATTAAATTTGTTCGGCAAGTATGAATTAAGTGAAGTTAAAGTTTTTGATTACGTAATACAATGGATCATAATAGTTCTATGATAAAAGTTTGACGATTTTAATAAATCGTCAGCTATAATTACTTTTTTCCAAAATAAACAGCTTTTTTTTGTGTCATGTTTGTATAATTGAATGCGTATTGTTTCATATTATAAAAATAATATGACACAATATGCATTCATGACTTAAAAAAGTCAAGAATGTCATCAATTGAAAGACATTGGCATTTTCGAAAAAAAATGCTGTCTTTTGGTTGACAGAGCACAGAACCTGCGCTGTACTCTAATAGCAAGAAATGCTTGAAGAATACATCAATGTCCATGCGTCAAATATAGGCACTCAGATCATATTACAACTCTGCAATAATTGGATGAATTAAACAGATTGGAATGGAACGAAACGAACTCGAACAGATAAATATGCACAATGAGGGAAATAAAAGCGACGCGAGGTTACAAATATTTACAACCAGTGTTGCCTTTTTATGATTTTATTTACGAAAAAGGTATTTTTTTATACCGAGGTTGGCATAAAGTGGAGGGGGAAAGAGCGGGGTCGGTCTGAGCCAATAGAATTCTTTCCCTCACAGATTTTTGGCGGGGTGTCAATTGATTTTAGCCGTGTGTCGTATTATAGTAAATATTTTGAAAATAGCAACATATTGAAATGAAATTTTGTGGATCAATGGGCCACCTATAGGTGTACATATGAGTCGAATTTCAACTCGATAGGTCACATTTTCGGTGACTCGATGGTTCTTTTTTAACGAATTTCATAAATTTTTAATTTAGTCTGAAAAATATTATCTTGCGGGCAGCACAACTAGGCCTAAAGTCTGATATTTGTCCCGAGTTGTGACTCTTAATAATAAAGACAGCAAGAGTTATGCGTGACGCAGACAGACAGCATTATAAATACCACTCAAAACGTCATGAAAATGTCTGAAATTGATAATTATGTTGAAATCTGAGTGTCGGATTTTCCGGGTCCACACAATACTTTTCCTTATACCTGTGCTATACGCTAGTAGGTGAGGAAAATTCAGAAAATAGAAAATATAGGTACGACAACACAGCTCTTTTGTGACCTTTGATGAAAGTTAAGTTTTTAAAAAATCAAGGTTTGGTAACAATGTGAACATTCAGTACGTATACACGTATTAGTTTCTCTCGTCTTACGAACGACCGAATTTTCTTTGAAATGCGTCGTCGCTCTACAAAAAGTCTTCGAAATCTTTCGCTCTACATATTTAGCATAAAATTTTGGTTCATGATTCGTAACTTGAACTGCGTTACTATTTTCCACTATTTTTTTTAGGATTTTTAAAGGAATTTTAAGGCAAATTAAGTCACTTTTAAAAGAAATGCGCATATTTATTTCATGAGGGCAAATCAATGGCTTTTTTTTCCAAAATCGACACTTCGCAATATTATTAAAAGAAAAATGAAAGATCAGTTTTTGATATCTTTCAACGATTTAGCGTATTTCCTTTCAAAAAAATTAAGATTATAAAGAGCTCATGGTTATAAAGCATGAACCGAAAATATATGCAAGTAATAGATTATTGAGCGAAGGAGTATAAGGAGGTGCGGACCTCCAGGCCAATTTTATTAGGTCACTTAAAATAGTCAAAACATTTTTCAATGAATCTAAAAATTGATTTTAAAAATAAATTTCCTATAAAAGAAATTAGCTCTTGCGCTTTAGATATGAACTAGCAACCTCTAAAATTCGAAGACAATGTATGTTTATAGGTAGCGCATGGGAGCAGAACACCGAGTATAGTGGTAAAATTCTTTGTTTATTGAATATTTTTCTCTACAAGATAACTCATATAAGTATCTGCTGGAAGACAAGCATTATGGAGTTCTCTAATATTTTTAACTCCAATGTTGTCCCAGTCTCTCGGAAAAAGAGTGGCAATTTTAGCTTTGCAACCCCCGTAAATCGTCACTGTCTTAATTTTAAACCAAGCGAATGAACCTTACCAGGTTTTAAGAACCGCGGCAGGTTTAAATGTTTTACTTACTCCCAGATTGTGGGATTCGAGTATTAGTTTTCTAATTTTATGTGACTACAAAGTAACTATAAAAAATTGATACTGGATTAAACATCAGAGAAGAACAACTTTGAACTGGGAAAAGTACAGCCAAAGTGCACATAAATTCATGGTTTATGAACTCACAAGTATTTTGTTATAAAATAATCTATGTGATAAAACCATACAGACGATTCCACGAATAGGTTCTTTGAACTGTTTTCCCAGAAAGCAATGCTTTAAAAGCATCCTAAACCTTTAACCTGTTTTCAACATGACTTCAAACCTTCACACAATAAATTAGTGTACATAAATAATTGTATTTTTTTGAAACTTATAGAGAATTTTCAGAGAAAAATAAAGTTATGAGATTGGGGATAGGGCTTGGGGGTAGATTTTTTTGAAGGAGGGATTCACTGATCAAGAATATGTATAGATTGTTGAGATGTTTATATATATATATATATATATATATATATATATAAAATATTGTATATATCATCTAAAGATAATATCCTTTAATTAAATTATATTTCCCCATATTTTTTTTTTCAAAAAAACTACATTAAATATAAATTCATCGCGGACTATTAAAAAATTCTGGCGCGGTGGTCCGCTGTCTGGCAAATTTTATTTAGAAGGCGTGTTTCCGTGCTTAACATCCCATATCTTGCTTAAGGTTCCGGTTCATGCTTTGACAATTGAGTAAATGCTTAGGTTCTAAAGCATGAACCGGAACCTCAAGCACGAAATGGGATGTTAAACACGGAAACATGCATTCTAAATTAAATTCGCCCGTAAATTAACATTGTATCTAATAAGTAGAATTTTGTATTAAGGGCTTGAATTCCTAGCTAAAAAGACTCTTTCCACCTTATTATCAATAAGGGTAGAATTTAAATAAGATATTCATGTACATTTTCTATTTTTTACATAATTTTCATAAATAAGGACATTAATATATTTTTTAATAAGCAGTTTGTATTACGCTGTAAGATAAAACTTCAAAAGAAACAAGATCTAATTATTATTTTTATTTTACTATATTTTTTCTCTATAATTTGCGGTCAAAAAGTATTATCAAATTTGATAGTGCAGTGAGAATTGTAAATTAATACACTTCTTAGAAACTTAATGACGAACTTTCAATTTGTAATATAAATTAAAACTCTTAATGACAACAAAGCTTTCGTTTATATAATTTATCTTCTTTGTCAACGATAAAATAAAAGATTTATGCTTTTCAAGAAATACGCACACAGTTCTCAATTTCTAATGTTTATCGCTTTTCTTAGTATAGAATTACGAAATAAATTAAAAAATATAAAAAAATAGAATGATTGTGTATTATCAGCTTTTTTCCACATGATTTTTAGTGATAACATTATCTGTAAGATTTAGTTAGTCTTATGAAGAGGACCGCTGTACTTGTCGTAAAGAACACGTTTTTCCTAGGAAAAGAAACTCGGCAATATCATCTCTTGAGAACAAGAGCAACATATTTCTCTCTTTAATGTTTCTAAGAAGTCCCACTTGTTTTGGGAAAGAATTTTTAGAGTATTTTTTCAAGTGTATTTATATTATCAACATAATATTATACTATGTTGATATTATTGATTCAATATGTACGTTTAGGACAGCAAAATTTTAACTACAACTACGT